>OZ010788.1:219299054-219937387 GCA_963932465.1 Maratus speciosus
TTATTCAAAATTTTTAGCATAATAAAATATAAAATTATAATTTGCTAAAAATTAAATACACAACAGTACATAAACAAAAACTGCAAAATTATTAATTAGATATTTTACTTCCGATTATTTATTTCAACTGACTGTAAGATTTAATGCAAATTTTCTCCAGATTGAAGCCTGGTTCAATTGGATCAATTTTTCAATCTCTAGTGTGTCCTGACAAATTCGCATTAAACCTTAAATAATTTCATTGTTTAACTGTTTTCTGCAGTCATTTTAAATTTTCCCTAAGTTCTGAAACATTTTTCTGCTTCAGCGGATATAAAAGGAATGCAATGCAATACATCAATTACAGCCGATATATTTTTGTGTCCAATATGAAATTCAGAATTTATAGTTTTCCTTGCATAAACTGCAGCAGTGGATCTATTGTTTAGGAGAGGAAAATAAGACATAACCATACGATTGCATTTATTATTATTATTTATTTTAGATAAAATAAAATTCGGTAATTTTTGACCGGTTGTGGTTTTCTCAGGACCGGGAAAATGTATGTTTGCTGGTCAGGGAAGAGGAAATAAGTTTACATTTCCTGAGGACAACTAAATTTTAAAAATTAAAGGGTCCGATTGAATTTTTGGTGACCTCGGACCAGTGGACCACCAAGGACTTCGAACGCTGCTATTGGTAAGTCAATATTATAAATTCAGAAAAGAGGTACATTTTAGTTTATTTCTTTCCAACTAATGTGTTTACCTAAGTGTTATTATATTCTATTTCCCTATATATCTTGTGAACTGTAATTATGTAATATGAAAGACGTGAATTATCACTTTGCTAACTAAGCGTAAACCAACAGAGTGAAAAATGTCCAAGCCGGGAATCGAACCCGGGGCCCTGGAATAGCGATCCAGTGCTCTGTCATTAAGCCACGAGGACAATGCCCTGCTTGGCACCTCTCACTCACGAGAGTGGCACGTATAACGTCTATTTGGGCTAATATTGATAGAAATGTTTGTAAACACCTTGTATATAGTATGCAAGACCGCATATAGTATGCATCATAAAAACATCATGTAATGCATTAACTACCATTTACTTCATATTCATAAGGTAATATTGTTGCGTAAAATAAAATATTCTAATATTTTGAACTAATCAAAATTTTATTCTAATATTTTGATGTGCTTCAGAAAGCAGTATACTTAATTTATTGTACTGTATTTTATATTTTGTAAATATTAAAATCTTATCTAAACATTCCAGATTTAATTTATAAGAAATTTAATTGCATTTACTTAATATCAAAAATAAATAAATGAAAAATGTTTTTTCTTATTACTTTTTCTCATTTATTCTACTATTCTGAATGTGAGCTTTAGTAAATATCATTATGCTAATTTAGCTTTTTTAGGTCATTACATAGTTAATTATTGCCCAGATGTGAATATTTATTTGAATATTTTTATTTATAATTTCATTCTGTTCTTATGACAAGCGCGGCACAAGTGCGTCGTCTCACTCTGTATATACGGGTGACGCGCCTCAGAGTAAGGTTTTAGAAAAATATTGTTAAAAAATATTAGTTATTTTTTAATTATTTTTTTATATTTTTTGTCGCATTACACATGTTGTATATTTAACATTAAATAGCACAGCATGATTTTTTTTTTATTTTATTCGCACCATGGAATTTTATGCACAAATTAAAAAAACATGTAGCAACTCAACCGGAATTACTCTATTATTAATTTATAACGAAGTTCATCGAGATCTTAAAACAATTTATAATATTGAGAAGAAATTTCCCCTTAATGATTTAATTCTCAATTAAAATTACTACTCATGGAAATTAAAGGATCGGTTATGGATGCAGATATTTGTATTTTAAATATAATAATGTACTTAGTACATTGTAACATATATTATTTTAATATTCTGAAGATATTTATTCATTATTATTGAGAAATATATCTTAGAAAACTTTCATGTAATACATAAAATAATCTGTGATATAGATATACATGAAAAATTAAACGAATATAGAAACATAATTAAAACAAAATTTGTTTGATTTATTAATCAATATAGAGAACAATCTAAAATAACAAGTAAAAATAAAAATTGTTCATTTATTTCTAAACGATAGTTACATCTATGCTACAAAAAATAAATAAAAAATAATAATATTATATAGCTTAAAGGTAGCTACAAAATACAAAATATTTTATAGGATAGATGCTTTTGAGTACTTTAATCTTTAAAAAAATGGAATGAGATATTTAGCCTAAATTGCATATTTTTCGTTATTATTCCACCAAATAATTAACCATTAAATCGATTTATCTGTCATATATTTTAATCAAGCTATTAATATGTACAAGGAGATATATTACTTAATGCATCACTCTATATCATAACATTTACATGGACAATATGGAGTTTATAATTAAATAGTGAATTAAAATATCTTTTATAATTTTATACTTATGTTTTGACAAACTAAGGAGATTAATTCTCATTGGCAAACTTCCTACTAAATTTCCATGAATAGCTTTCATTTTTCATCTCTTTACAGACGATTGTACATTTTTAATAGAAACTCAAACAAGATACTTAACTAGTTTTACAGTTTCAGAATGGAAATTAAATGTTAATTATTCTCGTGTGTGAATGTCCATCTCTTTCATTTATCCACTTGTAATAATTTTCAGACATATTTATTTTGCAGATGTTTGAACTGAAATGAAAAGATCAGTTTCGTATTATTATAATGATCCAGATTGTTTATTATTGTGAAGTTAATTAAGTATTTAAGACAATTTGTGATAATCAGAAGACAAACTCTCCAAATGTTTTATTGCACACTACTCTATGATATAGTACTATTATTTATGCACATTAAATAATCAGTTATGTATGAATACATTTTGTTTTAACTCGTAACTGGGGACGGGAGTAAAAATGACTCCGCGTTGTTCTTTGGCTTTGATTATCACGTGGTTTTTCTCCTTGAATAAAATCATCTCCTCAGTACCGTCAAGTAGTTCTTTTATCATTACATGATTTTTAGAATATATTGTTTTTCCAAAATAAATTTCAAAGCTGTTTACAAAAGACAAAAAAGAAAAATAACATGGGAGTCTTTTTGACTCTATGTCTCCGATTGCGTAAGGAAATTTATGTCTCCAGTTACGGGTTAATTAGGCTAACAATCGTGAAATAATATTGTAATAAGTAATAATATCTTAAAGATATTCTGTTTCATTTAAACTGATTAACTTCTTTGAAAAATACCACATTCTGCATCAAATAATATGTGACATATAAATTTATGTATGTAAATATATATATATATATATATATATACACACACACACACACACACATATATATATATATATATATATAGGGCTGATCGAGGCTAGTTGGCCATAGGGCATGTCGCCAAGTCGTGATATCTTTTAAACTTTGCGTTAGATGAAATTGTCAGTCCAGCCAAGTATGCGTTGCTTCGCTTTCCTCCTCCAACATCAGCACCATTGAAGGCGGAGCGTCCGTTAAAGGATTATTGAGAATTTTCAAACTTTTGAAAAGGTGAGTAAATTTCCTCTCTTATAAATAATAATTTTTTATTTGTATGTAGATTGCACTTTAGATTTTGATGTATAATAATTCAGAAAAATAATTGTTCGTAGTTATTGTAGGGCATGTTTTTTTATTGAAATACTTTCAGAATAATTCCTTACAGTCATGAAAAACAAAAATGGCGATACGGGGTTAGTTGGCCCATTTGGCACGGGGCATGTTGGCCCAGCGGGTCAACATGCCCCGTAGGAATTTGGCTCTGGGGTATTGAAATTGTGATAGTTTTAATGAATTATTTTAATTAACATTTATTATTATTTTAATTAATTTATTATTAATTAATAGTAAGGAATTATTTTATTAATTGAATTCCTGGTTATTCCAGTTAATCTTTTTAAAAAAACGAAGTTATATTGCTGTGTACGTCCTCCCCTAATTAAATCAGCTGCTCCTGTTGTATGAAATTCCGTATGGTAAAGAAAGACCAGTTGACAATTTTGTAGCTTTAGAATGAGAAGGAGAACTTTTCCTTTTTAAACGGACCCTTAGAGATCGCGATAACATTGGATACCACGTGACTAGATCCGCGTCGTCACTGGGGGAAGGGGGAGAAGGGATCTCCTCTGTCTGGCTGCAGCCTATAAGAGAAACTCTTTCCTGTAGGTAAGAGTTTCCAAAGCTCTGGAGATTTCTCCCTCGATTGTCGCATTAAATACTGATTCTTCGAAAATATGACATCACCTCTTGCGACCGAATGAAAATCGTCCTCCGTGCAGAGAAAAGTTAAATCACGCATTTTTTAGTTTTTTGTATTTTTCATTACTAGTCGCTGTGTGTAAAGTCCTCGTTCATTTGTTAATTGTAATTTGTGGATACAAGATGTCAGCAAAACGAAAAATTTGACAGTTGCGGAAAAAAAATTGCAGAAAACTTTGAAAAATCGAATGTATAGAAAGCAGCTTTCGCGAAGACTGGTGGAATAGAGAGAGCGACACTGAATAACGTCTTAGGGTTCAAATCTTGTTAAACAGAGGATGTGATCAACCAAAAGAAAAAGCGAGACCATGTTTCAACATTTGAGAATGTTGAGCAAGATCTTTTCACTTGGAAAAAATGTGCCAGATTGCGGAATGTTGTAATACATGGGTTATCGTAAAAGAAAAATCCCTGAAAATTTCTTCATAACAAGGAAAACCGAATATTATTGCCAAAGAATCGATGGAATGGCTGTTAACATGTTAAGTGTCATTCGCAATAGGTACAGACCGTGGGCTGTTTTTTCATGTTTTGCAAGATAAAACTGTTACTTTTAAGAATGAAAAATGAAGTGGTGGGAAGGTAAGCAGAAAAATATTAGTCGTTTTATTAGTAGCGAATATGGATAAATGGCTCAGAGAAATTGACTCCATTATTTATTGGTAAATTTCTCAAGCCTCGTTGTTTGAAAAACTACAAATCTTGGCATGTATCTGACGATGCGAAACAAAAGGCCTGGATGACAATAAACATTTGGTAAAAAGAAATTCGACGTTTCGATAAAATTTGTACAGACATGTGGCTATAATCGGAGACAACTGTACCGCCCATTGCATGATTCCCAATTTAAATCCGATTGAACTTGTTTTATCGCCTCCAAACTGCACCAGTATGGAGCAACAATTAGATCAAGGGATTATTAAAAATAGTAAGATAAAATATCGAAAGCTGCTTCTAAAATATGTCATTGCTGCCATTGATAAAAAAAAGAAGGTTCGCGTGACTGTGTTAGATGCAAAGTGTTACGTACACAAGAGCGGGAATATGGTATCAAAGGAGACCATTGAAAATTGCTTTTGACATCGTTGATTTCCAGAATGTGAAGAATTATCGTTCGAAGACTACGACAATGATGATGATATGACCATATTTGAAGTTGCACAAGAACTACAGAATGCCGTTTACACAATACATGACGAACTGACATATGTAGTTGTTCCATTGAGGTCTCTACTAATGGGCTTTACACACGAGCGGCAACAGTCACGCCTTTACGGGTGTGTACCTTCCAAAAAAGACTGCTTATTGGACGAAGGGGAAGCCGTGTTAAAATGTTGTTCACGCCTATCGGTGTTTTTCTTCTAGATATCCATAGCTAACGCGAAATCGGTAAAGTCCATGGCGAAGCTTCTATACTGGAAATAGTTTCGGAAATTTAAAATATAAACACTGATGAAAATAATGATAATGACACTGAATTCGAAGCTGAACCGACAACACGAGCAGAAGCTCGCAAAGCACTAAATGTATTCAGATATTTTTTACCAATCCCAAAGGCATAGAGAAACATTTTAAAACTGTTCGTGAATAAGAAAAAGTAGTTTTGGCAACTACGATAAAAAACAAACAAACCTGCATAAAAGATTATTTTTACTACGATGAGTATACTCATAGATTCGAAATTTTAAATGTAAAGCAATCCTTGTTTATACCTCTTGTTTTCAAAATTGTACGTTCATAGCTTCACTGTAAAAAAAATCCGAACAGTATTCCTGTAGGAATCGGAAAAATAGTTGCCCTTATCGTACAGGAAAAATTTCCGACCCAGCTCGGAATAAAATCCGTAAAAAAAGGAAACATTCATTAAAACGGTACTTAACGGATTTTATTCCAAGTTTACGGATTTTAGTCTGATTTTACTGATTTTATTCCGAGCTGGGTCGGAAACTTTTCCGGTACGATAAGGACAACTATTTTTCCGATTCCTACAGGAAATCTGGTCTTTTTTTTTTTACAGTGTTCTTTGTACATTACTGTACTAATATAACTAACATTTAATAATATTGTATTTGCCTAAAATAAAATTCCTGCTTACACCACATATAAGGTCATCCCGCTTATAAGGTCATATTTCTTCAGGACCGCATGGGTGACCATATAACCGATACTGGCAGTATATATATATATATATATATATATATATATTATAGATAAAAAATTAAACGGAATAAATTCAATTATTTGATCATTATATAGACATATCTAAAATAACTGGCGAAAGTAAAATTTATTTCATTTATTTTATAAAGACAGTTAGTTTTTATGCTAAAAATGTAAATTGCTCCAAAATATTATTCTGAATTTTAAAGAAAGTGGTTAAATTCATAAAAATGTATTGATGATTTCAATGATTTAAGTCTTAAGAGAATGAAATGTAATATCCTGTCTAAATTAAGCATATTTCTTAATTATTTAAACAGCTTATTAACCATTCAGAAGATTTATCTGCCATATCCTTTATTCATGCTATTAATATTCATAATAATATATATTACCTAATATATCACTCCATTATCACGAAGCGTATTTAGACAATAGGGAATAAAGAATTAAATAATAAATTCAATAATCTCTTCAAATTTTATACTTAAGCTTAGACAAACTAAAGAGATTAATTCTCAATGGCAAACGTCCCATTAAATTGTGAAAAGTTTTCATGTATAGCTTTAATTTAAGCAGTTAATTCTTCTTTTGACATAGAAACTCAAACGAAATTCTTAAGTATATAATTAATAGCTTTTCTGTAGTTTTACAATAAGAATTAAACGTTAATTATTCTAGTTTGGGAATATGTATGTTATTTAATCATGCACTTGTAATGACATACTGGTGCAGATATATTTAATTGAGAGATGTTGAAACTGCTGTGAAAAGATTATTAGCTTATCATTATAATGATAAGTACTGCATTCAGTACTAATTTATAACGAATTTAATTAAGAATTTTGCGCAATTTATAATATTTAGAAGAAAGCATCTAAAATTTCACAAGCTTATTGATATGTATATAGTTACTTCTACAGTCGAGGAAAAATATAAACAACCTCTAGTAATTCCTGAACTAAATATAATAAAAAAAATACAGGTACTAAGCGATTGGAAGTAAAGTGTACTTTTAAATGATATATACAAAATTTGCTTAGGGGCCATCTAAAAACCAACACCAGATTAAACTTTGTTTTTTTGAACGGCAGCACCTAATTTTGACAAAATATTTTAAATCTTTGGTTCAAACTATGCCTAGAAATGAGATTTCAAGTGATTTGGACAAGTTTTTGAATTATAGACATTCAAATGTAAGAGCTTCTAATATTAACTTACATCGTCCTATTTTTATTAATATCGCCTGAAATTATAATCATAATGTGATATATTTTCCTTAATTGTAATACTTTCAAACACAAATACATTGAATTTGTAATTTAAAAATAATTATAACATGAATTATAAAATTAATATTCGAAAAAAAATATAAATTGCAACTTAATATTTTTGATAGATTTATATTTATTATTTCCTGCTTTACGCAATTTCCCAGTTTCAAATTTTTCTTCCAATTAGTTTTCGAATTATAAGAAAAAACATCAAAATGACGATTTAATTGGCCATCTATGGTATCCGGAAAAGCATAATTTGAAAAAAAAAAACAAAAAAAAAAACATTTTACTCATTCTAATGAAACATTTGCGATAGCAATAGTCGAAACATATTAACCGAGTGAAATCGTCATATCGATAAGAAATAATACAATATTAGAAATGACATAGTCATTCTGTAGCATTTCAATAATCGACTATCGAACCTCAATTTGGATACAGCCACTAAAGTATGCTCATTATAAAATAATTAATTTCGCGGAACTAATCGTATGAATTTCATGAAAATTTGATCTAAGCTAATTGGAAGAGTAAAATCTATTTTTAGGGTCAAACTTGGGTATTGCTATTGAAAAAAAATGTTTCGGTTCGTTTTAATATGTATATGGACCCCTGAGCAAAATTTATATACATCACTGAATAGTAGACTTTATTTCCATTCGAATGGTAACAGTAATTTTCTTGTACAAGAATTTGTTGAAGAGTTAGTAGGGGGTGTTCACCTTTTTTCCACTACTGTGCGTAATTTAACCTGCAATTAAAAATAGTATATTTTTTAATTAATATATTTTTTTATCTCTTAAAAATAAAATATAAAATTTGTACTTAACAAGAAAAGCACATACATTACAAAAATTGCACAATTAATATTAGCCATGAATACTAAACAATCATTTACACTAGAAGATGATTGTATTTAAATTTTACACTGTTTACTAGAAGTGACATTGTAATATGTAACATTTTTCAAATCAAGGGTTTATTTTTCTTATTTTCATAGAATTTTTTTAATGAAATTTTTGTCACGTATAAAATGATATGAGAAGTTTAATAACTCCTTAAAAAAAATTATTTAATTTTTATTCGAAATATTGGTTAATTTTTACCCGACTGAAAAGAAGGGTCATGTGTTTCACGCGTATCTGTGTATGTGGATTTCTTTATACCCTCGAAACATCCCAATGGCTGGATGGATTTTAATGAATGAGGTCTCTGTCAATTCGCCTTAACGGCCCGATGGTTATAGGCTAGGCTTTGTTTTTATAAATTAGAAATGGCGGCCGTAAAATACAAAATAAGCGGTAGAGAGGAAAAAACAATTTACGCACCCTATTGAGTGGCATATCATTGGATAGGTCTTTCAAAATGAAGACGATGTTTCATTGAATATTTTACAGTCAGAAGCTCCGTTAAAATATTATACAACCTGGACGTTGTGTATGTATTGTGGATCTCTAGCTTTACTGCAACTCTAACCATCATAGGCATCTAAAGACCTCATCTAAACAGTGTTTATAGATAGGAACTAACAATTAAACACCTTTTAAAAGTCATAAATACAAGAAAATAAAAGAAATTGGTAAGTAATATAAACAAGTAATATAAAAAAAATATTTTAAGTCAATTCCTACTTAGGTCAATAAAAGAATATTTTTTTTCTCCTATTCTTCTGTCTACTTGAGTAGCGCTTAAAATGCCTTGATCAACAAGAGGGCTCTCTCGCTTAAAATACCTTGATCAAGAAGAGGGCTCTCTCGATTATTGAAAATTATATAATTTAATTTAATTAATGAATTAGTATTTGAAAAAACTAGATTAACATCAAGTGTCATCCAGTACAAGTTTAAAAAAAATATTTGAACTTCATTGTATGAATAAGAAGTATTTTATTAACGATTGAAATTTTGAACAAGATATATAAAGCCAGAGTGTGAGCTAATAGTAGGAATTGAAAACAAAAATAGTTTCACATTGAAGAGAAACAATTAATTAGTTCGCTTTTTACGCAGTCAGGTTTTTTTATTTTTTAAATTTAATTGTTTATTATATTAATGGTAATTACTGTATATTAACACGGGATGACATATTAAAGAAATCTTTGAGCGAATTCAATCGCTTTATATGTTAAGATAAACACCCTTTTCAGAAACAGTAATACATAACTTGAAATTCAAGTATTTATGAAAAGTTAATTATTAATTTTTTTTTTATATTTAGTAAAGTATTATTTTCTTATTGCTTAATTTAAATATTACTTGCTTGATATATTAATGTTGTATTATATCGAAACATTAATGAATTTTATCTTTGCTGGTTTACAGTATAATAGAGAGAACATGTCAAATAAAACTGACTCGATTTCTAGTTATCATGTAAGAAATATACAGAAAAATCGTACATCCACACTCTATTTAGAATTCTTGTGACGTGACTGAGTTCCCGAACGCCAATTCATGTTTGTTAATTACGGGCAGGATACGCAAATTAATATGTCCATTTAATAATCTTTTCAAATGAATCGAAATAATATGACAGACAATTGATAATTTGTAAAAAAGGATAATTTATGCGCATCTTTGGATTAAGGTGAATATTATAATGATAGTAAATTTAAAAAGTATTATTATTATTATTTTTTGTAAATAAACAAATAAAACAAATCAATCGTAAAACAGAAAATTGTTATAAAATTCCCAAATTTATTCATATGTATCTTGTAACTTGTCCATAATGAAGTATTCAATTGCACTTAATTTCTCATTTAATTAATAAGAAAAAAGACATTCCGTATTAAACATCACTGAGGACTAAAAACACAAACAATACGAAAGTATTTCGTCGGCAAGCAATATTTTGTAAAAATAAATGTCTTCGGAATCTAAATGAAAAAAACAAGATTTAAAATTTAATATTTTCGCGGGCTCACTAATAGTACGAGAAATGAGATTTATTCGGGACTTTATTCTCACAAATGTCGCTAAAATTAAGATTCATTTTTTA
The DNA here is from genome assembly GCA_963932465.1 of Maratus speciosus. NCBI lineage: Eukaryota > Metazoa > Arthropoda > Arachnida > Araneae > Salticidae > Maratus > Maratus speciosus. The sequence goes on from OZ010788.1 coordinate 219,309,827, forward strand.
CTACTGGTTATGTGAAATGCATTTTTATTTGAAATTATAAAGTAACAATGAGAGAGATTTAAATAAAATATTTCTTTGAAAAAATATAGAATACCGTAAAACCATAAGGCAACGTTATAAATCATACGCATTTAATTATAGTTGAGAAATAGTATGCAGTCGACTTAACAGTAATTCCACAGTACATGATAGATGAACGTATGCCACATATTTGATGAGTTAGACAACAACGGAGCATTATGGTTTATAAGCATACAAAATTACACAGCTTATGAATATTACTATCTAAATAATTATGAAATATATGTGCGTTACAATACAAAGTGAAATTAAAAGGTATAAAGATATACCTTTCATTAATTTTTAAGATACGCTTTTAAGCTTTAAATTTTAGTATACGATACATTATTTTTCTATGATAATTTGATAAACAAAACAAAATTATTATATTTTTATGATTCTATGAATGTATTACTTTCAGCATACAGTACAACGACATACAATTTGCATACAGTTTGATTGGTTAAATGTGAATAAAGACAATTAAACCTTAACTTTTGGATGAATTATAACTTTTTTTTACAATTTAAAATAGTATTTACTATTGTACATTAGTCATCGAAAAATAAGTACATTTTTGTGCATTTGATATTCCAGCATTTAGAAATATTACATAAAGTTTTAACACGTGTATTTTTGTAATCAGAAAGCACTGTTTTAAAAAAATGGATTTTAATAAATTTAACAACAAATATAGTTTGTCTTTTACATATAAAATGCAGATAATATTTTTATACAAGTTGTGTATCTTCAAAATTTTAAAAAACTATGCTACCCAAAACATTTAATGTTAGCGTTATCTACACAAATGTAAAGTTTAGTAAATTCAAGCAAGATAAATTCAACATTCTTTACATTAAAACTTCTTTAAAAATATTTTCAAAGACTACTTTTAACATCCAGGCAGAGCCTAGAGTATTTTACGTACTGTTAAAGATTAATGCACTAAAGTTTATGTATAATATTCACAATAGATCAAGTGGAAAATTTCTTAGAACTTTGTATTTGTGGAGAATAGAGAACAATAGAGGATATGTCCGGAGACCATCTACAAAATAGAATGAGATTGATGCTGACACAAATGTTGTGGATGTAATTTCTACCGTTAAAGATGAACGCACCTATATCTGAGTATAACATTTACCGTAGCTGAAATAGAACATTTCTGAGCATTTTCATTGTATGATTCTTTTTTCATTGCTAACTAAGCGTTTAGCCAACATAGTGAAAAAGTGTCCAAGATGGGACTCGTACCCATTTCATAGGTATAGCGTACCAACAGTCTACCAACTGAACCACTCGGGTAACACCTAGCTTGACATCCCTCACTTTTGTATGTTGACAATGCTGCAACCGTAGCACAAGATGGAATACTTCAGGAGCCTCAAACCTGTGGTAAACATGAAATGCAAATTAAATCTAGCATCTGTGAAATTATATACATATACAAAAATTATATGTCTATATCATTTCTCAGCACTTTAAAAATCTTGAGCACTTAGTCGTGCGGAGAATGGAGGACGGAAATCATCTACAACATAGAACTAGATTAATCCTGAAAAATGTGGTGGGTATACTTTCTACTGTTAAAGAGGAGTACATCCAGATCGGAGTGTATTACATACGGGACATCAAGTAGAAATTTACTGTGCATTTAAAAATTTTTAGGTATGTAGAGAATGGAGGCCAATGGAGAATATGTTACGGAGATCATCCACATCATCGAATGAGATTGAGAATAAAAAAATGTGGTGGATGTACATTCTGATTTATACCATTTTTGTAGGAAACCAATCAACAATTTGTACATTCTAGGAACATATATGCTTCCAATATAAATGCACAACAACTTCTTGCATCTATACTCAAAGTATACCTCCGAACCTCTTGATGAGCTCAAACTGCCAAAACTCACAAAGACGTGAAAGCGTAAACAGTCACATACCATCCAATTCAAACCTATGCCTTTAGAATTCTTTGTTAGCTCGTTAGGTGAAGTATAACATAGTTTTTAGTTTTCGAGATATACATCAACACGTAGAAAAGTATTTCTGTAATACAAACCAAAATATACATAAGAAATCTATAGAAATATCCTGATTGAACAAGCGTTTCGCAATAAAAGTTCAAAATAAAAATAGACCATCATGTTTCAAAATGTAAGAGATATGCACAGAACTATCTATCTTCATACATCTGTCTTTCATTCAACATTTAATTCGCAGCAATCTCTTCTTCATGTACAGAAATTAAATACGAATAGATCTTAGATGTAGCAAAATGTTTAACTAAACTATCACTTAATACAGTTATGGAAAATTTTGCATTTTTAATTGAAGAACTACTTCATACAAAAAAATTTAACACTCACCGGCTCGTGAAAAGCATTTTGCTTGAATGTTAAACATTATCATAACTTAACATTAGGTGAAATGAATCCTTCATATCAATTGAGGGATTCAAAACCATAGTATCCCCAGTCCATTTTGAAAAAAAAATGAGATTGTCCAGTTAGATGGTGCATAAAATCTGTTTTATCTACTCCGACAGTGAAACGTCTGTTTTTACATACTTTTTCATGTATGACATCTGTTTACAGACTTTTTACACTGTCGGAATGAATAAAATAGATTTTTTGTACCTTCCAAATGGGTTATCTCATTTTTTGTTCAAAATATACTTGATCAACAATGGTTGTGACACATCAAATTACCCATATAGCACGTGTGCCTCCCCAGGACATCCCCAGGAAGATTTACAATAAAACACCATCATCCCCAGGGCATCCCTGAGGATGCAGAAAATTGTCATCAGGAGGTCCTCAGGAACAGAAAATGTCCGCCTTGCAGCATCCTGGAGAGCTCCCCAGGACATCCTTTAGGGACCTCCCCGGGAGATTCTGGGGAAGATTTTAGGAAGTGATACTGGAGGACTTGGGGAAGCTTCAAGGTCACTTAATATTCCACAAAAAAATTTGAAGCTATGGTTTAAAGTAATTAATGTAAAACAATTTAATTATTTTTTCAGAAATAAATACGATCTTTTTAAAACTATTTATCAGATAGATTCACGTGTAACAGGCAATTACAATTATCAAGCAAGCACACGGAATTACGTGAATACAGCTTTTAGGAACAAGTTTCTTACCTTCATTCTGCCTTCCAGGGTTTGATCCAGAGTACTTACGAACACCAGACGCGCGCTCTATCCATTATGCTATAGGGCCGTTGAACAAGAGATGTTTCTAAGGTATTTAGTATTTTTCCCCTCTTTTGAAACTCAAAACTAGAAAATATCCATATTTTATGTGCTTCGTATAAGCCGGAATTATCTAACTTTTATTACAAATTTAAATGCATAGCCTTTTTTATATATTCAATGTAAATTTAAATTTATAAGTAAAAAAGGGGGCTTATCAATAATTATTTAAGATAACATAAATGTCTTTCAATTTTCAAATTCCTACATGAAATTATATTTTTAAATAACAATAATATTGTTTTAGCTTTCCATATTTAAAATCATTGAAATCATTCTGTACTTAGAAAATTCATTCTGTACTATTTTTCATACAATTAATGATGCTAAATATTTCTGAGGATATCTTGCAACATAATTTAATTTTATTTAATAAAAGTAATATTTCCAGCGATTTAAAATGCAAAATACGGATACTTTGATTTAAAATATGAATTCTTTTTATGATAACCAAACAATAAAATTCAAATTGAGAGAATCCTTTCAGAGCAAATATTTCTCTCTCTCTCTCTTTTACTTACAGAAACTTTAGTCGACTTTTTTTACGCTTGGTAAAAAGCCCTCTTATTAAATAAATTAATGAAAAAATATGTAGATTTTACTCTGTTTCTTTTTTAAGAGGGGCGGGGGTTAAACATTATTTAAACCATCTTTTTGGAATTTCTACACTGATTTTTCAACGTATAACCACAAATCATGAAACTATTAACTGTTAAAAGCATATTTTAAAAATTATATTTCAAAATTAACATTTCTGTTTTTAATTTATTTTCGACTTTTTACTATTTAAAATAGTTCATTGTTGCAGTTTCACAGCAATTTGGCTCATTTTGGCTAGCATTTATAGACGCTTCATTAAATCCATTGTTTATCATACTCCCATCTGTCGCGGGCGAATTGAAAAAGGCTTTAAAATCAATTTATTATTTTATAATAACGTTATAAAAACATTAAAATGCTGTATTGTCATCAAAAACACATTTTTGTACAAACTTGTAAAATTGTGTCATATCAGGATCTGGGATGAAAATAGATTGCAATGTTCCATCATTACAATGAAAAAACAGGCTGAATTACATAAAAATAGAAACTATTACAGATCTTTATTTTATAAGCGAATTATTTTGTATAAATCCCAAACTAAATAAATATTTTTTTCTTTTTTTAGAAACCTTTGAATTAAAAAATCCTCTTTAAAAAATTCTGACAAATGTGGACAAACGCTTTCGCTTAATTATTTCAAAAATGGATTTTGTTCAAATTCTTGGAATAACCTTTTTTTTTTTTTTTTTCCTTTCAAAAACTTTTTTTCGCAGGTATTATGTACTTTCAGCAAGCATGCACTCACATTCTCAGCTGACAAAATTGATTGGGGGCGGATCCGCTCTATTCAGAGTCAACTGGTGATCCAGTTATAATATTCTCCCTGGCACCTTAGCTAGGGATTATCTCAGAGAAAAGATACTTGAAGAGATATGAGAAGTCTGTGAGACATATGCATGCTAAAAGAATGGAGTTAGTTCCATGGCTAAAAGGGAAAAGAAGTTCCGTGAAAAATAATCTTTTATTGATATACGAAACTAAAAATTTGCTAAATGGGAAATATGTTTCTTAAATGGAAGTTTTAATCCTCTCTCTCTATATATAACGCATAATACCCCTCAGTTTAAAATTCTACAGAAATATTTGTTATTTAGGAAATAGAGAGAAATATTTATCTATATTTTCTGAATCTATAATGTTATTTATATTTCTGAAGTTCTTTAAATGGAGACTTCACTTTTATTATTGAGGGGAAAAAATAATATTATGTATGGTAATTTAAGAAAGATATTAGAAAAATAATTAATTGATAAGTCAAACTTATATTTAAAAAATAAATAAAACATAAAATAAAACAAAATATGGTTAAACCTCCAGAACTGACACTTAAAATTGACACTTCTATTTAGTTAACATTTTTCTCATTCCCAACACCTGTATAAAGCATACCAGATGAGCTTAGCTTAGCGGTACTACCCAGGCCCGGGATAATAATCTGAATTAAACCTTAATTTAGCATGAATTTATATCTTTTAACCGATTTTGTAAGAATGTATTTTTTTGTAACAGAAAATCTTTGCAAAAGAAACTCGTATCGGGGGGGGGGGGGGGGAGTGAGGCTCAATATTTATATATTTTTTAATGAAATATGCCATTTTAACGTGAAATGTATTCACTTTAAGTTGGTGTTATATGCTGAGATAAAAATTTTCTCATCGCGACAGTTTTTTTTTTTTTTTTTTTTTTTTTTTTTTTTTTAAGGGCAGGGTTTGATAAGTATGTTAGCTAATTTTCAAAAAATGAAAAATCTTAGCCTCTGGTGCATCATGACTCGATTTACACTATTTTTACAAAAATAATTTTAGACGGCTGCTAAAAAACAAACACACGGTAAGGATATATTATTTTCTTTGTATAGATACCTTTACCTCTAAATGCCGGAAAAATATATGGTCCAGAACTGTCTTCCATTTAGAGGTTTTAGTGTATTTATTTAGAAACTTATTATTTGGTTAATTTAAACAATTTAAATTAATTACTTAATTAATAAAAATTAATAACAATAAAAAAGAAAAATGCATTATGTTATTTATTGAAAATTAATAAAAGAATGATAAATGGGCAAAATTTGCTTTAAAAGACATACAGTAATTATTATTTAAACATTTTAATTTAGCTAAAATGATTAAAAGTTGTTGCAATAATTAAAAATAATTACAATTTATTGACAATTATCTAATTTGCTGAAAAATAATAAATCGAATATTTAATAATATGAAACAAACTCATTAAAAATCGATTCCGATCAAATTGAATTCACTTTATTTTAATAAAAAGCAATTGAGTATAAAAAAAATAAGTTTAATAAAAAGCAATTGTACTCCAGAATCACTCATGAGATGGCGCCAGCACTGAGACTTCCTAAATACTTCCCCAGGAATGACTTCCCAGGTATTTCCCCAAGAACGACTTCCTAGGTACTTCCCCAGGAATGCTTTCCCAGGTACTTCCCCAGGAATACCTTCCCAGGTACTTCCCCAGGACTGACGTCCTCGGACGTTGTTCCGTAGGACGTCACTGGGAGCTCACTCCTGGGGAGATCTTAAAAGTCTATTCCTCAGGAAGTCCTCATTTTGTCATTTTAGTATCAGGAGGAATTTGGGATGACTTGGAGCTCCTGGGGAAGTTTTCGGGAGCTTTCGTGCTATATGGGTATAAGGTGGCAATGAGATAAATATAATTAAACTAGTCCTTAATAATAATAGAAAGTGCATAAAACAGAAAGCTTCGTTAAAAATCATGAATATTTAATTGCACTTGAGGACGAGTAATATAGTCGACTTAATTGTAATTTCACAGTGCATGGCAGACGAACATTTGCCCCGTATATGATGACTTAGACAGCAACGACGTATTATGTTTTATAAGTATGCAATATTATTCAGCTTATGGATGGTACCATAAAAATTATTATGAATAGATGTGCATGCTTTTGTGCTAGAGAAAATGAGGTTATGCGTTATAATATTATGCATGTCACAGTAATGTGCATTATAAAAATGTTTAAATCAATTAAATATTTTTGTAAGAATGTACTAATATATTTAGATATAATTAATAATTTTTCAAAAATATTTACACAAACAATTAACAATTCAAATGATCCATCTTCCACATCATTTAATCAAGCTATTGGTAATCAGAAAACTTTATATTACTTAATGCATTCTAATATTATAACACGTATTTATACAATACTGAATTTCGAATAAAATATTAAATTTAATGAGCTCTGCTGTTTCAATTTAGCTTTGACAAACTAAGTCAGATTAATTCTCATTGGAAAACGTCTCATTAATTTGTTAAAATCTTACACGAATAAGTTGCCTCTTTAAAGACGATTCTTCAATTGACATCGGAACTCAATTGAGATACTTATATAGAGAATTGTTGACATTTCTAAATATTTGCAATAGGAATTAAATGTTAATTATAGTGATTAGATAATAAATATGTCTTTTAATTATGCTCTTTGCCGTGAACTGACATATCCGTTCATTAAGTTGTAAGTTCCATTGCAATAAAAGCATTGCAGAAATTAATATAATTTGACAGATATAATCCAATTTAAAAAAATTAAGCTACGATTAATACTCTCAATTTCATTATGCCTATACGTAATAATATAATTCATATTGTGTTGGAAAAAAAATATTTTTAGCATTTAAAAAAAAAAAAAAAAAATAGAGAGAGAAAACAAAATTACAATTTTGACTTTTTGCTCAGAGGTCAAGGGGTTAAATGAAAAATTATTTCTTATCATTATAAGGATATTGTAATTATATTAATTAAAATTTCATACAATTTGTTAAATTTAAAAGAAAGAGTATCAAATGATCCATTGCATCATTAATAATACTATTTATACATATTAATTAATGAGTCATCCATCTAGACTACTGTACATGAGATGATAGTCTAATAAGTAATAATATCTTTAATTTGCACTTTTTATTTCCAATTATTAATTTTTTTATAAAAATTCATTTGATGCATAGACGTGTATGTGGCACACATAAGGTATTAAAAGAAAATTGCCTTACTTCATTAATCAATATATAAATACATCTAAAATAACTGAGACAAATAAAAATAATATTTATTTTTAAAAATATTTATTTTTTATGCTAAAAAAATAATTTTGTGCCCAACATTATTCTGAGTTGAAAAAACCGAGTTAAATTCACATTTTTTTTTTTTTTTTTTTTTTTTTTTTTTTAGTAATTTAATCTTATAAGAAATAAAGAAAAAAATATTTATTATTATCGAATTAAGCATTTTTCATAAATATTTAAACAGTTAATAATTCCTTCAAATGATTTATCTTTTATATCTTTTAATCAAGCTACTTAAAGAATATATATACATATATGTGCATATATTTTCCTTAATGCATCTATCAACTATCACAATGCATATGTGGACAATAGGGAATTTATAATGAAATATTTAATTCTGTAAGTTCTCTTAATTTAATACTTGAACTTTGACAAACTAGGCAGACTGATTCTCATGGGAAAATATCCGATTAAATTGTGAAAAGTGCATTAATACTTTTGATTTTTTTGTATCCTCACAGATTATTCTTTCTTTGACTTAGAAACTCAAATGAGTTAATTATCTGTCGAAAATTACTATAGCGTTACAACAGAAATTAAATGTTATATATAAAAGCATGTGTGTGTTTTATATAGCACTTGTAATAACATACCGAGGCAAACATAATTAATTGCTTGATCATGCAGCTGTTATGAAAAGTATTTACTTATAATGGTAATGTCTTGGTCTATATTATCAATTTATAATAAAGTTGTCTAAGATCGTATAACAATTCATAATCTTGAGAAGAAAGCGTCTCAAATGATTCTATTACTCAATTAATATTACACTCACGGAAATTTAAAGATCAGTTATAGAAGAAAATGTTTGTATTTTAATTAGAATAATGTACTTAATATTTTAATGTAAATTATTTTTACATTCTGAAGTAATTTATTTACTATTACTGATCGATTTCTTAGAAAACTGTCATGTGATGCATAAAATGATATGTGATAGAAATTTACATGAAAAATAAAATTAATATAGAAGTATAATTAAAACAAAATATATCTGATTTATTAATCAATATATAGAAATATCTAAAATAACAAGTCAAAATGAAAATTCTTCGTTTATTTCTAAACGATAGTTACATCAATGCTACAAAAAAAGAAAAAAAGAAAATACATAAAAAAAAATAATAATATGTATCTTAAAGGTAGCTACAAAATTCAAAATATTTTACTGGATAAATGCTTCTGAGTACTTTAATCTTATAAGAATGGAATGAGATATTTAGCCTAAATTGCGTATGTTCGTTATTATTTCGCCAAATAATGAATGATTCAATTGATTTATCTGCCATATATTTTAAGCTATCAATAAGCACAAGAAGATATTTTGCTTAATGTATTACTCTACTGACATAATGTTTATATGGGCAATATGTAATTTATAATTAAATACTGGATCTTTCGTGATGGAATTAAACACTGGATGTCCTTCATAATTTAATACTGGAGCTTTGACAACCTAAGGAGATTAATTATCATTTCTAAACATTCCATTAAATTTAATAGAATGAATAGCTCTCATTTTTCGTCTCTTTATAGACGATTCTACTTTTGTAATAGAAACTCAAGCAAGATACTTAACTAGTTTTACAGTTTTACAATAGAAATTAAATGTTAATTATTCTTGTGTGAGAATTTCCATCACTTTTAATTATCGAATTGTAATAATATACAGATGCAGACATATTTATTTTACAGAGGTTTGAACTGAAATTAAAAGATCGTTTTTGTATTATTATAATGATCCAGATTGTTTGGTATTTTGAAGTTAATTAAGTAATACAATTTGTGATAGTCAGAAAACAAAGTCTCCAAAAGTTTATTGTACGCTCCATACTATTAGTTATGCATATTAAACAATAAGTTATGCAATAATAAATTGTATTTTAACTAGACCAAGTTTTTCAAATCATATTGTAATTAATGATTATGTATATATATGTGTGTGTGTGTGTGTGTGTGTGTATAAATATATCCCTTTAAGTCCTTACCTACACGATTGTGTAGGTGATTCTAAAGAAAAAGAAAGAAAACATTTTCTCCTTTTTTTTGCGATCTAAAGTTGAACCTGCATCCACAGAAGTGGGTGGATCCTCCCTTGCCATATCGTATCATCCGGTTCTGTTTTTAATATTTTTCATATCAAATATGATTCTATCAATTTGGGTAAACCAATTGGGTTGTTTCAACATGTAGACTATAAAGAGACATATATTTGGTTAATTTTTTTAAGCTGTAACATACACAGTTTTAAAGTAACAGTGCGCACAAAATCCGCAATTGCTAATATGAGAAGGAAAAAGCGCATTGCAGTATCAATATCTACTCACTTTAAGTTATACTCACTCCTATAAATGATTAAAACTAAAAAAAAAAAAAAAAATGCAGATTTTTGAATGGGGTATTTTGCATATTGTTAAGAAACTTAAAAATCTTCTGAATAAATCGAATAAAATAATAATCTGAATAAAAAGGTCACGTGGCCCCGTAAACGGAATTTAATTCAATTATTTTATCCATATATAGATATATCTAAAATAACGCGAGAAAGTAAAAATTATTTTTTTATTTTAAAAAAGGCAGTTAATTTTTAAGCTAAAAAATGTCAATTTATGCAAAATATTATTCTGAATTTTAAAGGCAGATTATATATTCATAATAATTTATCGATTATTTTAATGATTTAATTCTTAAGAGAATGAAATGAAATATTTCGGCCTAATTAAATATATATCATAGTTATTTAAATAGCTTATTAACCATTCAGAAGATTTATCTGCCATATCCTTTATTCATGCTATTAATATTCATAAGAATAGATATTACCTAATGCATCACTCGACTATCACGACGCGTATGTTGACAATAGGGAATTAGGAATTAAATAATAAATTCAAAAATCTCTTCAAATTTTAAACTTAAGTTTTGACAAACTAAGGAGATTAATTCTCAGTGGCAAACGTCCCATTAAGTTGTTAAAAGTTTTCATGTATGGCTTTATTTTCGTCTCTTTACAATTAATTCTTTTGACATAGACACTCAAATGAAAATTTCAATGTATAATTAATAGCATTTCTGTAGTTTTACAATAGGAATTAATTGTTAATTATTCTATTTTGGGAATATTTATGTTATTTAATTATGCACTTGTAATGATATACCGATGCAGATACATTTGATTGCTGATGATGGAACTGCAGTGAAAAGAGTATTAGCTTATCAGTATAATTACAAGGATTGCACATTGTATTAATTGATAGCGGATTTCATTAAGAGTTTAAAGAAATTTGTAATATTTTGAAGAAAGCGTCTCAAATGTCATAAATTAAGTAATATGTATATCGTTACTAGTGCGTAGCTTAACATGCAATTAGAAATAATGTCTCATTTAATTCATAAAAACTTTTTGACATCGTTTCAATTATTACTCAGCAAGGGAAGCGCAAACAATACAGAATTACAGAATTAATATTACCCATGATAGTAAACAATCATTTATACTTGAATATTATTTTTTGTAAATTATGTACCTGTTACTTGAAATGACATTGCAAAAAGTAATATTTTTTCATATAGTCGATTTATTTTTCTTATGTTAATTAATAAAATTTTTATGATGCATAAAAGGATATGAAAAGTTTGATAACACCTTAAAAAATTTATTTCATTTTTATTCAAATTGTTATTTAATTTCTGCTTTAAGGGTTATTACTGTATATTAACAAATATTGTTAAGGATAACATATTAAATAAAACTTTGAGCGAATTAACCCGCTTTATATGCTAAGATAGACAACCTTTTAAAGAAAAAGTAATACGTAACCGGAAATGCTTAAATTTATGAAAAGTTATTACTAAATTTTTCACTTTAGAAAAAGTAATCATTTCTTGCTGATTGATTCATGTATTAGTTCTTTGATATATTTAGAGTGTATTATTAAGAAGCATTAATGACTTTTGTCTATGCTGACTGCAAACAATATAACAAAAAACTCATATTAAGGAAAATTGACTCGACTTCAAGTTACCATGTAAGGGATATACAGAAAAATCGTGCATCGACACTCTATTCAAACTTTGTGTTACTGAGTTCACATTCTTATCAAAAGAATTTAAATAAATCGAACTAGTCAAATATCGCAATTGCAAAACTTTCTTCCATCTTATACATGTTAATACTTCCTGAAAAAGGAAGCATATCAGTGCTACGGTTAGGTAATTTACACTAAAATCTAACCTAGAACAACCTCTGTCAAGTTCTAACTGCATCTAAAGTTTGATGAAAATCCGTCCATTAGTTTTTGAAATAAAACTATTGTTGAAATCGTAAAAAAAAAAATAAAATATGTATAGCAGCACCACCTGTTGGGCAATTTACTCTAAAAACTAATCAGAACCAATTTATAGCAGGGGCTAACATAATCTGAAGCTTGATGAAAATTTGTGCATTAGTTCTTGAGATAGAGCTATTCCTATAATCATGAATAATCCCCCATAGCAGCGTCATCTTTTAAGTGATTTCCACTAAAACGTAATCTGTACCAAAATACATCAAGGAATAACGAAATCTCAAGTTTTATAAAAATCCGTTAATTAGTTCTTGAGTTATAGCTCTAGTAGAAATCGTAAAAAATGCAGCATAGCAGTGCCACCTTTTGGGCGATATACACCAAAAATATCAGCTCCACTTTATATCAGAGACTAATTTAATGTAAAGTTTTATTTAATTCTGTTCCTTAGTTCATGAGATAGAGGGCCAAAAAAATTGTGTTACATACAAAAAGACAGAGAGAGTCACGGACTTACAGATACACATTTTGTAAAAACATGTTTTTCTGGATCTCTGACCCGTGAAACGAGTAAATTCGGAATTCAAAAATTTTCACGAATCCAATACTTTCTTCTTATAAAGATATGAGAAAGTAAAAATATGAAGGCGAATTGATATTTTAAAAAAAAATGAAAATTTATGCAATATTTTTCTTTCGATTAAGGAAAATATTATAATACTAGTAAAATCAAAATGTTTTTAAAATATTATTTGTAGTTTTATTATAAACAAATTAAAAAAAATTCCCAGATAACTGGAAACTGCTGTACAGTTCATAAATTTATTCATATACATCTTATTACTTGTCCGTAATGAAGCATGCTGTTACATTTATTTTCTCATTTCATTAATATAAAAATAATTACATATCAATCATTACTTAGTAATAGAAACTTAACCAATGCAAAAGTATTTCATTCGTAGTGGTGATCTAAATGATATTTGTTGGATGTGCCAATCCGAAAACTTTCTTCTATATCATACATCTTAATATTTTAAAAAATACTTACAGATGTTAATACTTCAATCTTAGTTCAATACTATACCAACATTGATTTTCACCTTAAATTTCAGCTTCAGTCAACTATACGGAGTAAAAACGAGTTAATATCGATCATAATATTGATTAAAATCAATAGTCTTTCGTTATTCTGTTGTACATCAGATGTTTGCAAATACCCGGCTAAGCAGGACGCGAGTTCCAATGGACAGAACTGCAGATGTTAAATAAAACTACAAAAAAATCGATAAAATTATACAAAAATCACTATCATAGCGCCACTTTATGGAGGAATATTTCCAAATTCAAGGAGAAACTGCTGGTCATAGCCGAAACAACAACAACAAAAAAAATTGTTAATTTCTATTCATAACTTTATACACTTTTTGATGATATATACTGAAAATGGCACAAAAAACGCTATTACAGCACTCCCTTCCAGTAGATTTTTTTTCAAATTTAGGTAAGGCCTAATTGCCATAGCAAAAACGTGCAAAAGAATATTTGGTTCAATTCTACAAAGAATTTCATACACTTTTCGAAGGTACAGTTAAGAAAATGCACAGAAATCTCTTACAACGCTCCCTTCCGTCAGAGTATTTCTAAATTGAAGTAGGACCTGCTTGCCATAGCAAAAAATATACACACTTAATTTCGTTCAATTTTATGCTGGACATACAGACATTTTGTATATTGGGCATTTTGGACATTTTGGACATTTAATACGCATAAATCCGCTTAAAAGCCAAAGTCGAAAAAAATTCGATTACAATTCTTTCTTCTATTGAAGTTAGAAGAAAGTAAAAAAAAAAAAAAAAAAAAGATATAAAATTTAACCATGTAGCGTGCCCAGCAAACACAGAGCTATCGGTAAGCAATCGGTCAACAGCCACTTGCCTCTAGCGGCGGTACTGACACGATACCGGCTGCCGCTACCGGTTCTGTATCTGTTTTATACGCCGCGCGAATGCGACCCGTTTCATGAGGCACACAGCCAGTCCTGTATCGGCAGAACACTATGCCGATAGCTAACCATACGAATGCCGCCCGCAGCACAACACCAGCATTAATTGGAAAAAAAAAATCCTTTTTGGTGCCGCCATCTATAAGCCATCTTGGCATGTATATTTGTTAATATTTCAAAGGAACATATTTTGGTGCTGGATGAAGCTGGATTCTAAGTGACGCCCCAGCTTTAACTACTCGGCAACTGAGCCTTTTTGAGGAGAGGATATGGGCTGAAAAGCGAAAGGCATTTCGATAAGCGATGGTTTGTCACTTTAGGTAAATGGTAGATGGAAAATTTGAAATTTTGAAGTGTTTTAAAGTTTATTAACGTCTTATGCGCGTGTATTTAAAAGTTAATTTAATATTTAAATGAATGAAATAATTATTTTAGCGAATCAGTTAAAGCAATCCAATGGGGTTTTCTTATAATTGTAAGTATCACTGAATATTTAATAAAATAAATTAGTTTTAGAACTTTTGTTCAGTTAATAAAATTTTCATATTAGGAATTATAATGTAATTACATGCGTTGCGTTAATTTATAAAATATATAATTTTAGCATGTACAAACTTAATTTAATGAATATTAAGTTGGTAATTTATAACTTTTAATTGGAATAAGAATTCACTTTATATGTTTTGATGATTTAAAGTAGGACATATTTTTAATGATTATTTTACAATATTAATTTGTTACTTATCAATATTTTTTAATTTTAAAATAAAATAAAAATATTATAATATATATTTTTTGGCAGATAATTTTTTAAATGGTGGATATTTCTGAGTCTTTCTTACAAATTTAAGAATGCTTAAATATATAATAAAGTAATACAATTTTCTTTTTACGAATTATAATGTAATTAAATGTGCTAATTTAATAAATATATATTTGTAACATAGAAAAACTAATTTTAATAAAAAAAAATAAGTTGGTAATAAACCAATTTTAATTAGAATAAAAATTCACTTTATGTTATTTTAAGATTTAATGTAGAACATACTTTAATGATTATGTAGCAATATTAACTCTTTCACTTTTCAACATTTTTTAGTTTCAAAATAAAATAGAATTGTTAATTTATCATTTTTTTTTTCTTTTGGTAAATAATTTTTTAGAAGGTGGGTGTGAGGGGGGGGGGGGGGATTTATGAATCAGATTTATGAATGTAGATTTTTTAAATTTTTTATAGCTAGTAAAATAATTTTTAAAACTTTTTAATAATTTGATTTTAAAATAAAATAAGAAACTTAGCAATTACGTTAAAATTAATATATAATTAGAAAATAAGTTGATTTAACTTATAAAGCATTATTTTTTTATATGTCTACGACTATGTTTATAATGAAAAATAATTTTACGGAGCGATTTAAAAAGTCTTTTGATGATTCAAATAATTGTAATTCCTTTTTAAAATGAATTCAAAAAACATTTTTAAAAATTAAATATAGGTTATTTTTAACAAATTTTCTTTATATCACTTTTAGAATTTCATATGAAATATATAAAATATATAACTTTTATCTAAACTTAAATTCACATAAAATTAAAAAAAGAAAAAAGGCTGTCGGTTAAGACAAAAAATTCCGAATTCGGACCGATATTGGCAAATCTAATCGGGCCACTATCAGAAATCACATATCGCCCCTCGTCACTTGCAGGTGTAAGTCGCTATGCGGGGGCCGATTACGGTAACCTGCAGTCGAAAAAGCAGACTCTTAAGTTTCAGTTACCGAAATGCTGTCGACACTTCACCAAAACCTGTGTGCCGAAGCCGACACTTAACCGAAACTGCGGATGAAGTGCCAAAAGTTACGTGTTTGTGGGTGCTTTGTAATATTGTGACAAACAGAATTTTTCAGATACTTTATTCTCACGAAAGACGCTAAAATTAAAATCATTTATTACTAATGGTTTGTGTCCCTTATTAAAGTTATAATTTTTTTTTAGTTTTTAATAGCGTGTATAATTTTCAAAATGCAACACGCGCCCGATCGAATGTTAAAATTATTAATTAGCATTATGTGAAATGCATTTTTAGTTGAAAGTATAACCCTTTAAGAGCCAACTTGCAGGATCGCGCGGGTTAGACATTCATTTAAATTTTTGCTTCTGGGTCGTATGGAATAAATACTCAAATCGAATGATACACTATATGGCCAAAGGTGTCCTGTCACTTGCGATTTTAGACGTTTTGTTCAATATCTAAAAAAAATTCATGAGGAATTAATCTGAAGCTCCAGTTGTGTAAACAAAATAGTATAGGTCATATATTTCCGCGAAGATTTTTTCCCAAAACGCCATAGAGGGCAGTCAACAAATTGAAAAAGAACGAATATCTTTTGGATAACCCTGTAAAAACTAATGTAGCAAAAGCGTTCAAAGTGGAGATTATGATTAAGTGGCTTATTGTAATAAACTGTGTTCATTTTTTTTAGGGTAGCATATATATTCGTAGAGAAATTATTATTATTATTTTTTTTTTATATAAAAACAGTCCCGAATTCCGCCAAGTTCTTAATATAAAAAAAGTTCTTTCCAGAAAATATGACAAACTGCTTTGTACATAATACCCTGCAATTAGAATTTAAAAAAATAATAAAAATTGGATGAAAAATGAGCATGTTAACTAAAAAATGTTTCACTGCACATGCGTCAATGCAATCAAAATATAATATGCATAATATATTAGCTAAGTATAGGGGAGACTAGGGAGGGTTGACCATACGGGAGGCTTGACCCACCCATCAGTTTTCATATTTAAAAGAATTTCAGAGTCTTATCAATAGGTGTCAACCAAAGCTACCGGAATGCTCAAACAATAATCTCTGTTTCATACAGATAATCGAAATATGTGTGGAAAAAATCGATTGTGAGGCGCTTTCAACCTAAAAGTTGTGTTTTTTAGAAATACTTTGTAAGCTTTTTTCAGATAAAATATATCACAAAAATTTAAGTAAGTAGGTTTTAAGAAATGCAAAATGCCGAGCTTTCATTCCAGGCATAAAGATTTTAGAGTAAGTTAGGCTTAACATAACAATGTGCTATCCTTTAGAAAAAGGCTATGTGGGGAGGCTTGAACCAATCAATGTGAGGGACGGTTGACCAGATGTTCGAGGCTCCCTTAACACATTCACGACGGGAAACGAGAGTTCTCGTTTTTATTCAAAATACATCAATGTCTAAGGACGTGGCTTCTACCTTACAGAAAATGCATTTATATCATGTTGTCCATATTTTTTTTAGATTGTAAGACATTTTATATTAAATTCGTTCATTGAAAGATACTTACCAATGCATAAACTTGGGAATTTACTAAACCAATTTACTAAAGACTTTCAGAACAGGGAGGAGCCTCTACTGTTTTAAAATTCCGATTTGATAAAAATTGCCTTCGGCAATGAGTTAATTAAGGGGTTTTGGAAATCTTTTTATTATACACTGTGCATAATGAAAGATTAATGGTTATATATAAAAATGAATGTTAATTTATTCTGTAAAGGTACAGTAAAATGGGGTGATGGGAAAGAAAACGTTTAAAACTGATTAAAGAAAGATGTAAAAAATTGCTATTTGCACTGGACGAAAAAAATTAATGAAATAGAAACGCGAAAGTTGATAGGAACTTTTTTCCATTTAAATATTACATACAATAGGTAAATAGAAACAGTGGAAAAGACTAGGAAGAACGAAAGCAGCAGTCTTAACCATTTCAGGGGCAGTGATATGTTTATGAAACCACTTTATTTTAATTCCCAAACTCCACAATGGCATCAGAATTTTGCCAAATCTTTTCAATTTAATATGTATGTGAAATATAGCCTTTTTCATATTTCCAAATAAATTTGTTCGTATATACCGGTTCCAGTCATTTATTTCAACATTTTAATACTGAAAGTACTTTGCCTCTGAAACGGTTAAAAGATGTTAATGATAAGTATTCATGCAGCTTCAAAAGAACATAGCATGGGCCGAAAAACTTTAGGAAAGTATGTAGGCAAATTTCAACATAATGAATAGAGTGATATGAAGCCTAACTATATGACAACTACAGTTGTCAGGTCGAATGTCACAAAAAGTAGAACAAGGAGACAAAAGAAAGCGGGACAGTGGATACAAAATCCGGACATTATAATGCATGAAACCCTATGAAACCGGAACCTGTCTCTAGCGGAATACTGTTTTAACTGTTAAAATTTCATTTTCCTGTTGTACAATTATATCTGCTCAGACAAAATCCTGTTTAAAATAAAATTTTCCTCTCGGACATGCGATTACGCCTAAACAGGTTTGTTGAAGAATCATATTTTCAAAAATATTGTTAAAATAATAATTAAAGCATGTAGCATAAAGTTATTTTGCTTTTTTTTTAACTGATTTTATTTCTCTTCACAAATATTTCATTATAAAACAAAGTGGGTCAAGCCTCCCATATAGTGGCTCAACCCTCCCATATGTAGGGAGCCTTGACCCATTATTTTCTCATGATTAAAACCATTCATTTTTCAAATTTCTTATACATTACACTTATGTAGCAATTTTATTTTGATAACTGATTGTATAAGGAATAAAATTATACATAAAACTTTATTATACGTTCAAAATTTAAAAAATAAAAAAAATATTTTGTAAAAAGTGGGTCAACCCTCCCTAGTCTCCCCTATAGAGAAAATTTTGTGAAAGTTACAAAATCATAGCTAGAAAATTCTGAAAATTATTGTCGACCGAATAAGCTCGAAATCCTTTGTTCCCAAAAAGAAGCAAAAAAGCTGAAGGTTTGTATCAAATATCTGTTGATTAGAGCCAAGATAGCGTAGACAATATTGCACTATTTGGATACAATCATTCATTTTTTTGCTGATCGCAAGTCACCGGTCACCTTGGCCATATTGTGTAGTTCTGGTTTACAGAAAGAGTAAAGTATCATTTTTTATCAACAGGTAGCGGTTGCAGTCCATGTTTTACTTTCCACAGGTAAGACTAGCTTTGTTTACAAGTACATCGGATCTTAAAGGGATAACGTAACAGTGTGAGAGATTTCAATAAAATATTTCTTTTTTGAAAAAATATACATTGCACGTAAACATATAAGGCAACGTTATAAATCATTCGTATTTAATTATGTTTGGGAACTAGTTATATAGTCGACTTAACTGTAATTTCACAGTATATGATAGATAAAAATTTGTCACATATATGATAGGTTAGACAGTAACGATGCATTATGATTTATAAGCATACAAAATTACGCAGTGTATGAATGTTACAATCAAAATAACTATAAAATATGTGTGCGTGACAATCGAAAGATAAATTAAAATGTATAAAGATATACTTTTCGTTAATTTTGGAGATATGCTTTTAAGCTTAAAATTTTAGTACACGATACTTTACGATAATTTGATACACAAAACAAAATTATTATACTTTTATGATTGTATGAATGTATTAGTTCCAGCATACAGAACAACGACATAAAATTTACATGCGATTGGTTTAGATAACTTCTCTTAAAACAATTAAACATCAACTTTTTCATAAATTATTTCTTTTTTTTTTTTACGATTTAAATTAGTATTTACAAGTGTACATTTTAACATACGTATTTTTATAATCCGAAAGCATTGTTAAAATATATATTGATTTTAATATATTTAACAACAATAACACTATCTTTTCCATATAAATTACAGATAATCTTTTTATAAAAGTTTTTTTATCTTCAAAAATGAAAAATAAATTACACAAAACATTTACTCTACACAAATATAAATATTGGTAAATTCACACAATATAAATTCAGTACTCTTAAAGTCAAACCTTCTATAAAAATATTCTCAATTACTACTTTTAACACTCAGATAGAACCTAGAGTATTTTACGTACTGCTAAATGTTAATGCACCAAGATATGAGTACATTTGTGTGTTTGGAGAATAGAGGACGATAGAGGATATGTTCGGAGGTCATTTATAATATAGAGGTAGATTGATGTTGAAACAAATGTGGTGGATGTACTTTCTACTATTAAAGATGACTGCACCTATTTCTGAGTATAATATTTAGAGTAGATGAAATATAGAGCACGTCTGAGCTTTTTAATTGTATGATTTTTTTTTCCTTTCTAACTAAGCGTTTAGCCAACAGAGAGAAAAAATGTCCTAGCTGTGACTCGTATCCGTGTCATTGGTGTCATTGGCACAAACATTCTACCGACTGAACCACTGGTGTAACACACAGATCTCAGCTTGGCACTCCTCACTCTTATATGTTGACACTACTGCAGCGCAAGTTGGAATACTTCAGGAGCCACAAATCTGTGCCAAACATGGGATGCAAATTAAACCCAGAATCTGTGAAATAATATACTGTTCCAAAAGTTTACAAAAAAATAGAATAATAGAAAAAAAGGAATTGTGAAAAAAGGATTTTATGTATCGCTTATACAAAAAAAAAAAAAAAAAAAAAAGAAAAAAAAAATACAGGATAAATCTTAATATTGTAAGAATCTATATAGTTTGTAGAATCTTATAGCATAAATGTTTTAGGAAGCAATACAAAAATTACAATAATTATTCACACTTGGAAAAAAAATCAAAATATTAGAATAAACATTTGCCTGGTTCAAAATATTAGAATAATGCATTGTAAATAATGCGTGTTTTTTAAAAAAGGAAAAATACTTATTCTTTAATATTTTGTAGCATCACCTTTACATTTTATAACTGCACGAGCTCGCTAGCTACATGTGGTTCACAATGTTTTCTGCTCAGACATAACCACGTCGATTTTGTGATGGAAAGAAGCTCAACTTTGTTTTTGGCGCAATATCTTGCAGTCTTTTCTTCATTACTCTCCACAAATCAAATTCAAATCCGGCGAATTAGACGGCCAGGAACGTACGTTAATTTGGTGTTGGCTAAGCCAGTTCTTGGTGGACACTGTCTTGTCTGAAGGTGCTAAATTCATGTTCGAAAATAAAATTGTCACCACACAGATACTCCGACGATGGTATCATGAAATGATCAAGGATTTCTTGATGTATTTCAGACTTAATCCTTTCGCTTAGATAGTTTTCCAGGACTATCTACAGTCATGAAAGCCCATAACATTACACTGGATTCAAATTTCACTCATCGTTTCATGCAGTCCTTGTCATATGCTACTTGCTTCATTCATCATACACGAACACCTTGATCACTATATGTTACGGAAAACACACTCTCATCACTAAACAATGTCTTTTTCAAATCATCCTGACTACATAAAAACCTTTTGTGCACCGCTTCACTCGGTGATTTCATCATTTCTTTTGGTAATGGAAGTTGCAATATCAGGTGTCTTTTCCGATATCTCTGAACCTTTTAATAAGCTGAAACTCTCAGAACCCACTTAGAGGTGAAATCACATAACATTGATATACCATCGAATTCAAACACATTATCCCTTTGGAGTTCTTTGATAGCTCATTTGGTGAATTACAACATAGTTTTGAGTTCACGAGATGTAAATTAACCCGTCGAAAATTTTCTATAATTCAAACCGATTTCTGCAATACGAACATAAAATAATGTGGTAGATATACATTCTAATGATACCCTTTCTTTTGCGAACCAATCAGTAATTTGTACATAAGATATATACTTCCAATGTAAATTCTCAACCACTTCTTGAAACGATACGGGAAGTATAACTTCGAACCTCTTGATAAGCTCATACTGTCAAAACCCACAAAGAAGTGAAATCGTATAATAATAATATACTATCCAATTTAAAACCATTATGCCTTTAGAATTCTTTGTTAGCACGTTAGGTGATTTACAACGTAGTTTTCAATTTTCTAAAAGTAAATTAACACGTAGAAAATTTTTACTGTAATACAAACCAAGATACCGATCAAAGAGTTATAGAAATATTCTGATTTAAAACACATTTTTCAATATAAGTTCTTAATAAAAATAGAGCATTATGTTCCAAAATATAAGAGGTATGAGCAAAACTATCCATTTTCATACATACCACTTTCATTCAACATTTATTTGCAGCATTCTGTTCTTCATGTACGTAATTAAACTTGAATAGACCTTAGATAGAACAAAAGAAATATTACTACAGGTAAGTGAAACTATTCTCCTAAAATATCTAATATGACAGTTATGAAAAATCTTGCATTTTAAATAGTATAACTACTTTCAAAAAATGATGTAACACCCACCGGCTCGTGGAAAGCATTTGCGCTTGCATGTTAAAGTTATCATAATTTAATGTTATGTGAAATGTATCCTTAATATAAATTAAAAGATGGTAATGAGATAAATTTAATTAAACTAGTCTTTAATAACAATAGAATGTGCGTGAAATATAAAGCTTCGTTGAAGATTCTTAGTATTTAATTATACTTGGGGACGAGTTATATAGTCGACTTAATCGTAATTTCACAGTACATGATAGATGAACATTTGCCACGTATATGATGAGTTAGACAGCAACGACGTATTATGATTCATACGCATGCAATATTATGCAGTTTATGGAAGTTACCATCTAAATGATTACGAAATATATGTTCATGTCAATAGAAAGTGGAATTAAAAGGTATGGATAGGATATATACCTTTTATGAACATTGAAAATATACTTTTGCGCATAAAATTTCCGTCTAAGATGTATATAAATATGTTGTAATAATTTGATAAGCCAAATATTAAAATCACATGCATTTGCATATCTTTGGTGTTTTGATTAATGGCTCTTAAAAACAATTAAACAATAACTTTTTGGGCCAATGCTGTTTTTTTCGGTTCAAAATGGTATTTACCAATGTACATTAATCCTTCTAAAATGAATAGAATTTTTGTATATTGGTTAATTTATGTTTAACTTTTTTTTTGACAATTTCGTCTTCTAAGGCATTTATCGTGAATGTTTGGAACGACATTAGGTGGTTTACATAATTATTTAAATATGTTTAGAAAGAGTTTGTCAATTAAAATTAATTAATTAAATTTCTATTTATAGGGATTTTGTGCATTATTTATAACTCCACTCAAATCTTTTATTTAAAATATTTTTTTAGTATTTTATAGAATTGGAAAATGTACAAAAATAATGCTCTTACAATAGAAATGTGAAATTATTTCCGAACTGAAACTTTTCACCCACAATCTTTAAACGTCAAGAAAGCTGAAGAGATTCAAATGAAAAATAAATCATCCTTTGAAAAATATTTTAGTCTTGTGAAACCAATAATGTTTTTGGAATAAAATAAACTAAAGCATCTATAACACATTGTACACTGTATTACTACTAATCGATGTATTAAATCGATTTTGTAACACATTATTTTAATGGTACTTTAAAGTACCGTCAATGCATGAAGTGTTAAGATAAACTACGTAAAGATATAACATATGTATTTTTATAATCAGAAAGCATTGTTAAAACATATATGGATTTTAATAAATTAAGCGACAATTCCAGATTAAAGTTTCCATATAAATTTTAGATAGTCTTTTTAATATAAATTGTTTAGCTTGAAATATTAAAAATAAATGGTACACAGACTATTTATGACAGATCCCAGAGTATTTTACGTACCTGTAGAGATTAAGCACCGAGATTTCAGTATAATATTTCCGTTATTATTTCTTAGCACTTTAAATTTTTGGGGTGAGTGGAGAATATAGAGGCCAATGGAGGATACGCTACGGAGATCAACTACATCACAGAATGAGATCGATGCTGAAAGTGGATGCGGTAGATATAATTTAAAATTTTAATGATGAATGCACTCAGATATGGAGATAATAATTTCAGTAGATCCTAGTAGAACATTTCTCAGCACATTAAAATTGTTTGGAGTGTAAAATTAGTATGGAGAATAGAGGTCTATGGAGGCTATGCTACGGAGATCAACTACAACATATAAAGAGACTGGTGCTGAAAACAAATGTGGTGTATATACGTTACACTGTTAAAGATGTTTTATTACGCATCCAGATATGCGTAAAATAACTATAGTAGATCAAGTAGAACATTTTTGAGCAAATTTAAAATGTTTGCCTGTGTGGAGAGGGATGCCAATGGAGGATATGTTACCGAAGTCATATATAACATAGAATGAGATTTGTGCTGAATAAAATGGGGTCTATGTACATTCTGATTTAAACTTTCTTCTTTAGCAAACTAATACATAACAGTTATATATTATGAGAGCCTATATTCTTCCAATATAAATACTCAACAACTTCATGTACAGTCGTGGAAAAAAAAGTAAACACCCCTACTAACTCTTCAAAAAATTATCGTAGACGGAAGTTACTGGTACCGAACGACTGGAAATAAAGTCTACTTTTAAATGATGTATATAAAATTTGCTTAGGAGGCCATCTACATATTAAAACGAACCCAAACTTCATTTTTTTCAATAGCAATACCCAATTTTAACGAGATATTTCAAATGCTCGGTTCAAACTATGCCTAGACACCCAATTTCAAGTCATTAAGTCATTTGAATGATAAGTTTTTGAATTATAAACATTCAAAATTTAGTGCTTCTAATGTTAAATTAAATTTTCATATTTTTATTAATATCTCCCGAAATTATGCTCCTAATGTGCTAATTTTATGTGTAGCAATAATACTAAAGTGTCCAAACATAAATACGCTGGATTTGCAATTTTCATTATTTTATGACATGAATTATGAATTATGAAATTAATATTCGAAAAAATTATGAATTGCAACCTACAATTTTTTCGATGGATTTAGATTTATTAAGTCCTGCTTTATGAAAATCCAAAATTTCACATTTTTCTTCCAAATAGTTTTCAAATTATGCTTAAAAAACGGCAAAATGATGATTTAAGATCCCGTCTATGATAGAAGTGAGTAGATATTTTGAAATTGTTCTGCTGTTCTGTTATCTAACCGGCTTCATTGACTGCTTGAGTGGTGCCTTGATCAAGAAGGCGGCTCTCATGGTTAACAATCGAGTACCGAACTTCAATTTGGATATAGCCCTTAAAATAAGCTCGTTTTAAAATAATTAATTTCTCGGAAACTTGTGGTACGAATTACATAAAAATTTGTTTTTAGGCTAATTGAAGGGTGTAGAGTTCATTTATCCTATCAGAATTGTGTATTGCTATTGAAAAAAACAAAGTTATGGTTCGTTTTAATATGTAGATGGCCCCCTAAGCAAATTTTATATACCTCATTTAAAAGTAGGCTTTATTACCAATCGTTCGATATAAGTAACTTTCTTCTACGATAATTTGTTGAGGAGTTAGTAGGGGGTGTTTACTTTTTTTTTTCCACGACTGTACATACAGGAAAAGTATCTGGTATGCAAATATACAATATTCTATCACTCCTGTTGGTGATGGAAGACACAGTATTTGCGGTCTTTTCCAATTTCTCTAAACCTTTTTATGAGATCAAACTGTCAAAACCCACACAGAAGTGACAGCATGTAACAACGATATACCACCCCATTGAAAACATAAAATCTTCAGTATACTTTCCTAGCTCGTTAGATGGTATACAGCATAGTTTTCGGTTCTCAAGATAGAAAATAAATTTTGTATTACAAACCAAGATATATATAAGAAAATTAAAGAAATTCCCTTATTTAAAACCCAGCTCGCAACATGCATTCCAAGAATAAAAACCCATTTTGTTGCAAAATGTAAGACGTATGTACAAAACTTGCCACATTCATACATCTGTCGTTCATTCAACATTTAGTTTACATGCAAACATGCAGTACATGCAACACATGTTTGTCATGTACGGTAATTAAACTCAAATAGATCTTAGATGGAACGAAATGTATATCAAATGGAATATTACAATAAAATAACTTTCATTTTTCTGCAAGTATCATTTGGAGAGCAAGTTATACTTTGCTGTTCTATCATTTATATTTATTTCCACTAGATGTGCCAGGATTCGTTAACATTTTAAAAAACATAAAAGTTGGTTGAATCGATGTAATTCTATGAAATGAAAAAAATCTTGTAGTAGATGGTGGGAGATATTTCCATACTTAACACTTTAGTGCGCAGCTTTGCATATATGCAAGCAACAGTGTTTTCAATAAATATTTTTTTTTATTCGTCTATACCTAATTCACTCTAGAAAATTAAAATAGCAGTAGTTCCTTTAATTAATAACAGACATTCCGTATTTAAATAAAGCGAATTTAACCATTGAAACTTGCTGGTGTAAAGTCAGATTCTCTGAACTACGTAATTTCTAGAACGTATTCTATCTTGGGAATTAAAGGGTTAAAGGTTAAGTTTTATAAAATAAATAATAAAATAAAATAAGGTTTATGAAGACATACTTCTTAAAATATTTACTAAATCGCAATACTTTAGTGTAAAACAGCCACACGACAGTAGTTTTTATTTGTATTGCAGATATGTAACAGAAGATTGACGTAATTGTATGAAAAATGTATCTATGATTTTTTTCATTATTTTTCCTATGTAATAAACCCTTCAGAGAATCATATGTATTTTTTTCGAAACAAAATAAAATATCGCGTATTTAAAGGTTAATAAAAGTTAAAATAATGGGTAATGGAAGGCGCTGCATTTCTTAAAATTGGATAATTTGTAATATTTCAGCTTATTTGTAATCCGCTTAAGCTTAACAAGCATTTTACAGCACCAATTGCTCTATGTACCCGACATCACAAGAAATTTGTTGCAATCAGAGACTTTCGGTGGAATTATAGACTTGAAGAATGCTTATAATAATTTTTTTTTACTCAAAATGAAAATGTAATTAATTGTAGTTAGAAACACATGGAACAAAGTATGTTTTAAATGAAATGATTGTAATATTGCGTCTAAATTTAAAAAAAGTGCTTTTTCCGAGTAATTATACAATGTAAAATCATGCAGATTCCTCTAAAGGTAAAAATTTTTTGAAAAATTTCCTTTCTTATTAAAAAAAAAAAAAAAAATACTTTTGTTAAATAACCTTTCCGTAAATTGCAACCAATACTGATTTTTTATAGTCGCTAAAAAATCGTACGCATGTTTTAATACCGCAAACCTCCGATATTTCACAAGCATTATAACTCAGATAGTTTTATGGTAAAAGAATGGATACAGTACACATATATATTAAATTAAATAACTTATATGAATCCTTTTCTGCTAAAATTATCTATGCTAATATTATAAAGAAGTAAAATTTGTTAGTTTGCTTATTTGTAGGAGGTAATCTCTGGAACTACCAAACTAATTTCAAAAGTAATGGTATAAAAATTATTGTGTTAGTCCCCGTTCGAACATAGTATATATCTTATGTCCATGCCACTAACCCAATGGCATGCAAGAGCAATAAGCGTTCTAAAAATGCGATTTTTGTGATACTGAAGGGCCTAGAGCAATAAAATCTGGCATGGCACCTATTACATATAAATGATGTCAAAGAATATTTCTAAAAAAAAAATCGAAATTGAAAAGGGGAGATAATGCGCGAAAAGCGTTCTAAAATATGTTCTAAATTGCGATTTCTACGCAATCTCAGGAAATATCAAACGGATTTCAAAAGTAACGGTTGGAAACTGTTGGTGACAAACCTTGCTCTAACATAGGTTCTATTTTATGTCAGTATCACTACCACCTTGGGGTTGCAGGAGCAAAAAAATGTTCTAAATTGTGCTTTAAGATTCTGAAGGGCCTAGAAACATACAATTTGGAATGATAATAACTTATAACCTATAAATGATCTACAAACCTTTCCTAAAAAATGAAAATTTATAGGCGTGAAAATGCGCGAAAAGCGTTCTAAAAAACTTTCTACGCAATCGCAGAAGTATCTCACCGATTTCAGAAATAATTGTTGAAAATTGATAATGACAGACCTTTCTCTAAGATAGGCTATATTTTATGTCGGTATCACTACCCCAAAGGGGCTTCAGGAGCGAAAAACGTTCTAAGAATGCGATTTTTGTTATACTGAAGGACTAGATATATTAAATTTGCCATGGTGGTTACTTATTAGATAAATTATATCTAAGAGCATTTCATAAAAAAATTCGAAATTTAAAAGATGTGAAAATGCGCGTTCTAAAAACGCTCCAAATTACAATTTCTATGCAATCTCAGAAAATATTAAACCGATTTCAAAAGTAATGGTTTCAAATTAATGGTGAAAGTGCTAGTCCAACATTGGCTATATTTTATGTTGTTTTCACTACCACCTGGGGGTTTCAGGAGCGAAAAATGTTCTACATTACGTTTTTGTGATACTGAGGTATCTAACATTTTGAAATATGATATGGTAATTATTTAAAAGATCAAATGCTTTCTAAAAGCCGTCGTAAGAAAATTCTAAATTTAAAAGGATGAAGGGAACGAAAAGCATTCTAAGAACGCTCTAAATTAAGATTTTTATGCAATCTTATGAAATGCCGAACCTATGTAAAGAAAATGATTGCAAATTGTTGGTGATAGAATTTGCTGAAACATAAGCTATATTTTATGTCTATGCCACTACCACCAGAGTGTTGAAAGAGCAAAAAACGTTTCAAATTCCGATATCTGGGATACTGAAGAGGCTAGAAATTTTAAATATGGCATAGTGGTTACTTATAAAGTGTAAATGCCCTCTAAGAACAGTCGAAAATAAATTCAAAATGTAAAAGGGGTGAAGCGAAGGGAAGGAGCGAAAAGCGTCGAAAACAGTCCTAAATTACGATTTCTATGCAATCTCAGAGAACATAAACCGATTATAAAAGTAATAGTTGCGAATCAATGGTAACAGTCGCTGATCCTACACAGGCTATATTTTATGCAAGTGCGACTACCACCGGGGGGGGGGGGGGGGGTGGCGGGAACAACAAACGTTCTAAAAAAAGCCCTTAAAAACTTTCTAAATTACGTTAACTATGGAATATTAGGAAATACCAAACCGATTACAAAATTAATTTTGGCAAATTAATGTCAAAATTAAAATAAATGAAAATATTGATAGTCCCTGTTTCAACATAGGCATTTTATTTTAGTGCCACTACAACCAGAGAGGTAGTACTATGAATATGGGGTACTATGCTTGGAATTTAACAAGGTGGTTAATTTTTAGATGTAGATGCGTACTAAGAACGGTTTCTAAAAAATTCAAAGCTTCAATTGGATACTAAACTGAGCGAATGAAATGAGCATAAAAGGTTCAAAATACTTTCTAAATTATTATTTATTTAGAATTAGTTTTAATTCTATTTATTAACTTAAGTCTGATTTCTGCCTACTTTAGTGTAATAATGAAGTCTATACAAACTGTGTCGTAATTAGTAATTTTTGAATAATGCCTAAAAGTATAATATCTTATAATAAAAATTAGATATACAAATATCACTTAGCATATTTCAACTATTACGCGAGCGAAGACCCGGGTTTTGCTAGTTTCTTTATAAAACAGGACAAAAAATTTTGTCTTCAATTTTATACATATGAAATATTTTTTTGCCTGCAACTACTTATATCCTACATACCTTACAGACCTTACATAATATCTTGCATAATATAGTTACACTTATGTTGCACAAAAGCGGAAGTAATATTTGTTTACTTTGCAAATAAGTGGGATGGCCTTTAACATTTATAAAGTTTCAGCTGCCGAAAATTATTCAACATGCATGTGATTTTCATGAGTCATGTAAGCTATCTTTTTTATCACAGGTGGAACAGTATTATTTTCAATTCAAATAAGCGTAGGCAGTTCTGGAGATGATTTTGTATTGAAGTTCATCTACGATAAAAAATACTAATTCTTTCATTATACGTGAGACTTTAATATAATGATTTAATTTATACCGTTTTTAAAGCACATTCTGTTTAAAATTTTAACAAGTTAAAAATATTCAAATCAATATGAAATATAATAATATTCTTAAAATATCTTAAATCTTATTTTCTTTATATGGGAAATTTATACATCTGATACATAAGGTTCGTCGAAATGAAAGTGGCATTGCTGTAATAACTCCACCATTTGAAGAGACAGATGACTGGGCATGTTCCTATAGAGGTTGTTGAGTACTGGGAATGCATGCGATATCGTCAGATCACGCCAGATGCGTGCGTGATTTGCGTGGGAGCACATTAAAAGGCATTTTTCGCATCATGGAAGTCTCCAAACTGAGCGGTCGTGCATTTTTTAACAGAGAAAAATGTGAGTGCTAGTGAAATCTATCGTCGAACGCAAAATGTTTTTGGCACGGAGTGGATGTCACGCAGACCATCAGTATTCCGATGGTTTAAGGAATTTCTAGAAAGAGAAGACCACATGCCCTTGGCCAGGTCGTGACCTGTCGTCAGTACTGCTTCTTCCACTACAAAAATCCCTACACCACCAGAATACTGATCTGCGTGACATACACGCCGTGGCATACACATTTTGCATTCAATGATAGATTTCACTAGCACTCATATTTTCCGCTGTTAAAATTTGCACGACCGAGCGTTAACATCGTTTGGAGGCACCCATGATGAGAACGATGCATTTTAACGTTCTCCTACGCTATGACACACGCATCTGGCGGGATCTGACGATATTGCATATATTCCCAGCACTTTGCGCCCTGTATAGGAGCATGCGCAGTCATCTTTCTCTTCAAATCACGGAGTTATTATAGTAATGCCACTTTTGCTTGGGTGACACTTATACCCCTTTAAGACCAAGAGATTTTTTTTTTTTTTTTTGGTAGAAATTGAAAGTTTGGGTGGTTTCTCGTTATCTATAGGATAGTATTTGATTGAAAAAAATACCCGATTTCAGGTTATGCCAAAGGAGGCCCCACACAATTGTGTGGGTTCGGCCTTAATGCAGCCGTTTTGGGGCTAAATCTACACAATTGTGTAGTTTCCGGTTATGTGTGCAAATATCTAAAAATAAAATTTTAAGCAAAAAAAGTTGTTGTTTATTGAGATAATTTTCATCAGCCACAATGAAAATGTTTGAAACAATTTATGTTTTGGGACAGACCACTACAATTTCATTTCCTGAGACTTGTTCAATTCTCGCACCCCTCTTAAGAACCGTTGACAAATGGTATGCCCTTCACTCCGTTTGGATTGTTCAAATTTCTTTTTTTTAGTTTTTCCAGCAGCGGTATTTTGTTGAAATACCGATCGAAGTACATTAAACAAGGTCTGAACCAAAATAAGGACTACAACTGGCCCTAAGCCTAGATCCTTGTGGACCAGGTCTGTACTTTTCCACTGGTATACTACAAAATTTAAATCTATCCCAGATGGTGCTGTTACAACAGAGTGTAGTTTGTTTTTTATATACTGCTTTACTGAGGCACGTCCTAAAAAAAAGAAATTGTCTGCTCATCTATGGAAAATTTTCCCTGATCTGGTAAACTCAAGCAGACACTACGGAATCTGTCGAGCATCTGCTGAACTTTTTCTTAATTTATAATTTATTCCTGGTAGTTTACTTGCTGTGTCGATAAAATGGAATTTAAAAATCTATCTCGTAGTATGCATATAACCAGGGATGTAGTGGAGGGTATACGGGAGTATACGCCGTATACCTTCTGGATTTTTTCAAGGAACACCGTATACCCTCTGTTTTTCAAGAAAGTTATAGTTTATACACTCTAGGGTATACGCTCTGACTTGAGCGTATACTCTCTGCTTAGAGCGTTTACCCTCTATTTTTTTTTACGACTACATCACTGCATATAACTAATATAAAACTTATAAATCATAAATGACATCTATATCTATAACTCCGAGCAGAAACATACAGCTCGTTACATGAGCATATTATATATCTGATATTATCCATTTTAAATAGAAATCATGAATAGTACAAAACTATTAATTTAAAATTAATCCGCTTTAAAAATGTAATTAATGAAAAATAAATTGCTAAAAACATAAGTTTAAAAAAATCACTTAATATATATATATATATATATATTAGGAATCGCATCTAATTTGGAAATGGTAAATGCCGGACCCGCACAATTGTGTGGGTTATTTGTTTTTCAACTTTTATAAAGCCTAATTAAATTTATCAAAGACAAAATGACAAAATCAATTAAAATCATGAATAAAGTATATATAAAAAAATAAATCTAAGCAAACACTAAAAATCATACTTAAAAGAAATTACGGCAGTACATACATTTTGTCTATTGCTTTCAGAAGATATAGTATTATTAAAAGCAGAAAATCTAACGCTGTACTGTAGTTTGTGCCTCTTTGTTGTGTCTTATCAAAACATCTGAAGTCAATTAACTCATAGAAATGTGCAGATTTGGTTTTCAGTTTCACAAAAATAGGAGATAGTCTTTCTCTTTTACTTTAGTATCACCCGCACAATTGTGTGGGTCAGGGCTTAAAGGGATACATAACAATTTACGAAAAACAAAATAAAAAGAAAAAACATGGAATTATATTCTAATTAAGACACAATAAAATGTATAAACTTTATTAAAAAATAAAATCATAAAATATAGGACTGTGATACAGGATAGCTCAAAATAAACAAAGAACGTAAAATTATGTTTCAAGATTATGAAACACTTTCAGAAAACTTATAAAACACTTTCAGAAAACTTGAACAAAAGTTCACAGCTTAATAATGTTAAAGATGATTTTTATGTATATGATTTGAAAAGTACTTTCAAGTATGATGTCTTGGAAAAATCATAATATATTTGAAAACCCAAACTCGCGAATTCCCTTCAATAGTCAATACAAATTTTCTTGTGAAGCCTTGCATATGATCTATAGAATTTCATATTTATATTACTACATTGTATGCTAAAATTTAGTTATGTTATTGAACTCACATTGCAATTGAAAATTCATCTTAAGAAAATTCCGTCAATAAACGGAAATATACGCGAGATCTTTTGCTCTGCCCTGTATATGATTTATTATAGAACTTATACATACCAAGTAATAAGTAAAAAATCGGTTAAATTTTAAAAAGTGTACAACAGTTGGAAATGTAATTCAAGCAATTATTGTAATATATAGTATTGTAACCGAATACTTTTGTGTGTCCCTATAAATAGGGAAGACTGGGGAGGCTTGACCCACACTTCAGTTTTAATATTTAAAAGAATTTCAAAGTTTATCTAGTAGGTGGCAACCAAAGCTACTGAAATGCTCAAATAATAGTCTTTCTTTCATGCAGGTACCAGGTGTCCCAAAAATCACTGTTGCATTTTAAAATTCAATAATTTTCAAACGGTAACAGATATTAAAAAATTCTTGCAGGAAGGTTATGTATGATGCCAGGTGGTTTTTTTTACTGTGGTTCTTGATTTTAGTTCGAATTTCAAGCAATAGATGCCGCAGAGAGCAATAGGTGCTCAGTCCAGATCAGATTTTTGGCACTTCGGGATCCATTCAATACAATTTAATCTCCTTTCTTCGCATGGAAGAAGAACAAGGACGAAAAATTGAGCCTGGATTTAGCGGTTATTGCTTGCAACGCCATCTATCGATGCTATTTGTAACTAAAACTGAGAATCACAGCACAAAACTCCTGACATCTTACTTAATAATCCTGCAAGTATGTTTTTAATATCTCTGACTGCTTGCAAGTTATTGAATTTAAAAATCCATCAGTCATTTTTGGGACACCCGGTAAATGAAACAGATGTGGACTAATCAAATGTTAAGAGTTTTCAGCTCAAGAATGTGTACTTTTTAAAAACAATTTGCAAGATTTTCTCAAATAAAATATATCGCAGAAACTTAAGTAAGACGGTTTTAAGTAATGCAGAAATATTGAGCTTTCAATCGGGACATAACTATTGTACATGAAATTGAGCTAAGCATAACCATCTGCTGTAATTTAAAAAGTGGCTATGTGGGGAGGCTTGACCCAATCAATCTGAGGGAGAGTTGAACAGACGGTTAAAGCTTCCTTACTTAAGTGTTTTTGCAATTTCTTTATAATACACTGGACATAATGAAGTGTTAATGGTTATATTTCTAAAATAATGTAAATTTATTCTTTAAAGCTAGAGTGAGATTGGGTGATAGAAAGGAAAATGTTTAAAATTGATTAAAGAAAGATGTGAGAAATTGCTTTATAGGCAAGAAAAAAATTATGGAAATATAAATTGGAAAGTTGATAGGATTTTTATTTGATTTAAATACTATCCGCATTAGAGAAATAGAAATAATGGAAAGAACTAGAAAGGATTAAAGCAGCAGCCTTAAGAAATGCTAAGTTTTCGAGCCTCTGCAAAATAATGTTACACATACCAAAACACTTTAGGAAGTTATGTAGAAAAATTTCAGGATGAACACAATGAGATGAAGCCAAACAATGCGGCAGCTGGTGATGCCAGGTCAAGTGTCGCAAAAAGTGGGTGTTTCAAACGGAATTTTTCTCTTGTGCCTTGCCTTCCATCTAAGCAAGTTTGTTTATTTATTATTGTATGCCACATTTTTCCAAATATTTTTTATTAACAATTAAACCATGTATCATAAAGTGATTCTTCCTTTTTTTGAACTGATTTTATTTTCCCTAACAAATATTTCAAAACAAAACAAAGTGGGTCAAACCTCTCATATGTGGGGAGCCGTGACGTTTTTCTTTTTTTTTTTTTTTTTCTTTCTCATGATTAAAATTAAGCATTTTTCAAGTTTCTTATCTGTTACACTTATGTCGCAATTTTATTTCAATAACTGATTGTATAACGATTAAAAGGATATATGAAACTTTATTCTAGGTTCAATAATTAAAAAAATATATTTTGTAAAACATGGTCCAACACTCCCAGTCTCGCCTCAACGTTAAATGCCATACACAGCAGTACTATAGTAAACCTCTTATAGCACTTAATAGCGTAACATCATTAAAATACACCGCAAACGATTTTTCCCATATACAGAGATGTAGCGAAATCGTTTTGAGTGTCAATGTAGATGAACTATAATTGCTAAACATTTCATTTCAATCGTACATGTCATAATAAACCTCAATAACGCTTATTAATTGCATGGAAATTGTAGTATATTTAGGCGAGGTAGAGCACTGACAGACAGATAGATTAACCAGATTCATAAATTTTTTTAACTATGTTGGAAAGTGTTAAGACACAGGGTTTCATAAAAGAATGTCGCAGTTACAATAGAATATTATAACAGTTTAATTTAGCCTATTTACAAAAAATCGGGCATTAGTTGAAGGTTATAACAAGCCCAGTTTTTTTTTTTTTTTTACAAATGTCCAATATGTGCACTTTAGTTATACGGCACTCATCCAATCTAAATAAAGTCTAATGCATCCACACTTCGGTTAACTAGTCCGGAGTAAAGGAAGCAATAGCCTCTTCAATTTTGTGTCTAAACTCTGGCAAATCACCAGGTAGCTTCGAAAAGTAGACCCTATCTTTTATAAAACCTCAAAGGAATATTCCCCATGGCTCTAACGGATTTTAATACTTTAGACCAGCAATAATGCTTTAAGCTCAGGAGTCGCAAAATTTGCGTATATTTCACTGCAAGCGAGTAAATAACAAAGCAATACTCACGAATGCACTTATCTAAAACTGTTTGAGTTACTCTTTATTTGAGAACTTAAACCATCACTATATAACGATTACCGTTGATACTATTAAAATTAATAACTGGGGTTCTCTTTTATGAACATTTTGTAGTTGTCAAGAAAATGGAATAGGAGAATGCGGTTTGGATGAAAATACCACTCAGGACCGAATATTTTCTTTAATCAGTTCAAAAATGTACCGTATTTCCAGAATTATACCTAGAAAAAACTGAAAAAAGGAATAAAAAGATCGAAAAATTATACGTCAAGCATAGATTAAGAAACTCTTTTCAACACTTCCAGAATACTTTAACATAACTTCACCATTTATTAATGTGAAAGGTAATTTCTATGTAAATAATTCCGAAAACCATAATACATTTGACAACGCAATTTCAGGAATAACCATCAGTAGTCGAAAAAATATTCGAAGTATTTTGTGCATCCTTGTGTATGCTGTATAAATCTGCATGAATACCACGTAGTATGCTATAATTTAGTTCACTTTGGAGACGCAAAGCACAGTTGTAAATTCCCGTTCAGAAATTTACGTCTATAAATGGAAATGCAATAGAGATCTTTTTTACCGCCCTGTATATCATCTATAGAAATTACACATACCAACTAATAGACAAAAAAAACTAGCAAAAAGAACGCGTAACACAGCTTAAAACGTAATTCTAGCAATTATTGTTTTTAGACAGTCTTGTAACCGAATTATTTTACTTGCCTCTGTAAATGAACGATGTATTCTATTCACATCATATTACATAGTAAGCCTCTTGTAGTACGCCTGAATAATTTATAGATTT
The DNA here is from genome assembly GCA_963932465.1 of Maratus speciosus. Classification (NCBI taxonomy): domain Eukaryota; kingdom Metazoa; phylum Arthropoda; class Arachnida; order Araneae; family Salticidae; genus Maratus; species Maratus speciosus. Next base: position 219,346,565 of record OZ010788.1, read on the forward strand.
AGAAATATTTCAAATAGTGTAACATCATTAAAATATACCTTACTACGATTTTTCCACGAATTCTTTTAACTATTCCTGTAAATTAAATTTAAACTCTACGTACTTCATTTTTAATGCCAATCATGCCATTGAAAACATCATTAACATATATCAACGGAATGCAATCCGGGTTTATTTACGAGAGTTAGAGCTTGGACAGACGCACAGGTAGACATACTAGCCGAAATCATAAACACTTTCACCTATGTTGGATAGTATTAAAAACCTGAAGATGTTACACACTGTAAAAAATATACTGCCGGTTTTCCGGTAGTAATAGGGAAAATAGTTGCCCTTATCGTACCGGAATAATTTCCGACCCAACTCGTTATAAAATTCGTAAAAATAAGGAAATAGTCAGTAAAATGGTATTTTATGGATTTTATTCCGATTTTACGTATTTTATTCCGAGCTGGGTCGGAAATTATTCCGGCACGATAAGGGCAACTATTTTTCCGATTCCTATCGGGTTGGGTTGGGTTGATTTTTGACGGCCAATTATCTACACGAGGGATATAGGCCCGGGGTGAGTGCCCTTCGTGGGGGTCTTTCTAAGGGAACCTAATCCGTATTAACGCATGGAAATCCATGGTTCGAAGAAAACCACGAAAACTCCGAACGATTAAGCCGACGGGCGCGATTGGGATCGAACCCAGCACCTCCCGTCTTCCAGCTTCGAGAGCAGAGCCTCTCGGCCACTGGTGGGGCCGATTCCTATCGGAAAACTGGCATTATTATTATTTTTTTTTTACAGTGCATATCTTTTATTGTGTAACTTATACTGCAACATATGTTATACTGCTTTATAACTTATATTTCAACCTGTGTGAAAACGTGTATCTTGAATACCAAACCTTACTTAGTTTCATTCCACACGTTTAAATATGGTAGAGGATTGTAGTACTATAAATGCGCTGCACTGTAAAAAAAAATATGACCACTTTTCCTGAAAGAATCGGAAAAGTAGTTGCCTTATTGTACCGGAAAAATTTCCCACCCAGCTCGGAATAAAATCCGTAAAATACCGTTTTATTGCTATTTCCTTTTTATTCCGAGCTGGGTCGGAAAATTTTCCGGTACGATATGGGCAACTATTTTTCCGATTCCGACAGGAAAACTGGTCGGATTTTTTTTACAGTGTGTAACTGCTTGTCTTGAGATGATGATGTTTCGCTACAGCTTTAAATGTATAACACTATTTTTGGATAATTTTCAAACGATATATTTTTTAATTTACTTAATACTTAAACATTTATCGTGAGAAGCATTCACATGCAAATCGTAACTCTCTTACACAAATTACTTTATTTTTTAATTTATTTTAAAATCTGTCAAGGACTTCAGGCATACCTTTCATTATTTAAAGAATTGTTTTCAGAGGTAAAATTAAAACTAATATTCAATATTTAAATTTTTGTTTAATTAGATACCTAAGCAAAAGTAATACTACCAAATTATAGCAGAAATTGTTGTGTTTTTTTTTTTTTTAATTAAATCCACTGATGAAATATGAGATATTTTTTCATCTGAAGAAAGATATTTTCTAATTCGGTTACTTTCACTATCCCTAATGACACTCAAATTTAGTGCCCAATATCTGGGCAATATTATCCTCATTGCTTTGCATAGGTATTTACATTATTTTGCTAATATTTCTTCAAAATGGTTGCGGACATATGTAGCCAATAGTTGGATGGTTTTAGAATAAAAATGTGGCAAACATTTTTAATGCAATATTACACATTGTTTGTTTCCTTTTAAATATTTCCAATGTTATTTAGAGTTATTGCCATTATTGACAAATATTTGAATATCTCGTCAGAGATTCTTAAAAGTTTAAAAATATTTTTCAAACAACGGCAAAGAATAAAAGCTATCTATTTCAAAATATATTCCTCTCTTTGATTTTTTATTACATTATTAACCAATATTAAATGGAAAATCTGTCAATATCAGTTTCCTGTCAGATATATTGTTAACTTATAATACATCATTATGAATATCTGTTTTAGAAGTCAAACCCATGCAAAATAACTTCGGATTAAGTGTTTAAATCTAAATTCTCCCTTAATCTTACAATAAAAACAAACGCGGAACCAGTATGTTGTAGGTTTTGGCAAACAATATTGGCTATAAATATAAAAATGTAAGCAGCAGAATAATTTACTCACGACTACATCAAATTTGGTTAATGTCCTGTTATTATTGTTATGAAGTTTTTACACAATTTAAATCGCTCTGAGTAAATAAAGATGAGGTAAAAATAATCTTTCAATCGAATGCCTGCAACTCAATTTGTTAGAGGAAGAAGGTATTTTTCTTCTTCTTTTTTTTTTTTTTTTTTTTTTTTGTCAATGTTAAGAGAGTAATCCTCACTTTGAACCTCAAGAAAATGAATTAAAGACTCATTTGAATTCAATCCAATGAATTCAAATGCACACACACATCTACATATGTCTGCATGTCTTTATTTGTGGTGCATTTAGAATGCTTTCCTTGTAATTCAATGAATATATTCATAATAAAGAATACCTGTATCATTTATTCATGTCTGACTCACATTATCATTATTTAAATCATATAGGGATGCAACGAAGATGCATGAGTTTTCAATATGGCATTCATGTCGAATATGAAGTAGCGGTATTTTAGCCCCCCGTTACGGTATGCTATTTCTTTCTCCCAGCTTATCTTGCGCCGACTCCCAAAAATAACGTCACCTTACAGAAGCCAGAACGTAAAACAAAGCAGTATGTATAAATACTCTATAGCAATTTTTTAAACTTCTAAGCATCGCACATTTTCAATTTTTATACCGTCGTATTGGAAAAAAAAGTACTTTTAAAAGCAATTTGTTTGAAAACAGTATCTCCATTTATTTTTGAAATATTAATTTTTTTGTAGTTTTTAGCACCATTTGCTTTATTTTCGCAACTCAAGTACCCCATTTATGTAGAAAGTAAAAATAAAATAGTTGAAAAATAACAATTATATCTTTTTGTTGCCATCATCTCATAGCAACCGAAGGAAAATGTAATTAACCCGTAACTAGAGACGGGAGTCAATGTGACTCCGCGTTGTTCATTGACTCTAATTATCATGTGTTTTTTTGTCCTTGAATGCAATTATCTCCTCAGTACCTTCAAGTTGATCTTTTATCAATATGTTGGCAGAAGTCCAAGTGTGAACACGCGCATATATCCGAGTTATTCTTTTTCAAAGTTCGTTATGGTGTCAGATTGACTCCACGTCTCTGAAACTGTGACTGAAAAAATATATAACGCACCAGTTAATTTCTACGTATTTAGCATTGCAATCCGCTTCTTTTGTCTAGAATAATATATTGTTGTTTAAAAGAAAATGGATAATACTCAACCAGGACCTTCCATGAAAAAAATTCGGCCATGTGATCCAGATTTTGAAAAAACTGTAATGCAATGTTTTGAAGAATGCGAAGTTACGGAAGATGACTCTCGTATTAGACATATTATTATTTATTATTTTATGACACTTTCAGAAGAAGGTAAAATGTTGCAAAAACCGACGCAGGCAGTTGTGCGCATGTCTGCTTGTATTGCAGGTAAAAACAGGAATATAATAGCAGACAATTGGTTTTCATCAGTTGAGCTTGTAAAAGTTTTGAAGAAAAAAAATTCAACCTATGTTGGAACATTAAAAAATAAATAAATAAATAAATAAAAAAATAAAAAAAAAAAATAAAACAGAAATATCTACAGAATTCCTTCCAAACAGAAGCAGAATAGTCGAGTGTTCAATTTATGGCTTTTCGAAGGATTTAACCTTGGTATCATATTTTCCTAAAAAAGGCAAAGCTGTATTGCTAGTGTCATCTATGCACTCATCAATATCCCAAGATACAGACATCAATAAGCCGGAACTTATCGCTTTTTATAATAAGACCAAATCTTGTTGATGCCTTGGATGAAAAATGTGTCATATATTGTACTGGTCGGAAACCAGAAGGTGGTCAATAGCTATATTTTTTCGCCTTATGTATATAAGTGCAGTTAACGCATTTATTATTTACCGGGCCACACGAGACTATAGAAAAGAGTCAAGTAAAGAAGAGAAAAAGGTAGATGCAGATAGCAGTTTAAAATTACCTACTAGAAAATACTGTACCATTTACCCAAAAAAGGTTAAAAGGAAAATATCTACTCAACGCCATTCTTGTAAGCACCCAGTATGTGGACAATATTCCGTAGCCGTATGCCCCATCTGCATTTGATTGTGTAAAAAGCAAAAAGATTAAAGAAATATTCTTAAGGTAATATTTTAAAATATTGTATTCTTCCTTTTTGTTTGTTTAATTCTAACAGTTATTAATATTAGTGTCATCCCATGATATCTAAACGAAGTAAGTACTCATTATGAGGTTGTTTAGGTTTTCCTTATATTATCTTTCCATCAATTAATATTATAACATTTAACAGTTTTAATAAAATTATTTTTAATATTTTGGTAATTACATGATTTCCAGACTACATTGCGTTTCCAAAATAAATTCCAATGCTGTTTACAAAGGATAAAAATGAAAAATAACATTGGAGTCATTTTGACTCTATGTCTCTGACAACGTAAGGAAATTCATGTCTCCAGTTACAGCTATTTTGAAAAAATATAAACGAATAATTTCTGTTAAAACATGGAGCTATTATAAACTATACTTAATTTTAAGCATCTATATTAGTGTTACAAACAAATGAAGGCCTATGAATCATTAGATAGCCTTTTTTTTGTCACATTTCTTTAATGGAGGCATCTTTTTTCCTGCATTTGTGTATTATTTCGGGATAGTGACGTCCTATGCATGCTTTACTGTAGACGTTTAAGTGTGGATCGTAAATGTAGAATTCTTAAGCGAATGCGAATGACGTCATTTTACATAAAATAAAAGTGTGTGCTTTAAGTCTTAAATTGAAATATGTTTTGTGCTATTTATATATACATATATTTTTTCCATCGGGGGCGACACTAAATTCTGAAAAAGCAGAATTCCTGTTTTCTAGTTTTAATTAAAATTATTCGGCTTATGTATTTCGAAGATTTGGAATCGAAATAAACAATTTAAAATGCAAATGTATTCCCTTAGAAAGCATGATTCTGGCAATTGTCAAACATTAAATATCCCTAAAGCGTTAAAATATGTTATATAATGTGTTAATATCTTGATACAATCAAATATTTTTCATTGTTAATAAAGTGTACTTAATAAGAATTCTTTTATTGTTACATCTTGCTGATATGTTGCATGTTCAGATTATGTATCACGGTTGAAGCTAAAAACATTAATGCATCTCAAAATGCAAATTTCTGCTTAAATACATATAAAATAAACATGGAAATTTCCATAGAATTTTAAAAGAAACTTTCAAAATCTATCTTTACTAACAAAGTTCATTTCTCTATTATTTCTAAAGATGACGCTTTTAAAGGAATTCAAGGGAGTATCAAGGGAGTAGGTATAGATTGTGGTTAATGATACTGTAGATAAAGACAAATGATGCATAAGAATATGTAGTTCCTTTTAGATCATCTAGGTAAATTTCTTGGTTCATGAATATAAATGCACTAAGCTAAGACCTAAGAAAGAAATTTTTTTACAATATAATCTCCTTATATGAAAATCATTGTTGGTTTGTTTATATTTATGCAAACCTACTGTCAGCTTTAAAAACATCATGCTCCCCTTTACAATTTTTTTCCAATTAACCTGCCATAGTTTATCATTGTACTAGCAGGCTACACCCGCTTCGCTGGTCCATTTTCCAAATGATCCTTGATCAAACAAAATTATGAATTCGACCTTGTATTTTAAATTAATATGTACCTTCACCGGGAAAATCTTTCCGCATTTGCTGAATACTATGTGAACGCTATTTAGCTATTATATTATCTTATGGGTTAGGCAAAATTTGGGCTATTCAGAAGAAACTCTTTTTACAATATATATTTAAAGTAGAGGTTGGGAAGAAAACACGGTCGTTATGATAATCAGAAATGTTAAAATGTTCTCTAGTCACCACACTACTAAAATGAGAGATAATTACAATGATTGCAAAGTGTGACCACTGAACATTTATTATGTTCGGATTATTCACTTTCGTTTGATAGTTCTTGAACTCCGGGCTTCTCAGCTTGGTGCTATGTGTGGTTCTGGTAGCTTAAATACAATTTCTCTCTACGTTGCATTATATTTTGTAATATACGTCTTCTAGCAGGTCTACTGCAGTTTTCTATCTTCGGATTACAGCAGAGTAAATACGGTAAAAAAATGTAATAAATTGTTTGCACACAAAAAGTCTTTAACTTTCATTTAAAGAAATGGGAATCACATAAAAGTGGATTTTTAAAAATGAAGTGTTTGAATAAAATTAAAATAATGTCATTTTCATTACCATTTCCTTTTTATATATATACCACTTGCAATTATGTAACTGTTAACCTGAAAAAAAAACCTCGATAACTGATTATGATAGAAAGATAAACCTCTTGTTTTCATCCAATCAAAATCTTCCCAATCTTCCATAATCGGGTGCACAGCTAAGTTTTACGGCAAACATTAGAAGTGTTTGCAAAGTATATGGTTACAAATTTACCAGAGATAACGCACGCAAAACATACGTAATTATGCGGCAAACTACATTCCATTAAATAAAGTCAAATTGCTGTTGGCTGAATTATAGATCTTTCGCCAAAAATACGCTTTGTAAATGACAAATAAAGTCAGTTATACAAAACTTAATAACCTAACACGTTATAATTGTAACGAAATAATCTTTTTGATGCATCGAAGACCTTTTTTCATTTCTCTAAAGAGTATAATAACACGGAGAAATAAATACAATTTTTATTTTCAAAATTACATTATTCTTCAGTCTGCTGCATAAATAAACCTAAAATCGTTAATTTTTTCCCCAGTTCAGCGAATAGGATTGTGCGTCAGAAGAACTTGCTTTATAATGATTTCTATTTTCAATTTTATCTGCATTCCACGTACTTTTTTTCTTATCTAGGCTAAAATGATAAATCAACAAATATTGTTCCACCAGCCACCATTGAAATTTCAAATTTTTTTTCTCCAAGTATTTATTTTTTAGTGACAGTAAAATAACTGCAAATAAAAAATATATAATACTAAATCTTCTGTTCTCCGTTTGCTTCATAATGAAAAAACATAAATTTACTAATCGCTAAGTACAAATTTCATGTAATCTTCTACAATCGTGATCACTGTCAAGAGACTCTTTCAAATATAAAAGAAAACATCCAAATAGTTCAGTAAATACACTAATTAGCGGGTAACCTGATTACGGAAGATTAATCCAATATCATAATTGAAAATTTATTTCAGTAAGCAATTTTTATTGTAAAATATTTTCTTTTGTGGTATTAATAACGCAAAATTGCATAAATTTTCTTAAGAATAATCTTTAGTTCTTAACATTTGAAACAGTAGACTTTTCTAAAACGGAAATTGGCGATATATGTAAAAAAAAAAAAAAAAAAAAAAAAAAAAAAAAAAAAAAAAAAAAAAAAAAAGTGGACAATATTCGTTGATTTGAGTTCGAGGTTATAAAAGTCATAAGTTTGGGGGAAAACAAAATAGCATGTTTCCGTAGTAAAGTACACGAAAAATATTTTAAATATCTGAAATTAAATTATTTATAATATGTGTGTGTGTGTGTGTGGGGGGGGGGGGCAAACGTTTGCATTAAAATTTAAATATTTGACTCCACTGTTATAAGATTGACTGCTATTTATATAATATCGTCATTTTTTTAATTACATCTGCTAGTTTTTTTCTGTAAGATACAGATAATAATAATAATAATAATAATAATAATAATAATAATAATAATAATAATAATAATAATAATAATAATAATAATTGTTACTCACAAGGAAGGTCTCCATAAAACTCATGCGTCCAATACGTTTCCTCGCCAAATGCAAGAGATTGAAATGCATTTATAAATTCCTTGTTAAATAAGTAATTAAATGCCTAATGCTCAATGAATTTAAACTTAAACTGTGGATTAGTTTACTATTTTTGCTGTAAGCTTATATAATGTATGCAAATTGCGTGTTATTTGTATTGAGCTATTTAATTTCATAAGGTGTTACCGGCTGGATAAGTTTTAAGGGAATTTTAATTAAGAATGCTATCATTAAATATTTCGATATTAAGTTGTTTCCATGGCAATAAAACTCCCTTGTTGTCTCTGACACTAACAATATCGAAGTCAAATTGCCAATGCTGAGAATCAGACCTTAATTTGCTTTTGAAACATTTTTAATCCATTTAAATTTCGTTGTAAACGGCATAAATACGATCGTTAAATTTCATTATTACATATATAAATATATATGACAAAACTGCAGACCTGCCAACCTTTGAAAATGAAAAATCGTAGCACACAAAATTCAAATTAATCTGGATGTTGGTTGGTTGTTTTTTCGTGTTTCGCGGCTATTTTTTTACATTCGTAAAAGGAATAAGGTTCCAGACTTTCAACTTTCAACTCAATATAGTAAATTCCTCATTTTCCTCCATAAATTTTTATATGATTTGTACAGCTTCTTCTCGTTTTGCGGCTTTTTACATTTGTAAAAGGAGCCCAGTTCAGATTTTTTAAACCAGTGCAGTAAATTTTGACGAAATTCGCAATTTTTTTTCTGCGATTATTTCATGATATTAACAATTTTTTACCACAATCATAATTCACTTTTTTTATTACGATTCTTGGTTGAAATCCTCGAATGAATGAATTTTTACCTCGAACTTTTGACGAAATTCGCATTTTTTACCACGATCTTTTGACGATTTTTACACGGTCCTTTGGCGAAATTCGTGTTTTCTTTCCCCGATTCGCACTTTCGATCAAAAAATCGTAGTTTGAGACCGATTTTCGTAGCATCGTAGTTTATAGGTCCAAATCGTAGCAACTACGATTTTTTCGTAGCAGTTGGCAGGTCTGAAACTGCAGTTATAAATATGTATTTATTTAAGATACACTTACTTAAACTAACTTCGTATCGAGAGTTGAAAAAGTTTTTCTTAAAGAATATTTATCATAGTATTATTCAAAATTTTATCGTGTCGCCATCCAGCGCTAAATCGCGAAAAATGAAATTTTCATTATTTTTTTAGGAATGCTAAATAGAGGTTCTGCCGATTTTTTTACGGATATATATACTTATGAGAAGAATATTCTATAATTTTTTTTCAAATAATTCTGAGCATGCGCTTATGGGGAACTTCCTTGATATCATTTTATCAATTTTTCAGATGCATTTTTCAGATGCAGAACTCGAAATCTAGATGTTCGGAACGAAATTTCCGTTTGGATTTTATATATATAATAGATAAATCTATTTTTTAACGCAATTATTTCTATCATATTGTCATAAACAGAAACTTCGTAAGTTCAGTATTTTTATAAGCCAATAAATGTTCTTCTAAATCTAATTTGCTGTACTTTCAAATCCACGTTTGACATCTTTTTGGGAAGATAATGCAAATTTTTCACATAAATAATTAAAAGAGTTTACAAGAAGTGCATTATTTTCACGCAATATCTTCATTTATATGTGTTTGATTTTAAGACATCTAATATAACGGGGACGCTGATATCTACCCCCTGTATATCTGCCCCCATACGTCATTTTGACGTCACAGATAGAAGGGGGCACATATCCAGTGCTGCAGAATTTCACTGTCGTCGAAGGGTGTATATCCGACCCCTGTATATATGTCCCCATAGCAGATGGGGGCAAATATCCAATACAGACCATTTTATTTTCGTCGATAGCTGTATATCCACCCCCTGTATATATGCCCCCATACAAAGTCACAGCTGAAGGGGACACATATCCAGTCCTAGAGAATTTTCCTTTCGTCGAAGGGTGTATATCCAACCCCTGTATATATGCCCCCATACGTAATTTTGACGTCACAGCAGAAGGGGACACATATCAAGGGGGCAGATATCCAATGCTAGGACTTTTACTTTTGGAGAGAGATTTGGATATCCGACCCCTGTATATTTGCCCCAATACGTCATTTTGACGTCAGAGCAAAGGGGATACATATCAAGGGGTCAGATATCCAATGCTAAGGCTTTTATTTTTGGTGAGAGAGTTGGATATCCGACCCCTGTATATATGCCCCCAAACGTCATGTTGATGTCACAGCAGAGGGGTCACATATTCGATGCTATAAGAATATTTTTAGGTTCGTCGACAGCTGATTATCCGACTCCTGTATATGTGTCCCCCCCCCCTTTTTACGTGCATATTTTGATGTTGCTGTGAATTAGTATACGGCCTTGAAGAAATATGAAGGAAAGATTTAGTGTGTAATATAAAAAATAATATCTCGCTTATTTTGCATACTCGGCTTTCAAGGACATACTATGCCGAAACAGGACCGTAGACAGAGACAGCCGGCCCCGTTAATAATTCGAATGCCAACACAAGTATGATAAAGAAATATCTGCTAAGACAAAAACTTAATTTATCAGTAAAGAATTCCGTTTTACACAGGTTTTTTACGTCTGAAGTGGTATAATTGCATGGTATTTTTTGGCAAGAACATGATTTTTCCCGTTTAAAGTGAGATTCCGTTACAGACAGGCTTTACTCTATTAGAAAATAAATTTGTGGGCAAGTTTTTTTCTAACGTCTATAAATTTGCTTACAATTATTATTATTATTATTTTTACAGCATTACTGTTTATTATAACACTTTTCATCTAAAGATTTTAAATAGGAATATAAAATATTAAAATATAGGCAAACCATTTTCGATTTTCTTATAGCAGCTCACTGTTACATCCCTTCTTTTCCCCTTCGGTAATCTATTATTTATATGATTAATCCAATTATCATGAAATTCAAATGTATTATTTGTGAGATAACAGATATTTGTTGTTGTCAAATAAAAATTGCAAGCAATATAATTTTTTTCCCGGAAACGTTATTGTGTTAGCTCTGCTTCTGAATAATAATAATAATGTATTATTATTATTATTATTTAAATAAAAAAATGTGATTCTTATATTGTTTATTTATGTGAGCTGGAAACATTCTATTGTGAACAAACTATTGTAATGCAGCCAAGACCTTCTAGGGATAAATTTTGGTTAATGGTATGGGTTTCAAAGTCAAAGAATTTGAGATCTGAGTATCAGCACGCAAGTAAAGAAAAAAATCTTGATTATAATTCCGAAAGAAAAAAAAAATGAGATTGCGTAATGCATCTTAAAATTTCATTCAGGAGGTTATACAGTTGTCAGGTTTTTTTCCTAAACATGTGTCATAATCTATGCTTTTATGCTTTAATTAACAAAACTATTATTAGTACTAAAAGATTAAATCAGCAAATTAGTTATTTTATCAGTTAGTAATACCATTATGTATGTTAAAATTTTGTAATAATTATGTAAACCTATATTAAATACTGCAGACATTTATTTTTATTAAAAATATTAATAACTTAATCTATACTTCCTATTATAAAGAGGAAAAAATTGTTTATTTGTCGGAGGTAAGCTCTGGAACTACCGAACCGATTCCAAAAGTAATGGTATCAAAATGATGGTGTGAGTCCAACTTAGAACATAGGCTATATCTTATGTCGGTGCCACTACCCCAAAGGGGGTGTAGGAACAAAAAACGTTCTAAAAATGCGATTTTACCGTTACTGAAGGGCCTAGAAATATGAAATTTTGAGTATTAGTTACTTATAAGATATAAATGATATCTAAGAACAGTTCTTAAACAATTCGAAATTTAAAAGGGGTGAAAATGCACAAAAAGCATTCTAAAAAACGTTCTAAATGGTAGTTTCTACACAATCTCAGGAAATACCAAACCGATTTAAAAAATATTGGTGTCTTAATGATGGTGACAACGCTTGCTTCAAGATAGGCTATGTTTTATGTCGGTGTCACTACCCCAAAGGGGGTGCAGGAGCAAAAAACGTTCTAAAAATGCGATTTATGTGTTACTGAAGGGCCTAGAAATATGAAATTTGAAATATTAGCTACTTATTAGATATAGAGGATTTCTAAGAACAGTTCTTAAACAATTCGAAATTTGAAAGGGGTGAAAATGCGTGAAAATCGTTCTAAAAAACGTTCTAAATGGTGGTTTCTACACAATCTCAGGAAATACCAAACCGATTTAAAAAATAATGGTGTCAAAATAAGGGTGTCAAAATAACGGTGACAACCCTTGCTCCAACATAGGCTATGTTTTATGTCGGTGCCACTACCCGAAAGGGGGTGCAGGAGCAAAAAACGTTCTAAAAATGCGATTTTTGCGTTACCGAAGGGCCTAGAAATATGAAATCTGAAATATTAGCTACTTATTAGATATAAATTATTTCTAAGAACAGTTCTTAAACAATTCGAAATTTAAAAGGGGTGAAAATGCGCGAAAAGCGTTCTAAAAAACATTCTAATGGTGGTTTCTACACAATCTCAGGAAACCCCAAACCGATCTAAAAAATAATGGCGCAAAATGATGGTGACAACCTTTGCTCCAACATAGGCGATGTTTTATGTCGGTGCCACTACCCCGAAGGGGGTGCAAGAGAAAAACGTTCTAAATTGCTGCTTTTGCGTTACGGAAGGGCCTAGAATCGTGAAATTTGGAATGGTAGTTAGTTATAAGATATCAATGATCTCTAAAGACATTTCCTAAAAAAATCGAAATTTAAAATGCGCAAAAAAGCGTTGTAAAAAACTTTCTAAATTGCGATTTCTATGCAATCTCAGGGAGTACTGAACCGATTTCAAATATAATGGTGTAAAAATGATTGTGACAGATCTTGCTCCAAGATAGGCTATATTTTATATCTGTTTCCACTACCCCAGAGGAGACGCAGGAGCAAAATGCGCGAAAAGCGTTCTAAAAACGTTCTAAATGCCGATTTGTCGGCAATATCTCAGGAAGAATGAATCTGATTTCAAACATAATAGTAGGAAATTGATGCTGACAGCCTCTGCTCTAACATAGACACTATTTTATGTCGTTATCACTGTCACCAAGACGTTGCAGGAGCCAAAAAGCGTTCTAAATTTCGATTTTTGTGATCGGTAGGGGATAGCAACTTAAAATTAGGCAAGGTACATATTTATTAGATATAAATTATCTTTAAGAACAGTTTCGAAAAAATTGGAAATTTAAAAAGGGGAGAAAATGCGCGAAAAGCGTCCTAAAAACGTTCTAAATTGCGATTTCTACTCAATCTAAGGAAATACCAAAGCTATTTCATAAGTAATGGTTGCAAATAAATGGTGACAGTCCCTGCTATAACATAGGTTATATTTTATGTTGCTGGCACTACCATCTGAGGCTGAGGGTTGCAAAAGCAAAACATGTTCTAATTTGCGTTTTTTGCACAACTGAGGGGTCTAACACTTTGAAGTATGGCATGGTATTTACTTACAAGATGCAACTGCTTTCTAAGAACAGTCAAAAGAAAATTTCAAATTAAAAAAAATGAAGTGAGTGAAAAACGTTATAAATTACAATTTTTAAGCAAACTTATAAATTACCAAACCGATTAAAAAAATAATGAGGACAAATTTTGGTGATAAATTCTGCTCAAACATAAGCTATATTTTATGTCTGTTCCACTACCACCAGAGGGTTGCAGGAACTAAAAACTTTCTAAATTGCTATTTCTGTGATACTGAAAAGGCTAGAAACTTTAAATATGACATGGTAGTTACTTATAAAATATAAATGCCCTCGAAGGAACGTCGAAAATAAATTCGAATTAAAAAGGGGTGAAGCGAAGGGGAGGTGCGAAAAGCATTCTAAAAAAGTTCTAAATTACGATTCTATGCAATTTCAGGGAATATAAACCGATTATAAAAGTAATAGTTGCGAATCAATGGTAACAGTCTCTGATCCTACATAGGCTATATTTTATGCCGGTGATGCTACCACCTGGGGTTCACAGGAACAACAAAGGTTCTAAAAAAGAGCTTTAAAAGCTTTTTAAATTACGTTTCTGGGGCATATTAGAAAATAACAAACCGATTTAAAAATTAATGTTGGCAAATTAATGGTGACAGTTCCTGTTTCAACATAGCCCTTTATGTTGAGAGAGGTGGTAGGACTTGGAATTTGACATGATGGTTAATTTTAAGATGTAAGAAGATGGTTTCTAAAAAATTCAAAACTTCAAATGAATACTGAAATGAGCTTATTAATTGAGCATAAAAGTTTTAAAATATTTTTTTAATTATCATTTATTTAGTTTTACTTCATTTTATTAATTTAAGTCTCATTTCTGCCTAATGCAGTGTAATAATGATGTTTAATCAAACAGTGTTTTAAATAGTAATTTTTGAATTATTCTTAAAAGTAATAAGTAAAAATTTAGTTAGTACCTTTTAATAAAAATTAGACATATAAATATCACTTGGCATATTTCAAATATTACGCGAGCAAAGCCGCGGGATTTGCTAGTTTAATATAAAATTGTTAATACTATTTAAATTAATAGTTATTAAACAATAATTTTTCTAGTTAGAACATTACACATTTTACGTTTTGATTAATAAAATTATAATTAATATAATTAGAGAAATAATAATAACTTCACATAAGTAATTTCATCAGTTAACACAAATAACAAATCAAACAAATATCATGGCGAGAATTTTTGCATTTCAACTTATAAAAATTACTGTTAACACCATAAATGAAAACTTACACGCAGGTATATGCTTGCTAATCAAAACAAATTATGAAAATGGGTGGAAACCATTAAATTATGCACACAAAGTAAATATGAGAATGATCAATTTTATATCTGAAGTTATATTTGAAATCCACAAAATAGCAGCATTAGATTTAAATATCTTTTTTAAATTGAATGATTTTTACGCCAGATAAGAACTTGCTTTTTACAAACTTATCATATTTAATTTTTTATAAACATAATCATTTAAGCTAAAACATGCATTTAAAGCATTTTTCGGTTATTCATTAAGGCAAAATATCCATAGAAACTTTACAAATTAGGTTCACTTTATATTTCAATGCTTTTTTATACCGTTTTAAAAATCTTTAATTTTTAAACACGATTTAATCATTAATTTTAATTGTCTGATTAAAATCGTTGACATTCTTATTAAAAGTATTAAAATCAAATTTGGAGTTTATTTTTATTTTTTTAATTGTACTGGTTGCTTTTCCAGTATGAAAAAATACTTTTTTTTCTATTTGAGGGTTTTTTTTTTTTTCAGATATAAAAAAATTAATCTAGTATGAAAGTATTATAAAAATATAAGTATTTTATAAATTAAAAATTTATTAAATTTAATAATATTTTAATACGAGTTTATATATATTTTATTATTTATAATATTTTGTCTTTGAATGTTGCACTCTGAGTTAAATACAAAAAAAATATCTTTCAAATATTTTACATAATGAATACTTTTATCTTTCAAAGCATCCAGAAAAATCTGTGTTTTTTATTTTCATGAATTTATTTAATTTGTGTATATATTGTCGGTTTCCCCCACAAATTTCAAAAGGTAATATTTATGAACTCTTTATCGCCTTATTTAATTGCAAAGTTTCTGCTATTAAATAAGACAATTTTTAGATATTGAATTAGTGGTAATGCGTCGGCTCACGGTCTTCAGATTAACCCCTTAACTGTCGCATTAAATTACAGTTTAAAAATTCAAATTGCTTATTGGCACCTTTTTTTTTTTTTTTTTTTTTTTTTTTTTTTTTTTTGAAAAAGAAATATTCACCTTATGTAATAGCAGGTGAAATGATACCATAATAAAACCAATTACAATGTTTTATAAAACTGGTGGGGATTAAACAAACTGAATAAAAGACACAGCCCGTGAATATCACGGGCGCGAGAATTAAGAGGTTAAAGACACCTTAGGAGCTACTACAAGAAAATGTGTAGAAATCTTATATATTTAGCAAAATTTTCGTCTCAAAATGTCCATAATGGACAGAACTTTAGCGCATTAAGATTCACAGAAAGCATATTGTTTACATAAGTATTGTACTGATTGATGTGTTTAGACATTAAATTTTGACGTAATTAATGAAAATGTGCCTCAACAAATTTTTCAGAAGGACATGTTTTAAAAAAATGGAACTTATAAGTTAAAGTTTTTTTTAATTATTTTAATTAATTTGCCTTTTAATGTTTTGTATGTAACGGTTTGCACAAAATAAAATCTAAAACTGAATACAGTAGAGCGCCGATTATCCGAACAAGTTGGGACCGATTCTGGTTCGGATAAGCAAAAATTCGGATAAATGGACAGATAATTTAAGGAATGTTTCTGACTTTACTAAAACCTTCATACCTTATCTAAGCTTAAGTCTGGCAGCACAAGTTAGTGCTGGCACGTTTATTTATTTTTATTTTTTTTATATATGTTTACCATTAATTTTTTTTTTCTTTCCATATCATTTTCTCAACTCCAGAGATTATAATTTAAGCAAAAAAGCTTTTGATTGTTGCTTACTTAAACGAAGAAATTCTTTTCAATGCTGACCTATTTCTAATTCTTAAATACGTAGTTGAATACGATCAACGTTCTTGTGCCGTTCGAGCCATTTCATAGCTGTTTCCAAATATTCAAATGCTTCATTATGTGATGGACCTTGGTTATTTCCAGAGCATTCGTTTTCATTATCTACAATTTCTTTTTCATCATGAATCGCATCCACAATCTCATCATCATTTAAAATCTGATATCCAGGGTTATGTACTACTTCACTATCTAACCACTCGTTAATTTCATTTTCTTCATACCTTCTTCCCATCTCCTTTATTGTTTTACATTCCTCATTTCCTGATCCACTATCAGCTTTTTCTTCCTTTAAAATTTTATTTCAAGCCAATGGATAAGTGGGAGTTCGGTTACAAAATTTTTTGGGGAGAAATAGGCTGTTCGGATGACTGTAAGTTCGGTTAAAAACATTTTTGAGAGAAATAGGCTGTTCGGATAGTTGGAAGTTCGGTTGATTGGAGTTCCGATAATCGGCGCTCTTCTGTACATGGATTAAAATCAGCAGATTATAACCATATATATTATATATATATATTGTTTCCCGTGAAAATTCACTAGACTATTTAAAAAAAAAAGTTGTATATTGTAGAGATCATATTACCTTAAAATGAGTAGATTCATATTTCAAAAAGATTGATATATATGTGTATGTAATTTAAATATTTCTGATTATAAAAGAAAATTAAGCATTTTTTTGTTAGCAATAAAATCTTATTATCTTGAAATTTTAAGAGACTAGAGCTGTTTAATCACCAAAATATTGATTTTTCAAAAAATTATATATGAAAGAACATTATAGTAGTTTGTTGCATTTTAAAACATTTTGCATAGAAATATTTCTAGTTTTACGTAAGTTATGACTAAAAAAATGCGTCCACCATTTTACTGCAAACAATGATTTAAAAGACACTTTTAAAGATATTTTTCTCAGAAAGATAAAAACATTTTTTTTTTTTTTTTTGTTAAATGCGCACAAAAGATGTATTTTAGATTAGTTAATATTTTTGCATGCAATCTTTACGAATTTAGATATTATATCTACAACTTAAGATTGGATTTTAATTTGTACATAATTTAGTAAAATTTCTATTTAAAAATTATTGTTGAAAATATTGTACCCATTAAGATTATCTGTTTTTGTGCCTAGAATTACAAACGAACTTTGGTTCAGTTTTAATATAATTCTTGCGTTGCAGGTTTTATAGCGAGAACATAGCCAATAGTATTTATTTAGAATTTCTTTTATCTTGCTGAAATTCAGAACTGAACATTGGCACTATGCGACTCCTATATCATCCTTTACATTTCCCACTCTAAATGATTTTCGGGCTCAGGTTCTATCCTAACGGAAATGCTTGATTGAGTACTTGATTGATGAATTTTCGGAGAATCCGGAAAGTACGGTTTTGATTATCGCTTTCTTTTCGGTATACATCATTAATTTTCCATTTCCTCACACTGGTTTGATGGAACGTTTATTGATCTATTGGTTATTGATCAGTAAAGGCTTAGTAAAGATTATAGCAAAAACCAAGGTTGCCAACAATTAATCTTTGATGTCTTTTAACTATCGCTCGGTTTTTATTGCGCATAGAAAAAGATAATATAATCTGGACAACATGGAGATTCAAAAAAGAGGTAAAAAGAGACACAGAGAGTTACAAGATAAATTGTCTGTAATCTAGCGCCGGTAATTCATATATATATATATAAATAATTCAGAGACATAAAACTCAAAAGAGAAGAAAAGTTCGAAAAAAAAATTTTTTTTTTTCAAAACAGGGCTACAAACTTTGTAATATTTTCTTAAAATAAAAAATCTTCATAAAAAAGACTAAATTCAGGGGATCACCACATTTTCAGAAGATATGCCTAAAAAAAAAAAAAAAAAAAAAAAAAAAAAAACTTATTTAAGATTATTTATTTCACTTAAATTATGATTTTGACATTTTTTAAACAATATTATTCTTCGTATTATTGTTGTTTATTAAGTTTACTTTAATTTAATGTCAAATTATTTAAATCTAAAAGTAGGCGTATCTGAAGTTTTTTAAGGCTTTCATATAAAAATATATATCGGTAAATAAGTTATATTTTAATCAGAAAAAAAAAGTTAAGAAGAAAAATTACTAAAAAGACAAAGATTTTATAGGGGAAATGAAGCTTGATTAACTTTGTCAAGTTAACTTATGTTATTTTTTATGTAATAAAAGAAAATTTAGAAATAATTCCATTAAGAGAAAAAGTGCAAAATGTAATGAATTTTATATATAAAAACATTGAAATTACTTTGTTATTTTTTTCAAATTCTGGATTAATCTTTATAATAAATGTACAGTCGTAAAAAAAAAAAAAAATTAAACAGCACCCACAAATTAAGCAATAAATTATCATAGCAGAAAGTTGTTGGTGCCAAACTATCGGAAATAAAGTCTACTGTTAAATAATGTATATAAATTTTGCTTAGGGGGCTATATGTATGTATATGAAAACAAACTCAATCTTTGTTTAATTTTTGTTTTGTTTTTTTAAGCAAGTCACAATTTTGACACCATAAATAAATTCTACACCACTTAATTAGTCTAAAAACGAATTTTCATGAAATTCGCACTAAAGTTTCAGGGAAATTATTTATTTTAAAATGAGCATATTTGGAAGGCTGTATCAAAATTTTAAATTACACATAATACACGAGTAATAATAATAATAATAATAATAATAACAGACGTATACAAAAATGAAATTTTTAATATGAACACCCAAAATTGACATTATATTTGTATTAATTAAAAAACTGCCCTAGAATACCAAACACAAAGTCAATGTTAAATTCATTTTTAACACTTTCCAACAAAGTTGAAAAGTGTTTATGCATTCGGTTTGTCTGTCCGTCTGTCCGCCTGTACGCGCTCTAACTCGCGTAAATATACTCGGATTGTTCTGAAATTTTTGTATGTTAGTGACTTCTACCATAGCACGAACCCTATTTCAAGTGAAGTTTGTAGCATGTTTAGTTCATTTACAGGGACAGTCAAAAGTTTTCCGTTACATTACGGCCTATGGGAAAAAATCGTTTAAAATGATTTTCAATGATGTTACATGCTTTCAAACATATTAAAATTGATATGCATTTATCAAATGCACTAAAATATGCATTCCTCAGAATATGCGGTGCAAAGAATAATTATAATAATAATTCACAGGGCCACACAAAATATTTCCGTTACATAATGATATACGTGTGGAGGGAATTTTTTCCAGCATATTTTAATTATGTTAAATTCTTTCATGTGTAATGAAATTGATATACGTCGCTGAGGTTTACTACTACTTATTTCATGTATAATAAGAAGTGCATAGCACTTACAGGGACGCAAAAAAGATTTCAGATACGATATTGTATCCGAAGTACTGTACGGTAGCAATGATTGCTGGAAATGCATTTTTAATTATGTTATGTGCTTTTATGTTTCACTAGATTTATGCATTGTATATGGTGTGTATAAATGCTGAAATTCATATACAGGGCTACACAAAAGATTTCGTAATGGTTACTGGGTATGATTGTAAATTGTTTAAAGGTGGTTTTTAAATGGGTTATGCATTTTTACGCTGAACTGCATTTTGTTTACTAAGAAATGTTTGTAGAACATAGATAAAATTATATACAGGGTCACGCAAAGAATTGGATACATGACCGCCTATAAATGATAATTTCTGGAAATGTGATTCCAGTAGTTTTAAGAGTGTTTTACTTTGAATTAAACTTTAGCTAAATAGTGGCGTGTAATAAAGGTACTAGGTTAACTATAGGGTTGTACAAAAGTATACAAGTATGTTTCCATCTATTAGTATAAATTGCTGAAAGAGAAATTTCAACCTGTTATTCGTTTTCTTGCTAAACTAAATTTCCCCATTATATAGCATATATATCAACCTGCAGATCAAATACAGAGCTGTTCAAAAGAATTGGAATACATATTTGCTATAGATGGTAACTGCTGAAATCAGTTTTTCAAATGTATTATGCGTTTTCTAAAATGTTTACTTAGTTCTCTTATATACCTTATTTTCCTAAATAATGAAGTTTTGTTAAAGCATTCAGGAAGTGTTGGAAAGTGGTTCATAATCTATACTTAACGCATGATTTTTCTTACTTGTTATAGTTGTAAACAAAACTGCAATTCCTGTAGTTTCCTTTAATTTTAACTCGAAAACCACTTAATGGAATGAGCTGCAATTTTAGATTCGGATATTTGAAGCTTCTAATAATCCTTTTCTCTTATTTTTTTCAAATGTTACATAGTATAATATTTTTTATCATATTTTTAAAAATATTTTATGTATTCCGTAATTAATATTCGAAAAAAAATATGTACCATAACGTATAAAATTAGATGGATTTGTAATTTTTTTGTTGGTCTATTGCAGCAGGCTGATATACTTAATATTTACATTTATTTCTATTTACCTCTAAAATTGTTCAACTAAGTGAAAAAGACAAAATATTGAAAAATTTAATTTTTTATTTAAATTTTTATAATTTTCAGACAAGCACTCTATTAATTAAAAAAAAATCTATTATGTACTTAATTAAAAAAAACCTCATACAATTTATAATTAAAAAGTGGAAGCTTTTTTTCTTTTTTTTTCATGTTTTTTTATAATTATTGGGGAATGATTTAAAAATGTATATGAATGTGTATACACGTGGTGTTGCAACCAGAGCTGTGGAGTCCGGGATGACTGCACTAGTACTCGGGCTGGGGTACTAATGTTGCCTGTTGATTTAAATAATGATAGAATATAAGAAAAATAAAGCTCAAATCTCACTATTTCGGCATTGATTATCTTTTTTAGAGGCCTGCACGGGTCGTAATTTCCGGGCCTGGCCCAGTTCATTTATATTTTCACAGTTCATGACCCGGCCCGTACAAAATCAGTGAAATCAGGGCCGGCCGGGGCCGTGGAAAAATTAATTAAATGACTCAATTTCTACAAAAAAAATCTAGGTTTTTCTAAACATACAATTAAGATTCTTTTAAAGAATCTGAATGCATACTGCATGCATATTTATGGGATAATTTTACAGTATATTTTAAAATTAGTATGTATTCGCAAGACAGAGAATACAGAATAGCAACATTAATGATTACTTATAGAGTATTAGATGTTTCAACATTTAAATAAGGATTCATTAAAAAAATAATGTAGTTCAGAATAGATGGAAAAATGGTAGGTTAAAAACATGATAACTTTTGAATCTGTATAACAAAAAGCAGATTTCTAAAAATATTTCCTTGTCATTTAATAAGGCTTTTCTCAAATACCAAAGGAGCTACTTTCTGATACATTTCTGAATTCATTTCTTTTCGGAAACGCATAAGATTGGTGCCGGTGTTCTTATTCAGAAACTTTACGTTATTACGTTATCCATTTTTTGATAAAGGCAACATATCTTTGAGAAAATACTGTCAAAATTAAAGTTTTTAATCGAATTTTCAGAAGCGATAGCACGGGAAAGGATAAAAACCTGCAGTCTCGTGACAAGAATCTCTTATATTTTATTAATTTATTTAAAAAAAGGGGGGGAAACACTGTTCGATTCCAAATCTCTTCAATAGTCATTAAAATAACATTTTAACAGTCATTAATGGCCAATTAACATAAATTGTCTTATTTCTACTTACACGGCCTGTTCGAAAAATTCCCTTCATTTTCCGGGCTTTGGGTCCTTCCAGACCTTTGTACCTCTGGTTCTATCCGCAGACCCCCAAAATATGAGGGAAGTACTTATTTATATACTACTAGGGGGCTCTGCCCCCTACAAGCTACGCTCGCCAACCCCCGTTCAAGCACACCAAAATCCAAAAAGCACGTTAATTTGATCGGCTTTAAAAATATTGAATTAAAATTAAAAAAAAAAAAAAACAGTAGCGATCTCTCTGTAAACAGGTTTCCATTCGTTTTCCTTGGATTGGGACTTTTAAGACCAAATCTGCTGCTGTTAAGAGACACAGTGGCTGTTTTCGTATTTAATTAAAAAATTAGTTAGACATTGGTTGGTTGGTTGGTTGTATTTATGTCGGCCAATTATCTGCACGTGGGATATAGGCCCTAAGGGGTAGTGCCTTCCGTGGAGGTCTTTCTAAGGGAACCTAACCCGTATTAACGCTTGGAGAACCAAGGTTCGAAAAAACCCACGAAAACTCCGAACGATTAGGCCGACGGGCGCGATTGGGACCGAACCCAGCACCTCCCGTCTACCAGCTTCGAGAGCAGAACCTCTCAGCCACTGGTGGGGCAGTTAAACATTGGAAAATAAGCTAATGTAAAATGAATTAAGTAAACAGTGTCATTGTCTCCCGGTATTTTTTAACTGCGCTATAAGATAGTTCTTTTAAATAATTCATTTTAAATGTATCGTTTCAAATCTGACGTAATTTACACCAAAGTTTTATTTCTCTTATTAATATTCACGTGAAAATACTTTTGTTGTTAGAAGGAAATATTATTTGCGCTGTCTTCGAATTCACGATAATAGTTGAAAAGATTATCTCAAAATATCTCACGCAAAAGTATTTTTCAATTTAAACTGTTTTGCCATATTTTTGGGGCATTTTAAATATGACGTAATTTCCTCCATTTACAAGTTTTAATGCATAATAATGATTTTTTTATTTTAAGATTTTGTTTCTCAAATTCAAGTGTAAATATGGTTCTTTTGACGTAATTTTCCTGCTATTAACATGTAATCATTTAATTCTAATTTTAAAGTTTTTTTTTTTTTTTTTTCTGTTTGTAAGAGTCACGTGTAAATAAATTTTTAATTTGAAGTAAACATTATTGATTGCGCATTTTATACAATTGGCAACAGTTTAAATTAATAACATTTTCTAAATTTTGTAAAAAATATCTCTCGAAATGCTGAAAATTTGAATTTAAAATAGAAATAAAACCTCAAAAAATGGGTCTAATAAGAAAAATAAATGCAATATGCACACCGTGAACATATAACGTATAAAATGATCTAAAAATGATTAAATTCTCATGTATAGCTTTTGCTCCAATAAAACTTTTTAATAGAACGATTTTGTACAACTTTAGCATTAAATATCTTAAAATAATTCTTCGATTTGAAAACTGTCTGCATCAGCGTGTTTATCAAACATTTCTCTATAATACCGCCGATTTTCATATTTTTGTATGCAACAGTTTTTTTAATATTAACGATAAAAGGCCATGCTTAAGCATTCAAATTGGATGCCGATCTACCCGGAATATCTACGCTGATTTTCATTGGTCCATTTCCAAATCAAAACGTTTTTTATATATAGAAGGAAATGTAAAATATCTACTACAGTTAAGAATTAAAACAGTTTTCATCTACTCTGTATATGGGCAATACCTACCTACCCTTGTATCTACTTTGTACACTGCAGTAAATCGGTCATCTTTAACTTCAGTAGCCTGATATAGTCCACAAATAACAATAACAATTCATTTTATAGATTTCAAATTGCATATAATTAGTTTAATTAGGGTTTCGTTCATCTGACGAAACCCTATTAGTCTCGCTCATCTGTCTGTCCGTCACAGAGCCCGTTCTCAGAAACTATACATGTTGGAGACATGAAATTTTGGGTACTTATAGCTGAAGACCTCACATCATACGACAAATCATAAAATTTTGAAAATGTCGTACGTTTAACCCTTTGGGGTCCCACATGTGTATTTTAAACAATTCTTTCTAAGTGAGCCCCTATTTATGTTGGAGGCGTGAAATTTTGCATACTTATAGCTCAACAACTCAGATCACACGTCAAATAATAAATTTTGAAAAAGTTTTATGTTTAACCCTTTCAACTCCAGCTTGTGTATTTTAAGCAATTCTTTCTAATTGACACCCTAATTAAATTGGAGATTTGAAATTTTGCATACTTATTGCAGAACACCTGAGGCCAGGCTACAAATCATGAAATCTTGAAAAAGTCTTACGTTTAACCCTTTGAGCTACCACATATGTATTTTAAGCAATTCTTTCTAAGAGAGCCCGTAATTAAGTTGGAGACATGAATTTTTGCATACGTATAGCTGAATGCCTCAGACCACACGGCAAATCATAAAACTTTCAAAAAGTCTTATGTTATTTACTCCTCCGGGACTTGGGTATTTTAAGCAATTTTTCTAACCTCCGCCCTTTTCACCCGGGGAGTACTTTTCCAACTTTTGCCGACACCCCTTTGACCATTCTTTCATATTATGCACCATAGCCTTACATATTTTAGTCCCACTTTTTACCGCCAGGGCGCCTTCTTATCTCGGGTGCTATCGGCCCAATCCCCTCGACTAATATATCTGCGAATAGTATGTAAAACGTATTTTCGTTCGGATAGAGGTTTGTTTAGAATCAAGTGCGCCCCCTGGTTGTGAAATGTGGAACTAACATATTTTTCAAAAGGATAAAATGTTTTGAAAGGAATATTAAACGAAACCCTCTGTACGATCTGTGATCACACTTACCCACTTGTTTCATTTTTAAGATGTCTAACAAAAAAATCTAGTGTCGGAGTCGACTTGTTTTTTAGCGATTCCGACTTCGACTCTTTTTCTCAAAAATTGGCCCGACTCCGCAGCCCTGGTTGCAACTCAATCATTTTGGGGAAGAGAATAATCCCTATTGGAGATTTCGGACTGCCATCGGCCCGTCCCTAAGGAAAAACTTCAGCTCATTTTCTATTTTATGCTTTTGTAGCAGTTTTAGTTTGATTGAACCTTGGCAATTATAACCAAGAGTTGAAGTCCTTCTAATATACGGCTTTATCTTTCGGGTGGTTTATTTTACGTTGATTTATTTTCCAGAGTTTTATATTCGGGTTGTTTATTTAATTGTGCTTCATTTTGCGGTGTTACATAATTTAATAGTCAAATCTATGCAGCAATATATTATAAATATCCAGTCAAATATCGTAAAAATTCAGAAAGATATCGGCGTTAGAGTGAGCTAATTTTTAGTTGTTCTCTAAAAGCAGCTGAATGATAAGGGATTTTCCTCAAATTGTCATTTTTTATTAACTGATTTTTGGAAAAAAAGTTAGTATTTAGTGACTATCAACGAGTAGATTTGGAAAAATGCTTCGATTTTGATACTTCTTTTGACCGAATCTAGGAAAAAAAGTGAACGAAAAAAGCGTGACAGGAAAAAAAGTGACAGAAAAAACAAGAGCGGAAAAAAGGTGACAAGGAAAAAACGTGACCGGAAAAAACGTGACAAGGAAAAAAATGACCCGAAAAAACATGACACGGAATTTATAAATATTGAACTTATTCATAAACAATTACTAAAAACTAACAAAGTAACAAATGTCTGATATTTTCAATACAATGTTGCATCTTATAAATTTGTTTTCATAAGTTACTTTACCATTATGCATTGGAAAATCAACAGAGATTTGCTTACTAGGGCGTGCTGAAATAAATATTTTGTTAAAAAAAAAAAAAAAATAGATCCCCCCCCCCCTTCCCTCTGCTCTTTCTTTTTATAATTGTTGCTTGCAACTTTTTTTAAGTCTTCCCACCCTTGAAGAACAGTTTTGTGAGAAAATTTTATTAAAATTAGACCTATTTCTTTTAATAAAACGATTATTTTTAATTTTATGTGATAATGTTGTTAATACCTTAATAAATAATTTTTTAACTGGCAAAACTAAGCTTTTTTGCATTTGTCTTTTATTATTTTCTTTTAATTAACTTTTTCCTCCATCTTTCCCAGAAAATAAGTTTAATAATTTTTTTTATCTTAGTTTTATTATTATTTATATTAATAGTTTTAAATCTCAGTAACTTTAAATATAAAATAAAAAAGCAGATAAAGGATAAATTTCGGCTTATAGCTAATATTAAATATAATGATAAACTGAATATATAATTTGTATTGAGTTTATTTTAGAGTAGAAATTTGTAATTTATATTAACGTTAATAATTTAATAAATTAAGAATAAATTGAATTAAAAAATATATTTAATAAAACATTAATTTAATTTTTATATTAAAATTACTAACTATTTTAATAATTAATTAATAGCAATTATTCATCAATTAAAGTTTTTATTCAAAAGTTTTTATTTATTATCCCCCCCCCCCCCCAAAAAAAAAATGAAAAATCAGTCAAAAAATTAAGTCTAAGTAATTGTTTTGTTGACTGATGGTATTATTATTAATTAATAATAATAATAATGTAATATTGTACAAAAATTAAAAATATTTTTTAACGATGTTAGGTGATGTTACTGTCCTGATGTAGAATTAGATTTTTATTTTTTTAGCACAGTTATAGTTTGCAATAAAAAAAAAAAAACTAGATATTATTAATTAATTATATTTTAATAGCAATAAAATATTATAAACTAAATACTAAATAAATAAACAACATATTTATCCTCAGAATCATTATCATTTTTATATAATATAATGACATTATAGTAAACGAAAATTAAAAAAGAATTATATTTGTATTACCCTGTAATTATTATATAGCTCATGTAATATTTTTTAAACAAGTAATTGATAATTTAATTATATAAACAATTAATAATTGAAATAATTTTGAATTGTTACTAATAAATACGTCAATAAAAACAATTTAATTTTTGAGATTTTGTTATTAACAATATAGCTGCTTCCAACAACAACTGCAAGTGACCGAAATGGCGAGGAATCGAAATGGCATCAGAACCAAAACGGCGGGACTAAAATATCCATGTTTCCTAATTTACATATATCAAAAATCAAGTAGTGATGTAAATATGCATTTTCATATGCGAATATGCGGGACTTTTCTCAATATATGCATTCTTAAACATCGACGGAAAATATTCGTATTCCCGTTCGCGATTGTCAAAAATCAAGTAGAGCTGTAAACAAGCATTCTAGTATGCAAATATTCCACTCCATTTTTCAAAATTCGCATTTGTAGACATTGACTTAAAATATTTGTATTATTTATAACGGTTTCATACCGGACAAAGTACAAGCAGCACCAAACGGTCCCGTTTTTTCAGTGTCCCGTTTTTTCCTTGTCCCCTTTTTTCCGGCCACGTATTTTCCTTGTCACGTTTTTTCCGCTGTTGTTTATTTTGTCCCCTTTTTTCCTGTCACGTTTTTTCCGGTCACTTTTTTTCCGGTTACCCTTTTGATCATGGTATAGGCTCTTTCTGGTGGTTATCCAAGAAGAACTAAAGCATCAATAAAAAATGAAATAAAAAAAATTAATTAAAATTGACAATTTGTGGGCAATTCCTTATCATTCAGCTAGTCCAATCTAACTTGCTATCCAATCTAATTTGCTATATCAAAAAATGTATGAAAAAGAAAATTTCATTTTAAATTATTTTAGTACAAAATAAATTTTAGCACAAAGAAAGTAGTTATAAGGATATTATCAATTGGATATAGACAAACAAAGCCAGAAAATCCCTCTTTTCATTTGTTAAAAAAATTTAGATACTATAAGCAAAAGAGCATGTCATATTCTTTATTGCTTCTCAGTTTCTTTGGCCCCCACCAGTGGCTGAGAGGTTCTGCTCTCGAAGCTGGTAGACGGGAGGTGCTGTGTTCGAACCCAATCGCGCCCGTCGGGCTAACCGTTTCGGAGTTTTCGTGGTTTTCTTCGAAACCGTGGATTCCCATGCGTAAATACGGGTTAGGTTCCCTTAGAAAGACCCCCACGAAGGGCACTCCCCCCAGGGCCTATATCCCACGTGTTGATAATCGGCCGTCATAAACACAAACCAAACCAAACTCAGTTTCTTTGATAATTTATCCTCCGTGTTATCTGTCTTAATTAATATATATTTTTGAGAAAAATCTAGAATTAAGTTTAACAACCTTAAAGAAATTAAAACATGTGTATCTAAAATTGTATGTTTAAGTGTATATTTAAATATACTTTTAATAAATTGGATTTTTTTTTATGATGAATTTAAATGGGCATTTTCAGATACTTTCATTCGTTATGGAATAAATAATACTAAAAGTAATGAAAAAAGTTTGAAATAAAAGAGACAACATGATATATGAGCGGCTATATTTTGAATGAGTACTGTTAATCGTTATTAAATCATATATTGTACCCTTTCATAATAATATAATGTTAAATTACTTTGTTTGTTTCAGAGAAACGTAGTAAGATTTATTTCAATGTATGTAAATGAAATTATCAAATCACGTATATATAAATTTTATTTTATTTATTTATTTATTTATATTTTTATTTGACGACTTGTTAAACCATTTATTAAGTTTTCTACTAAAGGTCTTGAATTGGTAGCTCTAACTAACGCCGCCTATGATTAAATATAAAGTGTCTACCATTTTCGGCACCTTGTGCCAGGCTATTACTTCTCTTGTGTTTGTGTTTCGATAAAATAAATTAATTCAGTAAAATTATTCGTTAAAAGAGATTTTGCAAAAATTAAGTAATAATTTATGAATTTTTGAATAGCCCGAACACAATTATATGTAGTTCTATAAATAAAATTCACAAACCTATTTTACTAATTATTTTATTTTACTAAAAACGAGGATTCACGAAACTAACATTTTGCTTACATTTTATTTATTTTTATTTGAAACATTTTGTAAAATTCACCTATATTTATTGAGATAACTTAATTATAAACGTTAGTGTGTAATTCCCGAGGTTATCATATAAAAAAAGCATGGTAATAGAAATTTACAATCGAAATTTTGAACTTTTTTGTCTCTTTCAAAGGAAATGTGCCTGAAATTAGTATTCGTAAAACTCTGTATTATTTATTTTATATTATTTTTCTTATTTTGTTATGTGATGTAAGCATTATTCTAAGCCCTAAATTTTAAGGGACACATTTGATGAAATATTGCGTTTTTCTATCGTTCAAGTGAAAATATTCTCTAATTGAATATAAACCACAGTTTAGTTGTTCTTGTATATTCTTGTGAATTATAATGTATAATTTATAAAGATATAATAATGTTTTTTGTTTATAAAAATAAATATTTTTTAATGTTTTTTGTATACTTTAAACATTCAGTTTGAAACAAAGTTTTAGGAACTTAACCACTAATTTAAAATTTAAAACAAATAATTACAATTTAAATATCTTATATAAAGTTTTTATTTTGAATAATATACATTTTGAAATTTAACAAAGAGTTTATAAATTTATATTCACTGCAAACCTATTTTAGCTCATATCTTTCCATATGTGTGTACGAATTGTTCAAACAATAAAAAAGTGTTACATTAAAATTAATATTGTTATTTCTCTTTTGATATTTCACTTTTAAAACAGATATGCATGAAAAATTCACATAAAAATATTAAACCTGAAAATGCTTTAAGTAAATTTTGATGAAATTCAATGCTGTACACAGTTAAACTTACTCGAATTTAAACTAAATTCTTAAATTTTCAAATTTTGAATTTTTTATTACACTCATTTCAGGTATTTAGGATTTACAGTTATTAGTATTATTATTTATTATTTAATAAAGATTAAACATAATTCGGTATTTTTATGAAAGTATTCGTTTTGACTACACTATTGAAGCTTTCTATTCCACTAACTCAAATCAATAAGATATTCATCATGAAAAAATACAATTTGAATATCCATCAAGTACGCTTTGACACTTTGAAATGATAATTATTATTTTTCAAACAGCATATGATTTCTTCGGATTTCATTCGGGGGAAAGGGGGGGGGGGGGTGTATTCACCAAGAAGGGAAGACAGATTCCGGAAACCACAAACAGGTATGCTAATGGCATATACCAATAGACCACCCGCGTTAATCACCTTTACTGAAAAGGGGGTGAGGGTGCATACTTTTTAAACTTCTCGTAACTAAGCAACAAATTAAAGTAAACCGGTTATAAATGAGCCAGAAACTGTGTCAGAAAATTTCGCGAGCAGGTCATTTGAGGGCCATCTTAAGAGGCTACTTCAGTCAAATGAAAAGACCCGTTCGCTAATTCTAATCCTATGGAAGAAATTTATAACGATATCTCGGTTAGATTTCAATATTTTTAAATGATTTTTTTTTGCATTGGATAGCTGAAATCGATCTGTATGCAGGCCGTTTTTTACTTGTTTGACTTTTATTACAGATTATTTTTTATGAGCATGCTTTCAGTTTCGAAACCGGTTCCGAAAATGAAAGCGTCCTCGTTAAAAATATCTGTAAACAAAATCGAAAAATTAAAAAACGGCCTTTGTACAGATCGATCTCAGCTATCCAGTGCAAAAAAAAAAAAAAAAAAAAAAAAAAAAAAATCATTTAAAAATATTGAAATGTAATGGAGATATCGTTATAAATTTCTTCCATAGGATTAGCATTAGCGAACGAGTCTTTTCACTTGACTGAAGTAGCCTCTTAACATCAGTTTTAACTTTTTTTTTATTATTAATTTCAAGAAAATTAGCAACTTAGCTTATGTCTCCAGAAACAATTATCTTTCGTTAAGTACATGTCGTAACACATGTTCTCAATATGGGAGGTAAAAAGGACCGATTCGTTAGTTCTAACGTGGCATTAGTCTTATTTCCAATTATTTATTTCGACAATTAATTCACTTAACGATGTTTTCATGAATTGAGAGTGATCGATATGCTATGGGTTTAGGATTTTTTAAAGTTCACACGAGTGTCTCTTTTCTATATGATTTCTTTACGCCTTCTAGCTATGGGGAGTTCTTTTCACTGTACGTGACACCTCCTAAAACTAGTATGTTGTGGTCATCACAAAACTTTCTTCTATATAAATCACATCAATTAAATCCTTTAAATAGTACAAGAAATAACAACGATTTAGCACCAATTCATATCAAAGTATATCTGAATTTGAAGTTGGATGAAAATTCGTGCATTAGTTCTTGAGATAGAGCTATAGCGGAAATTCTGAAAAAATGTAGCATAGCAGCGCCACCTGTTGAGCGATTTACACTAAAAGTAAACAGCACTAAACTATACTAAGGTATACCTGAATCTGAAGTTTGTTGAAAATCCAAGCATTAGTTCTTGAGAAAAAGCTATTGCGGAAATCGCAAAAAATACAGCATAGCAGCGCCACCTGTGGAGCGATTTACACCAAAATTTAAACAGCACTAATTTATACGTCAATTCATGTCAAGGACTAACTAAATCTGAAGTATGATGAAAATCCGTGCAATAGTTCTTGAGATACAGCTCTTGTGGAAATCGTGAAAAATGCAGCACAGCAGCGCCACCTATTGGGCGATTTACACCAAAAATTAAACAGCACTAATTTATATCAGGGACTAACTGAATCTGAAGTTTGATGAAAATTCTTGCATTTTTTCTTGAGTTAGAGCTATTGCGATAATCATGAACAATGCAGCATACCAGCGCCACCTGTTGGGCGATTTTCACAAAAATGTAATCACCACCAAACTATATCTTGGACTAACTGAATCTGAAGTTTTATCAAAATCCGTGCAGTAGTTCTTGAGATATAGCTATTGCAGAAATCGTGAATAACGCCGCATAGCAGCGCCACCTGTTGGGCGATTTTCACCAAAAACTAATCAGGTCCAGTTTATATCAAGGTCTAACTAAATATGAAGTTTTGTGAAATTCCGTGCATTATTTCTTGAGATAGAGCGCCCACAAAATTTTTGTCACATACAGACTCACAGACAGAGTGACAGAGTGACGGAGTGACAGAGTGACAGAGTGACAGACAGACTCACAGACAGACATTTTCTAAAAACCATCAAATCGTGTTCTGGGCTATCTAAAACGTATAAATCCGTTGAAAAGCGGAAGTCGAATTTTTTCACGATTCCAATACTTTCTTCTTGTAAAGATAGAAGAAAGTAATAATTAGTCAGCCAAATGTGGAAGTCGTATTCGTGTATTTCTTTTTTGCAAACACTTATCAAGAACACACTTACATTTGTCAGTCTTTAAAGGAAGGAGTGACTTTTTGTTCAAGTTCAGATTTTATAGTTACTAAAGCTTCTTATAATTCCAATTTTAAAACGGAAAAAACAGTTTTCGAAGTGCCTGGAGCTAAAAATGGATGATTATTTACCAATGGTGATGAATTTTTTTATAGAATTAAAGACAAGCCCAGTGCCGGTAGATGGAAACTAGCATGCAAAGATATTAAATGTCGGGGAAGAGCAGTCTTGTTGAATCCAGAGGGGGAGAAAAAAATTGAATAAAAATCCGCACACACATGCAAACCAGATTTACTTTATAAAGAAAAAATCAATCTTCGTGAGGATATTCTTCATAGATGTTAAACGGAGCTTACACCGAACAGCGAAATTTTCCTTTAAGAGTGTGCGAAAAGGTAAGTGAGTTAATTTTTACAAAAGTATAATAACATTTCAATTTATTTAAACCTGTGAAAACGAAAGCGAAAGGGACCAAGAAAAAAAAAATATGTTTATTAAAAGTTTCCGTCTTAGCAAGTATAATTGTTTGTTTTCTTTCCATTGAGACCAGGGCTTTACAAATTCGGTCGCCACTGCTCGAGCACACTTAAAATTTCAATAATACCGTAATAATTCTATTCTACTCAAAGTTTAATTGCTTTATTTTGTTTTGATTAATTTATGTATCTCGATATAATAATCATCCTTCTAAAAGAAAACAAAATAGTTATTATAAATAGTTAATTATTGAATACGATAATAAAAAATAATTTTGACTCATATTACCCATAATCTTTTTCATTGGTATATTTCGTGTTTATATGAAGAATTATTGTGTGATATATGTGATATATTATTATATGTGAGGACTGTTCAGTGAGTTTGAATAAACATAGTAAAATAATAGACGAATGCTAGTGTTTCACGTTTCTTGACAAATAAACTATTAATCTATATAAATAAATGCTGAACTATAAAACAAGCAACGCGTTTTGATGGAATAAATCCTTCTTCAAGCATGCATAATTACTACCAAGTGTTTGGACTAAAGTGGCACTTAATGCTTTTTAATTCTGGTGTGTTAAAATTTTCTCAAATTAAAATTTAGGAAACATTTTTAAGCGCAGTTTCATAACATTCGGCTTTTTAAAGATCTTCTGAAATTACAAGTAACTTTTATATGTCTTATGAATAACAGAATAGACTGTATTTTCCATTTAAGCTCTATAATAATTAATTATTTAATTACATTTAATGCTACTTAAATAGTAAGGAAATTATTCATTTGCGTCTAACACATGATCGATATAATCTTACTGAAATTCAGTTTTCTTTAAAACAATTTAAATATTACGCTTTTTCTTTCTATTTTTTTTTTATTGTCTAAATCCCCCCCCCCTTTCCGAAATATTGCTTTCCTCCTTTTTTCTTCCCTCTCATACACTACCCAAAGATTAAAATCATTAAATTTATAATTTATATCTGTAAAACTCTTTTGTTTGTTTCTTTATTGAAACGAAAAATTAACCGACTATCTAAATTTTTACTTTCTTCCATTCCCCCCCCCCCCTATTCCAAGTATGCAAAAGTTTAAAAAAAGTTCAAGCTTATTATTATTTAATTATTTTCCTGTCCTATTTTTAAGCATATAATAATGATAAATAAGTATTTATTTAAACAAACTCTTTCCTCGCCAGAAGAAGAAGAAGAAGAAAAAAAGCTTTTTCTCCATTTCCCCGCCTATATCTCAAGAAGTTATATATTTTTTCAACTCTTTATTTTATTTTTATTTTGTTGCTTTTTGTAATATTAAATAAATAGCCCTCTAAATCAACGCTCCCCCTTATGAAATTTATATTTTAGTTACAGGGTCACACAAAAGAATTCAGTCACATTGCAGCGTGTGGGAAAAATCGTAAGAGGGTCATTTTTCTGCGGTTACTAGATATTAAACATAATTAAATTGATAAATTACTGAAGTTCGGTACAAGATGATTTCTGTACATTATTGGATGCATAACATTTATTAGTCATTTACGTGGACACGCAAAATAATAAAGTTACAGTACTGGCTATGAGCACTAATTAGTAAAAATACCTTTTCCATTCTATTATGCTTTTTACACACAATTTTTGCATAATACGAGATGTGTATAGTTCTACATCTGCATAAAATAGAGCTAGATAAAACAATTTGTAAGCGTTATTGTTAAGGGTGTAAATTGTTCAATAAAGGTTTTTCAGTTTGTTATGCATATATTTAGTATACTGTATGATGTTTGTAGAATATAGATAAATTACTGTACAGGCTTACGCAAAGAACAAGATACATTGCTGTCTATGATTAGTAATTGCTAGAAGTTTGTTTTTAGTTGTGTTAAACATTTTTTACTTGGATTATTTAAATTTTAGCTTAATCCGGGGTGCCCATAAAAATCTGTAGATAATATGCAGACAGTATAAGGGAGTACGAGTACATTTCCGTTTAATGACAGAAAATTCTGAAGATGATTTTTCACATGTTTTATGAATTTGAACTAACTGAAATGAATTTTAAAATACCTGTCCTGTAATATATATTGTCGAATCAAAGCAATAGTAAAATATATCAATAAATAATAGAAAATTAGTTGTCTGGCTTACTGGTATGAAAAATTGTATCTGCATCTAGTGGAGCAGTAGGAAATGTTTATTTGAACACATCTGAGTTATATTAAACACAACTCTGTGTTTTAGAAGTTTTCAACGATATACAAATCTGTAAATCATAGCCAGCATAAAAATAAATCGACTATATTTCCAACTTTGGACGGAAATTGCTAAAATTAGATTTTTAATATGTTATGAATTTTCTAAATTGTTTCATTAGTTATTATTTTTTTCGCTTCACTGTGAAGTTTCGTGACAATTTTCTGGAATTGTTAAAAGTAGTTTATAATTATCACAGTAAAGAATATGTAACGTTACTCCATAATTTTTTTTTTCAATTATTCTGCCTGCATTTTATTGGGTACCGATATAACTGATGTTGCGTTACACAGGGGCGTAGCTACAAATTTATGGGGGGGGGGGGGGGTGAAGGGGAAAGTTCAAAATTTTTCCAACTTATAATTCAAAAATAAATTGCTCTATTTTCCAACTAAAATTATATGTTCAATGTGTGTTTAATAATAATAATACTTATACAAAAAAAAAAAAAAAAAAAAAAAAAAGAAAGAAAAGAAAAAAAAAAAGAAAAGAAAAAAAAAATCTTTCCAAAGAAAAATGCTGAAACTAAAAACAAAAAAATTATAATTATTGTTTCTTTAATGAAAGTTTTTGTCTTCAATTGTGTAAGAGTCATAATCGTACTTCATATGAAAATAAATAGCCGCATACTTTTAGATTTTTGAGAAAGGAACAAAGTTTTGGAAGAAATGTATTGGAGACACTGTTGATGGATAACAGTAAAGAAATTCAGGTCTGGTAGAAGTATGATATTTTCGTAGCACAGAGAAACATAATGAGAAATTGAGTCTGGCTGCTTTTTGTATTTCATTTGAAAACTTAACTATTTTGCTATTACAGAACTCAGAAAGGTAGTCAACAAAACAATAAAAAATCTATATATATGTTTTTTTTACTTAAAAGAAAATCTATAATTTCCAATAAGTAATAATAATTTCCAATCTATAATTTTAAAAATCTATAATTTCCCAACTCTAAGCTCAAATTTCCGAAGTTCACATATGATGGGGGAGAACCCCCATAGAACCTCTGCACTGATGTGTAATATTACGCCAATTATATCAGGTCAAATTACACTATTATATAAGTTAAATTACTTCATAAAATTGGAGGTAGCATGTTGCCACTAATTTTATGGAGTAACGTTATATAATTTTTTTTTTACAATGATGCTTGGTACATGATTTCCCTCTCTCTTTTATTATTATTATTATTATTATTATTATTATTATTATTAAACCTTTTTCAGAAATCTTCGTTTTTCTATTCTTTTCTACTCTTTTCTTACTCTTTTTAAATAACTTTAAATTTCATTTTTTCTTTGGTGGTGCTTATTTTGAAATAACTATGATTAAAAATCTTCTAATTTTCTACTGCTAGATACCAAAATCTATGCTTGATACAAAATTTCTTTATTTTATTTTATTTTTTTTTTTTTTTATTTTTTTTTTTTTTATTTTTTTTTTTTTTTTTTATTATTATTTTACCTACATTGCCCCTTTTTATGAAATTTCCGTTTTTCTTTTCCTTGCTTTTCTCTTAACAAATATAGTTAATCTTGAGTTCTTTTAATTTTTGAAATTTATCCGCCTTATCTGATACTTTGCTGTGATAATAACGGGCCAGCTTTACTTCGGTAGTTTTGAAAACGGCCCAGATTTACTTTACTTCGTTGCTTAGTTACGGAAAGTTACAAATGCATGAATCCGACTTTTAAGTAAGGCATCGAATAGACTGCGTTTCTTTTCCTCGTAAAGTTTGATATGGTCAGGCACTCTCTTTCATGTTTGTTGACTTCTGCGGAATTCTAGATGACATAGAACTTCACAGGCTGTCGTTGACGTGTCTCCACTTCTTTCTTTTGTTGAGATTCTCCTTTCTTTGCTTGATGAACACAGAACCATTGGAAAAGAAAGTGCAGGTATTAAGCAAGAGAAGGGGGGGGGGGGCACTGACGGGTCTGCAACCCGCTCGCAATTTAAAGAAAATATAAAGTTTAATTCCAGTAGTATATGTGAAATTTACTTGAAGTAGTTTAGAAGAATCTAATGAAACCTGCTAAGACGGAAACAAAAAATCGAAACGTAATCTGTATTAGACAGATTTATAGCTGTGAAAGTGCATCATTTACCAGAAATCATAAAAGTTCTATTACCACCAGGTATCCGTTTACATATATTTCATTTACGCACGTTTTATTATATTTTACATAAATGTATATGAATGTGTATAAATAATAAAATGTATATAATTATTTTACATAATAACACATATGTTTTATTATATAATACATGATATATGGAAATTCAAATTGCATATTTTTTTTTCTTTAGGCAAAAAACACTAATAATATGTTTACTCTTGCTGTTTTTCCATTTTTTTTAATTTATTTTAATGGTTGGTACGTTACAGGCTTGTTATTCAGCTTGTTGCAGCTTGCGCTATCATGTTTTTTTTTTTTTTTTTTTTTTTTTTTTTAATAACATTTTAAAATTTTACAGATTTTTTTTTTTTAATGTTTATGTAATTTTTTGCTAAAAATCAATTTATTTTATTTTAAAAACCTTAGAAGTATAACTGCATGTTATAAATCGCAAACACACAAAAAATGTCTTTATCAACAACAATTTATGATTAAAAAGTATTCAGAAAATGCTACCAAATTTGACAGTTAAAGCCAACTTTCGTGAACACTTTCGTGAAGTGATCGTCTTGGAAAAGTGATCATCAAGGTGTGATTAACTGCAATTCCAAACGTATCCTATTTATGAAAAATGTAAAACGTTATTCAATTCTTAACAGTACTGCGAATGTCATTCATGTATGCTTCAAAATGAGTCCGAAAATGTACGAAAGAGGGAGGTAATTTTAAATATAATTTAAACGCACATATCTTATTTTCGGGTAACCAGATTTTAATCCGACCATACTTGTGTTTCTATTTGATGCTTTTTCTTTTCGTTGTGGACCAGGTTAACTTTCAATGATTCATGATCATATTGAGTTTTGAGTTTTTCGAGTTTTGTTCAGACTGAACCAGTTTTTCAAAAATATTTTCAATTAAAAACTATATGTTTGAAAATTAATTATATGTGTTCATTTTAATACATAAAAAGATACAATTGATGACATAACTATTGACTACTTTTCCATAATTGTATTAAAATATGAATTAATTCATCTTTCATTCCTGGTTCGCGATCGATTCGATTCGATTCGGGTTGAAGTGTGTCAGATTTCAAGTTGACTTGAAGCAGAAGTTTTGGTTTTGTTCTGGTACAATCCTACTTGCGCAGGATTCAAATGTAGACCTTACAAGCAAACATTCTGTTATATTCTATTATTATGCTCTATCTTCGTTATTCATTATATTTGCTTTTCAGTAATTTACTATATTGTCACTAATGTTAAGTCATTTTCTTAAATAATTGCATCTATGAATTTTGAAAATTATTATTTTATTTTTTATTTTTCGACTGAAAATTTCCATTCTTTTATAAATATTTTTTATTATTATTATTTATAACAGCAACATAAAAACAGCAAAAAAAAAAAAAAAAAAAAAAAAAAAAAAAGGGGGGGGGCTTAGAAAATTGACAGAAATGTATATTTTATTTAATTTTTATTTTGAATATGTGTATAATATTTATTTGCACCAGATTACGTGTTTCCAGAGATGATACAATGATGATTTTATGATAAATTTTCCATAGGCATAAAAATTTGAAAGTTAATGTGCTAATTCATTTTTTCATAGAGTGTCTCTGAAGTCTAGAATTTCTAAAAGCTTTAATAATTTTAAATATTAACTGAAAAAAGTTTTTAAAAAGATATTTCGCACTTTTTTCTTTAAACGCATAATTTTATGCGGATATTTTTCATATTCTGTGATACAAAAAGAGGGGCAGCCACTATGAGAAATGAGGCAGATGCAATGTATTTGACGCCTGCTCTTATAGGGTCCGCACCTATAACGTGATCTAAATACCTTTGTTTATCTTTAATTAAAAAAAAATTCTTGCACTTTTTAAAATGGAGGCCAGCATTGTACAAAAGTGTTCAAAAGTAGGTTATATGCTTAAGCTTGTTTTAAAAAGGGAGGAAAATTTCCCACTCGATAACGAGAAACATTCGTGAACTAATTTTTAAATAAATAAATAAAAAAAAAAAAAAAGAAAGAAAGAAAGAAAAATAAATAGCAGACATCAGCTGTAAAAAATTTGGAATCAAATAACGTTTTCAGTTTTCGATAAATGAATTGCATCTTATGAGATTAATTTCTCACGGTAACGTTGTGACATTAACATTTCTCATAGCATCTTATGTGATTTATTTTTCATTTTACTTTTCTCTGTAAGAGCTTCTGAAAATTTGTTTCAAAATATCATCTTTTTGTATTTAAAACAAAAATATTCTTTGCATTTATCGAAATATAGAAATCTCGACTCAATTTCCCATTTTTTGAATAAGAGTGCTTGCCAAATTCGTGTACGTATCTAAGATTAAATTTGACTTCTTGAGTGTGTGAGAAAGTTCTCACTATGAATATGATACTGATTTGAGGTAGTTGAATAGAACGCTGATTAGTGTAACAAATACTTTCATCTATGTATCCAATTATTTTTAATTTGTATTAAATTAAATTAAAAAAAAATAATTGTAAATTTTAAAAACAAGAAATGGGAAAAAAATCCATTTTTTTTATTTGCATGTTCTTTTAAATTTGGGAATTTTTCAGTGTAATTTGGAATTTGAATAAGTTTAAAGAAACTGTCTATATTGCGCGCATTGAATTTCACTCAATTTCCTTAAAACATTTATGAATCCAATATTTTTGTGTGTACTCTTTATGGATATAATTTTTTTTAAAATGAAATACGAAATATTAATTTTATTGAGAATGCATTTTTATTATTTGAACAATTCACACGCACATATTAAAAGAAATTATAAAAATATTTTTACTCTGATTATAAGTGTATAAGATCCTCGATAAACTTCTATATGCATGTTTTTTTTAAAATCAAACCTTCATAATTAATAGTTCAAGTTCTAGTTATCAGTTTTCCATTTTCTATTAGTTCTCGAGTTCCTTACTCTCTGTTTTGAATTGAAATTTTAAAGTATATAACAAGACATATAAAAATATATTTTTTATGAGCATACAGTTTTATAAATCTACATTTTGGTAAGCAGATCAAGTTTTTATTTGATTATAAATGATGCTATTTATTTTATAAGAATATACCAACAATCAAATTGCATATATATGCAATTAGAGAAGCAAAAATCTGATATCCGCAGCAGATTTTCTAAAAAGGTTGCAGCAAAGAGGGAAAATCCCCTACATGCGCTAATTATGCATTTTTTCATGACCTTTTGATGAAATTCGTATATTTCTGCGACCCTTTCACAAAATTCGAGTTTTTTCGCGATACTTTGTCGAAATTCGCTTTTTTTTCTTCTTGTGAAGAAATTCAGGTTTTTTGCGATGTTTTGATGTAATTCGCGTTTTTTTCGCGATCCTTTGACGAAATTTGAGGGATTTTTTGCGATCTTTTAACGAAATTAGTTTTCTTTTTGCGATGCTTTGATGAAATTAGTTTCTTCATTCGGGATTTTTTTGACAAAATCCGCGTTCCTTCCCCTGATGAAATTGGTGAAATTTGCATTTTTTCCGCGATTCCTTGACGAAATTTCCATTTACTTGCATTATTTTTGCTACATTCATATTTCCCCCCGATCCTTTGACCAAATTGACGATTTTTTCTGCGAACGATTGAAGAAATTGAGTTTTTGGCGACCGTTTGTCGAAATTGGCGATATTGTTGCGTTACATTTTTAATGTCAGAGTTTTGAGAACCGAAAGCCTTAAATTTTCGAAAAATTGGGAATAGAATCACCTCTATAATTAGACGGTGATAAGATTTTTTTTTAAATAATTTTTCTTGTGTGTTCTTGAAAAAAAAAGGTTTAAACTGTATTTTGTTTCTTATAATGCAAAATTTATCAAAATATCACACATTCACAATTTTTTATATGTACTCTTGTGTGACAAATTGAAAAAAAAGAAATACTGCTTTTCTAATATTCCCCACTACCATGATTGCTTACTTTATACATTATTTTTTGTAACATGTATCCTGCTCAGATTAATCTTCTGACCCTACATAGTTCAATATTAATGTTACACTTAATTTATATCCACGTTAAAAGAATTATGTGATTACAGTACACAATTTTGATGTAATTTGTATGTATTTTGTTGTACATGTGTATATATTAAATAAATTATTTTTCACTTTGTATTCCTGAATTTTTTTCACACATAAATGTTATTACTTTTATGCGTTTCTTTCGCAGTTTAGCAACTGGAATTTTCAGATTAAGGCGGCAGTGGACGTTCAAAAACATTTTCTACAGTTTTTGCTCAATCGTTTTGAAATTTAATACACAGATAATTTGTGCAATAATTAAGAAAATTTCTTAATTTCATTAAAAAATATTAATATGCAAAGGAATAATTAATTAATAATATGCTAATTAGTGATACAAATTAAAAATGCTCCATGCGCATTAAATTTTGTTTCAGAAACTTGTAATTTTTTTTTTTTTTTTTTTTTTTTTTTTTTTTTTTTGTGATAGCTTTATGATATTACATCAAAAATTGGTATACATTTTAAAATTATACTAAGTAATTTGGCAGAAAATAATTATAAACATATAATATTGTTCATTTCGGATAAAATTCAGTGATAAAATATTACTTTTTTTTTACACATATTAACAGCAAGTTTTGTAATAAAGTATATCAAAAGCAATATTAACAAGTATTATAAAAATTAGTATAAAATTAAGACGAATGGAGCATTTTGAACTTACTCAGTCGGCGAAAATTCTCATTTTGAGAAAACTGGATTTAAAGTTTTATTTTAAGTGCAGATTAACGATTGTTTATGTTAGAAAAACAGCTGTATCTCTGCAAAAAAAAATATCAGATTTGATTTTTTTTTTTTTTTTTTTTTTTTTTTTTTTTTGAAAGTAGAAGATTGCCGGAACATTTTTTCGAAAAAACAAAAAATGATTTTTTTAATGTTTTTTGCGATTTTGAACGTCCACTGTCGCTTTAAGAAGCCACTTACTCCTTAAAAATCTCTGAAATCGACACCTATTCTAATATCCAAATAATATAATTTACTTACATCTAAACCACAAACACCTTAGTTTGATGGATAAGACTTATGGAAATGAAAACATGCGTCATCTAATTTAGAAATATAATTTCTCCACATTTTGTTTCCGAAAACAGTTTTTATTACCGAATTAAAATTTAAAAAAAAAATTAGAAATAAAAAGGATGAAAAGTTTTATGTATAAAAAAATACATTCTTATGAAATAGTAATTTAATTTTAATTAATTTACGATTATGCGTTGAAAAATAAAATTTTAAATTCTAAAATAAGAAATTAAATAATATTTTTTTTTTCTTTCTAGTTGCCTTATCTTAAAAAAGTGACAAAAAAAAATATGTCTTTTTGAAAAAAATTCGTTTGTTTGCGCTTTCTACCAAGTGTAAAAAATCTGTACATTTTTGATAATCGAATTCGATGTCAAATTAATACGGAAATTTTTGGGAAAAACATGAAATACATTAAAAGAATAGGCGCAATTTTCAAGATGAACATTTTATGCTTATAAAAGAAAGTAAAGAAAAACTATTTTTAATTTCTAGTTATAAATGTTATAAATTGATGATGGATAAAATATATAATGTGAACTTAAAAAAGCCCACAGTCTTACTTAAAAGGCGACTAAAGTGATGAAAAAGTTTTTACAAGTTTAAAATATACATT
This sequence comes from Maratus speciosus, assembly GCA_963932465.1. NCBI lineage: Eukaryota > Metazoa > Arthropoda > Arachnida > Araneae > Salticidae > Maratus > Maratus speciosus. Next base: position 219,389,732 of record OZ010788.1, read on the forward strand.
TTATTTAAAACTTCTTAGTACTTTTAAGCTTTCCAAGCTCATCATCAGAGAATATCTTAATAACTAAATGTTGTTTATTTATACAAATACGTCACTTTGTTTTGAAGATGAGAAAACCAATAATTACCAGAGTTGAAAGTAGAAGTAGCAGCAGCAAAGGAAATATATTTTATTATTAATTACAGTTCAATTTATTTTATGGCATCACTCTGTTCTCATACGTCACTTTTCATTGGTAGAAGAAAATATTTAACTGCCGTATTTTAAATTTTAATACGTAACTTTGCTCCAGTTTTCAGTATTTATTTTCAGGATATTGAAGCATAAACTGGGGATATTGTACGATAGGGCGTCGTTATATACTTGATTGTTTTTACACAGATTTTCTATGGATTCTCTTATAGTGGATGCGTAATAATTGGATGTTGGGAAAATGATTTTTGCATGATCAAAATCTATTGCGATATTCTGATAGAAACTTAAACGAGAGTGAGTTGTGGGTTGACGACAAAATTTTATCTCTGCTTTATGTTCTTTTATTCTTTCTTTTATTTTTCTTTTGTGCCATTCCGTCAATCATTTAAGTTTCAATCAGAATATTGCAATAGATTTTGCTCATGCAAAAATCATATTCCCAACATCCAGTTATTACGCATGCACTATAAGAGAATCTATAGAAATCCTGTGTAAAAACAATCAAGCATGTAACGACGCCCTATCGTACAACATCCCCAGTTTATGGTTCAATATCCTGAAAATAAATCTTGAAAACTTGAGAAAGTGACGTATTAAAATTTAAAGTACGGCAGTTAAATATTTATAGTTATATAAATAAAAAGTAATAAAATTGTTTTTATGTGTATGTATATAATATAAAATTATTTAAAATACCTTAAAAATCAAATTAGAATTCCAAAATGTTTTCGACCAAATTCAGACGATCATCGGAAGTGTTCATTTCATCGTCAGCGTAGAAATAAACTTTTATATTTTAATGTTTGCGCTTGTACTAAATCTTAAAATCAGTCTTTTTTTCAGTAAATTTCGTCGCTATCCATTTTTTCTTGAATGTTCTAAGCACAAAATTTTTCCTCTGAATGCTTTGAAATGTTCTATAGCTGTTTGCTATTATGCTTGAATTTTTAAAACTAAATACAGATCAAAAGTTAAAGGTAGTTAATTGCAGCAATATGAGCGAAAATTCTGAGAATTTCATAAAATTTAGAAAGTTTTTTTTTCTTACTTTTATATTCAAATATATAAAATTCGAGGCAGCATTTTATTTGTATATATAAAGCAAACTTGAATAAAAATATTGGGGGTTTTGAATTGATCTGGAATGCTCATGCTCTATTTTGAAAAGTTCTTCTAACACTTAAAACATCCCGGAAAATTCCTTATTTTTCTCAAAAAAAAAAAAAAGTATTTAGTATGTCTTGTGTGATAAATATATACCATAATGTATATAGTGTGCCCTTGATTAGTATTTAAAGTGAAAAAAAAAAGTAAAATAAAAAAAATGAGTTGTATGTTCCTTGTCGCCTTAAGTGATTAAATTAAAAAAAAAAATCCGCGTAAATTTAATTTCAAATAGCATGTTTCACAAAGAAACAAAAGGGTAGAAAAGAGAACGTAAAAAAGCTATAACTGCTTATCAAAATGGCTTTCTCAAAAACGAGAAACTTTCTGACACATTATCTGGCTCATTTACAAACGCAGAGGCAAAACTGGAAAGACTAGCTATTGAAGCAATTTGGAATCGAAATGAGTTTACTATTTTTTGACAAATAAATTACTTAACGAGCTATAAGCGATTTTTGTCTAGTGATGAAAAGTCTTTACTCTTTCTCGCGCTTCCGCGTCGGTAATTTGGTTTAAAAGCCGGCATTGAGAGAATTTTTAAGAAAGGTCTTTTGCTTTTAACAAAAAAAAAAGGAAAAGTCTTCCGGTTACACAGTTTCTGAATAAGAACACAGGGTAATTTCATGGTTTTCTGAACATAAATGAATTCAGAAATGTGTCAGAAAGTACCTTCCTTTTATGCGAGAGCAGTGTTCAGCTATACTGCAGAATGTTTCTCAGAGAAAAGAGGGTGTATCTAACAATTATAGTTGTTATAGGGGGCAAACAAAAGAATTGGGATACATTAGAGTCTATAGCAGAAATTTATTTGAAGTGCATTTTGATGGTGTTTTTCTCGGACAAATTCAACGAAATTTATGTAATGTTAAGCATTGCATGAAAGTACAGAGTATTTCGAAAAACTGAAGTTGGATAAATGTAAATTATAAAAGTAGTTGGGAAGTGTTTAATAATCTATACAACCGGCATGATTTATCTTTATCATTGTGGTCACATGTCCTATCTGTAGGAATGAACCTCAGATGGAAAACCAGCAATAATATTTCTTTCTAACTATATATAGTTTCTAACATAGTTTCTTACTATATCGTAGTAAGAAACAATGTTAGAAACTATATCGTAGTTTCTGACTATAACATTTATTCGAACCATAACTGTCTATAACATTTTAAAATGGAAGCAAAATGATTAAATTTTTTTTAACTTTATAAATTTTCAATATATATTTTTTTATGTATATATGAAGACGTGAGTTTCAAACCTCGCCCTGTCCAGATAATCTAATTTTGGGAAATCGCATAAAACCCGTTGGTTTTCATTGTAAACCAATATTTTACAATGGCAGACATACACGTTAAAACTAGGGTTTTTTTCAGATTATAGTGTTTTTTTATGCAGGTTCACCTATAGAATAGATTCATAAAGAACACTCGATATTTTAAAGTTTGGATAAGGTGAGTTATGAAACTCACGTCCTCGTATATAATTACATAATTCTTGAGTTACATTTTAAATGTCTTTCACAGATTTCTAGATAAATAAGGCCTTCGCGGCAACAATAAAATCTATACGTAGAAGGGGACATATATGCAGAATATCCAACTCTCGACGAGCGTAAAAATGTTCTAGCAATGTATATGTGTCCCCTCGACTGTGACATCAAAATGACGTATGGGGGCATATATACAGGGGTCGGATATACAACCCGCTCGCCAAAAGTAAAAGTCCTAGCATTGGATATCTGCCCCCTTGATATGTGTCCCTTTCTGCTGTGACGTTAAAATGACGTATGGGGGCATATATACAGGGGTCGGTTGTCCAACTCTCTCGCCAAAAGTAAAAGTCCTAGCATTGGATATCTGCCCCCTTGATATGTGTCCCCTTTGCTATGACGTCAAAATGACGTATGGGGGCATATATACAGGGGTCGGATATACACCCTTCGACGAAAGGAAAATTCTGTAGGACTGGATATGTGTCCCCTTCAGCTGTGACGTCAAAATGACGTATGGGGGCATATATACAGGGGGTGGATATACAGCTCTTGAGAAAAATAAAATGCTCTGTATTGGATATGTGCCCCCTTCTGATATGGGGGCATATATACAGGGGTCGGATATACAATCCTCGAATAAAGTGAAATGGTGTAGCACTGGATATGTGTCCCCTTCTACTGTAACGTCAAAATGACGTATGGGGGCAGATATACAAGGGGTAGATATCAGGCACCTCAATATAACAGTGAAGTTTCAATTTCAAGAAAATATTCAAATAAAAAATGTTCTCCTAAATGTGACATCTCTTTCTAGTGAACGCTTTCACTATGACGTCAAATGATTCTAAACAAATGGTTGTTATGTTTTATTTCCTTTTTTGTTTATTTACAACGGCTATGCCTTACTGCTCAGTGTTTTAATACTTTACATGCAGTGTTAACATTTTTTACGTTTATATTACGTAGAGAGTCAGTTCTTTCTCTTTTCAAACAAAATGTCAAGACCAAAGACAAATAGACAGTGACATCATTGTTATGTAATCATTGTACATTTTATATACTTATGAATGAAAATGCAAGTTTTAATTTAAAAAAACAAGCTGTAGTGACTTTACGTGATTTTCTGAACACATTACTTACTACTATTAATTAAAATAAGGAATAATATAAATTAATCAAAACCTTAGATTCTAATTTTACAAAGGTGAACTGTTTCCACTGCTGAAAATGAACTCATGTTCGAAAAAAACAGTGTAATTTCATTTATACAACTGTAATTATGACGTAACTTTCCATGAATTTTAATTCCGAGCATGCTGTGATGAAGGTCTGCAAATTAAAATAAACCTTGAAATTGAATTTAAATAGTCATGCTAATGGGAGTACTAAGTTGTTCTAATTTTCCACGAAACATGCAATAAATACATTTTCTTACGTTTTTATTTGATTAATAAAATTCAACTTTAATTACCTTGTTTTCTTTAAGAAAAAAGATTTAACGAAATTGAAACATGTTTAGGTAAAACACAATTGATTTATGAGCACAAGATTAACTTGAGCAATAAAAATAATTAAATGAACAATTGCGATGTAATAGAAAATGTTTATCAGTTATTTGAAAAACAGATTTTGATACCAAACGTATCACAAATTTTCTCAAAAATGTTTACACTTATTTCGACAGAAACCAGTAACATATTGACCAAAAGGGTACTCAATCAAAAGTATAGTTTATCGCTATTGTGGTAAATTATACACATTCATAAATACCGACATCATTGTAAAAACATAAAAAATATACTCTGTGGATCTGAAAAAGTAAAGATTATCAACATACACCCAGAGATATGCACATATACACTCATGTTCAAAATTAAGAGAATTTGCAAATTTGGTCGAATTTTCTGAAAAGTACTTAACGAAAGGTAAAACTAATGCTTCGAAAAAAAAATGCAATTCTTTAGTGTCGAATACGTAGGCGTATATATAGGCGTGTGTATAGGCGGAGTGGGTAGAGGATTAGGCTTTATAAGCAAGCGAGGCAATTTTTACGACGCTCGCACACCTCGCTGTATATCCTTGTATTGTTTTTGGAACATTCGATGAAATTCAAATGAAGTCTATAAAAATGAATAATCACCAACGTTTGTACGATGGAATGAGGTGGAAAATCGCGGAGAGACTGGAAACAAAACAGTCTCAAGTGCAGATTCCTAGAAATTTCAATGTAACGCCCAATGTCGTTTCCAACTAATTGAAACAGTGTAAAGACGCTGGATCCACAGAGAGGAACTCTTGGCAAGGTCGTCCAAGAGCCACAAAGGCGACAAATTTCGGTATTTTTCTATTACAGCGAGAGGTAAGAAGAGTGCAACAACTTCTCAGCTCTCTTGTACTTTTATGCGGCCAAAGAAACTCGAGTTTCAACTGTTATTCTTTGCAGAAAGCTACAGGACAGAGGTCTGTGTGCAATACGACATACTTCTTGCGTCCCGCTCACTTCTTCACGCATGAAAACCAGTTTAGCACAGTGCAGAAATTACCGATTTGTGTCCAAGGATCAATGAGAGACCATCCTATTCCCTAATGAGTCTCTGTTCAGTCTAAATACGAATTCTCGAGGTACTTTTACCTGAAGAAAACCAAGGATCCTTTACCTGCCTTCTAACTTCAGAGAAAAAGACCACTATGGCAGCGGAGGTTTGATGGATCATGGCAAGCGTCATGTTGGATGTGCGTACAAACCTCTCCATTTGTTTGGAAGAGACTATATGACTGGTATGAGGTGTAGGGATCATATCTTGGTACCCCATGTTCGCCTTTTGAGAAATGAAGCTGGTCCTGATTTCATATTAATGGACTACAACGCGCGTCTCGATAGACCTCATCTGGGTAACGAATTTTTGGAAGGCGAAGATAGTCGTTTGATGGATTGGACAGCAAGATCTCTAGACCTAAACCGTATAGAGCATGTTTAAGACTTTCTGGGGAGAAAATTGGAACTCGCTTTCCACCTCCCAGAACGACACAGGGGCACAAAACTGCGTTGTTGTAGGAGTAAGACGAACTGCCACAGGAACTTAAAAAATTACCTGATTTCCAGTGTGAGTTCACGTTGTGAGAGCTGTATAACGGTAAGATGGGACCATACCCCTATTAATTAATTTTCGTTTAATCTTGTAAGCTATGTTTTATACCTTCCGACACTCATGTTTCTTACGCGCATTTTAACTGCTGAATGTTTATTTTTGCTGCATTATATTAATCTATGTACAGTCGTGGAGAAAAAAAGTAAACATCCCCTAATAACTCCTCAAAAAATTATCGTAAACGAAAGTTAGTGGTGCAAAACGATTGGAAATAAAGTCTACTTTTAAATGACGTATATAAAATTTGCTTAGGGGCCATCTATATATTAAAATGAATACAAACTTCATTTTTTTCAATAGCAATACCCAATTTTAACAAGATATTTCAAATCTTTATTTCAAACTATGCCTAGACACCCAATTTCAAGTCATTTGAATGATAAGTTTTTGAATTATAAACATTCAAAATTTAGTGCTTCTAATGTTAAATTACATTTTCATATTTTTATTTATAACTTCTAAAATTATGATCCTAATGTTTTATTTTTTTTTTGTGTAGCAATAATACTAATATACGCAAATATAAATATGTTAAATTTGCAATTTTTATAATTTTCTGATATGAATTACGAAATTAATATAAAAAAAAATTATTAAGTCCTGCTTTATGGAAATCCAAAATTTCACATTTTTCTTCCAAGTAGTTTTCAAATTATGCTTAAAAAATGGCAAAATGATGGTTTAAGGGGCCGTCTATGATAGAAGTGACTAAATATATTGAAATTTCTTATGCTAACTTGTAATCTAACAGGCTTAATTGACTGCTTAAGGTGCCTTGATCAAGAAGGGGTTAACAATCTTGGTTCTCTTGGTTAACAATCGAGTACCGAACTTCAGTTTGGATATAGCCCTTAAAATAAGCTCGTTTTAAAATAATTAATTTCTCGAAAACTTATCGTACGAATTGTATAAAAATTTGTTTTTAGACTAATTGAAGGGTGTAGAGCTCATTCATGCTGTCAGAATTGAGTACTGTTATTGAAAAAAAAAATATGGTTCGTTTTAATATTTAGATGCCCCCTAAGTAAATATCATTTACATCATTTAAAAGTAGACTTTATTTCCATTCGTTCGGTAGAAGTAAATTTCCTCTACGATAATTTGTTGAGGAGTTAGTAGGGGTTGGGGGATGTTTACTTTTTTTTCCATTAGTACATTAGGTATGTACAGTGTACATACTTAATTTCATTATAATCTGTGCAGTTGTTCTGGAAATAAGCGACAAAATCCGAAAATTCCTTAATTTTTAACATGAATGTATATGGTATACGTATATTCAACAAGAGTGAAAACGGATGACGGGAAGTCAAAATTAAAAATTATGCCAAAATTATCATAATCCTATTTTTATCAGGATTACACTACTTTACACGGCATGCTTGAAGTTAGTAATAATGTGTTATCATAAGCGGAGATCCCCTACTCTTCTGCGATTGGCATACGTTATCTATAATGTAAATGCTTTTACTTCAAGTCACACGAAATAAAATTTGACTAAATTATCATTTCATTTATCAGAAAAATCGTATATTTTTCTGTTACATGTGTCAAACAAACTCTAAATTCTCATTTTTAGGGTTACTTACAAAAGGTAAAAATGGAACCATTAAAAGATCACTCCTGTGTCTGCCTGTCTGTACGTCACAGCCATTTTACTCGTAAATTATGGAACGTGCTGAGTTCAAACTGGAGGAAGTAATAAAGACTATTAACCCACACATTTTCAGATAATTAAACATTCACAAATATATTTAGGAAAAATGTAGAGGGGGTAATTATGTTACTTCAAAAAATATCTTTTCTTAGTATATCGTGTGGGGTATAGTGTGTGTTACTGATCGTAATTAAAATCTCCCGTACGAGGGCGCTGTGTCAGCGCCGTAATTTTATTTATTATTCCAATCGTCTGCGTGTTGACGATAGATTGTAATTTAGTTACTAGTGAGTGGAGACACTGAATTTTTTTGTTGTTGTTGTTATTGAGATAATGGAATGTTTGATTTGGAAACGGCCAGAGAGACTGTTTCACTCTTAACAATTATTGTTTTAAAATAAAGAAATATACAGTTCACTGCGAAGAGTTCCTTAAAAATGGTGTCACTGAGTAACTTATTGTTTTATTCTTAACATAAATTGGTCCTTCGAGGCCAAAGTAAACGGATTTATCGTTTGCTTTTAGAGTCAAGAATCAGCGACGAGACTTGGTTTCTTCGAATAAGGTAGGACCTTTTCTTTAACATGTCTACTGAATTAAAAAATATTTTGACTAAAAAAAGAGTTTTAAAATGTAAAATTACTAAATTTGTGAGTGAAATTAAATTAAGTGACTCTGATGAATGCTCTTTAGAACTTGTAAATACGAAATGTGATCAATTCAATACAGAATTGAAAGAAATTTTTGATAAAATTTATTCATTGTGCGATGAGGAGGAAATTGATAAATATATCGATGAACAATCATCGATTGAAAAAGAGTTAGATGAAACTTGGTTAAAAATTAAAAGAGCGAAACAAAAACAAATAGATGTTCTTAATGAATCAAAGCCGAAACAAGAGAATAGTGTAACGGAAGTTCGACTTCCCACGATTAATCTACCTTCTTTTAGTGGAAACGTACAGGATTGGATATATTTTAGTGATCTTTTTAAATCTAGCGTTCACAATAATAGCGCCCTTTCGGGTGCTCAAAAGTTATCATATTTGAAATCTTCGCTTCATTCTGAAGCTGCAAAAGTTGTACAAAGTATAACGATTTCAGATGATAATTATCAAACAGCGTGGTCCTTATTAGAGGAAAGATATTCCAATAAAAGACAACAAGTGTTTGCTCACATTGAAAAATTAATGTCCATTAATTCAATACAAAGTGAAACACCTAGTGCTATTCTTAATTTAGCAGATACCGCCAGTGAATGTATCAGATCTCTAGAAATTCTCGATCAAAAAATTGAAGGGTTTGCGGATACAATAATAACTTATATATTGTGGCAGAAATTAGATGGGTCCACAAAATTATGGTTTGAACGTGAACAAAAAAAAGACGAGCTACCAAAATTAAAAGAATTAATAGAGTTTTTAAAAAGACAAGCGAGAACACTGCAAGTTTCCAAACCTCTTATAAATAATGTAACTCCTAAACGCAATGCTCAACAACGAATCGCTAGTATGGTATCTACATCTAATGGTAAAAACTCAAAAACATTTAAATGTGTTAAGTGTCAGAGTAATGAATTCCACGGTTTGCACAAATGTCCAGAATTCTTAAATCTTTCAGTAGCTTCTAGATATGAATTCGTAAAGAAAAATAATATTTGTTTTAACTGTTTAAAATTCCACTCGGTTAGAAATTGTAAATCTACTTATTCTTGTCGGAAATGTATGAAAAAACATTCGAGTTTACTGCATTTCGAGAATGAAAATGAAAAGCAAATTCAAAACAGCGATAGAAAAAATGAATTTATTTCAAAACCCGAGGTCAGTGATTGCAATACCCAAAACCAGAATCAAATCGTAGCGCATTCAAATCTAGACCCGAATGCTGCAACATTTCACATTTCTAACGAAAGAGCATTTTCAGGTACATCTGTTTGTGAGATGAATTATTTAAGTTCTGGCATCTTATCAACTGTCATTGTTTATATTAAAAATAAATTTGGTGAATTTAAGCCGTTAAGAGGTTTGATTGATGCTGGATCAATGAGTAATTTCATTACGATTCAGTGTGCTGATTATTTAGGAATTAAGAAAGAAAAAATAAAAGTTGCGGTTTCAGGATTAAATGGCATCTCCGTGAATATTAACTCCAAGGTAAAAGCATTAATTTCGAACAATTCAAATTTTAAGGCGGAAATAGAACTTCTTTGTGTACCAAAAATATCGGATACTATTCCAGTAAATCGGATTAACGTTCCAACAGAACATTACCTTAATAACATTAAATTAGCGGATCCAGAATTTTACAAACCTGGAAAAATTCATGTTCTTTTGAGAGCTCAAATATTTTATGATCTTTTAGAAGTCGGTCGAATTGAAGTCCCCAATTCTAATTTAAAATTCCAAAACTCGGTATTTGGATTCATTGCCTGTGGAAGCGTATTAAATCCTGACAATCAAATCACACAAAATACTCATTGTGGGCTTGTTTGTAACTATGAAGATTTGACAAAAGAAGTTCAAAAATTCTTTCAGTTAGAAACATTAGGGATAAAAGACGATCCCACATGTACTGACGAAGATAGAGCATTAGAAATATTCGAAAAATCTGTATCTTATAAAAATAAACGTTACGAAGTTACCTTACCATGGAAAAAAGATTGGCGAGAAATGAACGACAATCTCAAAATAGCCAATAATAGACTAAACTGTCTTAAAGTGAAAATGAAGCGAAAATTAGAGCTTCGTGCTCAATATTGTGAGACTTTGAAAGATTATGAAAATAAAGGAATCATAGAAAAAATAACGGAAACGCACAAGCCAGTGGAGAAACCACCTTTTTATCTTCCACATCAACCTGTCTTTAGACAAAGCCTGACAACAAAAATGAGAGTAGTCTTCGATGCCAGCTCACACGATGTTGGCGAATTATCGTTAAATGATTGTCTTTGGCCAGGTCCAAATCTAAATCCAAACATATTCGATCTACTTATCAATTTTAGATTAAACAAAATAGCATTGATAGGTGATATAGAAAAAGCCTTTCTGCAGATATCCCTAGCGGAGAAAGACAGAGATGCAGTGAGGTTTTTATGGATTGGAGATAGAGGTATAGAAATATATCGCTTCAACCGAGTTCTTTTTGGTATGAATGCTTCCCCGTTTCTTCTTGCTGCTACTCTAAGAAAACATATCAAGAAATTTCAAGTTAGATATCCTACAACAACAAAGTTATTAGATAGGTGACTCTACGTTGATGATTTCATCGCTGGTGCTGACAACTTGCAAGATGCGTTAGAAATCTCTCGAAATGCTGTTTATATTATGAGCGAGGCAAGTATGAAACTCAGAAAATGGTCAACTAATGATAACGATTTGATGGAGCAATGGAAACAAGAAGGGTTTGATACTCAGCCTCTACACAACCCAATTGAATTAGGATTTGACTCAACAAAGGTTCTAGGAATGTCTTGGCATACGAGTGAAGATTGCTTTATCGTAGATGTAAAAGGCTTATTAGAAATGTTATCAAAAAATGAAAACACCAAGCGCTTCATCCTGCGTGCTATTGGAAAAATATTCGACCCTCTTGGCTTGCTCACTCCTTATACTATTCGCATGAAATGCCTATTTCAAGATCTGTGGTTGAGGAAAATTGCTTGGGATGAAGATCTACCAATAGATGTTAAAGAAAATTGGCTTCAATGGTGTTCTGAGATCCCACGCCTCTCCGACCTAAAAATTCCAAGAATTGTGCTAAATTCAACGAAAGAAGAAAATTCAGATGTGGTAGAGATTCACTGTTTTTGCGATGCTAGTAAGAAAGCCTTCGGCACTGTCATATACCTCAGAATTGTAAAAGAAAATGCTATTGAAGTTAACCTTGTGACTTCAAAAAGTAGAGTTACACCTCTTAAAAAAATCACTTTACCAAGATTAGAGCTATTGGGAGCTTTACTTGCTGCCCGACTAGGTAATGCAGTCAAGAAAATAGTAGATCATAAGAAGCCATCAGATGTGTTCTTCTGGACAGACTCGAAAATCACTTTGTACTGGATTAGAGGTTCTAGTAAAAGATGGAAATCATTCATAGCGAATCGTGTCAACGAGATTCAATCTTTGACTGACTCCAATTCGTGGTTTCATTGTCCGGGAAAGTCTAATCCAGCCGACCTCCTTACCAGAGGCGTCAGTGTTGATATGCTCTTAGAAAAGGATTTGTGGTTTAAAGGTCCCCCCTTTTTGAGAGAAACTGTTCTCCCAACTAATGACTGCAACATCCAAAATTCGCCAGATGACTATTCTGATGAACTAAAGAAAACAGTTAAATGTGAAAATGATAACTCTTTAGTTACTCTAGCTATTTATGATCAAAATTATTTATTAGATTATATTATTAGTGTTAGTAATAATTATATAACTATCATTCGTATTTTATGTTATGTGCTTAGATTTATTCATAACCTTCGAAATGTTAATAGAGTGAAAGATCATCTTACTTCTAAAGAATTGAATGCTGCAGAATTATCACTGATAAAGATGGTTCAACAAAGTGAGTATCAGGAAGAAATAAAATGTCTTCAGAAAGGTAATTCGGTACCAAATAAAAGTAAACTAAATTCTTTAAATTGTTTCTTAGATGAAAGTAATATTTTAAGAGTTGGGGGTAGATTGGGTAACTCATATTTGACAACAAATGAAAAACATCCTATGGTTCTGCCAAGTAAGCATCCCCTTACTTTAATTATTGTAAGATATTTTCATTTAAAGTATTTACATGTAGGATCACAAACATTGTTGTACCATATTCGTCGTAAATTTTGGATAACTAATGGTAGAAACATCTGTCGCAAAATAACATATGAATGTGTCACTTGTTTTAAAAACAAGCCTGTATTAGCGAGTCAAGTTATGGGTGACTTGCCCAAAGAGCGTGTTACACCTTCATTTCCATTTTCCATTATTGGAACTGATTATTGTGGCCCTTTTTACATTAAATTCAAAAATCAAAGGAAAGGTACATATAATAAAGTGTATGTATGTATATTCGTTTGTCTCTGCACCAAAGCTATTCATCTAGATTTCGTTTCAGATCTCACTTCTGCAGCCTTCATTGCTTTTTTTAAGCGCTTTGTTAGCAGAAGGGGAAAGTGTTCAAAAATATTTTCTGACAATGCAAAAAACTTTGTAGGGGCAAACTTAGAATTGAAAAGGCTTCACAATTTGGTTAGACACCCAGATGAAGCATTAGCTGATTATTTTGCAAGGGAAAATATCGAATGGAATTTTATTCCTCCGAAAGCGCCGAACTTCGGTGGTCCTTGGGAGGCAGGGGTTAAATCATTCAAATTCCATCTAAAATGTGTAATTGGTAACGCGCACCTCACTTTAGAGGAATTTCTGACAGTAATTCTAGAAATTGAAAGTGTTTTGAACTCAAGACCTCTGTCCCCATTGTCATCAGATTTCGACGATTTCGAGACTCTGTCACCGGGTCATTTTCTTATAGGTAGGCCCTTAACGTCTGTTATTGAACCCCAGCTCACTGAAATTTCGGAAAACAAACTTAGCAACTGGCAAAAAATAACAAAATATAGCCAGCAAATATGGAAATTATGGAAGCGGGACTATCTGAACACCTTGCAGCAACGTAATAAATGGCAAATAAATAAAAACAATATAAATGTTGGTTCTCTCGTATTGATCAAAGATGAAAATATGCTCAGCACAAAATGGGCAACAGGTAGGATTTCCGAGATATTTCTCGGTAAGGACAAAAAAGTTCGAGTAGTGAACTGCAGTTTCAGCACATGATGCTATTTGTAACTAAAACTGAGAATCACGGCATAAAATCTCCTGATAATTTACATAACACTTCTGCAATAATTTTTTTTTAATATCTGTCACCTTTTGCAAGTTATTGAATTTTAAAATACATCAGTCATTTTTGGTGCACCCGGTATATAGACAATTCTTTGTATTTAACTCATAACTAATAAGTTATTTTTTTTTGCAATTTTTTTCTAATATTACGAAATTATATTTTAAATCTGATCAGTAATTTGACATTTATTCAGACGTTCACGTAGAATAGTTGTAGACATTTTTCATGATATAAAATTGTAATACTGCATCTCATAATTCTTAATAAACACAATTGTTGTTTGAATAAATTCCCATATGAGTTTAAAAGTATCTTTTAAATCTAACGTTATTGAAATGATTCAATCCTCTATTATTTCTAAAGACGATGTGCTTTTAAAAGAATTACCAAGGGATTTGATATAGGTTGTAGTTAATGATCTTGTAGAATATGATAAACATAAATGATGAATAGGAATATGTAGTTTACTTAAGACCATGTATGTTGAATAAACAAAAATTATGCGTTCATGAATATAAATGAAGTAAATTTATATAAATGAGAATATAATGTAAAGATAAATATTTCTAATGTAAAAACGATTTTAAATAACAGTAGAAAAAATTATTTTTATTACTGAATATGACAAACGTTCTTACACAAAAAAATAAATAGATATTTCCATAATGGCATAGGTGTCTAATGAAAAATTTGAGTAATTGCTTACAATATCAAATCTGATTATTTACCGTATTTTGACAAAACGGGCGCACAAAATTTGAATAAGGAATAAATTGACACATAAAATGTACATTAGTCCATACAGGGTGTTCTAAAATTCGACCGTCAAATTGAGAGGGGTGATAATAGATATTAAGAGTATGAAAAATTGCAATAGTCCTAACTCAATTTGGGTTGACATTAATAACTTTCAGATAACTGAAGTATATTATAATAAAACATTTAACACACATTCTCTCCTTTATTGTAAATGTGCTAACACCAAACAAAAGTGATTAAAAATTTGCATTATACGCGCCAGCAGTATGCCTTGACGCCCCAAACTTTGGACTGAGATTATCACTTCATACGGTATCATCAAATGCTTGAGCAACATGTCTTTCCATATCTTTTCGTGATGTTGTCACATCTATCTATTATATATATAAAATCCAAACGGAAATTTCGTTCCGAACGCCGAGATTTCGAGTTCTACCGCATGGATTTTTACGGAACTTATACCGTTAGATAGGTATCGTTTCAGGGAAGGTTTTAAGCTATAACACATCATTCTACCTAGATTAGTTATAGAATTATTGCGAAAAATTCTTTTATATTGGACTTTGTTACTTCATATTTCCTTAAATATCTGGGCTCCTATTGGTCGTAGAGCTTAGATCTCGCGCCAAAAGTAGCTCCAAAGCACCGAAGCAAACTTTCCCCCGCGATTGTTTTGCCGTCTTCCGATTTCCTCTAACTCTATTAGGGGCCCGCGTAGAGCCCCTTTAAAATATTTTTCGTAGTAATTTCAGCAATTATCTTAAATTATTGGTTAAGACCGCCACCCTCCCGATTCATGTATCTACGGAAAGATTGCATGAAGGAGTTTCGTTCAGATACGCTTTCGTTAAGAATAGAGTGCGCTCCCTGGTGGTGGAATGTGGAACTAACATAACACGATATTGTTAAAATTAGGAAATCTAACAATGCGATCTGTTTTAAACTTTGAGATAGTTCATAACACATAATCTATTATCTATTCTATTATATATATATAAAATCTATTATCTATTCTATTATCTATTACATATATAAAATCCAAACGGAAATTTCGTTCCGAACGCCTAGATTTCAAGTTCTACTGCATGGATTTTTACGGAACTTATACCGTTAGATAGGTATCGTTTCAGGGAAGGTTTTAAGCTATAACACATCATTCTACCTAGATTAGTTATAGAAGTATGACGGAAAGTTCTGTTATTTTGGACGATAAGGTTACCATTTTATTTCTTGGCGAAGTTTTTTGTTGTTGAAAAAATTGAAACGGCTATTACACCTAGAAAAATAAAAGACAAAAAACTGTTACTAATTTTATTTAAAATCTTTAAAAAAGAAAAAAAAAGAAATCCATTTTAATGAGTGATAATATTAGAAAACGAATATATTTAATTTAAACATGAAAGAGAATGTTCGTAATACTTAAAAAATTACTCAGTTGAAATATTGCAATTGAAATAATAATTGGCGATTTATCTTTTGCATCAGGTTAAGAAAAATGCATCTGAAAATTGATAAAATGATATCAAGGAAGTTCCCCATAAGCGCATGCTCAGCATTATTTGAAAAAAAAAAAATATAGAATATTCTTCTCATAAATATATATATATTTATAAAAAAATCGGCAGAACCTCTATTTAGCATTCCTAAAAAAATAATGAAAATTTCATTTTTTGCGATTTAGCGCTGGATGGCGACACGATAAAATTTTGAATAACACTATATTAAATATTCTTTAAGAAAAACTTTTTCAACTCTCGATACGAAGTTAGTTTAAGTAAGTTTAACTGAAATAAATACATATTTATAACTGCAGTTTTGTCATATACATTTATATATGTAACAATGAAATTTAACGATCGTATTTATGCCGTTTACAATGAAATTTAAATGGATTAAAAATGTTTCAAACTCAAATTAAGGTGAGATAATGAGCATTGGCAATTTGACTTCGATATTGTTAGTGTCAGAGACAACAAGAGAGTTTTATTGCCATGGAAACAACAATTTAATATCGAAATGTTTAATGATAGCATTCTTAATTAAAATACCCTTAAAACTTATCCAGCCGGTGACACCGTATGAAATTAAATAGCTCAATACAAGTAACACGCAATTTGCATATATTATATAAGCTTACAGCAAAAATAGTAAACTAATCCACAGTTTAATTCATTGAGCATTAGGCATTTAATTACTTATTTAACAAGGAATTTATAAATGCATTTCAATCTCTTGCATTTGGCGAGGAAACCTATTGGTTCGCCAAAAAGCGTCGAGCGTTCGTCTGTTCGCGCCAAATACTCGAAAAAATATTTTTTTACAGATTTTCTACTGCGATTCGACCGCTATATTTTTTACCGATCTTTTTTACATACATGAGTCATTTTATTAGCATTTCCTTTTTCAAAATATTTTGAGTATGCGTTTTAAGGAGACCTTCCTTGTGAGTAACAATTTTTATTATTATTATTATTATTATGTATATCTTACAGAAAAAACTAGCAGATGTAATTATAAAAATAATGATATTACATAAATAGCAGTTAATATTATAAAAGTGGAGTCAAATATTTAAATTTTAATGCAATCGTTCCCCCCCCCCCCCCACACACACACATATTATAAATAATTTAATTTCAGATATTTAAAATATTTTTCGCGTACTTTACTACGGATACATGCTATTTTGTTTTCCCCCAAACTTATGACTTTTATAACCTCGAACTCAGATCAACAAATATTGTCCACTATTTTTTTTTTTTTTAAACATATATTGCCAATTTTTCTTTTAGAAAAGTATACTGTTTCAAATGTTAAGTACTATAGATTATTCTTAAGCAAATTTATGCAATTTTGCGTTATTAATACCACAAAAGAAAATATTTTGCAATAAAAATTGCTTACTGAAATACATTTTCGATTGTCTTTTTAATTCGTCATCCCATTTTCAGTTTTTTTTTAAGGTTTTTGATATTGGATTAATCTTTCGTAATCAGGTTACCTGCTAATTAGTGTATTTACTGAACTATTTAGATGTTTCTTTTACATTTGAAAGAGTCAGATCAGTGATCAGACAGTGACTGTCAGACAGTGATCGCGATTGTAGAAGATTACATGAAATTTGTACTTAGCTATTAGTAAATATATGTTTTTTCATTATGAAGCAAACGGAAAACAGAAGATTTAGTATTATATATATTTTTATTTGCAGTTATTTTACTGTCACTAAAAAATAAATACTTGGGAAAAAAATTTGAAATTCCAATGGTGGCTGGTGGAACAATATTTGTTGATTTATCATTTTAGCCTGAGATAAGAAAAAAAGTGCCTGAAATGCAGATAAAATTTAAAATAGAAATCATTATAAAGCAAGTTCTTCTGACGCACAATCCTATTCGCTAAACTGAGGGAAAAATTGACGATTTTAGGTTTATTTAGGCAGCAGACTGAAGAATAATGTAATTTTGAAAATAAAAAGTGTATTTATTTCTCCGTGTTATTGCACTCTTTAGAGAAATGAAAAAAGGTCTTCAGTGCATCAAAAAGATTATTTCGTTATATTATAACGTGTTAGGTTATTAAGTTTTGTATAACTGAATTTATTTGTCATTTACAAAGAGTATTTTTGGCGAAAGATCTATAATTCAGCCAACAGCAATTTGACTTTATTTAATGGGATGTAGTCTGGCGCATAATTACGTATGTTTTACGTGTATTAACTCTGGTAAATTTGTAACCGTATAGTTTGCAAACCCTTCTAATGTTTGCCGTAAAACATAGCTGTGCACCCGATTATGGACGATTGGAAAGATTTTGATTGGATGAAAACAAGAGGTTTATTTTTCTATCATAATGAGTTATCGAGTTTTTTTTTCATGTTAACAGTTACATAATTGCAAGTGGTATATATATATAAAGGAAATGGTAATGAAAATGACATTATTTTAATTTTATTCAAACACTTCATTTTTAAAAATTCACTTTTATGTGATTCACATTTCTTTTAATAAAAGTTAAAGACTTTTTGTGTGCAAACAATTTATTACATTTTTTTACTGTATTTACTCTGCTGTAATCCGAAGATAGAAAACTGCAGTAGACCTGCTAGAAGACGTGTATTACAAAATATAATGCAACGTAGAGAGAAATTGTATTTAAGCTACCAGAACCACACATAGCACCAAGCTGAGAAGCCCGGAGTTCAAGAACTATCAAACGAAAGTGAATAATCCGAACATAAGTAATGTTCAGTGGTCACTCTCTGCAATCATTGTAATTATTTCTCCTTTTAGTAGTGTGGTGACTAGAGAACATTTTAACATTTCTGATTATCACAACGGCCGTATTTTCTTCCCAACCTCTACTTTAAATAAATACTGTAAAAAGAATTTCTTCTGAATAGTCCGAATTTCGCCTAACCCATAAAATATTATAATAGCTAAATAGCGTTCGCATAGTATTCAGCAAATGCGGAAAGATTTTCTCGGTGAAGGTCCATATTAATTTTAAATACAAGGTCGAATTCATAATTTTGTTTGATCAATGATCATTTGGAAAATGGACCAGCGAAGCGGGTGTAGCCTGCTAGTTATATATATAAAATCCAAACGGAAATTTCGTTCCGAACGCCGAGATTTCGAGTTCTATCGCATGGATTTTTACGGAACTTATACCGTTAGATAGGTATCGTTCCAGGGAAGATTTTAAGCTATAACACATCATTCTACCTAGATTAGGTATAGAATTATTACGGAAAATTCTATTAATTTGGACTTTGTTACTTCATATTTCCTTAAATATCTGGGCTCTTATTGGTCGTAGAGCTTAGATCTCGCGCCAAAAGTAGCTCCAAGGCACCCAAGCTAACTTTTCCCCACGATTTTTTTGCCGTCTTCCGATTTCCTCTAACTCTATTAGGGGCCCGCGTTGAGCCCCTTTAAAATATTTTTCGTAGTAATTTCAGCAATTATCTTAAATTATTGGTTAAGAACGCCACCCTCCGGTTCACGTATCTACGGAAAGGTTGCATGAAGGAGTTTCGTTCAGATACGCTTTCGTTAAGAATAGAGTGCGCTCCCTGGTGGTGGAATGTGGAACTAACATAACGCGATATTGTTAAAATTAGGAAATCTAACAATGCGATCTGTTTTAAACTTTGAGATAGTTCAAAACACATAATCTATTATCTATTCTATTATATATATATAAAATCTATTATCTATTATATATATAAAATCCAAACGGAAATTTCGTTCCGAACACCTAGATTTCGAGTTCTACTGCATGGATTTTTACGGAACCTATACCGTTAGATAGGTATTGTTTCAGGGAAGGTTTTAATCTATAACACATTATTCTACCTATATTAGATTTAGAATTATGACGGAAAATTCCGTTATTTTGGGCGATAAGGTTACCATTTTATTTCTTGGCGAAATTCATCGTTGATAAAAAAAAAATTGAAACGGCTATTAAACCTCGAAAAATAAAAGAAAAACTGTTACTAATTTTATTTAAATGAAAAAAAAAAGAAAAAAAGAAGAAGAAAATCCGTTTTAATGAGTGATAATATTAAAAAACGGAAACATTTAATCAAAACCTCAAAGAAATATTTGTAATGCTTAAAAATTAATTTAATAAGAAATATTACACTTGATACGCAATATTTGGCTCTTTATCGCTTGCGTTAGATATGGAAACGAATCTGAAAATTTGATTAGATGAAATTTTAACGACATTTTCTTTCTGTTCTGTTCTTTTCTTTTTTTTTATATCTAATTGTCCCATCACGTGACTTATAGAAGAAACAAGCAGATGTAATTGTGAGTCACATGTGTAATTACTATTTGTTTCTTTACAATTTTTTATTTTTCTTTTGCCGCCAAATAATGTGATTTTAAGCCAAAAATGCATAAGCGTGACATTAGCTTGAGGATGTTCTCACAAATGGTGTTTTTTTAGGTGAAAGAGATCATTTTTTGAGTACATTTTCATATTCATTTGTAACTTATATAGATATCAGTTAATATTTTAAAAATGGAATCGAATACTTAAATTTCAGTGTGAATTTCTGCCACACATACATATTGTAAAATAATTTCATACGTTTTAAAATGTTTTTCGCCGTAATTCCGAAAGCATGTGATATTTATAAACTCGAACTCAGATCAACGAATATTACCCATTTTATTTAAGCAAATATTATCTATTTTCTCAAGTCATATCGCCAATTTCATTTATAGGAAAATTCACAGATTCGAAATCTAGGAAATAAAGATAATTTTTAAGGAAATTTATGTTTTAATACGTTATTACTATGGAAAAATTCAACATTTTGAAAAAAAAAATTACAAGTCTTTTGTAATTCGTTATTTCTTCTTCGTCTTTCTTCATGCTTTCTCCTCTGTTATGTAATATTTCAAATGATATTGGACTAATTTTCGATCATCGATTCACCGCAAAATCGCATATCTAATATAGTATATAAAATAAAGTCTGGATTAGGGGACTAATTAACGCACAGCGAAAACTACTGAACCTAAAATCTTGAAAATCGTGGTAAAAATACTTCTTATGACATAAACTTCTGCTAAGAAAGGATTTTCTAAAGTGTCACCCCTAATGGTTTTTGCACGGGGAGGGGAAAAAAATCGAATATCAAAATTATGCGTCAAATGATAGAATATTTTAATGTAGTTTTGTATGCTGAATCGAATGCTACCAAATAAATTTTTATAAGTCCAACAGTTCATGACACATTTCATATTTTTCTAATTTGGCGTTGTCTTTGGCATCTAAACCTCAAAATATCTATCATTACAACCGTTACTCTAGCAACGGGAAAAATTCAAATCAACCCTTTTGGCTAAAAAATAAAATCGGCTCTATGAGTTTGAAATAAAAATGCAAGCATCTTAATTTTAAAAAAAAAATAATGATTTTATGTAAAATAAAAGGGAAAAAATTACTGAGAATTTAGCGTTATAAAACAAAAATGGAAAAGGTACTACTTAGATATTCCGTCGACCAAAAATCTATCGTTAAACTATAAGATTAAATGCCAATAATGGTTGATCGTAAATATCAAATTCACTTGAATTTAAACAAACTACACGTGTTTACGTCATCAAGTGATTTTAATTTCGACGTTTTATTTGTATTTTTATTAATGTTATACTAATTTATTTGTTATTTCGTTATTTAAAATAAAGATTATGTCAATTTATATAATTTGGCGAAATTGGTCGACGGGATAACAAGTAGTACCAATGAAAATATTTAAGTATGAAAGCAATGTTTGTAACGACTTAAAAATTATTTTCATACATATAAACTCGGTTTATGGCGTCCGATGCCGTCATCCGAAGAATGTACAAGAGTCTTTTTCCATTTTTTTCGGTCATAGGTTCCTCAATGAAAGAAATTGGAATTGAAATAATATTGTGCGATTTATAAATTGCTCCTCGATAAGAAGAAAAAATGGGTACATTTATAACAACCGTGCGCACATCTCGCTGATAGCATTTTTAAAATTCCCAGTAGCAGTAGTTACATTTTGCGTATCTCTCTATTCTAAAAAAAAGTAACTACCGCTGTCACCGCCGCCGCCGCCGCCACCGGTTTTGATTTTTTTGTGACCGAAGGCCTTTCTTCGTTAATCTCTCTATTCTAAAAAAAAGTATCTACCGCTGTCACCGCCGCCGCCGCCGCCGCCGCCGCCGCCGCCGCCGGTTTTGATTTTTTTGTGACCGAAGGCCTTTCTTCGTTAATATTAACAAAAATAATGCATACAAAAATATGAAAATCGGTGGTTTTATACAGAAATGCTTGATAAACACGCTGATGCAGACAGTTTTCAAATCGAAGAATTATTTTAAGAGTTATTTAATCTAAAGTTGGACAAAATCGTTCATCTAAAAAAGTTTTATAGCAGCAAAAACTATACATGGCAGTGTAATCATTTTTAGATCATTTTATGCGTTAGAATTTGCCGGAGTGCAGATTGCATTAATTTTTTTATTTTGACTCATTTTTTCAGGTTTTATTTCTATTTTAAATTCAAATTTTCAGCATTTCTAGAGATATTTTTTACAGATTTCAGAAAATTGTACTAATTTAAACTGTTGCCAACTGTATAAAAAGCGCAAGCAATAATGTTTGCTTCAAATTAAAAATTTATTTACACGTGACTATTATAAACAGGAAAAAAACTTTCAAATTAGAATTAAATAATTACGCATAAAAAGCAGGAACTTATTAAAAATTACGTCATAAAAAGTATGCACGTGGATTTTAAAAGAGAAAGGATATTGTAAAATAATAAATTCATTAACATGCGTTAGAAGTCTTAGGAGAAATTACGTCATATTTACGTCACATTATAGTTATTACATAAAATGAACACAAAATAATATTGCAAAAGAGTTTAAATTTAGAAATTGCGCTAGACATTTATTTAATATTTTGAGAATTAATTTAAAATGTCTCATTTAAAAGAACTTTCTTTTCGCTTTGTTAAAAAATACCAGGAGACAAAGACTCTCTTTACTTAATTCCTTTTATATTAGCTTATTTTGAAATGTTGTTACACTTGTATACGTCATCAAGTTATTTTTATTTCGACGTTTTATTTGTATTTTTATTAATGTTGTACGAATTTATTTGTTCTTTCGTTATTTAAAATAAAAATTATATCAATTTGTATAATTTGGCGAGTGGTTTGGCGATTTATATAATTTGGCGAAATTGGTCGACAGGATAATCAAGTAGTACCGCAGCGGATTTGGCGTTAAAATTCCCCAATCAAAGAGAAATGAATAGAAATTCGTTTATAGGGAGATCGCCACTGTTTTTTAAATTATAATTCAATCTTTCGAAATCTTTTTAAGCCGATCAAATTAGCGTGCATTTAGAGTCTGCGGTGTCTGGATGGGGGTTGGCGAGCGTAGCTCGTAGGGGGCCGAGCCCCCTAGTGTAAATTAAAAATATTTTTTTGCTTTTAATTATGGTATTATTTCCTGTAATTGTTTATCTTTTCAGTTTTTTAAATGAAATTAGTATAAGGCATGCATTTTAAATGAAATGAGTGAAAGGTTTGTGTTTTAAATGAAAATAATAAAATAAGAATATGGTATGAAAACAATCTTTATTGATTTATTACCTGCGCCCGGCTGACATAAAAGTATCACAAAAGCCACATATTCACTTTTCTTTGAGTAGTTGCTCATGAGAATTCAAGTTAACCTTCCGTAATCGGATACTTCACATATTGGGGTATTAGCTTTAATGTTGAAAGCATCGTTTTTATTTGAAGCGAAAACTTTACTATGAATTCTATTACACAAAATCGCATCATCATCATCTACTATATATTTACAACGGAAATTTGTATTTCATTCCGATTGTTTATAATACTTTCGTAGGATATACCACAATTAGTTAGGTAATAATTTTGGAAAGGTTTTAGTGTATACATATTGTTCAAGGGTACTTAGTTATAGAGCAACAGTAAAAGTTCAAAAATTAAGTGAACCTGATTATGAAAATTTATCCTTTTAAAAAAAATCTACAGAACATATTTTGTTACAAGTGGCCCTGTTGCATGACGTTTAGGAATGGTGTTAGTATATACGATTTCATTATATGTTGATTAGTTACAGATGTATTAATTCCTGTTGTCATAACGGTCTCATTACCCGACCATAAGTGCGCTGTTTATAATCAACTAAAACAATTACTTCTTAATTGCTAAATTTTGTCCAACGCTTAAGTTAACATTATATCGCAATGGCGTTCGCATTGTTTTCAGTAATGTGCAAGGTCAAGCTGAAGATCCATATTGTTTAAAATACAAGTTCAAATTCACCATTTAGTTTAATCCAAGGTTCATTTGGAAATATTGACCAGAGCACCGGGCATAGCCTGCTAGTTTCACATAAAACAAGTATAGTCGTGGAAAAAAAAAAGTAAACAATCCTTACTAACTCTCCAAAAAATGATCGTAAAAGAAAGTTACTGGTACCATACGATTGATAGTAAAGTCTACTTTTAAATGAGGTATATAAAATTTGTTTAGGTAAATTAAATCTACATATTAAAACAAAAGATAACTTTATTTTTTTTCAATAGCAGTACACAATTCTGATAGCATAAAGGAACTCTACACCATTCAATTAGACTAAAAACAAATTTTTATGCAAATCGTTTCCGAGAAATTAGTTATTTTAAAATGAGCTTGCTTTAGGGACTATATCCAAATTGAAGTTCGATACTCGATTGTTGACCAAGAGAGTCGCCTTCTTGATCAAGGCATCTGAAGCGCCACACAAGAAGTCATTGAAGACTTACTAGATTACAGGATAGCATAAGAATTTTCAAAATATCTAGTCACTTCTACTATAGACGTCCCTTTAAACCATTATTTTGCCGTTTTTAAGCATAATTTGAAAACTACTTGAAAGAAAATATGAAATTTTGGATTTCCATAAAGCAGGACTTAATAAATCTAAATGCATCAAAAAAATTGTAGGTTGTAATTCATAATGTTTTCGAATATTAATTTCATAAATCCTAATTCATATCATAAATTTATATAAATTGCAAATTTAGCGTATTTATGTTTGGGTATTTTAGTAAACTGCTACACTAAAAATTAGCACATTAGGAGTGTAATTTAAGAAGATATTAAAAAAAAATACAAAAATGTAATTTAACATAAGAAGCACTAAATTTTGAATGTTTATAATTCACAAACTTATCACTCAAACGACTTGAAACTTGGTGTCTAGGCATATTTTGGACCGAAGATTCGAGATATCTTGTTAAAATTGCCATTTATAAAAATAAGGTTTAGGTTCGTTTTAATATGTATATAGCCCTTTAAGCAAATTTTATATACATCATTTAAAAGTAGACTTTATTTCCAATCGTTCGGTACCGATAACTTTCTTCTACGATACTTTGTTGAGGAGTTAGTTGGGGGGGGGGGGTACTTTTTATTCCACGACTGTACATATCGTTGCATTTTCTTTGCAATGTTTTTATTTTTCTTGAAATTTTTACCGTTAACCCAAGTTCGGTTAGGATGAAACTCCCTGTATTTGTGACTAAATAAGTGGTTTGCAATCCCATGTTCTATGACAATTTTTCATGTTTTACTAGCTGCTTAACCCGTAGTAGACTGTGCAGTGGACCCGTTCTACGGACGGGCGTTCATGAATTTAATACTAAAACCAAAATTAAAAATAAAAATCTGTACAACCAAATTTAAGTTTATGAATATAAAAATGTGTTATATCTGTTAAAAATCAGTAACTACACAGCCAATATGAAATATTTATGTACACAAAAAATCAGGTATGTATTAAAAAATCAACAAAAGTAAGTAATTACACAATCAAATAAGCATTTGTAAGAAAAAATGAAATTTACATCGTAACTGCAAAAAAATGGAAAAAATTAGTTTAAATTGAAAAATCTCTGCACTGTGAGTATTTACACAACCAAATTAAAGTTGGGGAAGTCAGTTATAAAGTCAATATTTATACAACTAAACAAAAATTTGTAAGAACGAATGAAATGTACATCGTCATTGAAAAAAAAAAAAAAAAAAAAATTGAAAAAATTGAAAAAAATTGAAAAATTTCTTTTAAAATAAAAAAAATGTTTGCATTCTTTTCCACGTCATCCATGAGGTAAAATGCAGTAGATTCGTTTTTGTTTGTTTGTTTGTGTTTTACAATACAGCAAAATAGTTTGGACTTAAGATAAAACTTCACGGAAGACAATGTTTTGTGTAAATGCTTTATCAGACTGTGAAAAATATTTTCCTTGTTTTGGTCCGCCCTTGACCCAAACACGTACACATTCTCTAGAAGTTGCTCTTGAAAAGGCTGCATAAAACATCCCATGTGGAAAATATAAATGGGGCAAATAGATTCCAACTTTTTCAATGTTTGACCCTGAGATTTATTGATAGTCATAGCAAAGGCGATCTTAAGTGGAAACTGACGGCGCGTAACAGGAAAGGTAAACTGGTATCCGACGATGTAATCAGTATCATCGGTATGAAAACACGGGTGCCTCTCCTATGTCCTGTCAAAAACTCTGCATCTATAACATTTTGCGACAACCTTCTGACTATTAAACGTATTACAGAGACCATTGGATGGATTCATGTTTCTAAGCAACATAACAATAACGCCAACTTTAAGATTTAACTGATGCGGTGGCATTCCAGAAAGTGTTAAACTATTGATGAAATCCATCTGCAAATTGTTTTGTTCTTCTTCATCATCACAAAGTATTGTATCAGCACTAAAAAAACTTTTGACTTCAGCAAGTACTTTTCATAAAACCTCCTCATTCAATCTCAAAGAATCCTCATTCTTGGGACACAAAACGGCTCTTTCCGAAAGATGATCAAGATCAATTTCAGACGAACCAAAAATATCATCCACTATAGAATACTGCACTAAACATTCTGGAGGTATTTCAGTAATATCTTCTAAGAGTTCATAATCATTAGTCAACCGACCATCCCCCAGGCGAATGAGCCATTCCACGAAATCAAGTTCCTCCGGATCCGTTCGCATATTTGCAACCAGATTGATCTGTCAAATGTTGAACAGAGAAAATAATTCTTGGTACAACTTTCAAAAATGTGTGTTTTGTTTGTATTTATAACCACAGTTAAAATCTGCCTGCAGTCACCTCCAAGAATAAACACTTTGCCCAAAAATGGGACATCATTGCTAACCAAATCTCGCAGAAGTCTAATAACAGCATTCAAAGCATGAATAGGAATCATGGTACATTCATCCCATATAATGAGCTTAGCCATTTTCAGTAATCTTTCTTCAGGTGTATTTTGCCGAATTTTTGAAACTGAATTATCCAATATGGGGACTGGTATTTTAAACTGAGAATGTGCAGTTCTTCCAGATTGCAAGACTAGCGATGTGATGTCTGTCCATGCAACGGGAATAGCAGTATGTCCCATTCCTCTGACGTAATGCAGCAAAGTATTGAATAGGAACTGATCCCGCAAAAGATTTGAGAAAGAAAATCTTAGCGACAGTAGCATAATCATTTTGAATACTTTCAATGACAGCACCAAAAATTATACATTGTTCTGGATTTAGCATGTTTAACAATCGTTTTCCCTTTGCTCTTTCTTCTTGTAAATCAAAGACATCGCGTTCCACTGAGTTCTCCAGACTTGAGGGTTCAGATAATTCAAGGCTCTGAAGTGTTATATTGTGTATGCGTAGATGATTGGTTATGTCTTGAAGGGCTCTGTCACTACTCTCCTGTAGCGGCAGATGGCGAACAAAATCTTCTGAGAGTTCTGACTTAAACTATTCCCATAATTGAATCGGTGAATTTGGGTTGTCAAAGACACATAATAACGAAAACAGTTGTCTCAGTTTGGTTGGCATTTCAAAACATTATGCTTCAGTTAAACAATGTTGCTTTTCATAATCATCTTCTAATAAATTTCTAACACGGCATGCACCCTTGAATGTTTCATGGACAGTATTCTCATACGTTCTTAACTTCTCGAAAGACTTGGCACCGGGAACATTACAAAGCAGCATACGAAGATGGAATCGCTCAACATCCTTTGGGCTTGCAGAATGCTATGAAGTCACCTAATGTAACACGCCATTGCCACACATTGCCTTTCCATACAAAGTGCTTAGGAATTTCTGTATAGAGATAGATGTTTGCTGAAGGATCAGAACTGTTAAGTAGAAACCAAGCAGTGAGCATGGTGTCTTTATTTCTTGCTCTTTCAAAAGCTTCTCGTTTCACCGCTTTCCTAAAATACACAGATTGCATGTCTTGTAGATGCACCGGCAATCTAATTATAACATGGGACTTGTTCTGCATGCGCTTCTCAAGAAGTCGTCACATTGCCTCTAGTGCCGAAACATATCGTTCATTTAAGCGTGGCGTACGTAATAAATATACCTCCAAAAATATTTTTCTACTATTGTGCATTTTTTAAAAATGAAATTTAATTCATTATGTTGCTATGGCAGCAGACGTTATAAAATGATATCTTTGGAATAAGGGAATAAATATAATAAAAAAGTTTTGTTGATGTTTGTGATTAAAAGTTTTCTTTATTTTTAAAATAAGGTAATAATGAAGTGCAATTAAGTAATCTATAATTATTTGCATGCGAGGTAAATGAATTATCGTAATACCCGCTACATCTTCTTACTATTGCAGCGTGGCCTACGTAATATGTATATCTCACATTTCAGTAAAAATTTAGAACTGGTTTGAACTCGCGCGATTACGGATTGAACGTAAAAAGGGCAAAAATTCGTTGAAAATATAAAATAAATCAGAAAAAAAATCTATTTAAAAAATTCGATTTTTTTGCTCGAATCGTTCATGGGCCTCCTACCAGCAACGCGTGTGCCAAATTTCGTAGCCCTGCGCCCTTTGATTTCCGAGTTTTTGTGGTTACAAACATACGCGCACAGATTTTAATAGTATTGATGACAATTTTTCATCCTCTTGATGCACCCACTTGATGCACCATCCACTTGATGCTATCACCCCGCTGAATTTGACGGTCGAAACTTTGGAACACACTTTATAACATCCAACGCACTAACATTGTAATTATTTTGTGACATTTTAAAATCATATAATGCAAATATTTCTAATTATAAAAAATCTGTCAAAAGTTATTTAAATAAATTATTTCAAACATTTCTTTAACAAATTTTTAGATTTTATGTGTAATTTCTTAGATTACAAAAATTAGCATGAAAAGATGATCAAAGCTGTTGCGGTCGCCAAAATAAAAGTCAACCAAACCGTCTCAATATGTCTCTAAAAGCCACACAATATATTCATGTTTCTCTTGTCTTAATTAAAAATATATCATATACTTTATTAGAAAATGCTCTTATTTACTTATTAATTTATCTCACAATCTTTATAACCCAGACGTGTAATAACGCGTATAATAAAGCTATGCGTGTTTACAGCAGAAATTTTTCATAACACACATTGTAATTCTCCTCTTAGATTTTTTCTTTATTATTATTAAGTGAACAAGAAAAGTATAAGAGGGAGAAAAACGTCAGAAATTTGATCGTGGAATTAGAAGTCAGTAACTGACTTTATTATTTATTATATTAACTCATTTATTTCAAGTTTATTTATTTAGTCATGTTTTATTGAAAGAAATATTATTTGTGAAATTGTAAAAACAATATCAAAAGTTTTAATAGTGCACGACAAACTTAACCTTACCAAACTAAATTTTTCCAGGATTTTAAAGTGAGGCATCAGCATTTTTGAGACGTCATTTCTTCTTTATATTGCTTATTACGGCTGTTTCTTAATTGTATCTAAAACACAAAACATGTAAAAAAATTCAAAAACCACGCATTTTCTTTTTTTTCTTTCTTTCTTTATATATATATGTATGTATATATATATAACTTCAAAAAATTGTTCTTTTAATAGTTTGTAGAGAATTTAATTTCCTTTATTTAAAATAAAGAAATAAAAATAATGCATCATGAACTGATTATGAAACACTTTCCAATATGTTTTAGAATACAATAAAATAAATCGTTGTTTAATAAGGTGAGATATGATGAATATATAAAGAATTTGGAAAATGCATAACACATTTGAAATTTTTACACACATTTTTTCACAGCAATTTACATACATAGCCGGAAAAGTATTTAAAGTTTTCAGTATATGATCTAAACATTTTTATATATACTAAATAGTAGCGTGGAGTGAAAAAAACCGAAAATCGGAAAATAAAAATGTAATACCACACAAAATTTAGGTGTGTTCCTCAGTAATAAAACTGCACAGTTTTTTTTTTAATAAAATTTTATCTTCCAGTGCCCCCGGGCGCCCCAATTTTTCCCCAAACTCGTCTAAAATGCCTTGTAGAAGTTATAAATCGAAATTAAGATAAATCTAGAAAATAAAAATGTCATACCGAGGAAAAGTTGTGAATGGTACATACTAATAAGCCTGCATAGTTTTATCAAAATAAAGTTTTATATTCCTGTGCCCCCGTACCCACCAATTTTTGCGAAAATCGTCAAAAATGGCTTGTACAACTCATAAATCGAAATAAACATAAATTTGGAAAGTAAAAATGTCATCCCGAGAAAAAGTTGTGTATGGTAAGTCGTAATATGCCTGCACAGGTTTTTTGAAATCAAATAATATCTTCCAGAAACTCGGTCATTCGAAACTTTGAAAAATTTGCCCTAAATTCCCTTTTATATGATATACATGTATAAGAGAATGCATCGCACAAGAAGCAACAGTGCAATAAAAACATTTTGTATGCACAAATAATTAAAGTCCAAGAATGAAAAACAAGCATTTAAATCTCTTTAAGGTGTTCAAAAAATTTAAAGTTCAATTAAATCGGTTCGTGCTCTTCAAAACAAAAATCTAAATATTCGAAATGTTTCAGCTTGGTGTTTATTTTTGGTCCTGTTGGAGTTTTGTAACCTTAAAATCCGACTTAATCTCAAATTAGGTCATATTGGCTCTTAATTGTAATCTAGATCTTATGAATCATCCCTGTTGAATGCACCACAAACTGTCGTGGCAGCTTCAGTGACCACTAAGACACACCTTTCTACCCTTTGTATGTGGCGTGGAAACTCAGCAAAAGAAATGACATCTTCACGATCACGTTTGTCAATGCAAATCTTTGTATCATCGTATGAAAGATAAGTCAAAATAGGTGACTACGTAATTTCTACCTTATCCCAGCTGAATTAGGTCAACACAATCTGCTGCGCTAAAATTGATTGCTGAAACTTGAAAATGCCTGACTTCTCCACTAGTGTTCGTACTTCGTGCTTTAAGGATTCTACGAAATCCTTGCTGACGGATGTTTTTTCCGATCATCAGTTACCATCCCAATCAGCGAGTCTTCCGAATGGGCTAAAAAGGCATTGCGCTAGATTACTGAGTCAATTACAACTTTAACTGCCTGAGGCATATCCCTGGAAAAATCAACAATTTCCCAAAGATGACTTGCACTTAATTGCAAACCATACACATATGTGTACCTTGACTGCAAGCTCTGTTAATACTTTCTGATTTGACGTTGGGTCCGGAGTTGTCACAAAGAGTTTCAAAACTAAGTTGGCGGTGTTAACGCATCTACTGTGTGAAAGTCTACCAGGAAATCTATTTGCAAGGTCTTCCGAACAACGTCCTTTCTTAATAGGTAGGAGAATTTCCTTCAGGTATTTTAGATCGGTACTTAGATCATCAATAAGTGTTTCGGTGTTATAATTAATGTCGATAGTCTAGAAAGAAACGATGGGAAGAGATTCAGACTTGTCCAATTTTTTTTTCAATCGACCCACTATAACTGTATGATACCCTGCTGTATCCGTCTAGCACGAACTGATTTTTTAGAACTTTAAATTTTTTTAACACTTTTAACATGTTTAAATATTTGTTTTCATTCTTGAACTATAATTGTTTGTATACTTTTCACAGACCCTTTTATAGCACCCTTGCTTCTTGTGTGATGCATTCTATTATACATGTACAACAGATAAAATGGAATTTACAGCAATTGTATCGGAATTTCGGATGACCGGTGTCCTGGAAGATATTACATGATTTCGAAAAAACAGTGTAGGCATATTACTAAGTACCATGCGCAACTTATGCGCGGTATGACATTTTTATTTTCCAACTTTATGTTTATTTCGATTTATAACTCCTACAAGGCGTTTTTAACGAGTTTTGTCGAAAATTGCGGGGGGGGGGGGGGGAGGCACAGGAAGATAAAACTTGATTTCGAAAAACTCTGCAGTTTTATTACTGAGAACCATACACAACGTTTGCGCGGTATTACATTTTGATTTTCCGATTTTCGCTTTTTTTTTACTCCACCCTACTAAATAGTATACAAAAGATTATTTTAGTTAGAAAATACATAATACAATTTAAAATTCCCCTTCAGCAGTTTCCTTCAATGCGCAGAAATGAATTCGAATACTTTTGTGTAGCCCTTTATATTATCTTTAAAATTTACACACAGCAAGTAATGTGCAAAATTTGTTTTAAATATGAAACGCCCACCACAATTGAAAATAAATATATTCAATTGCGAATCCGAAAATGTTTAGTTGAGGGTTAATAACAACATAAAAACCGATATTCGTGTTTCAGAAATTTGATTGATGCACTATAAACACTACTCGAAAACGTCTTCTAAAATCGGTGCAGCAAAAGAAGTTTTGTTTACATAACATATTCATTAAATATAAAAGAAAATGAGTTGAGACTGGTGTGAATCAATAAGAATAAAAAGATCTTGAGTTTTTGATGATGTTTTAAAGTGATCTTTTAGTTTTCATTAAATATACTTATTTTAATTGCTAAAACGTGTAAATTAAATCTTTAAAAATACTAAAAATACTTTTTTTTGCCTGTTTATATGTGTTAACCCTACCCAAGTCATTTTCAAAACAAATAAATAAAAATATTCCAACACTTCGCTGTGTATGTAACGTCATAATTCAGTTTTCCTCGTATTCTTGAATTAAATTATCGCGTTTCATTAATTTTGCAATTTTAGAAAAAAAAATAATTTGTTTTGAAAATGACTCGAGTAGAGGTGAAACTTCTAAACAGTCAAATAAACCTATTTTTACTGTTTCCAAAGATTTAATTTACATATTTTAGCAATTAAAATTAGTACATTTTTACAAATTGTCGAATTGTCGAATTGAATCTACATAACAATTGACTCATTAGATGTCGAAAATATATTAGCCTGTATTGCTCCTAATGATAAAGAACGCTTTCGGGAATTATGAATAACTCTGTTATTGTATAATTTTGTCGTTGTTATATTATATTTTAGTAGTCCGCTATTATGAAAAGAAATTTAGAAGTCCGCTATTATGAAAAAAGTAATTTTAATGGCGAATTTGTATTTAAATGGTTTAATGTAGTTTTTACTTTAAAATCCAATCAATCTGTGTACTTCCTATTGCATGTATTACACAAAGAATGGTGAACATTACAATATTTATTCTGGTCCCGACATTCAGAACATAGATGTCTTTAGTGACGAATTTGTATTTTCACCGTTTAGTGAGATATGCTATTACATTAAAACACAATTGTTTTAAATTCCTCTTCTTTCTTTACGATAAGGGAACAAGGGACCTTAAAATCCTTTAAATTTTTTTTTTTTTGTAAATTTCATCTAAATATTATTCAAGGGTACATTATATGCATTATGGCATGCATTTATCACAAAAAAATTTAAAAAAAATATTTTTGAAAAAAAAAAATGGAATTTTACGCATCGTCTTAGAAATCTTCGAAATGCCCCCTGCACGTTCCATATCAATGAAAATCCCCAATATTTTTTATAAAAGTTTGATTTATATATATAAATAAAATAGTGCATTGAATTTCATATATTTGAATTTACAGGTTAAAAAAAAAATTAATTTTTTTTTCCATTTAATCGAAAAATTTTTCTTTTTTTTTTTTTTTTTTTTTTTTTTTTTTTTTTTTACCTTTAAATTTAAATATATAAAATTCGATGCTCTATTTTATTTATATATTTAAACCAAACTTTTATAAAAAAATATTGGGGATTTTCATTGATATGGAATGCGCAGGGGCATTTCGAAGCTTTCTATGACGACGCGTAAAATTTCATTTTTTTCTCAAAAAAAAAAAAAAAAAAATAATAATAATAATAATGTTTTTCACATTTGTTTGTGATAAATGCATGCCATAATGCATATAATGTACCCTTGAATAATACTTAAGGTGAAATTTACAAAAAAATATATATATACATATTTTTTTTTTAAAGTCCCTTGTCCCTTTAAACGAAAACAAAAATTACAATATTGTCTAATCAATATCTAAATACAATATTGTCTAATATTGATTTAATAATAATTAAATCTAAAATCAAATTCTGACATACTAACATATCCCGAAAGCTACATTTAGGAATGAAATCCTTGAAATATAACTCAACAGGCTTCTCTAATTAGATAATTAACAAATTCTTGAAATGTTTAACCGTAATATACCGGGAATGGTGCAATACTATAAATTGTTACTTTCGTACATTTGCACATTTGCCAAAATTTACTGATTTCTTAATTAGTTTACCTTTCCAATCACCTAAATATGCTCAATGCATGAGTTCGTACATATCGAGATATTACATCCATAAATATTATCTAACATTTGCATTAAATTTGTATATAGTTATTATTAAAAGATTTTTTCTTTGTTATAAAGTGTCTCCATTCGCTGACTAATTGCAAATCTGTAAAAGATGTATAGATCCAACTTCAAAAAATATTTCAAAGCTTTTTCGCCATATATGAAAGTACAGTCGAGGAAAAAAAAAAGTAAACACCCCCTACTAACTCCTCAACAAATCCTCATAGAAGAAAGTTACTGGTACCGAACGATTTGAAATAAAGTGTACTTTTAAATGATGTATATAAAATTTTGTTAGGGGGTCATCTACATATTAAAACGAATCCTAACTTCATTTTTTCAATGGCAATACCCAATTTTAACGTGATATTTCAAATCTTCGGTTCAAACTATGCCTAGACACCAAATTTCAAGTCATTTGAATAATAAGTTTTTGAATTATAAACATTCAAAATTTAGTGCTTCTAATGTTAAAATATATTTTCATATTTTTATTTATATCTCCCGAAATTATGCTCCTAATGTGCTATTTTTTTTCGTGGTAATAATACTAATATACCCAAACATAAATAAGCGGAATTTGCAATTTTTATAATTTTATGATATGAATTATGAATTATGAAATTAATATTCGAAAAAATTATGAATTGCAACCTACAATTTTTTGATGGGTTTATATTTATAAAGTCCGGCTTTATGGAAATTCAAAAATTTCACATTTTTCTTCCAAGTAGTTTTCAAATTATGCTTAAAAAACGGCAAAATGATGGTTTAAGGGACCGTCTATGATGGAAGTAAGTAGACATTTTGAAATTTATTCTGCCGTACTGTAATCTAACACGCTTCATTGACTCCTTGAGTGGCGCTTAAGGTGCCTTGATCAAGGAAGCGGCTCTCTCAGTTAACAATCCAGTACGGAACTTCAATTTGGATACAGCCCTTAAAATACGCTCGTTTTAAAATAATGAATTTCTCGGAAACTTATAGTACGAATTGCATAAAAATTCGTTTTTAGGCTAATTGAAGGGTGTAGAGTTCATTTATGCTGTCAGAATTGGGTACTGCTATTGAAAAAAACAAAGTTATGGTTCGTTTTAATATGTAGGTGGCCCCCTAAGCAAATTTTATATACATCATTTAAAAGTAGACTTTATTTTCAATCGTTCGGTACCAGTAACTTTCTTCTACAATAATTTGTTGAGGAGTTAGTAGGGGGTGTTTACTTTTTTTTTCCACGACTGTACATTTACTTTAAAAAAGTTATTTTTAAAAATATATACGAAATATAAATTTTTTATACGGTCCTTGTAATTTATATTTAGAAACATTTTCTTCGTTTTCTGATAAAAAAAGTAAATATTCGATTCTAGTAGGATTGAAACATAACGAGTTATGATCCATAGAATTTTTTGCCATTTTCTGGGATTAAAAGAGTTTTGCGTTTTAAGTTTGTTTTAATATGTTTTGATTACATAACAATTATTTAGATATAATACATGAAAACCTTATTTTTGCAGCAGTCACTTGTAGTAAATTCTGTAACGCTGTTTAAATGCAATTACAATAATTTAAATTTAAAATTTTCACAAAAATTTAGAAGTTATTAAAAAATAACAAAATGAGTTTTTTTTATTACAAATGATTCAGTGATAAGAATAAATAGAAATAGAATAAATTTATGAGCATTATTAT
Source organism: Maratus speciosus (assembly GCA_963932465.1). Lineage (NCBI taxonomy): Eukaryota > Metazoa > Arthropoda > Arachnida > Araneae > Salticidae > Maratus > Maratus speciosus. The sequence goes on from OZ010788.1 coordinate 219,425,967, forward strand.
TCAGATTTAAGATAACCGTATTAAAAGTTTTTTGAAAATGGGTTTGAAATCTAGGTAGCGTCTCACTTAGTAGTTCTGGAAAGAAAAGCATTTTCTCTAGATTAAAAAATAATAATAAAAACTTTTTCCTTTGAGTCAATTGAAAATTTCAAATTAAAATATAGATTTTTAAAGTATTCAAACGGGAAAAATGCAAATATTATGTGTAACAAAATCTTATAGAAAAAAAAATATATTATTTTATCCATTCTCAATGTTTATTTATTTCTCATACTTTCTGTTTTGAAATATGCTTTATTGATTTTTCTTGTCCTAATAAAATACACGGCAGAAAACAAAATAAATATACGTATAACTTCAAAGTAGAACTTTTGTTTTAAAGCAGTATTTTGATCTTGTCTTTGGGAGAACTTTTCTAATAAAGAATAAGTGGAACAAAACAGGGATTTGAATGAGAGTTTTACAAAACTTTCAAAATATATTTCCTTAGTAATTTTTTTTGTTATCAAGCTTTTCTTTTATATTAAGGAAAAATAGCGTTGATAAATGTTCATACTGTTAATAATAAATGTACATAACGTATATTCAGCCATGCAAAAAAAGACAACTGTTCCTAATCTCCAAAAATGGACTATAACCATAAGCAAAAATCTACAATAACTCTTCCCGAGTTATCCACTAATTTCGAAAAGCGTTGTTATCTTTAGAAACCTTAGAAAGTAATATATTTTCAAAATTTAAAAATAATTTATAATAGCAAAGTATTATTTTGTTACCACCGATTTTCAGAAACGTTTCTGAGTAGGTTTTATAGAGTAATTGTTATTGTTGTCTTTCCAGCACCACAATATGTTCTACGGAAATCATGGAAATGATTTACCTATGTAAACAGAATGCAGTTCAGAATGTGATCGTCTAAGTGTAAGTTGTGTTCGTATTGTGATGTGTTATAAAATAAACATCAATATGTTCTTCAAATTTGTGCCATCTCATAATGAGTGCAGCACTGTATTTACTACGATATTATTTACAATACAATATTAATAATTACTTTTTTATGGATAACAGGTTTTTAGGATAAGGTAATTCTGGGATTTATGCCGCATATTTCTTTGAATTTGTGTATACAGTCCCATGGTGGACATAAAAAAAAAAAAAATCATACTGTGCTATTTCTTGTTAAATATAAAACGCGTGTAATGCGACAAAAAACTTCAAAACAAATAATTAATGTTTTTTAACATTCTTTTTCTAAAACATTACACTGCGGCGCGTCACCTGTACATTCAGGCTGAGACGCCGCACTTGTGCGGTAGTTATACCGCGCTTGTAATAAAAACAGAATGAAATTATAAATAAAAATATTTTAAAAAATATTCATATGTGGACTGTAATTAACGATGTAATAACCAATTAAACTAAATGAGTACAATGAAACGTATTAGTAAATTCCAATTAATAATTGTTTACTTTCACTATTAAAATTATCGACTTATATTTTTATATTAAATTTTAACTGTTATATCAGCAACAACGTAACATCAATGTATGAAAGAGGGAAAAGAAAAAAGGAAAATTGTGTTTACATGATTTATTTGTTAACCCTTTCGGAACCGACTGCTTTTACACAAATTTTATTGTGCTTGTCACCACTTTTTAAAAAGAAGTTACCTTTACTTAAATAATCATGAAAATGCTCTAATTAAAGAAAGCAAATATTACTTTTCATTCTTACTGGTGCCAGAAAAAAATTTTGTATGCTCTTAATGAAGGTTCTTATATGCACCTATGGTCCCGAATGGGTTAATAAACCTGTTTTTTCGACTATAAACTATACAAAAAGTGCCGAAAAAGTGTCTTTATGTAACTACATATGACACATGATGCAACGAAGCCAATTACACTTCCTATTTTTTGAAGTAGTTTTCTAAACATTCCTTGCAAAGAACGTCTGCGTTACGCGTAATCCAATTTTTCATTATTATCATCTTGAATTGCATATTTCTTGCCCTTCTTGCTTTTTATTTTTCCCTTTTTCTCCTTTGGTTTTAGTAAAATTGATAACATGCCTAACATTGTTAGTCTGTGCTAAAAGAAAAGGAAAAGTTAATAACACTTAATCATCCCGTACAAAAGAAACTGCGGCACGTATACCGGAATTGCATCGCCACATGTATCCCATTTAGCATGGTGCAGACGTCGGCCGTCACAGTTACCTGTCATCGTCAAGGGGAATGGCTTAACCATATACACAAAACTATATACAATCGCTACACTTAGTTTTGACATCGAAATAATGCATGCGTTTAGAAATTAGTGTATGAAAGTATTTAAGCATAACATATTTAAAAGTTTGGACAATAAAATCTTGCACTTACGTCAAAATAAAGATTGTACTTCTACAAGTAAACATCGAAATGGGATTCGCGCTATACACTGTTTAAAATAATCTCATTGCGCACCTATACTGCGCGTTTGACGACCATCTATTGATAATTATAAGAAATACAAGGGGTGTGTCATCTATCCCGCATACGGCGACTCTCCTAGAGTTACCCTTCTATGAATTCTCAAATAAGCATTTTCATGTTGAATAATGTCTTATAGAAAAACACGACAAATTAAAACAATAGCATTAAAATAAAAATTATTATTATTTTGTTACTCTTGCATGTATACATTCAGTTACTCAGCTGAAAATGTTTAATTAAGAATTGATAGCATTCTAAATACCGATATTCCAGGTTGAAAAAACCGATTAATACACTACACAAACTACTCGGACGCGTTTCCAAAAAATCGGTAGAAGCAAAAGAAAATTATTTGTATAAATTACTTCATTAAATCTGTACAATATAATTTTTTCTGAGGCTTCTAAAGATAATGATCAGAATAATGGGATACTCGGAAGAGGTTATTGTATAGATTCGTACGTGGTTATAAATACATATTTAGCTAGACTAATTACGCATTTGTCTTTTTTATCCTTTCTAATTACATGAAGATAAAAAAGTCCTTCCGGCCAGTGCCGGGAGGAAGAGGTAGCTTTCATAATCCTTATTTTAAAAAAGCCAACTTATATCATGCAAACACACGAAGCTCAATTTAGTGGAAACCGAATATAGGAGATTCAATACTAATTTTTATCAATATAATGAATAAGAATTTCGCGAAATTAGTCAGCTTTATCCAAGCTGCTTTTCTTTAAAGTAACTTATATTTGGCTGCCAAATTCGGCAATTTCTTAAAGTGCCTGTCATTTTAAGACAACATGGTGGATGAGGCTAAGCAGTGAACTTGGTCGAGACCTTAGTAATTGCTGTGCACATGCTCACTCACATCGGAATCGGTTAATATATAGGACTGCTGTCGCATGCAAAAAATCAGATTTTTCAAAATGTCACCCACAATAGAAATTGAAACTGCTATATCTGAGCCATTTTTTAAGGTAAAGACAAACAAAAAATGCTCCTGAATCCTTATATCAAGATCAAATACTTAAGAAAGAAACCTTTTTCAATTTCTAATTTTTTTTGCACCTCACTTTAAATATATATATATTTTTTAATTTAATGGCCGCCATTTTTAAACAAGATGGCTGATGAATCTGGCCAGCGAACTTGGTCGAGGTGTTGATGTATACTATCCACATGCCTTCTTACATCGAAATAGGCGCATACGTGTGTTATCGCGCGACAAATACAAGATCGTTTCAAAATGTTAGCCATGCTAGAAATTCAAAGTGCTATAAATCAACCATTTTTTAAGATATCAACAAAAGAACTAATTTTCAGAAACAAAAACTGCTCCGGAATCTTTGTATCAAGGCCAAACACATAAGAAAAATCTTTTTCATTTTCCAATTTTTTAATACCTCATTTTGAATTTTAAATTTAATTTTTTTTAAATGGCAACCCTTTTGAAACAAGATGGCGAATGAAGCTGGCCAACGAACTCGGTCGAGACATTGGTATGTACTATGTACAGACCAAGTTACATCCAAATAGGTTCATAAATACGCCTGTTATCGCGTGACAAAAATCAGGTCGTTTTAAAATGTCAGCCACAAGAGAAATTCAAAATGCTATTACTCAGCCATTTTTTTTTTAGATATAGACGAAAGAAAAACTGTTCCGGAATCTTTGTATTAAGGTCAAACACATACAGAAAAAATCTTTTTCATTTTCCAATTTTTTGGTATCTCATGTAATTTTTTTTATTTTTTAATTTTTTTAAATGGCCGCTATTTTGAAACAAGATGGCGGATGAAGCTGGGCAACGAACTCGGTCGAGATATTTGTATGTACTATGTACACACCAAGGTACATCCAAGTCGGTTCATAAATACGCCTGTTATTACGTGAGAAAAATCAGGACGTTTCAAAATGTCAGCCACGCTAGAAATTCAAAATGCTATAACTCAGCCATTTCTTAAGATATAGACGAAAGAAAAACTGCTCCCGAATCTTTTTATCAAGGTCAAACACATAAGAAGAAAATATTTTTTCAATTTTCAATTTTTGGTACCACATTTCAAATTTAAATTTTTCTTAAAAATTTAAATGGCCGCCATTTTTAAACAAGATGGCGGGTGAAGCTGGCCAACGAACCCGGTCGAGACATTGATATGTACTATGTATAAACGAAGTTACATCCAAATCGGTTCATAAATACGCCTTTTATTGCGTGACAAAATTCAGGACGTTTCAAAATGTCAGCCACGCTAGAAATTCAAAATGCTATAACTCAGCCATTTTTTAAGATATAGACAAAACAAAAACTGCTCCGAAATCTTTGTATAAAGGTCAAATACATAAGAAAAAAATATTTTTCCATTTTCAATTTTTTGGTACCACATTTCAAATTTTAAATTTTTTAAAAAAAATTAAATGGCCGCCATTTTGAAACAAAATGGCGGGTGAAGCTGGCCAACGAACTCAGTCGAGAGATTGGTATGTACTATGTACACACTGAATTACATCCAAATCGGTTCATAAATACGCCTTTTATCGCGTGACAAAATTCAGAACGTTTCAAAATGTCAGCCACGCTAAAAATTCAAAATGCTATAACTCAGCCATTTTTTAAGATATAGACGAAACAAAAACTGCTCCGGAATCTTTGTATAAAGGTCAAATACATAAGAAAAAAATATTTTTCCATTATTAATTTTTTGGTACCACATTTCAAGTTTTAAATTTTTTTAAAAATTTTAAATGGCCGCCATTTTGAAACAAAACGGCGGATGAAGCTGGCCAACGAACTCGGTCGAGACATTGGTATGTACTATGTACACACCGAATTACATCGAAATCGGTTCAAAAGTACGGTAGTTACAGTGTGACATAGGTCAGATATAGATATATATATATATATATATATATATCAATTTTGAACGGAGGGTGGTTTCGGGGTCTGGGGGTCATGATCGATGAAAATATACCAAAATTTTTTGAAATCGCTTTCCTCCGAACGGCTGCAATCGGTAGCTTTTTTGTAAAGAAAGCTACCTAAAATAATTAATTTAAAACGGGAAATAAAGCTGGAATTTCATCGCTGTGTTGCACTCATAGCTGGCCTCTTGTGGATGTAATGGAACTGTTTTATTTTAAATTTTTATTTCATAGATTTATATATTGTTAAATGTTTAAGTATTTGTGTTACTCTCATTTCTACCTTAGTCATTATGGTATTTTTTTTCATTTTAATGTAAATTAACCACACAAACATTTTTCTCTCATGGCACCCTATTCCTTACCGAGTCAAACCACCTTTACATTGGATATTAACACGTTGAGTGCCATGTCAGTCACTGGTGACTGACACTGAAATGTCTGTTTAGGCCGCGTCAGTCATCGGTATCTGAAACTTATAGATTGTGTAACGGGAATCTTATTTCGTGGCCAAAACGGAAAGACAGACAAAATAGACTTGGCATTCAACGTGTTAAGTTACGCAGCAACTAGATAACCGGATCATCTTCTAAACTGTTCCATTTTCATTTTATTTATTAAATACTTTTACTAATTTTAATATAGTTTGAATAATCTGAGCTTTATATCTGAATGCCAGAGCACTGTAATTACATACAATTTCCAGTTAATTACATAAAAAATATACTGATTACAAGGATAAGGAAACATATATATCTGCAACTTTACTGAATGCTGAAAATAGTTTTTACGTGCACGCAGAATATGACATTTTCGGCAAACCACGCTTGTGGAATTGGCGCCCTTTTTAACTGAATAGAAATTTACATCGAAAAAGAAAATTCGGCAACAAAAATACTAATTTGACCAGATAAAAATTTTCTTCAAGAACAAAGACAGAAAAATACATTTAAATGTTAAATTTTAATAAGAACATAATCGCTAACGATTATAAAACTTAAATAACTTTAAATATTATCTGAAAATAAGTAAAAACATCCATTAATATTCATTTGCGAAATTGGTGTTAGAATGGATTCTTATGCTATATCTAATGCATTTAATGAAATAAATATTGTGTTCTGAACATCTACTGACTTAATAATTCAATCATGTGTTTTATTTCAAAAAAACATTTGTCGTAGATATATACTTTCATGTAGATGAAATATTTGAATTGAATTTAAAAATTCCCATGTGTATTCTGGAAAGAACTCCAGTCTACAGTATTTAAAAAAAAATGTTTATTAAAGATGTTTCATTTATATCGAATCAATTTTTTGGACTAAATATGAATTTTATTTTGACTTAAATTGAATGTGTATTTGTGAGTTTTATTAATGGAATGTTTCGCCAAGGGAAAAAAAATATTTATAATTTTATGTAGATATATATATATTTAGTTGATTTTACTTTATTGAAATTATCGACGTTTTAATGCTAGTTATTAAATTTTTACCAATATAATGGTAATACTATTAATTGGTGGTTCTACCATGATTGTGGTTCTATATGATTTTGAGTTTACAAAGATGTAATAAAACTACTTGTCGTTTAAATTTTTGATTTATGAATGATTTGTATTCATTATATATAATATAAACATACTTTTATTGGATGGTAAAAGTTATTGAGTATTCCTGTAACATTAACATCTGAGACGTACGTAATACATGTATCACAGTTGCCAACTGTTACGAACCTTGGTCACCGCTATTCTTATTAAACTAGCAATCATCGCTTTAGTAAAACGAAGTTTTTCTGCGATTTAATGAAGCAAAAATTTCTATTCGAAAAAAAGCTTACCGAAAATTTTAATACTTGGTAGTTGTGATCTATAGATAGACTTCTGAATTCCAACGCTTTCGTCTTTTGCATACGAAAATACATGATATCCTAAGAAATGAGTTCTCATGATTGTGAGGGTTTTAACATATAAATCTTGTGAATTTCTAGGACATCATTCAGTCCTAAAATTTTGCGATAAATAGAAAAACAAAACAGAAAAATGTAGCTTAGAAAGAATGGATGGGCATGTAAAAATTAAGTTATCTTTAAAAAGGTTATTTCTTCCGCTCAAAAAATTCCCACTCCAGTCATAAAGGAATACATTTAAAATGAATACGAGAAATAAAGTATATCCACGTTAAAAATACGAGCCTCTTAGCACAAAATACTTCTGTCATTATTTATCTTCTTTTTATTCTTCAAGTAAATGAACATATTTGAATCTTGCTCTTATTGCAAATTACAGTTGCTTTTATTTTATACACTAGCCTCAGTATTGAATTCGGCAAAAACGACTTTCGAATGAATATTAATACTGTGTAGAAATTGCCTTTACATTGGAAGCATTTATTTTGAAACTATGAAATTTTAACTTTTTGCACTCCACCTTTACAGTGACATACTAATGATGTTATTATGGTGTTATTACACGAAGGGTCAAAGTAGCTTCGGATTCCAGGCGTCTCCATGTTATCGTATGGCTGCAGGGGAGTCGCTTGGAGAGCGAGCAACTGTTTTCTGTCTTTGCGTCTTTGACGCCCGAAACGAGGCGAGTCGCCAGTAACAGCCAATCAAATGCTTGGAAATCTGATAATAGAAAAGCCTTTTCCGGAACAGCCAATGAAATGCTTGGAAAAGACGGGCATTGAGGTGGCTGTTGTCGCTAGACGCCTGGGATTCCAAGCGTCTTTGACTCCCCGTGTAATAACACCATAAGTTTAACTACAAATCCACTGACACCCATATTATGAAAAACAAACGAACATGCAACAAATAAATATACTTTAGCGAGGCCTGCAAATATTATTTCAAATATGTAAGAATGGTGTGGCGTTGCTGGTAGGTGATTGAAATTTTGGTGTAGAGTCCAAAAGATTAATATCGTAAATTTCCCAGATGATACACCGATGTCCTAAATAAGGGTCATTATGAACAAAAAAACTTTACCGAATATGATTCCCAAGCGCCTGTTCATACAAATGGTTTGCCACATGGGGTGGGCGTATTTCAAGCAGATATTTCGAGAATGGGGTACATAACTAACATCGAGACCTCCGATTTGCAATTACAGTAACAAAACTACGAAAATTTCAAATGCAAACTGTCAATTACTTTCAGCACAAAATGATATTTACGGTGGAAAATATAAATAACCTTAAAGAACTAAATTTATCTTTAGTAATACATACATAAAACAAACGAAAAGAAAAGCTTGATAAGCAAATTGTGACCATACAAATGACAAGCATCATCTTTTTTGAATTATAAAAGTTTTAAGCGTTTAACATTCGGTGACAAATTGAATGTGGTAGACTATGGGCAGCAATAAAGGATGGCATGAAGACTATGCAAATTATCACATTTGATGATTTTTTCACTTCAGACTCACTTGTATACAAATGTCAGACTCACATGTACACCCATAATTTTAAATAGCCCAAGAGACGAAAACACATTCAGCTAATCCTGCATTTTGGATGGCCACGAAAACTCGAAATGTTTGTAGATGACAATGTCACCAACTTATAGTGTTATTACACATAAAAATTGCAAGCGACAAAAATCGTCTGCGACTCGTCAGATTTCCTGAAACTTACGTATTTTCCAAGCATTTCATTGGCTGTTCGGGAAAGGGCTTTTCCATCTTCAGATTTCCAAGCATTTGATTGGCTGTTACTGGCGGCTCGCTTCGTTTCAGGCGTCAAAGACGCTCCGACAGAAGAAAGTTGCTTGCTTTCGAAGCGACTCTCATAAATCCATCCAATAACGTGGAGACGCATGGAATTTGAAGCGACTTTGACCCCTCGTGTAATAGCACTTTTATTCTGTCTTGCGTTTCTTTTATGTCGTCATCACTAGAGCTGAAATTAATTATTCCAGACAAAATTCAAATTAACATAATTAAAAGTACTCAAGAGTCTAGACATTATGCTGCCACATGAATAGAAAATAATTCAGAGAATGAATTCTAAATCCTTAAAGTTAAACAAAAGATTTAAAATTGTATAGTAAATTGACATTCTTATATTTTAGTTTACCGATAATGTGTAGTGTAGCCGGGAGGCTCTATTCCATTCAATAGAGAAAGCGAAAATACACTTATCATATACATAATTTGAGTCTGTTACAGAACATAAATAAAAATTATAAACATATCTATGTGGTTATCAATGCTTTTACAAAAATTGTTTGGATGTATCTCACAAAATCTGTAGACGTCGATGAAGTGATTTCGAAATTTTAAATCCAAAAGAATGTTTATGGAATTCCGTCTCGTGCAATTTCGAATAAATCTGCCGCCTTTACTTCTTTAGCCTTTCGGTATTACGGCAGCGAAGACAACAATCAAAATATCCAATTTTCCACTGAAATGCCAAGGCATAAAGGTCAGGTCAAACACCTAAAGCCAATAAATTATGTTTTGTCCATGTTGACTGTAGAAAACCCCGCAAAGGGGCATATACATGTGAGAAGTGACAAGCAGGTGATACACTCAACATTTAAAGAAGTGTTATCAATTTGGGAGTAAAATGAAATTAACGAAAAACTTTAAAGTCACAGCTTGCCTGAACGCGAAACACAATCTGACTTTATCAATAATCTCGATGATCTAAGAAAATATACCAAAATTAAATTTTAAAGTTTCAAATTGAGAACTTCAAAATATATTATTTGGGATGAAAAAAGCGTAGCAAGTATCATTCCGTTTAAAATTAATGATATAGTTGCCGTTAAAAGCACAAAACTATGTTCAGGTTTGAAGCTAAAACCAAAATATTTAAACGATTACAAAGTCCATATAAGTAAAAATTAATGCCCGTTCGAAGTACAAAAAATCAAAGTTACAGAAAACACAGTGTTTATGAATAGTTGTGCCAAGTACAGGAAACTGTGTCCTAATGCACCTTAAAATTGCTTACAGAAGCAGAGAACTTTCGAGTTATAGACAAGATTCTGAGAGAAAAAACAATTTTGACAAATCCTTTAATTCTGAAGGAACAAGTAAAAGAATTTGTGAAATTTGATAAAAAAGGAGAAATTTATATTCACATAAACGTATGCATTTACATAAAAAAATAAATATAAAATATAAAGTTTACTAAACTTTTTAATGTTTATAAGAGGAGAGTACTCTCTGAGAGAATTGTTTAACTTGCAAGTTATGTTTAAATAAATGTCGTTAATTTTACTATAAGTAAACTTTTAATTATTTATATAAACCAATGTATTTATATTTTATTTGCATGCAGTCTTTAGCAAAGTTGAGTCTCTATACTATATAGATCAGAGTTTTGAGAGTTTTTAATAGATTACGAAAACTACTTATGTATAAAAATGGCAACTATATGCGAAACATATTTATTAACAAATTCAAAACTAAAACCAATACGATTATGCTTCAAAAATGGTCCGTAAAATCACGGCACACCTTTAAAAGACATTTTTTTAATCAAGATATCTAAATTAAAACTAAAAAGGCTTAAAAAGAACATGTTTTAAATGTTAGTTTCTACTACTGTATTAAAAATAACGCTATTGAGTTCAAAACTTCATGAAAGCGTAAAAAATATACATTTAAGCATAATTAAACATAATAACAAAGTTGAAACAAAAGAATAAAGGACATCTCGCAAAGAAACCTCTTCTTCACAGGAGGCTAGGAGCCGACGGATATGACTTATGCTCCTTAAATAGACTTAGATCGACGAATTAGCTAGTCAGCTATTAAAAAATATGATTTTAGAATTCTTGAACAAATTCCATTTTTTGCATTTTTGGCCGGGTTTTCTGCGTCAAATACTCTACTGTGCGTCGATAGAAGCCATTTCGATGAATGTGCTTTTCGAAGGCAAACTTTAACTTTTTCCTTTTACTCTCAACTCCTTCCGAATTTTCATTTATTTTAAGTTGAAAATTAACTTTTCATTTCCTCACGAACTTTCTATTTTAAAAAGATGATATCGCAACACTTTAAAACTGATTCTTATGTTGCTTACGAAAATAATTTTGGGGCCTTTTTTTTATTATCTTTTCAATAACAAGCACTCCAGTGCACCCTTAGTCGGTTGAGACCAGCCGAGTCATTATGAAAGTCGATGATGAGCGAATTCGATGCCATGGCATTCATGTATTTGCAGCAGACGGTAGCACGGGAAATCAGCGGTGCATGGTACGTGATGCAGATATCAAAGATGTATGTAGATGTTATCTTTATTCTTACAAGAGCGGAATATGATGTTCGCCTTGAGTCGAGCGAAGACTTTTATTATACAGTTTATAAGTCTATTTTAAGAATAATAACGACGAAGCTATCATATTTTGTAAATACATAACATGTAAATTTTATCGACTGTACATAAGTTTCCATTTTAATTTAATCTTCCTTAAATATTATGACGGCTTTCGTCTTTTCTTTTAATTGAGTATTACTTCTGATATACATGTACATACGCACACACACATATATATATATGTATAACATTTTTGGATACAATTAATTCCCCTTTTTAATCTTTTGAAGATCAATGAAATATTTTCATCTGTAGAGAGATAAAAAATAAAATCCAAAAATCCAAACTGTTTAAAAGAAAATCAAAATATATTCCTGTTTATAAAGATTTTTCATTGATTTGATCAAATTGATTACTTATGACAAAAAAGATATTTTATTTTGTTTTACATTGAATGTTTATTTTACAATTTCATTAAAGAAATGTTTCTCTAAAGAATAATCTTATTTAAAATTCTTTTAGACTTTAAAAGAATTTCACTCCAGCTGATTGAAAAAAATTGAATTTCGATGTTTCTTGTTTAGGTTTAATAGAAATCATCTTTTACCTTGAAAATTTTTGTAAAAAGAAAACTTAACTGCGATTTGCCAGTATAAAATAAAACGCTGAAACTGCTTGTTATTTGAAACGAGTATTTTTCATATTTTTAACAAGGTTAAAATTAATTATGAATCTAAAAGATGTAATTTTTAAAGATAAATAGCTCTGATTTAAATACGAAAAGTTAAGATATATGACGCGTAGTACGAAATATCTTTAAATCGCGTTCGTAGTTAAATATATTACTGGGAGATGAAAGTTTAATTATATACATGTTCAAAATACTTGCTATTGTACATTAGAATTGGAAAAGTGAGAAAATCTTTCCTTGAAAGGACCAAATCTGTGAATTGCACTATTGCTAAATTTTGGTTATCTTCATTTAAATTTCTGTCCAATTGAATATGCGTCACTGTTTTGGCCTACTGTTTGTATTCTCGTCTGCGTCCGTGACCTACTTTGTGGTTGTGAGGTGGCAGATGGGACACCTATCTGCATATTAAGAGAAATTAGGTTCAGAAAAAACTATATATTTCTAAAGCATTTGTGAATTTGGAGTAAAAGAGATCTATCATGCGGTTCAATTTCTACATTAATAAGTAATGCGCCAATAACATAATTTTAGAAATGTATGTAACTTTATTTGTGGAGCGAACATTCAAACCATGCTTTCTCCTTTAGATACGAATTTTCAAAAAACACAAAAAACTGATAAATTAGAAAATAACTTGTATTTAATTCTAATTTTGTGTATTTTTTTTTATTGGTTATTAGAAAGAACTGCAAGCATACATAAGATATTAAACATCAAACAAATTAATAAAATGCATTTAATATTTGGAGAAATCACGTTTTGACCAAATTGAGGGGAGGAAACATATTTTGATTGATTGATAAGTGGATAAAACTCTTTTTGAATGAAATAAGTTCTAACTCACATATAATACAAAAGCATTATTTTATATAAGCAAATACGAACTTCAATTGATTATTGATAAAATATAACGAGAGATTATGGTACCTAATAGTATTCATTAAATATTTACTAAATAAATACTCGTTTGCCAAAAAACCACTCCAAAATTTAAAACCAATATCTTCATCTAGACAGTCACACACTACCCCCTCTTCTTCACTGCAGGCTGATAGATCATGGATAATGTAATTACACCATTTGAAGACATCATCAGGTTGATTTTGCCACTGTTTACCATACATTACCTTCAAAAGTTTGTCAACATCTTTTTTCTTTTCTACTGATATGGTGTGGCTAAGAGGAAAGAAATTCTAAAACAATCCTTGAACACGGGCAACAGTAACTCCCTTTTTAAGAATATTTACATCGTATTCTTCACTTAGATTTTGAAATCTGTAATTCTGGAAGCCTTTAACCCAACCAGTTCTCTTATTTTTCTCTAAAACAATCCGTTTGAATTGTGATATGTATGGCAGGTTTCGAAAGTACGCATTAAGTGACAACTGTGATTGGCAGGCTACAGAAATCACTGTTTAAGTGAATGCAGGCTTTGGAGGAAAAACTCTTTGATTGAAAGTCAAATTAAAAAATTGGTTTATAATTGGAGAAAAAATTTTTTTGGTTGAAAATACCGATTATCTCTGTGCAATTTAACCCAGAGTTCATAAAACTAACAATAACTCATTTTTTAATTTTTCGTGAGAAAACACGGTTTGAATGTTTGCTCCACATTTGTTTCTTCATAAAAAAACATGTGACAAATACAGTGTGTGTTAACGAAGTTTTAAGACTGGTCTGAAAAAACAAAATTTATTAAACATTTTTGTACAGCGAACTAAAATTCTTCGAATTATGACCCTTGGGCATTAACACACCGCTACATGCGTTTTTTTCCATTATTCATAGGCTCCGTGGAAGTCTTCGCGCGGAAGGCTGTTAAGGAACCTCGTCGAAGCTGCCTGGATCGCTGGAATTGTGTCGAATTGCTTCCCTTTCAGGTCTTTCTTGATCCGAGGAACAAAAAAGTCGCGGGGAGAAAGTTCGGGGCTGTAGGGGGCTTACAGCAGTATTGCCACCTTAAACTTAGTTATAACTTCGGCAGCGGCGAGTGGCGTGTTAGAGGGCGCATTGTCGTGGTGAACAATCCAATCATCTCTGGCGGCTGGGCGGGCGCGCCGGTCTCTAACCTTCAAATGGTGGTGCATTCCAGCATAAAACCGACCTGACCCGGCGAATCCACCCAGATACCAGAGACGATTGGAATGTTCACCACGACAATGCGCTCTCTCACACGCCGCTCGCCGCTGCCGAAGTTATGGCTAAGTTTAACGTGCCAATACTGCCACAAGCCTCCCTATAGTCCCAAGCTCGCTCCCTGCGAATTTTGTTTTTTTCCTCCAGATTAAAAAAGACCTGAAAAGGGAGCGATTCGATACGATTCCAGCTTCGACGAGGTCCCTTAACAGCCTTTGAGAGGAGATTTCTAGGGAGCCTATGAACGATGGAAAAAACGCTTGCGTGTTGATGCCCAAGGACCGTTTTTCAAAGAATTTTAGTTCGCTGTACAAAAATTTTAATAAATTTTTGTATTATCTGACCAGTCTTGAAACTTTGTGAACACACCGTGTATATACATGGTGTTGCCGAATTTGACCCACCAATTCATAGGAGTAATAATAGACATCATGAAGATAAAAAATTGCCATAGAACATAGGTCGCAAACCACTTATTTAATTACAAATACAGGGAGATTCATCCTAACTAAACTTAGGTTGACAGTAATAATTTTGGAAAAAAAATAAATATATTGCAATGAAAATGCAGCGATATGTACCTTGTTTTGTGTGAAATGTTATAACATTACGAAAACTTCTGGAAAAACTGGGTGCTCAGGAAATCGATGACAATTGGCATACTGCTGGTGCGTATAATGAAAACCTCTAATACATTTTTTGATATTAAGATATTTTAAACAAAAGTGAGAACCTCTATTAAAATAGTATTATAATATTATTCAGTATTCTGAATATTATTACCGTCAACTCAAATTGAGTTAGCGTAAAACACCCTAACTTTTTCATTAAATACTTGGTTTGCGATTCCATGTTCTATAGTACTTTTTATCCTCTTGATGCCTAGTATCAATCCCTTAAGTTTGTCGGTTGATCTCGGCAACACCCAGTATATATGCTAAAAGTGACTACAGTAAAATAAAACGGATTACAAAAACCTTTTAATAAGAAAACTTAAAATTTATAGTCTCATATACACAAACGGTGAGATTCTAAATATAAGTATTGGTAAGAAAAAAAAAAGAAAAAAAAAACTATTTCCGCCAAAAAAAGAAAAAAGAAAAAAAAAGAATATATGTATGCATGAACTTGATAAAAACAAACATCAGGAGAAACCAGATATCAGGAAAGCAGGTGCTTTAATAAAAACGATCATTTGCAAACGTAATTTTTTTTTTTCATTTTATGTTTAAATTCATAAACAATGGGTGACCAATCAGGGGTACGAACTTTTATCATCCCAAATAAATCAGGGGTACAAACTTTTATCATTCCAAATAATTCAGGGGTACAAAAATTTATCATTCCAAATAATGAAATTATTAGATCTGCTTATCAAAAGGTTTTCGAAAGTCTTTTTATTTACTGTTGCCTTTTTTAGTATATATATATATTCATTTTAATTTAATGATAATAAGAATTTTTTCTTATATAATTATATTAGCTGACACGCTCGGCGTTGCTCAGAATCTTGATAATAACTTTAAATATAACTAAAATCATCGTTATCGAAAATATTTTCAAACAAACCAAACCTTTGGGTCCCACAGCCTTTCGCAGCGCACACCCGCGTGTTTACTTCGCTTTTTTTCACATCAGGTCATTTAATATTTAAAATTAATAAAAACTAATTTTATGTATTGAATTATGTTCATTTTAGTGATAAAAAAGCTTCTAAGAAATATTTACTTTTCACTTTTTTATACATTGGGTCATTAATGAAAAAAAAAAGTACGAGGGTCATCTAGAAAAAAAATTTCCAAGATCCCACAAAAAGAAACAAAACGTAATTACCTGGAATTATTTCTTACATAAGATACAATAATGTGACAGCTTCTCCTAAACGTAAGAACCACTGGAATTGTAACCTTTGTGACAGCGTGGGATAAGGTTTTGTAATCTACTCTCATAGAAGTCTACAACCTGGGGATGCAGCCAGCTTATGCTTACCACAGTTGTCAACCCATGTCTCAACATCCGTAACGATCCTGCTAAGGCTGTCGTTGACCACATCGGGGTATCGCTGCAGAAATTTCTAGCTGTCCCCATGCGTGTGGTTTTGTGCTCGGTTGTAAGGTACTTCGGCACACTCCTGGGCCACATTTTATAGAACAACAGGTCTTTCGTTATGATTTCATCTATGGCCCATCTTTTCTGAACATTTTTGCAGCGATACCACGATGAGGTAAACGATACTCAACAGGATCATTATGGGTGACGAGACTTGTGCTGAAAACTATGATAAGCTCGCTCCATTCACATGCGGCAGAATTCTATGACACTGGACTACAAAAATGTATCCCGCACATTGACAAATGTCCCATTTCCGTTGGTTCTTATGTTGAGAAATAGTTGAAACATTGCTGTATATTTTGCAATAAATATTTCCAGGTAATTATGTTTGTATCGCTTTAAGGACCGTAAAACACTTCTTTCTGGTTGACCCTCGTAGTTATTACTTTCCAAACTCTTTGAAATTTTTATGAGTTATAAATATAAGATTTCCAAAGCCTGTGTTTATTTCGTTTGGAAATTTTTTGATATTTAGTGTGTTTTTCCATTATTCTTTTTTTTCACATCGGGTTATTTAATATTAAAATCTAAATAGCTCTTTTTGTACAAACACTTTGACATTTTTATGATTTGTAATGTTTCTGAAACTAAAGTGTAATTTTCATGAAACAAAAAAATTGTTATTTAGTTGTAAAAATGTGTGTAAATACCACGCTCTGAGCGTATATTTTTATATTATTTTTTTATGTTTCGTGATGTTTATATGGGATATAAAATAATATTTCGGAGAATTTGCTAAACATTTGTGTTGAAATATCAACATTTATTTACTTTTAACCTAGAAAAAAGATTTTCTCGAGGATTGGCGAAGTGGCTTTCAGTCACAATGTTTTTTGAAAATGTTAATATTTGTAATTTTCGAAACAAATTGAACCTTAATGGAGAGGAAAGTATGCGGATTAAGCCATAAATGTTTTTGTTTTCCGGATTTTTAAAAGTGTCACTGATATACACTTCGAACAAAGTAGGATAACACGAATTCCAACTTTCTTTAAAAAATTCTAAAATGCTAAAACTTTTAAAATGATTTCACCGTTTGAAAGTAAAAAATGCGACATTTAATCATGTAGATTAATATTAACACAATTATTCTAATTGGTAAACAAATCATATTAGATGTAAATTTCAAACTGGGCGAAAAATGCCCGGACCAGGATTCGAACCCGGGACCTCCTGGCTGAAGCTGCCAGTGCTCTATCATCTGAACTATCCCGGACGATTCTGGTCGAACTTTTTCACCCAGCTAACCTTGATGATTACAGCATCTGGTCTGAAACCTGGTTCAGCTCAACAGAATAAATCTCAGGTAATGGAACTCCAGAAATCGCTGGATACGAAATTACACTAGATTAATATTAACACAATTATTCTAATTGGTAAACAAATCATATTAGATGTAAATTTCCAACTGGGTAAAAAATGTCCGGACCAGGATTCGAACCCGGGACCTCTTGGCTGAAGCCGCCAGTGCTCTGCCATCTGAGCTATCCCGGACGATTCTGGTCGAACTTTTTCACCCAGCTAACCTTGATGATTACAGCATCTGGTCTGAAACCTGGTTCAGCTCAACAGAATAAATCTCAGGTAATGGAACTCCAGAAATCGCTGGATACGAAATTACACTAGATTAATATGAACACAATTATTCTAATTGGTAAACAAATCATATTAGATGTAAATTTCCAACTGGGTAAAAAATGTCCGGACCAGGATTCGAACCCGGGACCTCTTGGCTGAAGCCGCCAGTGCTCTGCCATCTGAGCTATCCCGGACGATTCTGGTCGAACTTTTTCACCCAGCTAACCTTGATGATTACAGCATCTGGTCTGAAACCTGGTTCAGCTCAACAGAATAAATCTCAGGTAATGGAACTCCAGAAATCGCTGGATACGAAATTACACTAGATTAATATTAACACAATTATTCTAATTGGTAAACAAATCATATTAGATGTAAATTTCCAACTGGGCGAAAAATGTCCGGACCAGAATTCGAACACGGGACCTCCTGGCTGAAGCCGCCAGTGCTCTGTCATAATGGCAAGTCTTTTCGCCAATAACCGGCAATCAACTCATATCATTTTTTTTTCAAAACATGGATATTTACATGATTCTTAATTATTAAGAAAATATCTATATCTGTACACTGCTAACAGTTTTCAATAAGTTTAGCCGTTATATGTGTTGATCTGAAATTCTCAAGCATATATAAAAATTATAAAATCACATATAAAATTAAATGTTCTAATTCTGGACAGTCATGGTATAAAACGATACGAGTAAAATAAAAATATATTTACATGCTTCATAATATAAAAAAATAAGCAAGTCTTTTTGCCAATATTCGGCAATCAACTCATATCGATTTTTTTCAAAACATGGATACTTACATAATTATTAATTATTTAGAATATATATATATCAGTACATTGCGAACGATTTTCAATAAATTTAACCTTTATATGAGCTAATCTTAACTATACGAGCATATAGAAAAATTACAAAATCACATGATAAAATTAAATATTCTCAATTCTGAACAGTCATCATATAAAAATGTCGATAAAAATAAAAATATATTTACATGTTTTATAATAAATAATAATAAGCAGGTCTTTTCGCCAATATCCGGCTATTTAATCATATAGATTTGTTTTCTTTTCTTTAAAAAATAATGGATATTTACACGATTCTTAATTTAGAAAAATATAGATATGTGTACATTGTGAAAAATTTTCAGTAAATTTAAATATTGTAGGTGCTGGTCATGAAATGCAGGGAAACAAAAAAAAAATAATATATAAGTTTTTTTTTTTTCATGTTTCATTATTTTAAAGAATCAAGAAGTCTTTTTTTTCTGTTAACAGTTTGTACTTCAAATTTGAAGGAAATTCATGAAAAGAAATTACTGGCATTGTTTTAGTGAATCGTAAGTGCAGTATGGAACACAGCAATGAGCCAGTTTTTACTAAAAATGTCAAAAATCGCAATTTCAGTTAAGTTATACCAAAGAAAACTCAAGCGTGTAAGGCAAATTCTTCATTAGACAACTTAGGTAAAAGCACCTCTTACAGTTCTCCGGAGAAAAACTCTGGTTCCCCGAAAACAAAGGGATTTCAATGTTTTGTTACGACCCTATGAGGGAGAATCGAGTTTGGTCCCGAATAACAATCAAAGTTGATTGTCTCGAACAATTCGTTATATTGATGTCCACTTTTTAAATCTTAAGGAAAATAAATCTTAAAAAAATAGTGGATAAGATCTAAAAATATTTACAATTTTAAATTGAAGTTAGACATTTTTGGTAATGTTAATACTCTTTTTTATCTGAACTTTAACAGGCACACAAGTTCATCTTGTGTGCTTTTGACTTACTTAAAATGGTTAACTTGTATCATAATGTAGTGATATATTGAAAGTAATCTTTTACATTGATTTCCAATACACAAGTTTGCAGCTATCGGTTTTTCTAGATTTTCACATTGTTCGCAGTTATTATTTCCTTTTATTGTAGCTGTGTACTTCAATGAGAAACAAAAATTAAAATGCGAATGCTTATATTTATGCTTATATCTTACGTTTTCTTGGTTGTACGTGTAATATAAAACTTAACAAAAACAATAAAATTTCATTTATTGTTGTTTAAAATGTTTTTATAAGTCAGTGTCGTTTTCTGTATACTCAAATGGATTTCCAATTTATTCAGTATCTTAAAAATGCGTTATATATATATAAAAAAATACTGCAATATTATAAAAATAATGCAGAAAAGCATTATAGTATGCAATATATTATTGATCTATATGTCGGCTTTATTAAGATTTTTTTTGTTGTTGTTGTTTAATGAAAGTGTTTTTGATCCAGTAATAAATTTTGTACGAATATTTCTATATTCAGGGTTCGTACGCTTCAAGTACTTTCAAACACCTTTAATAAAAATTTTCGTAAAGTAATATTTGCCTTATTTACTGAAAAAATATTCTATCTCCCGATATAGTGACTAGTAGAAATTTCTGGTATTAAAACAATTAAAATCTCCAGAATCAATTGATGCGTACAAATCCTGTTATTTATAAAGATATATTAACAGGCAATAAGGTATACAAAGTATATATCCTTTGTAAACAGTAAAAATTTTATAAAATATTATACACAACTGATATAGTAATAGGACACGATTTACAAATATTGTGCCAAAAGATGTATTTTTGTTAGAATAGGATATCGTTAGAAACGATTTTTCGGCATGCAGCATTATATTCTGTTTATAGAATTTGTATATACAGTATGACTTCAAACATCCGTCATTCAGAAATCCGGCAATTTCAAAAATCCAGCATGAAAACCATCTTTTCCCTTCCTTTTTCTTTTACACTTTAAATTTAAGGGAGAAAAAAATAGTAATTCTTTATGAATTAAAAACTTCGAGATCGAAAATAAAAATGCAAAAAAGATAGCTGACTTTTTTTTTCATTTGTCAGAGGCGATTATTTTCTGAACAAATTGTCTGGAAGCTGCACTGTTGCTTATCCACGGGAACAACTTTGGGGACAACTTTGGCAAATGCATGGCACAATATATGGCCGGAATTAATTTTCGGAAACGGCGACATCAATGATGAGGAAGAATTTATTGGCTTTCAAACTTGCCGTGAAAAGACTGCATTTTATGAGCTAAAGGACCAAGCAAATTCTGAAAATGCGTTAAGTGTCGGAAATAGGGATATATAGATGATTGGTTAGGCATTGACGAAAATGCATCAACAACGAACAATTTAACGGACAGCGAGATCATTGACGCTGTGCTAAGTAGAAACGCCGATAATGCTAGTAGCATCTGAGAAGCCGAGGATGAAAAACAGGCAGAAGAAAATGTGTTATTAGAAAAATGCATAAATTTGATTGGAGAATTAATATATGCTCTAGAGAAACAAGACTGAAATAGACATTCTTCATTTACATAAAATAAAAAAATAAAACTTGTTAAAGAACGGCCAAAAAAAAATTGAAGCAAACAAAGTTGACATCGATGTTTCCGAAATTATAAGAGAAGAAATAATTTCACTCTTTATTAGATTTTTTCCTTGTAACAATGAAAATATCAATTAAACTAAGTTCTTTTATATTAAATTTTGTCTTTCTCTTACATAATTATGACTTAATAATGAATTAAGTTATGATTAAATACACCATTAAGAATATAGTACTATTTTTGATATTCCTAGTTACTACTTTGGATATTCCTTCAAAAATCCGGAATTTTCAAAAATCCGGCTTAGTCTCAGTCCCGATGATGCCGGATTTTTGATGTTATACTGTAGATATTGCGAACATGTATCTGGCTTAGATATAATTTAAACTGCCATTTATAAATGTAATGAAATCTTTTATTATGACTATAACCTCGTTTTTAAGGCGGTTTTTTTCAATAATGTTTTTTTATTATTATTCAATTGAGAATATTCTAGCTCTCATCTACAAGGAATTCAAATTCAGTTATCAGAAATAATTGAAATGGCTTTAGTGAGACAATTACGTGAATCAGTTTTATAATGCACAAATTTAAACTTTTTACTCAACCGTGCTTTTCGAAATGTAAAATAATAATAATAACCAATAAGATCGACATACTACCAGTAGCGCTAATGGCAGCTAAAATTGATGTAGCAGAGCTTTCTGAGACGAGGAGGAAAGGAAAGGGAGAAGAACTGACAGGTAAATATCTTCATTTTTGGGGTGGAGTTGGAAAAAACAAACATGCTAAAGCAGGAGTCTCAGTCATGATTAAAAAAACCGCCCGCAATAATATAACTAATAGGAATTATCATAATGTGTATGTTTGTGTGTGTTATTTATGACGGTCGATTATCTGTACGAGGGATATAGGTCCTAGAAAGAGTGCCCTCCGTGGGGTCTTTCTAAGAGAACTCAATTCGTATTTACGCAATGTTTCCCAATGTTCAAAGAAAACCACGAAAGCTCCGACGGTCGCGAGAAATTATCATAATGAAAAGATTCTGACCATGTACATGACCATTTTTGGTAGCGAAATCTGCATAGTAGGAACATATGCACCGACAAATGATGCCAGTGAGGAAGAAAAAGTTAAGTATTGGGATGAATTAAGGGATATCATCGACAGCACACCAAACAAAAAAGAGATATCTCTATTGGGAGACTTTAATGCAAAAATAGGTGAAAGACTGAGAAATAATGTAATTGGAAGATTTGGAGATGCAGTTTGCAATCAGTATTATAAATAATACGTTTTTCCAACATGAGGACATCGATCGTTATATATGATACCAAGAACAGAAAAATTAGCAATCGATTATTGGTTTGATTATCACTAGGCAGAATACCTCAGCCATAATAAAGGATGTTAGCGTTTTCCGAGGGACAGATTGTGGTTTAGATTATTATTTAGTAAAAGCAAAAATTGGACGGATTTGGTTAAAGAGTAAAGCTAACATTTCTTGTGAACAAAAAGAAGGGAAATACAGAAACCCAACTTTGAAGTAGAATTGCTATAAAATGATAGCATTAAATGCATATATGACAAAAGGATGAATGATAGATTACTCATAGATTTTGAAGATACGGCAGAAGATCGTTACAAGGGGCATTCTCACAATCTTTTGACTTTTAAGCCCCTGAATAATAATTTTTATTTTAGTACATATTCTTGAGGGGTTTTTTTTATTTCATATACCGGAGAACATCCCATTGTATGATTTCATAACAATATTAACGAGATAAATAAATTTTGGACGATGTTGGGGTTCCAAATACCAGGAAAACTGCTATACCGTCCCGTGTCCCTGATGCTGATTTTTAAGTTTGGAGCTGTCTGTATAAAATTGTTTCAATAAAAGTAATTCAATGTAATTTTTTTTCAAAACTGGGACAATTGTTTTCTATAAATATGTAGCAAAAAATTAACCTGCACACATTTTTACAGTTGATATTATTTTTTAACTCTGTCCCTGGATTCTAGATTGCTTACCATCAATCTTGCTAAACTTCAATCACTTCAGATGCAGCCATAGAATTTTTTTTCAAGTTTTTTCTCATGAAAAAGTATGGTAGAGAAATAATGTCTAAAATTCTTTGACAGGAGATTTACTGCAATTTAACCCTTTAGTGCGCAGCTTTGCATACATGCAAACAACAGTGTTTTGAATTTAAAAGATATTTTGTTCGTTTAAACCTAATTCACACCATAATATTTAAACAGCAATATCTGCTTTAATTAATAACAGACATTCTGTTAATTAAATGAAAATAACCTTAATAAATATAAAATTAACTTTAACAATACCGAATTGCCATGGTCAAACACTTGTAAATACTTAGGTATTATTCTTGATAAAAATCTCACTTTCAGACAACACATCCACTACACGCGTAACAAGTTTCGAGTAGCTAAAAATCTAATTTATCCCTTATTAGCTCGAAACAATGACTTGTCAATTAATAATAAATTGCTCCTTTACAACTCCTTTTTAAGACCAATTTTAACTTATGGATGCCAAATTTGGAGTAATGCTGCTTATTGTCACATCAAACTTCTTATACAATCTCAAAATTCTACCATCAGACTAATTTATGATGTGCCTTATTATATTCGAAATTATCATCTTTATAAAGATATTGACTTTCCCAGATTAAATACTCACATTCAAGATTTAAATATTAACTTTCATCTTTCTTTGGAAAACTCTGAAAATAGTGCTTTAAATACTCTCCCAGTGTACGATATTTTTGACATCCATAACAGAAAAAGACCTAAGTTAGGTATGATTTTAAATGCTCTGCATATCTTTTAAATTTAATCTTCAAACCCTTAAAATTCTCTTTTAATTAATAGTTTTTCTGTAAATTCTTAAAGTTTTCCCTTAATGCTCTGCGCAACAAACTAAAAAGATTCCAATAGCAACTTCTCCCAGCCAGTTAAATTCCTTCCTTCTAAACTAAGCTCCTCCTCTTTTCCCCTGCACCATTAAATAGACCCGCTTTCCGAGCGGATCGCCATTATTCCCCCAGCACGGTGACCGTTTTTAGCCTGTTGTATAAAATCTGGACTGTTGTATGAGATACAACAGGCTAAATCCGGCTAAAAACTCAGGCTAAAAGATAGTTGTCAGTCTATCGACTGGAAATTAACAGATTTTTTTAATACTCGTATAACGAAATTTAGAAACGATTGCGGATGATTAAAACAAAAGACATGGGTGTTTATTGCTCCGGGAGGTTATATTTCTCTGGATGTCTGTCTGTCTATCCTACAGAATGCAATTTTCTTGTAAAGGATATTATTATGCAGTAAAACCTCAATAACGGACACACCCGATTAGTGGACACCTCTATTTAGCGGACATTTTCTCGATTACCAACCCTTAAATAACTGTACATTATTTACTCTCAGTAGCGGACACCTCCAAATAGAGGACAAATTCTGCCCTCCCGAGGTGTTCGCTATTCAGAGGTTTTACTGGTAAAACCTCCATAATGGACACACCCGATTAGCGGATACCTCTATTTAGCGGACATTTTTTCGATTACCAACACTTAAGTTACTGTACATTTTTACTCTCAGTAGCGGACACCTCCAAATAGAGGGCAAATTCTGTACTCTCGAGGTCTCCGCTATTCAGAGGTTTTACTGTATATATTATTGACAGTTATTTTACAGGGCCGCACAAAAGAATAAGAATATATGAAACGAATATAAACTATCTTCGGGATTGGTAGATCGCTGATGGTAATGTAATTTTAAGATGTTGTTGCAGTCACCCGCAGCATGTTTCCAGGGTTTCGTTCATCTGACGAAACCCTACCTGTCTCACTCCTTTGTCTGCCTGTCTGTCACAGAGCCCGTTCTCAGAAAATATATATGTCGGAGACTTGAAATTTTGCATACTTATAGCTGAACACAACACATCAAATGGCAAATAATAAAAATTTGAAAAAGTCTAATATTTAACCCTCTGGGCTCTAACGTGTGTATTTTAAACAATTTTTCTAACTCAGCCCCTAGTTAAGTAGGAGACTTGAAAGCTTACATACTTATACCTGAACACCACACATCAAACGACAAATCATAAAATTTTGAAAAAGGTCTAATATTTAACCCTCTGGGCTCTAACTTGTGTATTTTAAACAATTTTTCTAACTCAGCCCCTAATTAAGTTGAAGACTTGAAAGCTTGCATACATATAGCTGAACACCACACATCAAATGGCAAATAATAAAAATTTGAAAAAGTCTAATATTTAACCCTCTGGGCTCTAACATGTGTATTTTAAACAATTTTTCTAACTCAGTCCCTAATTAAGTTGGAGACTTGGAATTTCGCATACTTATAGCGGAACACTTGCGATAACACGACAAATCACAAAATTTTGAAAAAGTCATATTTAACCCTCCGGTCTCTAATTTCTGTATTTTAAGCAATTTTTCTAACTCAACCCCTAATTAAGTTGGAGACATGAAATTTTGCATACTTATAGCTGAACACCTCACATCAAACGACAAAAAATAAAATTTTGAAAAAGTCTAATATTTAACCCTCTGGGCTCTAACTTGTGTATTTTAAACAATTTTTCTAACTCAGCCACTAATTAAGTTGGAGATATGGAAGTTTGCATACTCATAGCTGAACACTCGCGATAACACGACAAACCATAAAATTTTGAAAAAGTCATGTTTAACCCTCCGATCTCTAACTTGTGTATTTTAAGCAATTTTTCTAACTCAGCCCCTAATTAAGTTGGAGATATGAAATTTTGCATACTTATAGCTGAAGACTTGCGATCACACTACATATCATAAAAATTCAAAAAGTCTTATATTATTACAGCCTTTTGACCACTCTTTCTTATTGTGCACCATAGCCTTACATATTTTAGTTTCACTTTTTACCACCAGGTGACGCCTACCTATATCGAGTGCTATGGGCCTGATCCTCTCGACTAATATGTCTACGGATAGGTTGTAAAACGGAATTTCTTTCGTATACAGGTTTTATTTAGAATATAGTGCGCCCCTGGTTGCAAAATTTGGAACTAACATATTTTTTCAAAAAGATAAAGTGTTTTGAAAGGAATATTAAACGAAACCATCTGTGCGATCCGTGATCACACTTAACCAACTTGTTTCTTCAAGATAGTGCATTTAGCATTTATAATAGTTATTTTACAGGGTCGCACAAAAGAACACGAATGTATGAAACGAATTTATCTTAAATACAGGGGTTTGTAGATTACTGATGGTAATGAAACTTTAGCACGTTGTTACAGTCACACGCGGCATATTTTTTATTTTATTTTATTTTTATCAAGAGGGCGCAAATAGCATTTATAATTATTGTACAGGGCCGTACAGTAGAATACTAATATATGTTATATGGGGGATTTTTAGATCGTTGATGTAATATAATTTTAGCGTGCTGTTACAGTCACCGCAGCATGTTTTACCTTCAAGAAGGTGCATGCAGCAATTAGAGTTATTTTACAGGGCCGCACAAAAGAACACGAATGTATGAAGCGAATATATGTTAAATGCAGGTTTTCTAGAACGCTGATGATAGTGTAATTTTAATATGTTTTTACATTAGCATACAGAATGATTTTTCTTAAAGAGGATATATA
The DNA here is from genome assembly GCA_963932465.1 of Maratus speciosus. Classification (NCBI taxonomy): domain Eukaryota; kingdom Metazoa; phylum Arthropoda; class Arachnida; order Araneae; family Salticidae; genus Maratus; species Maratus speciosus. Next base: position 219,453,230 of record OZ010788.1, read on the forward strand.
TAGCATTTATAATTATTGTACAGGGCCGCACAAAAGAATGCGTACATATGTTAAATGCGGGATTGGTAGATCGTTGATGGTTATGTAATTTTAGCATGTTGTTACAGTCACCCGCAGCCTGTTTTTTTTTAAGAGGGTGCATGTAGCATTTATAGTTATTATACAGGGCCTTACAAAAGAATACGAAATACGAATACATGTTAAATGCGGGATTTGTAGATCACCGATTGTAATGTAATTTTATGATGTTGTTACAGTCATCTACAGCATGATTTTTCTTAGAGATGGTGCATATAACATTTATAGTTGCTTTACAGGGCCGCACAAAAGAATACGAATATATGTTAAATGCGGGTTTCGTAGATCGCCGATTGTAATGCAATTTTAGGATGTTCTTACAATCACCCACAGCATGTGTTTCTTAGACATAGTGCATATAGCATTTATAGTTATTTTACAAGGTCATACAAAAGAACATGAAAGTATCAAACGAATATATGTTAAATGCGGGGTTTGTAGAACGCTGACAGTAATGTAATTTTATCATGTTGTTACAGTCTCCTACAGAATAATTTTCTTGAAGAGGATGTATATAGCATTTAAAGTTATTGTACAAGGCCGTACAAAGGAATAAGATGGGAGGAAATGGGTTAACCAAATTTTGGTAAAATTAATTTTTTTGATTTTTCAATTTATGATAGCTATATTAAAGTTAAAGTTCGCACAGATTCAACAAAAATTTATCACGTGTTTATATATGCAGTGTCCCCTGGCGGGAAATAGAACAATTATTTTAAAATAAAATATTTTTATTAAAATAAATTTTCAGAATACGTTTCTGCCATGGTGAAATTTATGTTTTACTAAAATATTTTACACGAAACTTTTTTTTTCGCTGATAGTACCCCTGGTGGGAAGATTGTATAACTGAAATTTTAAAATTATTTTTTTTTTTTTTACATTTTCATTTACGTCCTTAGCTTTAAGTATGCAAAATTTCATGTCTCCAACTTAATTAGGGGCTGTGTTAGAAAAATTGCTTAAAATGCACAAGTTAGAGACCGGAGGGTTAAATATGACTTTTTCAAAATTTTATGATTTGTGGTGTTATCGCAAGTGTTCAGCTATAAGTATGCAAAATTTCCAGTCGCCAACTTAATTAGTGGCTGAGTTAGAAAAATTGTTTAAAATACGCAAGTTAGAGCCCAGAGGGTTAAATATTAGACTTTTTCAAAATTTTATGATTTGTCGTTTGATGTGAGGTGTTCAGTCATATGTATGTAAAATTTCATGTCTCCAACTTAATTATGGGCTGAGTTAGAAAAATTGCTTAAAATACACAAGTTAGAGACCGGAGGGTTAAACATGACTTTTTCAAAATTTTATGATTTGTGGTGTTATCGCAAGTGTTCAGCTATAAGTATGCAAAATTTCAAGTCTCTAACTTAATTAGGGGCTGAGTTAGAAAAATTGCTTAAAATACACAAGTTAGAGCACAGAGGGTTAAATATTACACTTTTTCAAAATTTTATGATTTGTCGTTTGATGTGAGGTGTTCAGCCATATGTATGTAAAATTTCATGTCTCCAATTTAATTAGTGGCTGAATTAGAAAAATTGTTTAAAATACGCAAGTTAGAGCCCAGAGGGTTAAATATTAGACTTTTTCAAAATTTTATTTTTGTCGTTTGATGTGAGGTGTTCAGCTATAAGTATGCAAAATTTCATTTCTCCAACTTACTTAGGGGCTGAGTTAAAAAAATTGCTTAAAATACAGAAGTTAGAGACCGGGGGGTTAAATATGACTTTTTCAAAATTTTATGATTTGTTGTGTTATCGCAAGTGTTCAGCTATAAGCATGCGAGCTTTCGAGTTTCCAACTTAATTAGGGGCTGAGTTAGAAAAATTGTTTAAAATACACAAGTTAGAGCCCAGAGGGTTAAATATTAGACTTTTTCAAAATTTTATGATTTGTCGTTTGATGTGAGGTGTTCAGTCATATGTATGTAAAATTTCATGTCTCCAACTTAATTATGGGCTGAGTTAGAAAAATTACTTAAAATACACAAGTTAGAGACCGGAGGGTTAAACATGACTTTTTCAAAATTTTATGATTTGTGGTGTTATCGCAAGTGTTCAGCTATAAGTATGCAAAATTTCAAGTCTCTAACTTAATTAGGGGCTGAGTTAGAAAAATTGCTTAAAATACACAAGTTAGAGCACAGAGGGTTAAATATTACACTTTTTCAAAATTTTATGATTTGTCGTTTGATGTGAGGTGTTCAGCCATATGTATGTAAAATTTCATGTCTCCAATTTAATTAGTGGCTGAATTAGAAAAATTGTTTAAAATACGCAAGTTAGAGCCCAGAGGGTTAAATATTAGACTTTTTCAAAATTTTATTTTTGTCGTTTGATGTGAGGTGTTCAGCTATAAGTATGCAAAATTTCATTTCTCCAACTTACTTAGGGGCTGAGTTAAAAAAATTGCTTAAAATACAGAAGTTAGAGACCGGGGGGTTAAATATGACTTTTTCAAAATTTTATGATTTGTTGTGTTATCGCAAGTGTTCAGCTATAAGCATGCGAGCTTTCGAGTTTCCAACTTAATTAGGGGCTGAGTTAGAAAAATTGTTTAAAATACACAAGTTAGAGCCCAGAGGGTTAAATATTAGACTTTTTCAAAATTTTATGTTTTGGCGTTTGATGCGTGGTGTTTAGCTATAAGTATGCAAAATTTCAAGTCTCCAACATTTATAGTTTTTTAAAACGGGCTCTGTGACAGACGGACAGACAAGTGAGACGAATAAGGTTTCGTCAGATATGAAACCCAAACAATATGTATGAAGTATACATCTTTTGTTAAAAACATACAATAATGTATATGAACAAAGTATTTCAATTTCGCCAGTATAGGGTAATATAATTCAAATACGATACTTCCAACAGTTTACGCCTTTAGAAAGTAATGGACCCGATGTTTTTTGTGGAGCCCTGTATATGAATAATAAATATTACGTTAATCGTTTTTGATTGAACCATGCTAGAGTGAACCTAAAAATCGTATATCGAATTTGTTTCTCAAAATATGATTTTTTACATTTTTAATTATACAAACCGTCAATAGATAGCAGGACAATCGATTTTATTTTTAGCCTGTTGTCAGGCTAAATCTAGCCTGCATTTAGCTTGAAAAAACGGTCACACTGTCCCCCAGACTCAGCTGTGGACGGTGCTCCCAATCCGTGGTGAATCGATGTCTCAAAGGGCCTTTTTCAAGGCCAATTGTCTGGGAACATCTGTGCAGCCATGGTAGCCTGGACCCGCGATGAAGCGTGGGCTAGGCGCGGGAGTTACTATCCATTGAGTATTTTAATTATCTTATGTTTTTTAAATTTTTAACTGTTAGTAAATTTTTTAATTTATTCCTTTTTACTTTTCATTTTGAGCTCAGGAATTACTTGTTTGTTCCCCCCCCCCCCCATTTTAAGCATTTTTTCCCAGTACTGCCATGATTCAGTTCCTGTTAGGCTTCCATTGTGTTACTGTCGGGGATGAGGGGCAGTGGCCCCAGGCTCCTCGAAAAACCGTCAGAAGTAGCTAGCTAGCTGTATTTAAATAAATCGAAATTAACCACTGAAACTTTTAGGTGTAAAGTCAAATTCGCTATACTACGTAATTTCCAGAACGTATTATATTTTGGGAATTAAATGGTTAAAGATTAAGTTTTATAAAATAAATAATTGTATAAAATAATGTATTTGAAGACATACTTCATAAAAGGTTTACTAATTTGCAATATTTTAGCGTAAAACACCCAGATGACAGTGGTTTTTACTTGTAATGCAGATGTGCAACAGAAGAAAAGTTTGACGTATTATATAAAAATGTATCTCTGATTTTTTTTCATTATTTTTCTTGTGTAATAAACCTTTCAGAGAATCATATATAATTTAAAATAAAAAATAGCGAATTTAAGGTTTAAATCAGCACTTAAATATCAATTTCAAGCATTGTGGCTTTATTGGTAGTCTTACCGTCCCCAAGGTTTATTCCTGCACTTATCGAGGTAAATTATTATTTTTTTAATTTAAACTAATGTAAATAACTCTTTCTAAAAATCAATGAACATTGTGGCTAGCACTTAGTCTTAACATGATTTTCCTAAAAATAGCGGTAATTTTCATTACAGTCTCATCCTTAAACATTCCTTTTTTTTATCATTACCGTCCCATTTGTCCTATACCATCCCTCTTTTTTTTCCCTTTCCTACCTTTTTCCACACCCCTTTAAGACAATATTATACCAAAATTTTGTACTAAAAATACTACATTGTTATTATTTCTTACTTGAATGTCCTGTGGGTATTATGCAAATTCATTATAAGTAAAAATTTAGAAGAAAATAGAAAGTTATAGTAGTAAAATGGTAAGGAAAATTAAACTCGTAATTTTAAATTAAACCTCAGTTAAATAAAAAAAAAATTCTCTGCTGACCATTTTTTTGTTTATTTTGAATCATTAAGGCATTCGTCTATCAGATTAAAATATTATTTTAGCAAGTTTAATTTCACCAGATTTTTATTCCCGAAAGTCAAAAGATTGTGAGAATGCCCCATAACCACTTGAAAGAAAATATTAGTGTTGTTGTTCAAGAGATCGTGGGGACAAGGCGCAGAAATGAACAAAACAATAAAATCTGGATAAAGGAAGAAATTATTAAAGGGATTCAAGAAAAGAAAGAATCATTTTTAAACTGGCTAAATGAAAAAGATGATTATAATTTAGATGCATACAAAGGTAAGAAAAATAAAGATATTCAAAGAAATTAGACGATACAAAAATGAGGCGTAGGAATGAGCACGTGCAAACTTAAATTGCCAACTAGGACTTATAAAATCATATGAAGCTTAAAAGATTTTTAAAAGTTTGAGATCTGATACCCATCAGAAGACGAAACTCGAAATGTTTAAGATTGATGATTAGAGGACATATTTTGAAGAACTACTCAAGGAGAATAGAGACGAATATGTGTTACAAGCCAATAATAAAAATATTCGGAAGAATTTTAATCCATTTTCAGCCAAAGGTGTGTAAACGCACCATTTCAATAAATATTTTTATTAACACTGGGACGAATATTTTATTTTTAATTATATTTGACGACTAATTTTATTTTTCTGCTATTTTTAAGAGTTCTGGAGACATCTATAAAATATCAGTAATTCAACTAGAGTACACTTTCTGTTGAGAAATTTTCAAAATGCGAGAATTTTTTTTTTTATTGAAATGTTTATTGACAAATTCGACTTTTTGAAAATGTATAATTATTTCACTTGAGATTAATCACATGTTTTTATAATAGATTAAAGTTGCAGGTTCTGTAAATGAAATAATAAAAAAACAAATGTCATAAAAAATTAAAAAATATATTAATATTAAATTTAATGGTGCGTTAGCGCAGCATTGACCGTATGCATTTTATTTCTCAAATAAAATATTATTTTTCATGCACGAAACCTTTTTGTTTTGTCTTAATGAATGTACGTTAAGCGTATTTCAATGAAAATTATACCACATTTTATAACATTTCTATGGTTGGCCTAAAATGGGTTAAGAAATAGACTGGAAGAAGAATATGAAGGAATTGAAGAACAAAGTGGCTTTTCTGCAAGTAGTTCTTCCGTTGATACCATTTTTGCTCTGAGACAGATTCTGGAAAAGCAGAGATATAAAGGGAAAGCTACATAACTTATATTTGTAGATCTTGAAAAAGCTTATGAGAGCGTACCGCGAAATTTGCTTTGGAAAGTACTAAAAGTAGCTAATATTAATGTAAAACTGATAATATCATTAAAAAAATTTATTATGGTAACAGCTGTAGAGTTAAACATGTAAATAAATTGTCAGAGGCTTTCGTCACTGGTAAAGGCTTTTTGCAAGGTCGTTGTCTTTCACCAACGTTATTTAAAATATACATTAATGTCTGCCTCAGAAAATGGATGAAGAAATGTCATAAAATGGGTCCGAAACTGAATGAAGATATATACAGGGTGATTCATAAAAGATGGGCAGAACTTTAAGGTGTTATAGTACACTTAAAGACAAATAATATTAAATAGGAGACTAAGGGTCCCAGACGTATTCCCAAGGAGATAGGGGGCATTAAAGTTTAGGGTCCGAAATTTCAAATGATTATAAAACATGGAAAAATTGGTCGATTCGTTTGCGGTTTTTGCAAAAAATTTTCTTTATGCCAGTATTTTCTTGAAATAAAATTTTAAAGTTCAATTTCAAAAAATGCCGATAGGGGGCGCTTTAGACTTTGGAGTAACAAACAACTATTTTTTAACGTTATTTTTTGTATTTCTTTAAATGATTTCGAAAGCTTAGACTTAAACTTAAATTTTGATCTAAAAATCTGAGTCCTAACGAGTAGTTAAGTAGCGTAAACTGAAATTTGAAATTTGAAACCCTTCTCCCCCCAGAACAAAAATCAGTTATTCCCGATCTTTGTGTCGTAGATTAGGCTCTAACTACTGCCGCGTTTTGCTAAAATTATTCTTTATGTCAGTATTTTCTTGAAAATAAATTTTAAAGAAAATTTTCAAAAAATTCCGATAGAGGGCGCTTTAGACTTTGGAGTAACGAACAACTATTTTATACCGTTATTTTTTGTGTCTCATTAAATGCTTTCTAAAGCTTAGACTTAAACTTAAATTTTCAGCTCAAAATCTGAATCGCTGAGCGTGGTTCAGTAGCGAGGGGAGGGGGTTCAAATTTCAACTTCTGAACATAGTTCAGTTTGCACTACTTAACCATGCCCAACGATTCTGTGCTGTGATACGAGGCAAAAATACAACTTTCGTCAAGGACTGCATAGTCGGAATTCACTCACAAAGGCACTGGCACAGTTGGAAACGTCGCTCATGCAAACGTTAAAGCTCCATTCCTGACGCTAGTCACCGGGTGAAGAAGGAAACAGAAAGTATGCAAATGTCAAATGGGGAAGAAGAAGAACACGTATGCAAAATTTCGACACGATTCAGGCATAAAAACCACTGAACGGTGAGTCAAGTGTAAGTCGCTGTAGTAATGAATCGGAAGATGGTGCCCTTCACGAATAAGGAAAAGGCTGAGATGTATTTAATTTACGGAGCGGCAGATGGAAATGGTGCAGAGGCACAACGAATGTACGGAGAGCGATTTCCCAACAGGCGGTTGCCTAACCACAAAACTTTCGAGCGCTTGCACAGACAGTTGTGTGAGACGGGATCATTTCTCGCTTCCCGGTCGAATGCAGGTCGTGCAAAAAAGGACGAATCAGTAGTTGTTGCAGAAGCCATTCTGGATGTAGTAGCGGCGCAGCCAAGTACAAGTACACGAACAGTGGCTAGGCAGGTGGATACCTCACAGTCCATGACTTGGAGGGTACTAAAGGATGAACATTTGCTCCCGTTTCATGTGCAACGAGTCCAGAAACTGTCTCCAGGGGATTATCCAAATCGTATTGAATTCGCCCGCTGGTTTCTGCAGCAGAACGCGCTAAATCCACATTTTGGACGAACTGTGCTTTTCACCGATGAATGTACCTTCACACGTGAAGGTACATTTAACACACACAATACACATGTATGGGCGGATGTCAATCCACATGCTACGTATCCACATGCTCATCAGAGACGCTTTTCCATCAATGTTTGGGCAGGAATCCTCGGAGACCACCTAATCGGACCGTACCTTCTTCCTGAACGCCTCAACGGTAAAACATACCTCACATTTCTGCAACATGTGCTGCCAGACCTGTTAAACGTTGTTCCTCCACGCATCCGGCGGGTCATGTGGTTCCAGCACGATGGAGCGCCAGCCCATTACGTACGAGACGTCCGCAACTATCTGGACATCACATTTCCGAACAGATGGATTGGTCGAGGTGGTCCTGTTGCTTGGCCTGCTCGCTCGCCAGATCTTTCACCCCTCGATTTCTTTTTTTTGGGACGATTGAAGGCTCTTATGTATGAGACACCCATTGAATCCCCCGAGGAACTGGTCGCCAGACTTTCCGCCGCTGTAGGGGAAGTGCTCGAAAAGCCTGATGTTTTCGCGAATGTTCGCCGTTCCATTCTTCGCCGTTGTTCTGCGTGCATAACCTCTGGTGGTCACAATTTTGAACATTTATTGTAATTACATGTTAATAAATATGCTTTGGTAACATAATCCTAATTTGTGTCTTTTTACCTCGTATCACAGCACACAATGTGCGGACATGGTAAACTGAACTGTGCTCAGGAGTAGAAATTTCAAACCCCTCTCCCCAGAAACTTAACCACGTCTAACGATTCAGATTTTGGGCTGAAAATTTAAGTCTAAGCTTTAGAAAGCATTTAATGAGACACAAAAAATAACGGTATAAAATAGTTGTTCGTTACTCCAAAGTCTAAAGCGCCCTCTATCGGAATTTTTTGAAAATTTTCTTTAAAATTTATTTTCAAGAAAATACTGACATAAAGAATAATTTTAGCAAAACGCGGCAGTAGTTAGAGCCTAATCTACGACACAAAGATCGGGAATAACTGATTTTTGTTCTGGGGGGAGAAGGGTTTCAAATTTCAAATTTCAGTTTACGCTACTTAACTACTCGTTAGGACTCAGATTTTTAGATCAAAATTTAAGTTTAAGTCTAAGCTTTCGAAATCATTTAAAGAAATACAAAAAATAACGTTAAAAAATAGTTGTTTGTTACTCCAAAGTCTAAAGCGCCCCCTATCGGCATTTTTTGAAATTGAACTTTAAAATTTTATTTCAAGAAAATACTGGCATAAAGAAAATTTTTTGCAAAAACCGCAAACGAATCGACCAATTTTTCCATGTTTTATAATCATTTGAAATTTCGGACCCTAAACTTTAATGCCCCCTATCTCCTTGGGAATACGTCTGGGACCCTTAGGCTCCTATTTAATATTATTTGTCTTTAAGTGTACTATAACCACTTAAAGTTCTGCCCATCTTTTATGAATCACCCTGTATATATCCATCATTTATTGTTTGCGAATGATCAAGTCATCATTGCTGATGATGAAGCAGATGCCACATAAATGCTTTGTAAAGCAAAGAGCACTTATGAAGAACGCAGATTAAAAATAAATATGAGTAAAAACAGAACATCTAACTACAGGTCAGAAAACTGACATTTTATTGAATGATACTAATATTAAAACTGTAGAGGAATTCAAACGCCTTGGATCTATCATTCTTGCAGATGGATCAAGCCAGAGAGATGTAGAAAGGAGAATTTGTGAAGGCAGAAAAGCAATAGCAATGTTAAATTCTGTTCTGTGGGGTAGTAATATTCTACCTAAAACTAGGCGATTAATTTATAATGCTATTGTGCAAATCATTTTGCTGTATGGCGCAAAGAATACTATGCAAAAATAGTATTACTATTAGTAGTATTTATAGTATTACTATTAGTAGTAAAACTTAAAACAATTCGTTTTAATTCAAAAAATAAATATTGTTAATTGGGAACATTTTCCCCTATAAGATGCAAAAATATTTCCATATCGAGGATGTAACTAATTGAAATGTAATAAATCTTGTTTTGTTTAAAGTCAAAATATGGCTGTTAAATAATTTTACAATTAAAATTACTATTAAAATTACAATTAATTTTCTATTGTAAGATACAAATAAAATTACATTTATTTTAAAAATTATGTTCTTGCTTATAATTGACTCACACTGTTGATATACAAATATTATTGTATCTTACAAAGAATAATTAACTGTAATATTCAACCTAAGATCAGCATTATTTAGAATTTAAATTAAACAAAATGTCTTACCTTTTAATTAATTAAGCCCTCGATATGAAAACATTTTTGTATTTTATAGCGGAAAATATTTCCGTCTAACAATATTTATTGCTTGAATTAAAAGGAACTTCGATACATTTTAATTCGATAATTTTTGCATCTTAAAATGTAAAATATTCTCATTTAACATTGCGTCCTAGCAGAGAAAATTCCATCATTTAAAGCGTCTCATTAAATTTTGGTTATGTGTGGAAAAAAATTTCTTTTTTTCTTTTTTTCAATATCTAAATAATTATTTTAATTTAAATAAAATTTCAGTCTTTTTTTTTTTTTTTTTTTTTTTTTTTTTTTTTTTACTTTTACTTTTAAAAGCTATAAAAAGAAATTTATCACTATCTGGAGAAAAAAAAGATCAACTTCTTTATAATTTATACAATAACACTATCTGATTTTTTTTCCCCAAATAAATTAAATTTTTAATCAGAAATTTCTAATTCGTAACTAAGAAAATACATTTACAGCAAATATTTTGTTGTTGTAATAGTCTAAATTTCAGATATTATCCTGATATGATTTAAATTTCAGATCTTATAATTTTCAATTTATTTATCCAATAATTATTTTAATAAAAAAAATGTTCTGTCATTTTTTAACTTTTAATAAGGTATAAAATTAAATTTATCACTATTTGGAAAAAGAGAAAGATAATAAACTTATTTATAATTTATACAATATATTATATGAATTATTTTTAAATAAATTAATTTTTAAATCAGAAATTTCTAATTCACAACTAAGAAACAATCATTTAGAGCAAATAGTTTGTTATTGTAATAGTTTAAATTTCAGATATTATCCTGATATAATCTAAATTTCAGATCTTATAATTTTCAATTTATTCATCTAATAAATATTTTAATTAAAAAAAAAAATGTTCAGTCATCTTTTTTTAACTTTTTAAATGTATAAAATTAAATTTCTCACTATCTAGGGAGGAAAAGGATGATCAACTTCTTTATAATTTATACAATAACATTATCTGAACTATTTCTAAATAAATTAATTATTAAATCAAAAATTTCGAATTCATAACTAAGAAAATACATTGAGAAGAAATAGTTTGTTATTGTAATAGTCTTAATTTCTGATATAATCTAAATTTTAGTTCTTATAATTTTCAACTTTTTTATCTAATAATAATTTTAATTAAAAAATGTTCAGACATTTTTTAAAACTTTTAAAAGGTATAACATTAAATTTTTTACTTTTTTGGGAAAAAAAAAAGATGATCAACTTCATTATAATTTATACAATAACTTTACTTGAAGTATTTCTAAATAAATTAATTTTAAAATCTAAAATTTCTAATTCATAACTAAGGAAATACATTTAGAGCAAATAGTTTGTTGTTGTAATAGTCTAAATTTCAGATATTGATATAATTTAAATTTCAGATCTTATAATTTTTAGTTTAGTTATCTAAATCAACAAAACAGCAAATATCTCTAATTATTTTATTAAGTACAATTTTAAGTATGAATGTCTATACGTTATTATTGAAAAAAAGAAATAAAGAACAAACAAATGCTTTTAAATTGTTAGTTTTCTCTTACACTAATTGCCCTGCTATCTGTAAGTTTTCAAGAGATTTATGTTTACAGATTTATAAATAATAATGTATTCTCACCAAAGAACATTTCTTGGAAAGTATTTTTTCCCTTATATTCCTTCGATTGTCCACTTAGAAATGATGCCCTTGAAACGTGAAAACGTATTTTGAACGGGAGGGAGATAAGATATTGTAGGGCATTGGACAGTTTATTCACGTGACACACATCCCCTATCATCACTGCAGGGGGTATCTATACAGTGGAAACAAACAATAACACCTCAATAAAAATATTCATTTTTCATTACTTTCCGATTGCCGGCCGATTACATGCATAAGAATAAAGCCCGATTAATTGACTTGTAGTAATAATACAATTTCCTGCCGAAGTTTTCTCACGACATTGTCTAGATAAATCCCATGATTTTGTTCAGACGGTATTATGTGAAGCTCTCCATTCGACTACTCATCATTTGCCGTCAATTCTGGTATTAAGCCGAAATTTAGCTGATATCCCTTGCTACTGGGGGAGTGTTATAAAATTCTTTGTAAATTTATACAGTTACTGCAACTAGTATACCTTCCATTAAGGTAGTTTTTAAAATATTTAAATGTATTTCACAACAGAAGAAAAAAATAATTATTGTATCTATCACATTTTAAAAAACAATATTAAAGAAACTATTTTATAAATTTCATTTTCTTCAGCAAAAAAAAAAAAAGAATCAGCTGTTAATCAAACATAATTTTAGACGATAATCGATTTTAAATTCTGGTTTTACTTTCGTAAGTTATTGGTTTTTACTGTTTTTTTTTCGCTATTGGTCCTTGAGGTAAGTTATTTGAAAGTTTGAGACTTGAGGCAAGTAGTTGGCTTTTATAAGCAATAATTTTCTACCATGTTTTCTTTTCATATTGATTTCAGAAATATTACATTTTTAAAACTTCAGATATCGACACGTATTTTCAAGTTCTCATCTTTCTCTAAATAAGATTAAAAAGATCTGACAGACTTTTGAATTCTAGATCAAAGATATTTTAAAGAAATTATCACTTCATTTATATAATTTAAAGTCTATCCAATAGAAATACTCATCATTATAAGAGTTTCTATAAACATTTCAAACAAATTATTCCTGTAACATAAACGGATTTTATCTGATGATTGTCTTTATGACCATTTTTGAGAAATCACGTGAAAATATAGATGTATAGTTTCTACAGAACTCAACAGTTTAGATTCCCAAAATGCATGATAAATATGTCTGTAACTTTTTGGTACAGTGTTTAAACGCATTTTAAAAAAAAGTTCAGATATTCAATTTGATTTTTAAAAACTTCACCGAAAATAGGCTATTGATTCGCTGACAATTCATAGACATTTATATTAGAATAATGATTCTCGTAACAGCAGACATTTAGTAAAAATTACTCATCGCTATAAATATAGGAGTTATTCTTGAAAGACGATCGATATACTTTACTAATACTAATAAAAACTATATACATTCATTTATTATATTATTTTATTGAAAATTACATACAATAATCTCATGCCCACTTTACACGTAATTTCACCATTTAACCGTCTGTTACCCACGGGGATTTTAGATTTACTAGCAATGGGTGTAAACCCAATTCAAATTCTCATAGCATAGATTTAAATTTAAACAGATTGAAATGCAAAATACACTTATAAGTAAATATAAAGTCTTTCAAGGCATAAATATTAATATTTAGAGATTATTTTACTGTTTTCAAAATTATTACATTTACGCTAATCAATGCTATGGTTATTTTAAAAATACGATTGTTACAAAAAAAAATACATACATATTATAAAATAATTTTAACTACTACTTTAATTATTCTGACGAAGATTGAATTTCGTTTTATTATCGTTGTTATAAACAGGTATTTAAAAATTTATAACATGTTTCTACAAGCACAGATACATTTTGCTTATTTCACAAATATATTGGATGAGGCGATATTTTTTGATTCATTATAATTTCACGAAATATTACTTCGAACTAATCGCTTTTATGTTACATAAATCAGCCAAAATCGCAGCATTATCTTCTATTCATAAATCATCAGTTTGATCTCAGAGTCCTTCATTAGAAAATTCATTATAAAAAAATTATTCTCCCCAATTACAAGATTCACCAATGTCTAACAACAGGATCATCAAACATGGTACGCACCGATTTTTATTATTTTAAAGTATGTTGAGTTCTTATCCCTGATTATGCTCGTGAATACATTTTGGGAAATTGGGGGCCATTTCGGCTACAAGAAGGGCAGAATTACTGAATAAATCCCGTCACCTAACTGTAAGATCCACAGTGTGCAACACCTTGCCTTGAACTACAGCTTCATAATTCTACATTTATAATTTTAATCCCTTCAATAAAAACAGGAAGTTACCCAAATAGAAGTCACCACCAAATAAAAAAATGCTTTTTGGCTCAATCATATTGACGTCATTTTATTATTTTCTGAACAATGGAATTCGCCTTCTACTCTAATGATTTCTGCTTTATGATTGCATTAATCTCTTTCGTTCATACCAAGCTAGACGTTAGTAGCTGGGAAGCTCTGATCAAAAGTAACTAATCAGAGACCATCAAGTCAGCGATTCCCAGGTAAAACTTAAATTTTAATTTGTTTTATTTACTTGGAGCTTTATGATAATAAATTAGTTTTAGTATTTAAATAATTAGAGAGATCAATAATAGTTATTAATTTAATTGTGGGGGTATTTTTATGATTATTTTTACCTTCCTAGTTATTACGAGTAACGGTTAATACGGGGACTTTTATAATTATTTTGCTTCTCGCATTAGGCTCGGTTAGGCTGTATTAAAAAAGAATAAAAAATAACCGGTCATGTGCCAGTATTACTCGCGCTCAGAGGGTTCCGTAGAATATATATATGAATTGAATATATGAATTGAATATTATTTAGTAAGTGGGATTTACAGTACACAAATATATCATTAAAAGTTGTTATCTAGGTTTTAAAAACCGGTGGCGTATAGAACATCCCCGCCGCCTGTATCTTTATGTATGTCCAAACTGTCCGTGTCTTTAAGAGTTAATGTATCAGCTAATTAGCAACAGGGTCTTTTTTTTTTAAATCATCCTCAACAATCCTTTTATACTTTTGTGACAATAGATACCTACAGTGCTCCTCAACTCCTTTTCTGAACGATCGCAAATCGAAATTTGTGTCTAACGCAAAAATGCTATTTTCTTAAAAGCTATGTAACCTAGTGTAATCGCTATAGTTTTCCTACAAGGTTTAAATTAATTTTTACCACTCTTAATTTTTTCATAATTTTAGTTTCATTAGATTTGGAAATAGAGGATGGGGGACATATTTTTTCATTAGATTTTCGACGCTGTCTCTGAAAATATATTACCTAAAATTAAAATAAATGTATTTTTGAGTTTGGCACTACGAAAGCTTCCACACAATACCCCACATGATATACAAAGAAAATATTTTTTTTTTAAAGTAACTTAATAATCCCATGTACATTTTTCCTAAATATATTTATGAATGATTAATAATCTATAAATATGTAGGTCAATAGGCTTTATTACTTCAGCCAATTTGAACTTTTCATGTTCCATAGGTTACGAGTAAAATGGCTTTGATAGACGGACAGACAGACACAGGAGTGATCTTATAAGGTTTCCGTTTTCAGTTTTTAAGTACGGAACCCTAAAAACGGAAGTTGTTAATTCTTTAAATTTATTTTTATCTCATTTTGCTTTAGAAACATAATAAAAGATTAAAATTTTAATTTAAGTCTAATTTAACCTGTAATGAATAACCTATTAGTAATAGAAATTCTTACACGTGGATATATTGATTGCATAAGAAATGAAAACACGCGATAGATACTTACATTAGCATAAAGCTCCATATGATTTCATTGATCCAAACACACAGAATGGATAAGTAATGCTTTGAAAATTTTATAAAATTGTAATATTGAAATTTCGAATTCTTCTTTATAAATTAAATTATGGCTTTTCAAGCAGTTGATTATTGTGAATAATTCATTATGCAAGTATAGTTTGATAAAATTGCTAACGTAATAGATTATGTATTTTTCATTTTCATGCCAGATCTTCAAATGTAATTCAGCATGAAAATGAATCACATTTGAATATAAATCAAAATAAATTTGAAAAAAAAATTAAGTACATATAAAGAGAAAATAATGAATACTCATAATAAATATTTTTAGAAAATATAATATTTTTTCATGATGTAATGTTTGTTTAGATGAAGTATCGAACATATGTATATATGTTTTGCTTGTCAATTGATTTGTATATTATTTTATGCAGAAAATAAACTAAAAACTATCATATGCTTATAATGATTTATACATGATCCTTGGGCATTTATATTTTCTCTCTAAAATATTTCTTGGTTATTTTTCATTTATTCTTTATCCTAAAATATTTTAATATTTTAAAATTGCTTTAAAAAAATATTTATTATTTTATCACATTTCCCTGAAACATACAGTGTGTCTGATACGGCTTTCCATGACATTTGAGTGTCTTCTTTCGCATTCTTGTATAATTGTGATTTTACCGTTTCACAACAATTGATATCATCCACTCTGGCGTTTTTTAACATGTACAATTTTGTATGATATAATTCACATTTACTTAGTTATTTTGTTAGCTAATATGAGAATGGGGTTCATTACTTTAGATTATTAATAGGTAATATTTTTACTAATGTCAAGCATAACTTAGCTATTTTGTTAGGTATTATGACTATGGTTATCATTACACTTTTAGATAGCTTTCATTACAAAAATCTACCTATTGCAGCCATTCGGAGGAAAACTATTCCGAAAATATTTGGTATATTTCCACCGATCATGACCCTAGATCCCGAAACCACCCTCCTTTCAAATGTTGATACATATATATTAGGGTGGGCCGAAAAATTGTTTTTAGAAATTGATTTTGGCATAGTACGAAAAAGTTGTGGAGTGGGTCAGTTAGAACTTACAAAAAATTTCATCAATATTGCTCAATATTTAACCGCGCCCCTCCAGCATTGAAAAACAGAAAAAAAAAGAAAAAAATCGGTTTTTGTGAAAAAATATATTTTGAAAATGTTTCCAAAATTTTTATTAGCATACAGCGAAAATGTAACATAATGGGTCAGCTAGAATTTTTTTATCAATTTCTATCAATATTTAACTGCGCCCCTTTGACATCAAAAATTGGAGAAAAATGCGAAATACATTGGATTTTCTAAAAAACTGTACTATGAAAATTATTTTTCGAAATTTTGCAGAAAATCACTTCAGATGAGCTCCAGAATATTTAAAAAAAAAATTTATCATACAGAAGTATGCTAGAGGAAGAATGGCCTAAATTATTTGACAGTAAATTTACTGCAGAATTTATATCAGCATTTAAATATCAATTTCAAGAATTGTGGCTTTATTGGTAGTCTTAGCGTCCCCAAAGATTTATTCCTGCATTTTTCGAGGTAAATCAATTTTTGTTTAATTCAGTGTAAATAACTGTTGCTAAAAATCAATGAACAATGTGGCTATCACTTATTCTTAACTTGATTTGCATAAAAATAGGTGGTAATTTTCCTTACAGTTCCATCCTTACCGTCTTTTTTCTCCTTACCGCAGCCCTTTTCTCCCTTAGCATCCCTTTCTTAACATCCCTTTAAGACAACATTATACCAAAATTTTGTTCTAAAAATTCTACATTGTTATTATTTCTTATTTGAATGTTCTGTGGGTACTATGCAAATTTATTATAAGTAAAAATTTAGAAGAAAATAAATAGTTCGAGAGATAAAACGGTAAAGTAAATTAAATTCGCAAGTTTATCTTAAACCTCAGTTAAATAATAAAAAAATTCGCTACTGCTGATTTTTTCTTTATTTTGAAACATTAAAGGATTCGTCTATAAGTTTAAAATGTTATTTTATTAAGTTTAATATTTCACCAGATTTTTATTCCTGAATGTTAAAGTTTTGTGGAAATGCCTCATATCCATTCACTGAGCTGTAGGTTTAACTGCAATAGAAGCATTATTTAAATTAATATAATGCTGGAGATATAATGAACTTTTAAAACATTGAGTAATGATTAATACTCTTAAAGATTAATTTCATATCCGTAATTAAGTTTTGTACATGATGTTGGAAAAATGATCTTTTACAAGCATTTTGTATAAAAATACCGAGAAATATTACAATTTTGCTCTTTTGTCGGGCAGTCAGGGAATTGGGCAGAAAACAAAGTTTAAATTATATTCTGCATGTGATATATAGTTATACACTTTGGTACGTAAGGAAATTAAATTAGCCATGTTTAACCCTTCACTACACGAATTTTTATATTTCATTAAAAAAAAAAAAAAAAAAAAAAAAAAAAAAAAAAAAAAAAATTCGAAATCTATATATCGGTCTAATAATGGGAAAAATAGTAAAAAAAATTAATTTTCAAATTTTCAGCTAAAATTTGATATTTTATGGCGTGTACCCTATGTACACAGTTAGGGTTTTAAAATATTGTATTGCTATATTTTACTACTAAATGAGCTTAAATTAATTAATTTTATCTGCTTAACACTCTGCAACTGTTTTCATATTAATATTTTTAAGCATTCAGTAAAAATAATGAAAGTAAAATTTTACCTTTACAGCTTGATTGAATTTTTTTGTTGTTGTTGTTGTTTCCGAAGAACAAATTCTATTTTTTGTCAAATGCAGCCATCTGACATGGACAAAATAAGTGTCATTCCATTCTTTGGACTGTTCTTGATCAGAGATAGAGATCCTATTGGCCAAATTCATGGCACATAAGAAATACAGTGTTTTTAGATATGTGCCAGATGTGGCACGTAGTGCAATAAATGGTTAAGCTTTCATTTGTAATAGTATTTTCTAGTCATTTTGCAATAACTAAAGGAATACTTTCTAGTAATCTTGAAATATCTACATGATTATTTTATGGTACTTTTTTAGTAACTAAAGGAAACCTATGGAATTTTTTATGTAATATAAAACATTAAGACGCATTATTTCGAAAACATACAGCTCTTCAAAGAATTTTACACATTTATCATTTATTGATGTGTGAAATATTTAAAAGAAACAAAATAAATTAAAAATCAAAAGATATTAGAACATTAAACTCGCTAATAAGAATCTGGAATAGTTTATCGAATTATTGAAATCTAAAATAATTTCAGTATTTATATTTTAACGACCATTGCAGAAGCTGGAAAGTAGTAAAAATTCATTCTGTAATCGTTTAACCTTTGCTTTAAAAAAATTAAAATAATCAAACATTAACATTAAAAAACACAATTTTCACACCAAATCATCATCAACCGTAATTTGTTTAGAGACATATTGGTAATGTTTACGATTTGAGAAATATGAGTGATATCAAACGACAGGCTATTTAATAGAAAGGAAAGGAATGTAAAATGAAATATACAGTGTAAGCTGTTCGTAAGTGCACATTGTATATGCGTAAGTGTGCACTGTATTTGCGTAAGTGTACATTAGTATAACTGTATCCTGTGTATACTGTTTCATACGTACATACTGTATACTTTCTAACTGTAATATTCTTAATTGAAAGCCAGAAACAATAATTATAGTGTTTCGAATCTTGAAAAAAAAACTGTATATAAATAAAAAAAGAGTTATTCTTCAAGCTTCTTTATACTTTTAAACACTTTCCAACGCAAACATAATTAAATTCATATGCATTCCTGAGATGCACTAAAGCATGCTCTATGTAGAATATGAAATGCAAAGCATTTATCATTCCTTAATATGGTCGCACAAAATAATTCTGGCACATACAGAGGAATAGTCATCTGCAGTCTATTTTAATAGGGTTACAAAATTTTAAATCTAAGGAAACCCAAGGAATTTATTTGTGTAATACATTTTCTAGGCAAATTACATTTGGTTCAGTAAAAAATATTTGTAGAACATAAATATATTCATAAATAGGACTACAGTGAATACGTTGCCGTATACGAATAGTGATTACTGCAAGCTTGTTTTATTTGTGTTACGCGTTTCTACCCGCATTAAAATTTGGCTAAACATGTGGGGTACATAAAAACCTGTACTTAATATACAGGAAAGAATATACTAAATAATCCCCGTATATTTAAGGCACCTGACGGAACTTCCTGAAAGTGATTTTCCTAATTTGTTAAGAATTTTTTAACTGTACTAATTTTAGCATACGATAAAGCATATGTACTACTGTAAATATTATATTCAGTTCTAAAAAAGTACTTCGACTTCCTTTTCACCTATAGATGGCAATCGATTTGGAATAGTTTTCAAGTGTGTTATGCCTTTCCTTAACTGTTTACACGCTTTCAGATTACTAAGAGGTACTTTTTTTACGGCATTATGGGTGATATGGAAATTTTTTCAAAATATATGCTTGATGCATGATTTTATTTCTTCTTATAAGTTTGATACGGTATTTTATCTACCAAGTATCATGCAGATGTAATCACATGTAAATTTCTCATTATTCACGAGCGCAATTCTTTGTTAAATCTCATGCTAGGAGTCAGAAAACGTAGCCAGAATTTGTTTTAAACTCATCTGACTACCTTATAAAGTGACTGAATTAATGGTCAATATAGAAAAAAAGCAAAACTTCAATTCGTTCTTTATCTATAGCTAGAATACTGAATAATTAATTTTAGTTGATACATTTTTAATATAAGTCCAGAACATACTTTCTAAAGACTATTCCAAACACTGGTATGGTAAAACACTGCCAATTTATTATTAAAAACTGTATGAAGTTTTTAGTAAGGCTTAAATGAATTTTATGAAAAAACAGTTGCATTTTCAAGTAAAATGTGACGAAAAATCCACACTTGGCATATTTTGAATTTTTGTTTAAAAAGAGTAAAAGATATATTTTGACTTTGATGGTGCAGAAATAAGCTCTGAAGATTTTTAATGTTTTAAATGTTTAATCTATTTATAGTATTACTCTCCATTTTTCCACGATAAATGTTCTTTTCAGTCTAATGGACTGTACGAAAAATACAGATTTAATAATAGCTAGTAAAAAAAATGATGTGTTTCTAAAAATAATGTGATGTGTTTTAAATAAATTTACAGAATTTATTTGTTTAATTCGTCACTACTGGATTAGTTTGTATTTGGAATTGTCCAAGTTATTTAAAATTTAACAAACGCACATTTAAACTGGGGAATATTTCAGAATATCGGTATCAAATAATTCATTTTAGCAGTATTTTACAAGAAATGAACAAATTGACTTATCTGCCGGTAAAAAAAAAAAAAAAAATATTATTTATATAATCGGTCCGTTTCTTTTATATGCAATTATCTTCAATACGCAATTTTCATGGTGCTTCAAAAAATAGATATTTTGGTGATAATAAGATTATTTAACTTAAGGGGGCACGGGACACATTTAAAAATAATTTGTATTTATTGAGTTAAGATTTTGAAACTTTTTGTGATTGTTAACCATGTCATTTAGAAACAAAATCACATCATAAAACTCATAATTTTTTTTTTAATTTAGAATAAAAAATTTATTAATAAAGTGGGGTAAATTAAAATCGTTACAACTGGAAATATTATCAGTAGAATTTAATTTTTTTCCATTTAAATAAACAGAAATATATAAGTTTTATTTTTGATTCAGCATATTTATAAATATTAATTTAAATAAAAGCTAAAAATATTTAAGTAAAAATTAAAAAACATGATGTAACGTTTAAAACAATCATATTTTTAAAAATAAATAATTTTTTTTCAAATTTGCCGAAACAAAATTAAAGTAAAACAATTGAAAAAGGCATGTTCCAAGTTTGAACAATTTATCTTTAACGGTTCTGACTTAAACCATTTAAATACGAGGAATGGTGAAAAAATCCATCATGAAGAAAAACGCATTTTCTAAAGAAGTCGTTTCCCTGACAACCATTGCTAGAAAGCTAGATTTTGAAAACAATCCAAAACGAAAAAGTTACTATTTTCTCTTCCGATTAAGATAGAAACATGATTTTAACGTTATTTTAAGCAGAAAAAACACAGAAAGTTTTAATGCAATAACATATTTTTTAGAAAATTTTAAGACTTTTAAATCAAGAGTGAGGGCCTTCCTAGTTGAAAGCAACTTAATACCCGTTCAGTAGGTTCAACGTCTTGTTATGATTGAAAATAAATATATTCCGATAGATTTCTATTTTATGCGTTCAACATACAACAGCTTGAGATTACAAAATAGAATTTTATATACTGAAAATATATTTAATAAACAAACAATGAAATTTAAAAAATCAAAAAACCCGACTGCGTAAAAAGCGATCTAATTAATTATTTCTCATAAATGTGAAACTATTTTTTTTTTCAATTCCTACTATTAGCTCACACTCTCGCTATATATATCTAGTTCAAATTTTCAATCGTTAATAAAATACTTATTATTCATCCAATCAAGCTCAAATAATTTTTTTTAAACTTGTAGTGGATGACACTTGATGTTAATTCAGTTTTTTTTCAAATATTAATTATGAATTAAATTAAATTAATTAAATTTCAATAATCGAGAGAGCCCTCTTCTTGATCAAGGCATTTTAAGCGCCACTCCAGAAGAAAGAAGAATGGCAGAAAAAAAATTCTCTTGTTGACCTAAATAGGATTTGACTTAAAAAAATATATATATATATATATTTTATATTACTTGTTTATATTACTTACCTATTTTTTTTTATTATTTATCTGTATTGATGACTTTTAAGTTGCGTTTAATTATTAGTTCCTGTCTATAAATACTGTTTTGATGAGGTCTATAGATGTCTGTGATGGTTAGAGTTGCAGTAAAGCTAGAGATCCTACCTACACAACGTCCAGGTTGTATAATATTTTAACGGAGCTTCTGACTGTAAAATAAGTTAATTAAACATAGTCTTCATTTTGAAAGACCTATCCAATGATATGCCACTCAATAGGGTGCGTAATTTTTTTTCACCTCTACCACCATTTTGTATTTTACACCCGCCATTTTGAATTTATTAAAACAAAACCTAGCCTATAACCATCGGACCGTTAAGACGAGTTGGTAGAGACCTCATTCATTAAAATCCATCCAGCCGTTGGGATGTTTCGAGGGTATAAAAAATCTACATACACAGATACGCTTGAAACATATAACCCTTCTTTTCAGTCGGGTAAAAAACAGGAAAAACAAAAAACCGTTCAGAAAGTTCAATGAGACATGTCTTTTCTTAAAAACTTAAATGCAGCAATACAGCCAGGGAAAGAATCCAATAGGCGCTAAAATAGACACATTCCGGAATTCAGTAATCAAAAAAAATATTCATGTATGAATTTTTTAATTGTGCTTTTAACCCTTAAATGCCGGGTGTTGCTTTTCGGCAATATACCCAATTTAGACTCTAAAATACTATTAGAATAATATTGAAGCTAAAATTCCTAATGTTGCCAATAAAATACATTCTGAAAATATTATTAAATCGATTTTCAACATGTAGATGGCAACACTGATGCTGTTTAAGAATAAAGATAGATTTATTTTTTCAATTGCTGCAACTTGTTCTTTTTGTTTTGTTTAGAAGCTTGCGAAATACCCTATTTTGTTCTGCAGTGAGGAAGTAAAATTTATTTCTTATTATAGTTCCTAAAATTCTTGTGTGTTTAATATTATAGAATTTTATCAAGTAAAATTATTTTTTCAATTAAAGACCACACTGTTAAAAATTTGCAGCATTCTGGCAGGTCACATTTGACTGTTTTTTCCCCAAAACAGTTACACAACCACGAATTTAACACTATTCTGACCATATTATTGGCCATTTTATGGCCAGAATATAGTTAAATTATGGTTATGAAACCGTTTTTTCAAAAAACGGTCGAATGACCTGCCAGAATGCTGCAAAATTTTTAACAGTGCAATATTGCCGATTAGTAATAAACTGTTTTTTAGCCGTAAACCATACTTAATTCAAAATATGATTTTTTAAAGTATTTTTCCCATGATTTATTTAAAAAATGAAAGCTGAAAAACATTATTACAATGATTTTTGAAATATCAGGCATTTAAGGGTTAAATTGGAAGAGTGCTGTACAGTGGAGCAACAGTGGGGGCCTTCCTAGATGAAAGCAACTTAATACCCGGTCTATAGGTTGAACGTCCTGTTAAGATTGAAAATAAAAAGTTAAAATACATACGTCAAGGTAAGATTAAAATATGGAATAATAAAATATATTTTGATAAATTAGGGATAGATGTGAGCTGAATTCCATGTATTCAGCAAAATCTTAGAAAATCTAAAAATTTGATGGGAGCAATTTTCGCACAGATGTCATATACGCACCACGTTCGCAAAATTTTTCTCTGAAGCCATTTTGGCGAAAACTTCGTTTTCGAATACCAGTTACCCAAGTATTTTTAGAAAGGGAATTACAATAAATAACAAAAATTTTAATTAATAACTATAAAACAAAATAAATTATATAATTTAAAAAAAGAAATAAAAGTAAATAAACGATTTATTAATAAATAAGCAAGAATATTCCGGGTTATCTTATCAAGCAAACATGTACATTGGCGTCAGTGATGTACTCCAGGCGTCAGTGATGATGCGTATATGACATTGGCGTCAGAAAAAAATCGCGTCAGTGTGGTGCGTATGTGACATGTGTACCGTAATTTTATCCTTTATTAAATACTTCAAAAAATTGTATTTAGCGAGATTTTATGCTACCAATTTATTTTAAATTAGAGTGCGCGCTATACACGAGGATTTGATATCAGTTAACTGCAGCTCTGGATCTTCCATTCCTCTTACATCAGCAGTATATATGATTGTTGGACGACTGTTTTCTATTTCAATCATGAAATATTATTTTATAAATATCAATTATTATTATTGAATTTTAATACAATAACATCTTTTTGAAATACTTTTTATAAAACATTTTTTCATTTAATAATGTATTAAAACTCGGGAGGCACGTGTTACGTGGTTGAGCAACATATACAAGAAAAAAAAACTGTATTGGATTTTAAAATTAAGCCCTAAAGAAGTATACGACAATTCGACTGCTTTTAATATATAATGAAACAGAAAATATGTTAACTTAAAGTTTTCTGAAAATGTTATGATTAATTTTTAAACCATCTTTTATAAATTTCTTCAAGGTAAATTTTTCTCCAGAAAAATTCAAAATAATATTTTTATTGTATATACTTTGATACTGAATTATTGCTATGTATTTTAAAGTTAATAATGTTCACAATTTTATAAACATAACAGAAAGGTTTTTAAACAACATTTTATCTATTGAGTTTGTGAATATATAGTTCGGGAATAGAATTTATTTTCTGTATTTATTTGATAAATGCCATATATTTCTGCTTACATACAGTGTGTTTTATTTGATATTTCCAAATTATGTAAAGGGTTTTTTAATATATTTTCTATTAAAGATTTTTATATTCTTTTTCTTTATAAAATGTAATTTAAATGAAATTGTTTTAGGCATTGGAAGATTAAATGCAATAAATTTATTATTTGAAACAATTCGAAAACACTAGAGAACAGGAATTCTGCTTTTTTCAGAATTTAGTGCCGCCTCGGCATTTACATTACTTCATTTTCTTCTGATGGACTGATGGCTTCTATTATTATGAAACAGCCATCATAAATGAAGCGTTAGGTGAAAATGAAAGAGCAGCCGTAAAAAGTTAGAACTCTGGTTTTCTGGTCAGAATGGGGAAAAAAAATGGCCATAATTTTTTTTTGAAAAAAAAAATGCACAAATGCAGCAAAAAGATGCCGTCATTCAAGAAAATCGACAAAAAAACGGCTATTTAATGATTCATAGATACTTAAAATTAAATATACCGGGTGAGCAAAAAGTCCGTATAAACTTTAAAAAATCATAAAAACCGAAAAAATAACCGAAATGAAAAACTGTTTGCAGAATTAGCATCTATATGTCGCGGATTTTTTTTAAAGACAGAAATAAAAAATAACTCAAAAAACAGCCGACAGATGGCGCTGGTTGGAGCGATTTTGGTGGAAATATGCAAATGAAACTGTTTTAAGAATTTGCGCTACTAATCCACAACTAGTTCACCGTTGTGAGCCTTGTACTTGATCAAGGATGCTGAGTATGAAGGATGAAGCTTTGTTGGTGAAGTTACTTTACGTGGAAAATTTCTGGATCTGTACACATTATTGCATCAACTATGGGTGACAAAAACATTTTTTCCTTTTCTCAATATACAGTGTGATTCATAAATATCGAAATAAATAGGTTATCTCCTTAAATATTGCCCCTTGGCACATACTTCCATTTACAAAGTTTCATAAATAAAGGTGGAAAATTTAATGACATAAGTTGCAACTTCATGGGGGTCTATTTGAGAAAATACAAAAACTAAATTTTTATACGACCCCCTTTAGAATAAAATTTCCAATTAGACAAATTTTCCTAATTAATTACTGAATTAAACACAAAAAAATCACAACAAATTTTTTACACGACCCTCATAGAGTAAAATTTCGAATTAGAAAAATATTCCTAATTAATTCCTGAATTAAACACAAAAAAATTCCTCTCGATATCGCCAAAACTCGCAGAGATATTAAAATGCAAAATTCGTGACTTGCATCATTTTCTCCTGCCTCGGAGCGACAAGTTATTGACTCATTTTGAATGTGGAAATAAAATACCAGCCAGTAAAATAGATTTTACTTAAAACTTGCTTTCAAAGAGAGCCCTAGAGGTCTGCGCGGGCCGAAATTTCTTGACCCGTGTCCGCCTCGACCTATAGAAAAAAGTTCCGCTCGACCTAGGCGAAAGTTAAAATCTCGGTTCGGTCCGAATTAATTTCTACAAATTATAGATTTTTATGTCGATATGGTTAAAATAAAAATTGTGTGGAGGAGATCTGACTAAAAATACTTATTAAACTTTTCCTTTTGTCACGTTTATAACATTCATTTTTAAAGAAACTAAAGGCTGTGATATTTATTTTTTTTAATGAATCTCTGTTTTTATGTAAATATTTAACTTGTCGTTTAATATCTTTAATCCCTTTTCCATGTATTGGAGAGTTTGAAAAATATTATACAGTAAAATATTCTAAGACGAAATCACATAGGAAAGAAAAAAAAAATGTTTTATATACTAGTTTCCTTTTTATGAAGTGTAAATGTAATAATTTTTTTTCTCAGGTATTATGATATTCATTTTGCATGGATCTACACATTTCCCGTTTAAGACAGTATTTCGACATAGGCAAGTTCTTTTTCATTGGTTTTACTGTATTTAAATATTTTTTTTGCCTTTAAATCTACTGTTCTTTTAAAGTTTAATTGTAAAATAATGGCAATGAAAAATATATGCATTATTTGTAAAAAAAAATTGGACTGGTCCAAATTTTACTGACTTTGGCACGGATCAGGTCAGTCAGGAACAATGATTTTAATAAAGGTTGGGTCGATACTGGGACTGAAAATTTCGCCACGTGCAGAGCAGACCGAGGAAGACGAATGTCATTCCCAGTTCTGTAGGGAAAAATACGTCAGGCCCGACCCGGTCGAGCCATCAGAGAAAGTAATGTCCGGGCCTGGCACGCCCCCAGAAACAGACATTTTTTAATGGCCTCATCTAGATGATATAAAACTGGAAATTGTGAGGGCTAAAATTATGAAAAAAACTATTAATTGGCATGTTAGAAAAAACCTTGTTTTAAATCAACTGACGAACATTTAAATAGTACACAAAGGAGGTGCAAAGTTCTAAACTTGAACTGAATCTTATGTTTAAGCTACGGGAAGGAGTTATGTATTGACTTACATTTTTTTTAAAAATAGCATTTAAATATTTTATTAGGAGCCGATTTTGTTTAAAATTTTAATAGCGTTTTTCTGCATTATGGATTTCCCCCCCCCCCCCCCCCCCATTTCTCGTTTTTATGTTATTGTAATTCAAGAAAAGTCAAAGAAAAAAGGGGCAAACTTAGAATATGTCTTTTCTGATCAATTTACATTAATTTTGTTTCGCCTAATTAGAAAAATATTTACTTTAAGGATATGATTTTTTTCAAAATAAGTTACATCACATTTTATATTTGTATTTTTAATATTTTTAAAATTATTATTGAAAAACATCCTGAAACAAAATTAAAATTATTTTTTTCTCTTTAATTACATGAAAAAAATGTAAAATTCTACAAATAATGTTTCGAGTTATAATAATCTTAAATTACCCCACTTAATAAAAATAATAATCATTTATTTTTTTTTAACTTTGTGAGCAATGTGATTTTGTTTGCAAATTATATAGTTAACCATCACAAAAAAGAAAGAAAAATCAAAATTCTAACTCAATAAATAAATTATTTACATGTTTCCCGCAACTTTGAAAGTGACATTATTTCTTGAATTACACGCATTTCAGATTGTGTCTAATCTCTTGAAATCTGACGAGTTATTTAAACGGGCGTATCTCTGTTAATTTTAGAGATATGAAGATGAAATTTTTTGTGTTTAATTCAGGAATGGATAAGGAAAAAATTCCTAATTGAAAATTTTATCCTACGGGTGTCGTATAAATATTAAATTTTTGTATTTTATCAAATAGACCCACCACGGATATCTTATGAAATTTTGCACCTTATTTATGAGACTTTTCAGTTGGAAGTATATTCCTAGGGTCAATATTTAAGGAGATAGCCGATTGTTTTGATATTTATGAATCGCACTGTATATACATACATATATATATATATACAGTGAAAACAACTGTTTAACAAAGAAAAAAATTGTATTTTCTATAATTTTATAAA
Organism: Maratus speciosus; assembly: GCA_963932465.1. NCBI lineage: Eukaryota > Metazoa > Arthropoda > Arachnida > Araneae > Salticidae > Maratus > Maratus speciosus. Next base: position 219,481,580 of record OZ010788.1, read on the forward strand.
AATGTCAATATTGCATTTATTTAAATTAAATTAATTTAATTTCGTATAATAAAAATAAAACTTTAATTAAAATGACAATATTTAAATTAAAAAATTATTATATCAGATCTTACAAACAGAATACACGCTAACGTGGAATGCAGATATATCAGTTCACTGACCACAGGTGTGCAGAACAAATTCAAAATGGCTGTAGCATATCTTTCATAATATTTTTATCTACAAGTAAGTAAGCTCAGTAATACTCCTGTTTGGGACAATGGAAGCCATTTTTTTGGTAAGAAAAGTTACAGTAACAGAAGTTACAATTTCAGTGTTCCAAACTTAATCTTAAAATATAATAATAATAAATAAATATTTTAGTATTTCGGGCCTAACTAGTTAAATACTAGGCATTATGATTACATAAATTTGATTTTAAATAGTCTTAATTAAATCCTTAAATTGAAAACTGTGTAGAGTTATCCGGACAGACTGTTTTGTTAGTCAAGATGAATAAAAATGCATAATTTAAATTAAAAAAAAAAATTAAGCATTTTTTTTCTAATGTTGTCCTTACTGGTTATTTTAATGGAAAGAAAAGTAAAAATGTTTCTTTCCCATTTTACACAGAAAAAAAATTCTAATTCTGGACATGAAAAGTACGTAATTTTTTTTTTGTTTCACCGCTATATCTAAATATACAGCCTTTCTTTGGAATTTTTTTTCTGTAAACTCTTTCCACTATCTTCTATTAGGGAATTATAATGGAGAAGTTTTTGCTAAATGGGCTTAAAAAGTACTTAAACGTGTAGTGCTTTTAAACACAATTAGCCATTTATATCTTATGATTAATATAACATTCAGTATTTTATAGGTGCTTTGGATTTATAATTTAAAAAAAATTCTAATATTTTCAATATATCACATGACATGTATGCCTTGTTCTTTTAACTAATATTTTTAAGTCTTGGATTAGCGGATAATAGAAGATAATCTATATGAAGAACGTGATTGAATATAAAAATTTTAATAAATATAGAGAACTAGTATATAAATATAAAACATAACTGTACATTACTTTTATAAATAAAATATCACTTTCGTTACTCTTAATCCTTAACATCGGCAATAAATTCTCGTTATAGAGTGATAAAACACAAACTATCCTTAGTTGTTTTTAACCGTTTACCCACGGAATAAATATACTGAAATTACTAAAAGAAAGAAATAAGCTTCTAATCTTTGTCATAAATTCATCCTCCAAATTTATTTCGGTTAATGAAAAGTATCGAGAGTATAACATTGAGAAAAATATTATTTTACTGCTTAACTTTTTGGCTGCAAGAAAGTCTGGCATCTATATCTGAAACTATTCACATAAATATTTATTTATCTATTTATAAAATATTACATGTTTAAATATCTGATGCAGAATTTATCATTGTTTTAAAAATTGGGCCTGTTTTTCTTTCTTTCTTTCCTACTAATTTTTTCTTTATTTCTTTTTTAAACAAATTTAAAAGAAAACAGATTATCTTGTAAACTTAAACAATAATATATTACCCTTTTCAGGGTCCCGTACTTAAAAAGTAAAAAGGGAACCATTATAATATCACTCCTGTGCCTGCCTGTCCGGCTATTTCAGCCATTTTACTCGTAAATTATGAAATGTGGAAAGTTCAAATTTGCAGAAATAATAAAGGCTATTGGCTTAGTATATATTGTAGATTACTACTTGATACATACAGTTGATGTACAACTTGATATTTGTGGATTATGAACCATTCACAAATATTTTTAGCAAAAAATGTAAAGAGGCTAATTAAGTTACTTAAAAAAAAAAAAAAAAAAAAAAAAAAAAAAAAAGAAAAGATTCTTTGTATACCATGTAGGGTACCGCTTGAAAGCATTACACTAATATATCATTAAATGTTGTTATCTGGGTTTTAAAAGCCGATGGTACGTAGTGTACGCCGCTCCAGTCATTATGCAGGTCCATACCGGCCGTGTCTTTAAGGGTTAATATCTCGGCTAGCTACCGACAGGTTTTTTCGAAAATCATTATAAACAATCATTTTTTACTTTGTTGACGAATCGTACCTCCAGCGTGTGATATCGTTTGATATCACATATATTATTCTTTAAAGGTAATTCATATGATCCCTAGATAGTTAAAATTTAATATTAACTATCAGTATAAAAATCCCCTTTCTATTTCTTTTTGTATATCTAAGTTTTAAATTAATCTACTTACCTTTTCACATTACTTTAACGTTCCCAGTAAACTCTCTCTGCTCTTTCATCTAAGTAAATAAAATAAAAAAAAGAATATTATTCACAGTCATTTCTTTTCGAAAGATTCATTCTTTTCGCGTTGCATCTGCCTATAAAATTTCTCTCTGTCAGATTTTTAATTCGATCCTTTTTATAAGAGATAGTGAAAACTTTGGTTAAACCAGCGGTTAGATAATAATATCCAGATGTACTTTTAAACTTAAGTCGCCTTTCAATTTACCGCACTCATTCCGATGCTATTGACAGCTTTCGGATTCTTTCTTACTTTCTCACGGACTAACGCTTGGCTAATTATCGCCTATTAGGCTTTTCATCTAAATTCAAACCACCCCATGTATTCCAATGTAACGGTCACCCCTTGGCAAGATCTGTGTCTTACCCAATATCTATATATCGCCAAAACTTTACGAATGAAAATGTGAAACTTATCACTCTTTGCCTGCTTCTCAGAATGTAAAGATTAAGTTTTGATTGTGTGTAAGCGGGGTCACTCCCAAGGCACTTATGTGTCTCTTCAAATTTTCATTAAAGTTTCCTTATTACGCTACAAGTATTAGTTTGAATCTTCTGGATCTGAGTTTATTGTGTTGTTCGCGCATTCGTACTCCACTACGGAAAATCTAAAAACCTCATTTAAGTAATTCAAATGATATTTCCATTTACTTATCAATATCTCAAGTTTTTAGGGAAGAAGACTCCCGCAACGAGAAACATCACTATCACAAACTTTGGTGCCTAAGGAAGAAGATTTTTTTAAACTTGTAGCTGGGAGTGACCCTCGCTTTTATTCAGCATTTTACTATAAAAAAAATTACGAGACTTCGGATTAATTAACTGCACGGAAGGACTAGATGAAAAGACTGTAACTAAGAACATGTGATTGAGAAACCTCTTTTTCCTGCCGTCTCATCGGGGTTTTTGGGCCCTTTCGTTCGTCCTTTAATCGCCAACGTGCTGCTGTGTCATCGACCGCTGGTCAAATATCACCGCTGTCAACTTGTGAAGTCGAAAAATATGTTTGTTGTTTCGGGATATTGTTTCGTTTTCGCCTGCGCTCGCCTGATAAGGATATAAGGAAGCGGAGTTCGCTTTAGATATGGAAAGCGATGATTAAAGAATTTTCAACTCGTGTATCATATGAGCCTGATCGGCGGATTTTCAAGTGTGTTAATTTCCGAATTAGGTCTGTGCGCGCAATGTGTTTTGTGGATATAAGTGATCAAGATCTGCTTTTAAAGTGTTACAAGAAAATACAGTGAATTTCGTAATCATTTTCAATTAATAAATGTGTATACTTACGGGATTGCGAATAAGATACTTGGTGTGATTTCAGTGATATTTTTCTACACGATTGATTAGTCATCGGTGTTGAAAATTGATTTGTGAAATATGTCCCACCAAGTTCGAAAATACAGTTGTCGTTCCCGTAATGTGTTTTTTTTTAAATGTCTAAGTTTTACGAACTTTTTATGCACTACAGGTGCATTAAGACTTCACATCTTTGAACTAAATTGTCAGTATAAAAAAAAAGGAATGAAAAAGAAAATACATGGAAATAAATAAAAGGCAATAGATCAACAATGCCTGACAATATCCATGATATTATTTGTGGATTCAGTCCCATATAAAACAAATTTTGACAACGAATACATTTTCTTTAGTTGAGAAAGTTTGAAGTTAATGTATTTTATGTTTGTATTTTATTTTACTTATGAGGGAATTACTGTATTTTAGTAATTTGTTTTCTTTTTACCCCAAGTTAGTATATCAGGAGGAAAGTTGTGAAAATTGGTTACTCTGTTTTTTTTTTTTTTTTTTTTTTTTTTTTACATATTTTTTTTGCCTGCATGGATGTAACTTGTAACATTCCCAGTAAATTTAATATATTTAGATAACAGGTAAGTTTTCATTACAGGGGTTGTGTTTTATCTACGCAGGTTACTTTTACGAAAACTAAAGAAAAAAAAATTCACTTTTAATTTCATTATTGTGTTTTTATTCTTGTATCATCAATTATTTGGTTCTTTTTACAGAATATTTTAATTTTATAAATTGATGGCTGACATCATTTCTATTAAATGTATTAACATTTTTTATTGTTACCAAAGGTAAGTCATTTTAAATATATATAGATATTCGTTTCCCATTGCTTAAAAAAAAAGTTTAATAATTAAAGCGATATAGAAATATTTTATGCTTTCATATTTTATCATAATTTTTCGATTATGCTTATATTATTATTTCAAGTTTTTTTTTTTTTGAAAATGTGATGGGTTTATATTTTGTGCATTTTAGGTTATTAAATTCAAATGTTGTGTCATATAGTATTGCGACAATTTTTGGTTACCCATATTTTTTTTTCGAAAATTTAACTTTTCCCCATTTAGTTTTATATTTAAATTTCACGAATGCATTGGGTAAAAGAAAGAGAAGTGTGTGACAAATAAGAATTTTTGATTGATTTTGATTTTTTTTTGGTAGTTAGAATTTTTTTTGTTGTAAAGTATTCAGAATAGTTCTAGAACCATTATTGATAGCAGTAGTCGCCCATGCATGCCCGTATTAAAAATAAAATTACATTGTGGTTCAAAGATAATATTCACTTCTCCGGTTTACATCATTTTTGTTGAAAAGAACACTTTTAAGAAAGATTTGGATTTCTTATATTTTTTTCAACTTTTTTTTCACAAGTACTTCATGTGTTGGATATTTGTTTATGTTACACAAAATTTTCTCATTTAGAATACAATTTTGTTCATTCGTATACATACATTTCACTAGTTCATGTGTTGATTTACATATTTTGTTCATTTGTTTTTACACATTGTACTTTCTAACGATCTATTCGACAGTATTTCTTTTTGTTTTTTTTTTCTCACAAGTAGTTCATTGAGTATAACACATAGTTCATTGTGGCTGGTTTAGAGTTTAACCAGAGTTCATTCACACATTACACGTAGTTCATTGATTTTATTAACCACTATTCATTACATTTTGGTGATTAACTCATTAATTATGTAATTGAATCTCACTCGTATGTTAGTGTTTTGGGTTATTACACACATACTGTCCGTATATTTTGTTAGCAAATGCATAAAAATGTTAGTTCATTGGGACATTATTACAGGTAGTTCATGTGGAATAATACAATTTGTTCATGTGTTTACTTACACGTTGTGTATGCTTGCGTACACACTTGTTCATGTGTTTCATTTCAGGTAGTTCGTGAGTTTGGGGTTTCTTTTCCCCTCCCTTCACACACATACAGTATTTTTTTTTCTCTCGATATATGCAGCATTGTGAAGGATTCTAAAAAAAAAATCACTTTTTTTTTAATATTTCCCTTTTTATACACTTAGGTACATCTTATTGCTTCACCATATGGCATAAGTGATAATTTAATTCACATTTAACTTTAAAGTTAAAGGTTTGTTTTTTTTTAGAAATTAATTGTGAACTGCTTTATATATATTTTTTTTCATCGGACTATTCGGCGCGCAAATGGTCAGACGATTAAAAAATATATTGTTTTTGTGTGAAAATACTCTGATGTGGATCGTTTTTTTTTTCCTTCAGATTTAAAAGATTTTTTTTTATCAGAAGGGTACACAGCAACACTATACACTTTTTACAACATTTACATCTCTTTAGATATTTTTTGGAAATTCGGAATAAAACCTTAGACACTTGTTTATAGTTTTAGTTCAAAAGTTGTCTAAATATGTTTACATTTTTATCACACAAGAAGCTTTTCCTGGTCACATTTGTCCTTTTCGCTTTTCTTTACTTAAAAGCACAGTTCTTTGTTTTTTTTTTTGTTTGTTTGTTTTAACTTTAGGCTAAGCATTTTTGTACTTGTGATACAATGCTCTTGGTTCCATATGTACACAATGAGTTTGTGTTCATAGTTCATACAACTGAGTTCATAGTTTAGTTAGTTCATAGTTTACACAACTGAGTTCATAGTTCATTGAGTTCATAGAAAAAACACTTTACACCAGTTCATAGCATTGTCGATTCTTTGTGTACTTCAGGGACCAATTGCACTATTATTTTTTTCTTTCATGACAATACTTAGTTCATAGAATTTTTCCTTACACATATTAGTTCATAGTTTGTTTTCTTTCTTGTGATTTGTTTTGCATATTAGTTCATACCAATTTTGTTTTGGTAGACGTTCATTGTAATAATATTTTTGTTAGACAAATGAGTTCATAGCAAGTTTCATTCTTTTACACACACTTTAGTTCATTGTATTACTTTTACACTAGTCAGTGAAGTACCCCTACACATTATTTCTTTGAAATAATTTTTCAATTTTGTTTATTGATATACTTAGATTGCTGTATTCATTTACACATGCAACTATGTCGTTGAATTTAACCTTTGTTCACTGACACACATTGCTTCGATACTCGTATACATCGGTAGTTCATTGAGATTTGCTTACATTTTTAGTCATGCATATATGTTTGTTTGTTTTTAAACATTGCATTCTGAATTGAAAATATTCATTTTTTTTCAAGTTTTTGAACCTTTGCACATTAACATTCTTTTTGTATGTTTGTTTTTATGTCTCACTATACCAGGACTACTTTTAATTTTACATGATACATTGCAACATAAACATTTATTAAACTTTACATTTTGCATACACTTAATTTTTTTTGCTTTTTTATATTTTGTTATGTAATGACATTCTCATGTCACGATCACTTTGTTTAACAACAAAGATTTCTCAGTAAATAGGAAACTACCTCTTCACATACTATGCATATTTTTTTTTTTATTTTAGGCTTATGTTTTTTTTTTCTTTTCTAGTTTTATATTACACCAGGTTTCAATCATGAAACTTTCTCACATTTTAAAAGTTACCAGTTATTAAATTATCGTTTAATTTCTTGGTTCTAAATACCATGACACAGTAATGTCATCATCACTTTGCCTAATTGCAAATTGACATTTTTTTTTACAGTTACATAATTTTAATCCTTCACTGATATTTAAGACAACTCTATACTTTTGTAGCAGTTGCTTTTCTCTTTTGTCATATGCTTTTTCTACAATCACATAATACATTTCCTTTTCTCAAATAATACTTTTAAAGTGTTTTTTTTTTCGATACACACTACTTTTAAATTATACAAGCCAGACGATGTGTTTAAAAAAAAAACCCAGATACTTTTAAATCACAAATGCTGTTCAGTTGCAGTAAATTGTTAGGAATTTCCTTATCTTTATTCATCGTAGATATGCTCACTAACACAAGATCATCTCAACATATTAAGTTAAAACTTTGATAAATAAACGGGCTCACTGCATGAGGTATCTGCAGCTGCTATTTGTAGATAGCGACTACTACTTACAAAAAAAAAATTTTTTTTTGAATGTTTTATTATATTTTGATATTAGATACAGTTCTTTTGTTTTGTAATCAAATCATCTCTTTTGTTTTTCTAATCACTGCACTTAGAAATTGGGTTCAATTTAAAATTATGGTCCTATGGCCACACACTTCATTTGTGCTGAGGGACACTGCTGAAAGGGTGCCAAATTACTTTTCTGTGCCCATCTATATCGCTTATTCATTTTTTTTATAAATATTATTTTGCATAGTGTATGTTAATCAGTTACATGTTGTGTTTATTTTTTTGTCCACTTATTTTTATGATCTGAAATGGGTCAAGATTTTGAGAAGAATTATATAACTTCTTTTAAAGCTTCTCAATACTGGTCATGACAAGCAGTTTCTAACATATATTTGCAAATTTATTGATATGGTACCTTACTTTTAATGTGACGTCACAAAATACAAAACAGGTAAAAAAAAATCCTGTTGTTGAATTAATATGTGCACAAGTACAGTAAAGAATACTGTTTATTAAAACATAGTCTATAAGAATAGTTCACGTGAACCTTTTTGAACTTCTACTGAGCCTTTATAAAAAGGACATTATGATGAATATTTAGGTCATGACATATATATAATCACATATATATAGATATTTGCAATTTCAAGATATTGTTTTGTATTGCTTCATGTAAAGTTTTTATTATTTCTTTGGAGAAGACACAGATTTTTTTTTTCTCTCTTTTCCCTTCCCCCCCTCTGGGCGTTCAAGGCTGGTCGGTTTTTTTGGGGAAATATGTGATATCGTTTGATATCACATATATTATTCTTTAAAGGTAATTCATATGATCCCTAGATAGTTAAAATTTAATATTAACTATCAGTATAAAAATCCCCTTTCTTTTTGTATATCTAAGTTTTAAATTAATCTACTTCCCTTTTCACATTACTTTAACGGTCCCAGTAAACTCTCTCTGCTCTTTCATCTAAGTAAATAAAATAAAAAAAGAATATTATTCACAGTCATTTCTTTTCGAAAGATTCATTCTTTTCGCATTGCATCTGCCTATAAAATTTCTCTCTGTCAGATTTTTAATTCGATCCTTTACTAAGAGATAGTCAAAACTTTGGTTAAACCAGCGGTTAGATAATAATATCCAGATGTACTTTTAAACTTAAGTCGCCTTTCAATTTACCGCACTCATTCCAATGCTATTGACAGCTTTCGGATTCTTTCTTACTTTCTCACGGACTAACGCTTGGCTAATTATCGCCTATTAGGCTTTTCATCAAAAATTAAACTACCCCATGTATTCCAATGTAACGGTCACCCCTTGACAAGATCTGTGTCTTACCCAATAACTATACATCGCCAAAACTTTACGAATGAAAATGTGAAACTTATCACTCTTGGCCTGCTTCTCAGAATGTAAAGATTAAGTTTTGATTGTGTGTAAGCGGGCTCACTCCCAAGGCACTTATGTGTCTCTTCAAATTTTCATTAAAGTTTCCTTATTACGCTACAAGTATTAGTTTGAATCTTCTGGATCTGAGTTTATTGTGTTGTTCGCGCATTCGTACTCTACTACGGAAAATCTAAAAATCTCATTTAAGTAATTCAAATGATATTTCCATTTACTTATCAATATCTCAAGTTTTTAGGGAAGAAGACTCCCGCAACGAGAAACATCTCTATCACACAGCGCTCCTCAGCACCTTTTTGAATGCTTGAAAATCGAAATTTGTGTGTAAGGGAAAAATGCGATTTTCTCAAAAACATTGCGAGCTAGGGTAATTGCTATAATTTTCCTGCGAGATAAAAATTAACGTCTGCTAACTCTAATTTTTTTCATAATTTTACTTTCAGTAGATGCGACAATAGAGGAGTTGGAACGTATTTTTTCACTACATTTTCGACGATATCTCTGAAAATATAATGTCTAAAATTAAAAGAAATGTATTTTTGAGTTCAGCGTTAAGAACATTTTTACACGATACCCCACCTGATATGCGAATAAAAGTTTTTTTAAGTAACTTAATTAGCCTCTCTACATGTTTTCTAAATATATTTGTGAATTTTTAATAATCTGTAAATATATGGGTCAATAGTCTTTATTACTTTCCCCAATTTGAACTTTGCACATTCCAGAGTTTACGAGTAAAATGGCTGTGACAGACAGACACAGGAGGGATCTTTAAATAGTTCCATTTTTACTTTTTAAGTAAGGAACCCTAAAAAATGAAGAAAACGTCTTCTTAATCTGGATATTTAATAATATAACCATTCTAATATTATTGTATTCAGTTTTTTAAGTCTGAAAAAATCCCAAGCACTCAGCTTACAGTTAGTTCATCAATACTAGTCATTTGACTAATTAAAATTATTCATAAATGAATCAATGTGGTGTTTCATTAACAATAAAAAACTACATTTCTTTTAAGAACGCACCAGTCTAGTAATACTGCGAAAAGTCAAACTTTTTTTATATATGTTGGAAAACATTTCATTGATTAGGATTAATACAAATGAAACTCATTAATCATATATGAATTTGAAACAATGAAACGTATTCTAAATTCCCCCAGTTTAAATATTGTATATGTGTTTCTTCAGAAAGTATTGTGTTTACAAATAAATTGCCTCGAAAATTCCTAAACAAAATTTGGGATTATCCAAATGAAAAATTATTATTTGCATGTTTTACACTTTGTAGTATTAAGGACTTTTCGGAATAAAATCAAACATACACAAACTATCTTGATAACAATCTCGAGAACTCAAACACAACAATAATTAAAATATATTCCTTAAAATTCAGCTAGTCTTATTACAGGGATGAGAGCGCGCCGACCCAAATGACTGCTTGTTACCACTAAATTTTAATGGTATTTCTCGCCATATTTAAGGACAGAATTTCTGAGATTTAATAAAGCAAAGAATACTATTAAAATTCACTGGTGAAAATCAACATTTAGGTCGGAGCACTCTTATCCCTGTTGTTAGAAAATAATATTGTTATAGTAAACGAAACTCAATAATCAAATGCATTTATTTGAAATATAAACGAAAATTCTATTTTCAGATTTATCTAACTGTAAGTGTTACGTTAATATGTTTAGATTGCGTATATCTTTATACAAGCATCAGTCGTAAGAAATAAACAACTAAATCTCAATGGAAATTGCCATTTCCCTTTAATAAATTTTATATTTTTTCAAGAAGCTTCCAAAAACTTCTTATATCGCTATTGATTATTCTTCATTATTATATTTTTGTTAAGTTCCATTGAATGAAAACTGACGAATGGCATGTTATGATTAAACATTTAAAGAATTAGTACATCATGGAAAATAGGGGCTTTTAGAGCAGTGGTTCAGCCATACGTGTCATTAAACTCTCAAAATCGGGAGGCTCAGCCAACATATGGACACCAGGGAACATCAATCTTGAACAAAACCAAATGAAAAACCAATTCCAGACGAGGTGAAGCAAACGGTTTAGAAAATTCCCTTATTTAATTTGGAAGGTATCACTTTCGGTTGAACATTTAATTTTATGTTATATTAGTGGAACGGTGTTGTGACTTTTTAAAGGAAAACAATTAAGATTTAGAAGTACTATCAAAATCAAACCAAATGAGCTATGGCCTCGTGAGCAGTTTGCTGCATTTTTAAAACATCAAATCATACAATGCTAATGCTCTACATTTTATTTACTATAATAACGTTACAGAGTTGAATAAATATAACAGTGATAGACGTCGTAAAGTATCATTTTAATGTTCTGTTTTCATATTTCTCCGCTGGGCAATACATACAGAAGTGTTATATAAAATTTACGAAAGGAAACAAAAATATCAAAGAAAATGAACAAGTTGGACGTATTTATGTGTGGATGTATAAGGATTTTCGCCTCCTTATTTTAATAATTGCCCATATAATTTAAATATAGCTTTTTCGAGACAATTGTAATCTCAATAAATGTCACTATTCATAATATCGGAGATAGGAAAATTAAATTATTCTTATCGTTTACGTCGTTATCTGTTTGCTTTATTCATTTATCAGAAAATAAATTTAAATAATACAAACGGTATCCCAACCATTGTTCATTATTTTATCTTCTTGTTAAATCTTCTGTTCTGAATTTCAAATAAAACCAAGAAAAAGAGTTATTGCTGCTATACGCTATTTCAAAATGTATTTTTTTAATACAATCGTACAAATTAAAATAATCATTTATATATAATTGGTTACGTAAGTCCTTATTTAATGAAAAGATTTACGTAATCGCATTGAGACGTTTAAGATGAACCTTGAAGAAAATTATTTAAACATCTGTCACTCGTTTTTACATCATCGTGAGACTTTGACAATCAAAATATATTTTTTTCTTTCTTTGGATTTTTTTTTAAATTTTAACCGCAGTAACTATTAATGAAATAATTCCACCAAACTTTCATATCAACATTTATAAGCGTTATGTTTAATATATTTCTAGCGGTTTTTCTCCTGTGAATTAAAAAAAAAGTTAGAAAAAAACCTGAAATTTTCTATGCATACCTTCCATTTCGCATGAACCGAAAAACAGGGTGTCCATAAGATCATGTACCAGCTATAAATCTTTATAGTATCAACTGTAAGAATTGTAGAGTGTTTGTTCAAGGTTACAAATAAAGAGTAACTCGAACAGCTAAAGCGCCTGCGCGAGTACTGCTTTGTTATTTAATCACTTGAGGTGCTACATATGCAAAATGGCCACTCCTAAAAACTGTTATTGCTGGGTTGAAGATTTATAAGCCGTTAGAGCCATGCGTTTTTTTTTTCCTTTGGAGTTTTAAAAAAGATCGTGTCTATGTTACGTCGCTACCTAAATTATTTACCAGAGTTGAAAAGAGAATTTAAGAGGCTATTGCTACCACTACTCTGTACTTGTTAACCGAAGTATGGAAAGGATTGGACTTTAGGTTGGAAGTGTGCCATATAACTAAAGGTGCACATATTGAGCATTTGTAAGAAAAACTAGGTTAGTTTATCTTCAATTTGATGTATGATTTGTTGTAAATGTTCTTAATTAAACTGTTATGATATGCATTCTTTTAAGGATGACCTGTATATTAATATTAGGAAATACCAAAGAATATACCTAGATACGAAAGATTCTTTTAGAGTATTTTGTAAAAAAGAGACAAAAACTGAAGTTAAACTTGAGAACTAGAGAAGAATGTCTAACAGTAGTGACTGAAATAAATTTATTTAATAACTAGTATAAAAATGCTGCTATCATGTTGTTTGCTTTCAGAAATTTATTAAGATTATCTATCATTTGAAAACAATGAAAAAGGCTGTAATAAAGACATTGAAAATAAATTGCTGTTTAATAATATGTAGTCCAGAATTTTCTCGCTCCAAAAACGGAGGAAACTTTGCCTACGAAATTGAGATGATTTCATATGAAGCTCGTTCTATCAAGTACAACAATAGAAAATTTAAAAAGAAATCCGAATTTTGATTTTTAATTTTTTAATACAAGTAGCAATTTTGCATTTGATTCTAACATGAAACAAATAAAAATAACTTGACTGACACACTTTTGGCCACGATGTAATGGAACTCCTGTGTTAATTGTTAGAGGACGCATGCAAATTAATGCCTCAAAATTGAAGTAATGATCTTTTTGATTTTATGGAGTAAAAAAAAAACTGCACTCAATTATGAACTATCAAAATTACTTAAAATGAAAAAACGGAATATTTACATGCAAATTGAAATAAAATGTAAAGACAATCTTTAAAATATATTTGAAAAATTTAACATCGACATCCTGAAGTATATATGACCATAAAATGTAAGAATTATATGATAAAAGAGATGAAATAAACGAAATAATAAATATATTATAATTTCGTGAAGTTACATCACATGTTAAACATTACAAACATTGCTTGCACATTGCTTAAACATTGCTTGCGTAAAACTGCTCTTATATAAAGTAGAAAAGTACATGCAATTTACGAAAACTCTAAAAAATATACATTTTTTAACTTATTCTTAAACATAAATTAAAAAAAATAACATCGTATTACGATTTTTTTCCTTTTCAAAATTATGTCTCGAGAGACAGTTGCTGAAACACATTTATATATACTGCATTTATCTTTTCTCCTGCGGTTACTCACATTGCAATTAAGATTTTCCTAGAGCAAAATAAATTCTGTTATTTTCGTCTTTTAATTGTTTTGGAGTATTAAAATACTTTATATTTGAAATTAAAAAGATAAAGAAAGTGGGTATAAAAACAATCATGGGTGTAGTTTATTGTTTATTACGTGCTTTCTTGACTATGTGGAATGGAAATTAAATATAATTTATTTGGATTAAAAAAATTGTACGTCAAACATGGGGATACACATATTTCTGAATTCAAACTAATGAAAATGTATGGAAAAAATCGAGTTTTAGAAGCTGATCATTCTGCTTAGCAGATTTTGAGTTATGCTTTAAAATCTAATTGCACTGATATCTGTTTTACAACATCTAAAAAGAAATTTAGCATTATAAATTCAAAATTTTAAATCTTAATCATTCCTAAGCTATTTGACCGAATTACTTCATGCTAAATATCAAAAGTAAAATTTACCAATACAATCATAATTGCTGTCAAAAGGGCACTTTCGCTTTCAAATTTTAAAGTTTTGTACAGTCGTGGGAAAAAAAAGTAAACACCCTCTACAAACTCCTCAACAAATTATCGTAGAAGAAAGTTACTGGTACCGAACGATTGGAAATAAAGTCTACTTTTAAATGATGTATATAAAATTTGCGTATGGGGCCATCTACATATTTAAACGAATCCAAACTTCATTTTTTTCAATGACAATACCCAATTTTAACGCGATATTTCGAATCTTCAGTTCAAACTATGCCTAGACACCGAATTTCAAGTCATTTGAATGATAAGTTTTTGAATTATAAACATTCAAAATTTAGTGCTTCAAATGTTAAATTACATTTTCATATTTTTATTTATATCTCCAGATATTATGCTCCTAATGTTCTAATGTTTTGTGTAGCAATAATACTAATATACCCAAACATAAATACGCTGAATTTGCAATTTTTATAATTTTCTGATATGAATTATGAATTATGAAATTAATATTCGAAAAAATTATGAATTGCAACCTACAATTTTTTTGATGGATTTAGATTTATTAAGTCCTGCTTTGTGGAAATCCAAAATTTCACATTTTTCTTCCAAGTAGTTTTTGATATTATGCTTAAAGAACGGCAAAATGATGGTTTAAGGGACCGTCTATAATAGAAGTGACTAGATATTTTGAAATTTCTTCTGCTGTCCTGTAATCTAGCAGGCTTCATTGACTTCTTAAGGTGCCTTGATCAAGATGAGTGCTCTCTCGGTTAACAATCGACTTCCGAACTTCAATTTGGATACAACCCTTAAAATACGCTCGTTTTAAAATAATTAATTTCTCAGAAACTTATGGTACGAATTGCATAAAAATTTGTTTTTAGGCTAATTGAAGGGTGTAGAGTTCATTTATGTTGTCAGAATTGTGTACTTCTATAGAAAAAAACAAAGTTATGGTTCGTTTTAATATGTAGATGACCTCCTGAGCAATTTTTTTCTATATCATTTAAAGTAGACTTTATTTGCAATCGTTCGGTACCAGTAACGTTCTTCTACGATAATTTGTTGAGGAGTTAGTGGGGGGTGATTCCTTTTTTTCCCACGACTGTACTATTTAGAAATGAAGAAGTCGCTCTAAAATTATGGTTGAAATATAAATTTTAAGATAAAATTTCCAGTCGATTTTATGATTATTGCTGGGATAATTTGGTGATTAAAATGTGGCCAACTGTGCATAAGAGATACTTTTTGAAAGGGCGCTTTGATTTTGATAATTGTTTTTCGTTAAAATTTGTTCGTTTCAGAGATGGTCCATGTGGAAATCATCAGGTAGAAAAATGGTATGTTTCTTTGTATGACTTTTGATCTTCTATTTTTTAGCTTCTAACTATCGCAAGAAATTGCATTGCCTCAACACTTTAAAATATTCTTTATGTACAAGGTGCTACTAGACACAATTTAACAAGAGTTATCGTACCACTTATGGTTATTTACAAATTAACGTAAACAACCTTAATATATGATTTTTAATTATATGATAAGGAGATTACCAAAGAATATGGAAATCTTTGAAATATTGCACACTCGATTGTGCCGAAGCATTCTGTGAGTATATATGAGTATCTGTTTTATAAAGGACAAACGTATCTGTGCTTAACGCTGACGTCATTTTGCAAATGGTAACACTTAAAGATGAAATTTCGGGTTTCAAATTTGGCTACAGCAGTTTTTTAAAACTTTCAGATGCAATTTATTTGAAAACTGTATTTAAATTTATTCATTTTTATGGATTTTAAATTAATTTTCAAGCATGATTTATTTTAAATCCATCTCTATAACGTACAGGCTCTGTTATGGAAGAATAATAAGTAACCCATTATCATTGAAAGCAATATAAATAGTTTCAACAATAAAAATGTCTCCAGCTAATATTCCATAACGAACATATAAATTGAATAATGAAATAAAAATTTAACATCTGTGTAATCGAAAAATTTCAAAATTTACACAGTCGAATAGGGGAGAATGTACTTCCAAATACAATTTGTTTGGAAACTGCATATCCTTTTACGTATAAGACGTCTTAACAACTTTTTAAATTAGTGTTAAAATTTTTAAAAAGCTATAATCAAAACCAGACTAGCAAAAAAGAGAAAAGTAACCCTTTTTTTCTTGAAATAAATGAAGAAATCAATAATAAATAGGGATTACAAAAGGGATTACAAATTAATACAATTTGTTTGGAAACTGCATATCCTTTTACGTATAAGAAGTCTTAACAACTTTTTAAATTAGTGTTAAAATTTTTAAAAAGCTATAATCAAAATCAAACTAGCAAAAAAGAGAAAAGTAACCCTTTTTTTCTTGAAATAAATGAAGAAATCAATAATAAATAGGGATTACAAATTAATAAATGATAAAATTGTTAAGTGTATTTTTTAAATACTTTCCGCTCTTCTTTGCATTTCCTGTCTTGCTTTCGTTCTTATTTACACTTTGAATTTTTATAGCATGAAATAGAATGAAGGGTTAAGAGATAAAAGCTAAGTATTACAAAACACGACATCCACGGATATTTTCTCCCGACCTCCATGGACATTTTCCCTTCGAATGAGGGCTTTTTATTTTTGCCGTTTGACAACAAAAACTTTTTGTTTTTAGAACGAAAGAAGAATGATTTTGAGATGCGGATTTTTTCCCTCCATCAAACATGTTTTTAACGAATTCGATATTAATTCATCTTATGTATATAATGTAAATATTCTTTTGTATAAGTTAGCCATATAAATAATCAAAAATGACAAGAGATGTTTTCTTCATTTCCGACTATTTGATGTGAATTATTCTCAATTGCCGAATCTATCCTGGAATGAATAAGTTCTGATTCTAAAGAAGGCGGCCTGGCCTACCTTGGATCGGTAAGTATTTTTTACTTACCTTTATAGATTTGAATCACATGTTTTATTGTGTATCTGATATTTTCTGGCGCCCGTAACAGCGACTGCCTAAAGTATTTGAGTCAGAATAAGAATTTCGTTGAATTAGAATCTTTATTGAAGTGCTTTGTTATATATGATAATTGCAACCAATTTTGTTTTTGATAAATTTTATTAGTTATAATATTGATTTAAGAGAATGGATGAAGTTAATAAAACAAAACGCACCACTGTTAGGTCTCAAACTACGAAATTAATTAATAGAATAGAAGCGGCAATTTCAGAAAATAGTGCCGATGAAGATACATTAGAACAGTTTCTCGCTGAGTTAGATTTGAAAGAAAAGGAGCTTACTTATCTAGACACTGAAATTCAAAAATCTAGTAAATTAGGTGAATTAGAAGCTTTGAAATATAATGAGTATAATTCGAATTTGGTAATTTGGAAAACGAAAGTAAAAAGGGCTAAATTGAAATTAGAAACTAAATCTAATTCGAATGTTTCTACTACAACAATGAACAAATCCGACGAAAGAGTTGTAATTCGGGGGTTGGAATCCATTCGCATAAATTTGCCCAAGCTAGTAATTGAAAAATTTGACGGCGATCCTTCGGATTGGCAAAGATTTTGGGACCAATTCGAATCTACAATTCATAAAAATGCAGAATCGTCTGAATTAGAAAAATTCAATTATTTAAAGTCATATCTGACTTCAAATGCTGCTAACTGTATAAAAGGTTATAGTTTAACTAATAGTAACTATTTATCTGCAATAGAAACTCTAAAATAGCGTTTCGGTAAGAAACAATTGGTAATTACCTCACACCTTCATAAACTTTTATCACTTAATTCAGTAAAGTAATCCAGTGACGTTTATGCACTCCGCAAATTGCTCGACACTTGCTAGACCGAAATCAGAAATCTGAAATCTCTCGGATTAGAGATTGAAAATTATTCAGCGTTACTCTGTCCCATTCTAATTAAATTATTACCTTCTGACATAGTGTTACAAATAAAGAAAAAATGTGGTAACGATGAAGAATTAAAAGTTGCGGAAATAATTGATTATTTGAAAATGGAAGTTATTTTCCTAGAAAGAACTGCTTTTTTATCTCTAATCAAGATTCTTCGAACGCAGACATTACGTCTGGGAGGCCAGTGCGCGACAAGCAGTCACCGAAAATTATTCCTTCAGCATCTGGCTTAATAAATGAAACGGTATCATTTTCTAAACAAAGTAAATGCCCGGAATGTAAAAAAAAAAAAAATGATCGAATGTGAGTTATTTAAAAATAAATCATTACAGGATAAAAATGAAACTTTAAAGAAGTACGGTTACTGTTTTGTTTGTCTCAAAAATGCAGGGCACATAGCAAAATATTGTAAAAAAATTGTTAAATGCAGCAATTGTTTAAAACGGCATTATAAAATTTTATGTCCCGAAAAAGAAAATGCCAGATCACAAGAAAATAATGAAAGCACGACATTATCAAATAAAACTTGTAATCGCGCAGTATTAATGCAGACTTTAACTGTCCGTTTAGAATCGAAGGATCAAAATAAACACTTGTTAGTACGCTGTTTGATGGACACAGGTAGTCAACGTTCGTATCTGAGTAAAGATATTATTAATCGAATGGGATACGAAGCAACAAGAGAAGAAAAAATGATTCACGGTCTTTTTGGTGGTATTCAAGAAACATACATTTATAAGCGATATAGAATATATTTAAGTAATTTAGGAGATACTTTTAAATGTAATTTTGATATCTATGATCAAGACAAAATATGTACTAAGGTTCCAAAAATAAAAAATGGGCCTTGGATAAAGGAAGCTAAAAAATATGGGAAACAACTCTCAGACTACGATGCATATACAGGGAAGCAAAAAATTACAAATGCACAAGAAATAAGTTTACTTATCGGAGCAGATATTTATGGAAAGTTATTAACGGGGAAAATTAAATCCTTGGATAGTAATTTAACTGGTATACAGACCAAATTGGGGTGGCCATTTATGGGTAAAACTAATGAAAAAGATATAAACGATTCCACAAAAGTTGTTTTATCCTTACATATAAATGAAGCAAAACTCACAGATTTATGGCGATTAGACACTTTAGGAATTCTTGATCCAGGTGACAAAGGGTCTAGTTTAGAACTCGAACAAGCCGTAAAAGAACATTTCAACAAAAATATTCATATAAACAATGAGGGACGTTATCAGGTTAGTCTTCCATGGATTGTTGGTCACCCCCCTCTCCCCAGTGCTCGGAAAATTGCAGAACGTAGATTAAAAAACTGCGTAGATTCATTAAACAAATCCGGCAATTTAGCTGCCTATGAAGCGGTATTTAATGAGTGACTTCAAGAGGGCATTATTGAGGAAGTCGAATCAACTCCAGGAA
This sequence comes from Maratus speciosus, assembly GCA_963932465.1. Taxonomy (NCBI): domain Eukaryota; kingdom Metazoa; phylum Arthropoda; class Arachnida; order Araneae; family Salticidae; genus Maratus; species Maratus speciosus. The sequence goes on from OZ010788.1 coordinate 219,501,203, forward strand.
CGGAAACTGAATTTTTTCTGCCACACAGAGCAGTAATAAAAGAAAATTCCACTACCCGAATACGCCCTGTTTTTGATGGGTCCGCTATTGAAAAAGGCTCACCCTCTATTAACGACTGTTTGTTGAAAGGCCCCAATTCAGTAGAACTTATCCCTTCATTGATAAATCGGTTCCGATTGAAGAAAATTGGCGTAATATCAGGCATAACAAAAGCATTTTTACAGATTTGCTTAAATGAAAATGACAGAGCATTTTAAAGGTTTTTATGGTGGAAGGAGGGAAATTCTGAAGAAACGAAAATTTTCCAACATCGAAGAGTTGTTTTCGGGCTTACATGCAGTCCCTGTAGCAACTTTGCAACACCACTTAAAAAAGTCACCTCCCTCTATGCAGGAAACAGCTTCTAAACTTTCAGAATCCTTTTATATTGACAATTGTGTCACTATTGTTGACAATGAAGAACAACTCAATAATTTTATAACAGAGTCAAAATACATTCTCAGCCAAGCTAAATTTGACTTCAGAGGTTGGGAAAATAGTTACTCTAACTCCTCAATGAAACCAGATTTTTCCTTAGAAAACAAAATTGTCCCAGTTTTAGGCCTACGATGGCTATTACCCTCAGATGTTCTTTTCATAGATGTAAGGGAAATTAATAAAGATGATGAACCCATCACTAAAAGGAAAATATTGTCGGAAGTTCATAAAATTTTTGACCCCATCGGTTATATCTGTCCAGTAACTCTTTCCCCCAAAATACTGCTACAAGATTTGTGGAAAAAGAAAATAACTTACGATTCTGAATTACCAACCCCGATTGCCCAAAAGTTTCAGAAATGGAAAAATCAATTAAGCTCACTTAAAGATATTGCTATACAAAGATGTTTAATAAGCGACCCAGATAACATCGGTGATTTAAGTTTGCATGTATTCTGTGACGCGAGCAAGGTAGCTTATGCTACATGCATATATTTACGAAATGAAAACGTAAAATCAACATCATGTCAACTGATCCAAGCACGATGCAGAGTAGCACCGCTAAAATGTGTTACCATCCCCAGACTTGAGCTCCTCGCATGTGCGATTGGTGCACGATTATCTAAAGGGGTTAAGTCCGACATAAAATTAGAAAATCTTCCAACTGTTTTCTGGACAGATTCTAGTAATGCGCTGTACTGGATAAAAAGAAGTGAAAACTGGGCTCCATTCGTATACAATCGTGTTAAAGAAATTCGATCTCTTAGTAATCCAGAAAATTGGCACTATGTGCCCGGAACTCTTAATCCAGCCGATCTACCTTCCCGGGTATGTTCCGCGGAATCCCTTAAACAATCTCTCTGGTGGGAGGGACCTGATTGGTTGAAAAAACCTCAAGAGTTTTGGCCAAAATGTAGTTTGAATCCCGATTTTGAAATAATTAACTCTGAAAAAAAGAAAGACAATTGTCAGTGCAGTAAATATCTCTCAAACTCCAATTGAGTTATATGAAAATACATCTTCATATTTGAAAATTATAAAAGTTACTGCCTGGATGTATAGATTTTTTGGAAATATCAGAAAGACACCGAATGAGCGAAACTTAGAGAAAATTTTAACATCTGAGGAAATAAATCACGCAGAACACGTCGTATTGAAATATGCTCAGAGGTATTTATTAAGTGAATCTAAACCATGTTATACCTCTTTACAGACTTTTACTGATGAGCAAGGTCTAATTCGAGTAAAACACGAATTTCTCTGCGAAAAGATTTCCATTCTTTCCGATATCCGATAGTTCTGCCCTTCGATCATAATATTACCTATTCGCTCATAAGAAGAAAACATATTGAACTTTTTCATGCAGGAATACAAATTGTAATGTCAGTTTTGCGCGAACAATTTTGGGTATTAAGATGCAGGCGTACAGTTCGAAAAATTATAAAAAGCTGCATGACATGCAGACATGCAGACGATTCACTGCCTCACCCGCTGAGACACCTACTGCCCCTCTCCCTGAAGAACGAGTCAAAGATGCTTCAATATTTGAAATTGTTGGTCTAGATTTATGCGGACCGTTATGTTTAAGAAAGGGCTCGAAAGTTTGGATAGTTCTTTTTACGTGCGCCATATTTCGTGCAATTCATCTTGAATTGGTATCTTCACTTTCAACGGATAATCTTCTATTAACTATGAGAAGATTTATCTCAAGAAGAGGGAGACCCTCTATTATTATTTCTGATAACGTAAGAAACCTAGTAAAAGCATCATCAGAATTGAAGTCTATAAATTTTGAAAGCTTACAAAATTTTGCTATTGAACGAAAAATTCAATGGAAATTTAATCCACCTTCAGCTCCCTGGTGGGGAGGTTTTTTTGAGCGCATGATAGGAATGTTGAAAGGTATTTTACGAAGAGTGCTTGGAAAGGCCAGCCTAAATTATGAAGAATTATACACCGTGTTATGTGACGCGGAAAGTGTAATCAATTCTAGACCGCTGACATATGTCGCAGATGATGATGATCTTGACCCTCTTACCCCCGCGATGTTCTTGCAAGATATCAAAGATTCGAGAGTTCCTGAATTTGACATAATTGATTCAACAAAAATGAAAAGAAGATTTGCTTATCAGCAAAAAGTCCGAGAAGATCTTAGAAAACGCTTTAGAATATAATACCTGGGGCAATTTCGAGAAAATGCGGGAATAAATAGGGAAACTGAGTTAAAAAAAGACGATATTGTCTTAATTGGGGATGATAATTCAAAACGTATTAATTGGCTTTAAGAAAAATTGAAGAATTATATCCCGTCAAAGTCGGAAAATTCCGGGTAGCCAAAGTTAAAACCAAAACGGGTTCTTTTTTGAGACCCCTTAAAGGACTATATCCTCTTGAAATCAATAATGAACTAATGCCTCCTTTTTTAGTAGACAGAATTCCTGCTCTCATAGACGACGACTCTGTTCCTGCTCCTGAGCCCGAGTCATCAGATCCTGTCTCTGTAGCAGAACCTTTGGATAGCGTTCCTGCTCCTGTGCCAGTGTCTTCAGATTCCCCTTCTGTAGCTGCTCCTCTGGATATCACCTTCGCTCCTTCTCCTGTGCACCAGTCTTCCTTACCTGAGGATGACAATCGACGATCTCGATCTGGCAGAAAACTGAAACAGCCGCAACGACTAAATTTATGAAGTTTTGAGCTTCACTATCCTGAACCTCAAAGGTGGGAGGATATTACAAAACACGACCTCCACGGACATTTTCTCCCGACCTCCATGGATATTTTCCCTTCGAATGAGGACTTTTTATTTTTGCCGTTTGGCAACAGAAACTTTTTGTTTTTAGAACGAAAGAAGAATGATTTTGAGATGCGGATTTTTCCCCTTCATCAAACATGTTTTTAACGAATTCGATATTAATTCATCTTATGTATATAAAGTAAATATTCTTTTGTATAAGTTAGCCATATAAATAATCTAAAATGACAAGAGATGTTTTCTTCATTTCCGACTATTTGTTGTGAATTATTCTTAATTGCCGAATTTATCCTGGAATGAATAAGTTCTTATTCTAAAGAAGGCGGCCTACCTTGGATCGGTAAGTATTTTTTACTTACCTTTATAGATTTGAAATACGTGTTTTATTGTGTATCTGATATTTTCTGGTGCCCGTAAATAAAGTACTGAGAAATAAAGCATATTTTTACACATTCATCTTCACGAATCAACTTATTCTAAACAAGAAAAAATCGTCTGCCGTCAAATTGTCATCAACAAATGTAATATCGTAGTATATTTTAATTATTAAATTTTAACCAAGGAAGCTGAATAAAAACAAACTTAAGTTCTTTGCATATATCTATAGAATTCTTGCCCTAAATTTAGAGCAAAAATTTAAATTAGAAACACTAATTTTCAAATAATATTTTCTTAAAGATGACGCGCTTAAAATTTTTCACAAAGCCACTAAAGATAGAATGGGCTAAGGGAGAAAAAATTCAGTTGGTAATCATATATTTTAATTTATAAATCTGAAATATTTCTTGCTAGGTGCGCCAAATGACATCATTTTTATCCAATTTCGTCAAAATGATTCATGTTCGTTTCAGTAGTTTCGAAATAAAAAGTCAAATCTTAAAAAGACTCAATTCTTTTGACAAATGAATTTTGAGAAGGTGCATTTTAATGTAATAAACTTTAATCCTACATTTCAATGTGATTTATTACTTGAAATTCAGTATTAAATCCAAATAATATTATAGTTTTGTCTAAACGTATAAAAAAACTAGGTATACACTTCCAACAAAAAAATCGTAAGATCTCAAACAATTTGCATACATCACAGCGGGTTGCTACACCAACTAGTAATAAATAATGAACCAATAGCTTGAAGTCAGGTTTTTCATTTAAATACTAGCTGACTCGGTTCCTCGCTGCTTCCGGAAAGTATTCTTTTTCTAACTTCCAACACCAAGGGCCACAATATGTTCTAAATGAACCCCGAAACGTGTTCCTGCTGTATGCGGCACAGAATAAAATGCTTGCTGCGCCTGCTCTGCAATATCTGTTAATTACACTTTCCAACGAAAGGGAGCACTCTGTCTAAACAATCCACCTTCCCAAAGAAATTCCGATACGTTTCCGTGCTGAACCGTATAGCAGCGGTCCTGCGTATAGCTTACAATCTCCTTTAGTTCCACTTTCCACCGCCAGGTGTCGCAATATGCTCTATACGAACATCCGACACGGGTCCCCTTAAAGAAACCGTCCCGCAAAATAACGTATCCGTAACCTAATTGTAACATAACCGTAACTTAACACAAACGTGACCGTAACATAACTGTAACGTAATCGTAACCTAAGTATAAAATAATTATAAGATAACCTATCTGTAACAGAACTGTAATCTAATTGTAATGTAACCGTAATCTAAACAGAACCTAACTGTAATTAACCATAGGCGTGCTCTCTGCACACGGTGGTAGAATTACTGAAGATAAATGAAAATGATAGATGTTAAAGTACACAGAATGCGTTGGAAAGTATTTCATAATCTATGCTGCAGGCATACTTTCTCTTGTTAGTTTTATATTGTTCTCTTTACAGGGTGGTAAAACTACTGCATATGGATGAAAATAATACGTGTACAGTATTGAGATTGTGTTAAAAATTGTTTCATAGTCTTTCCTGTACGCATGCTTTTTCGTTCTTGTTACTTATGTTTTGTTCTTTGCACAGGGTGGTAAAATTGCTGAAAAAGAAAAAATATGATGGCCAAAAAGAAAGATATGATGGATCTTCTACCATACATTCCGCAAATTTATCATGTTTACTTCAAGAATCTTCCAGCAGAGGTCAATACCAAGTTCCAAGCTACTTCCTCTAGAATACATCATGTGACATTGATGATGATGATAGTATTGTGCACAGTGAATGATTTACGATAACTGGTAATATCTTTCAAGCTTTGAGTAAAAAATAAAACAAGTAAACATAAATCAAAATCAATAGCTTTTGTAATCATAATAAACAAGACTTTATTTACAAATGGAAATTTCACAGCCATACTGAACCAAGTCCTTATTTTTTTTAAAACGTATAAATTTTCAATAGATTTATTAATTTGTCGTTTTTAAAAGTAGCGCGCTATAAAAATGGTACTGTAAGTTGAATATTACCGCATATAATTCTTATAAATCACTTGGCCTGAATTAATTATTTATCAAGAACTTTAAAGCTTTATTATTCACAATAAAGAAAAATGGACTTAATCTATTATGGTTTTGAGCCCCTCATAAATATATATAAATATATAGGTAGATAGATATATAAAAGAGATATATTATCATTATCTATATATATAATACTAGCAAACCCGGCTTTGCTCGGGTAATAGTTGAAATATGCCAAATGATATCTGCATGAGTATTTTTTATTAGAAGAAAACTTTTTGGAATAATTCAAAAATTACAAATTAAGCCACAGTTTGACTAAACTTCATTATAAAAGTTCAGCAGACAGAAATGAGATTTTAATTAATAAGAAGTACTAAAACTAATACCAAATAAATGATAATTTATAAAGTATTTTGAGACTTTTATGCTCATTTCATACACTCATTTCAGTATTCATTTGGAAGTTTTTAGAAACCATCTTAACACATTTACATCTTAAAATTAAACATCACGTCAAATTCCAAGCTTCTTGTCTAACAGTCTACCACCTCTCTGGTGTTAGTGGCACTAACATAAAATGACAACAGAGTTGTGTTGATGACAACAAATGACAACAGAGACATTGTACTTCAACAGAGTTGAAGTACAATGTCTCGGAAAATGTTGAAATAGAGACTGTCACCATTAATTTTCCAACCTTAACCTTGAAATCAGTTGGTATTTCCTAATATTCTATAGAAAACAGAATTTAGATGTTTTTAAAGGCTTTCTTGTTGTTCCTGCGAACCAGGTGATAGTAACACTGGCATATAATATAGCCCGTTTAGGATCAGGGACTATCACTCTTGATTTGGAACTGATAACTTCTGTAATCGGTTTATTATTTCCTGAGATTCCACAGAATTCGTAATTTAGGACACTTTTAGAATGTTTTTGCCCCTTTCCTTCGCTTCAGCCCTTTTTAATTTTGAATTTATTTTCGACTATTCTTAGAGGACATTTATATTTTATAAGTAACTACCGTGCTATATTTAAAATTTCTATCTTCTTCACTACAGCAGAAATCAAAATTTAGAAAGTTTTTTTTCTCCTTCAGCCCTCTAGGGATTGTGGCAACGACATAAAATATAGCTTATATTTGAGCAATTTCTATCACCATCAATTCGTAAACATTATGTTTGAAATCGGTTTCATATTTCATATGATTGCAATAAAACGTAATTTAGAACGGTTATAGAACGCTTTTCGCTCACTTCATCCGTTTAAATTTTGAGATTTCTTTCGAAAATTTTTAGAAAGCATTTGCATCTTGAAGTAATTATCATTCCAAATTTAAAATGTTAGACCCCCTCTTTAACACAAAAAACGCAATTTAGAACATTTTTTGCTCCTGTAACCGCCAGGTGGTAGTGCCAAAAACGTAAAATATAGGCTATGTTGGAGCGGGGACTGTCACCATCAGTTTCAAACCATTACTTCTGAAATCGGTTTATATTTCGTGAGATTGCGTAGGAATCGCTATTTAGAACATTTTCAGAACACTCTTCGTTTATTTTCACCACTTTTAAATTTAAAATTTTTAAGGAACTCTTCTCAGAGGGCATTTACATCTCATAAGTAATTACCATGCAAAATTTAAAATTGATAGCCCCTTCAATATCACAAAAATCACAATTTAGAACGTTTTTTAAAGTGCAACCGCAAGAAAGTAGTGACGCCGACATGAAGTAGATCCAAAAATGGAGCAAGGGCTGTCATCATCAATTTCCAACCACTACTTTTGAAATCAGTTGGGTACTTTCTGAGATTGCGTAGAAATCACCATTTAAAACGTTTTTTAGAACACTTTTCGCGCATTTTCACCCCTTTTAAATTTCGAATTTTTAAAGAAATGTTCTTAGAAATCATTTATATCTAATAAGTAACTACCATGCCAAATTTCATGTTTCTGGGCCATTCAGTAACACCAAAACACAGTAACACATTTTCGACCGCTTTTTTGACCCTGCACTCGCTTTAGAGTTAGTGGCACCGACATAAAATGTAGCATATGTTGGATCAATGGTTGTCACCATCATTTTGGAAATTGGTTTGGTACTTCTTGAGATTGGGACAAAATCGCCATTTAGAACGTTTTTTAGAACGCTTTTTGCTGATTTTCACCCCTTTTAAATTTCGAATTTTCTAAGAAATGTTCTTAGAGATGATTCATATCTAATAATTAACTATCATTCAAAATTTCGTGTTTCTAGGTCCTGCAGTAATACAAAAATTGCATTTTTAGAACTTTTTTGTTCCTACAGTGGCACGGACATAAGATATAGCCTATGTTCTAAGTTGGACTAACACCATCATTTTGATACAATTACTTTTGGAATCTGTTCGGTAGTTCCAGAGCTTACCTCCAACAAATAAACAATTTTTACCTCTTTATAATATTACTAGCAAACCCCGCGGCTTTGCTCGCGTAATATTTGAAATATGCCAAGTGATATTTATGACTAATTTTTATTAAAAGTTACTAAATTTTTACTTATTACTTTTAAGAATAATTCAAAAAGTACTATTTAAAACAGTTTGATTAAACATCATTATTACACTGCATTAGGCAGAAATGATACTTAAATTAATAAAACTAAATACATGATAATTTAGAAAATATTTTGAAACTTTTATGCTCATTTAATACGCTCATTTCAGTATTCATTTAATGTTTTGAATATTTTAGAAACCATCTTCTTGCGGCTTAAAATTAACCATCATGTCATATTCCAAGTCTTACCACCTCTCTCAACAGAAAGGGCTATGTTGAATTAGGAACTATTACCATTAATTTGCCAACATTAATTTTGAAATCGGTTTGTTATTTTTAATATTCCACAGAAACATAATTTAGAAAGCTTTTAAAGGCCTTTTATAGAACGTTTGTTGTTCCTGTAAACCCCAGGTGGTTGAATAATCGGCCTGTGTAGAATCAGAGACTGTTACCATTGATTCGCAACTATTACTTTTATAATCGGTTTATATTCCCTGAAATTGCATAGATATCGTAATTTAGGACTTTTTTAGAATGCTTTTCACACCTCCACTTCGCTTCACCCCTTTTTAATTCGAATTTTTTTTTGACAGTCCTTCGAGGGCATTTATATTTTGTAAGTAACTACCATGCCATATTTAAAGTTTATAGCCTTTTCAGTATCACAAAAATCGCAATTTAGAAAGTTTTTAGCTCCTGCAACCCTCTAGTGGTAGTGGCATAGATATAGAATATAGCTTATGTTTGAACAGGTTCTAACACCAACAATTTGTCATCATTATTTTTTAATCGGTTTAGTATTTGATAAGATTGCATAAAAATTGTAATATATAACGCTTTTCGCTTACTTCATCTTTTTAAATTTGGAATTTTTTTTCGACTGTTCTTAGAAAGAAGTTACATCTTGTAAGTAAATACCATGCCATACTTCAAAGTGATAGACCCCTCAGTTGTGCAAAAACCGCAAATTAGAACATGTTTTGCTTTTGCAACCCTCAGATGTTAGTGACAGCAACATAAAATATAACCTATATTATAGCAGGGACTATCACCATTGATTTGCAACCATTACTTTTGAAATAGCTTTGGTATTTCCTGACATTGAGTATAAATTGCAATTTAGAACGTTTTTAGAACGCTTTTCGCGCATTTTCACCACTTTTTAAATTTCTAATTTTTTCGAAACTGTTCTTAAAAATCATTTATATCTAATAAATATGTACCTTGCCTATTTTTAAGTTGCTAGCCCCTACCGATCACAAAAATCGATATTTAAAACGCTTTTTTGCTCCTGAAACGTCTAGGTGATAGTGATACCGACATAAAATAGCGTCTATGTTAGAGCAGAGTCTGTCAGCATCAATTTCCTACCATTTCTTTTGAAATCAGTTTGATTCTTCCTGAGATATCGCTGACAAATCGGCATTTAGAACGTTTTTAGAACGCTTTTCGCGCATTTTGCTCCTGCATCTCCTCTGGGGTAGTGAAAACAAATATAAAATATAGCCTATCTTGGAGCAAGATCTGTCACCATCATTTTTACACCATTATATTTGAAATCGGTTCAGTACTTCCTGAGATTGCATAGAAATCGCAATTTAGAACGTTTTTTCAGCGCTTTTTGCGCATTTTGACTCCCTTTTAAATTTCAATTTTTTTAGGAAATGCCCTTAGAGATCATTGATATCTTATGACTAACTACCATTCAAAATTTCACGATTCTAGGCCCTTCCATAACGCAAAAAGCGCAATTTAGAACGTTTTTCCCGTGCACCCCCTTTGGGGTAGTGTCACCGACATAAAACATAGCCTATGTTGGAGCAAAGGTTGTCACAGTCATTTTGACAACATAAATTTTTAATTCGGTTTGGTATTTCCTGAGATTGTGTAGAAACCACGATTTAGAACGTTTTTTAGAACGCTTTTCGCGATTTTCACCCCTTTTAAATTTCGAATCGTATAAGAACTGTTCTTAGAAATCCTTTATACCTAATAAGTAGCAAATATTTCAAATTTCTTATTTCTAGGCCATTCAGTAACACACAAATCGCCCTTTTTAGAACGTTTTTTGATCCTGCACCCCTTTTGGGGTAGTGGCACCGACATAAAATATAGCCTATCTTGGAGCAAGTATTGTCACCATCATTTTGACACCAATATTTTTAAAATCGGTTAGGTATTTCCTGAGATTATGTAGAAACTACCATTTAGAACGTTTTTTAGAACGCTTTTTGTGCATTTTCACCCCTTTTTTAAATTTCGAGTTGTTTAAGAATTGTTCTTAGACATCATTTATCATCATATCATACTCCTATTATAAAGAGGTAAAAATTGTTTATTTGTCGGAGATAAGCTCAGGAACTACCGAACCGATTCCAAATGTAATGGTATCAAAATGATGGTGTTCGCCCAACTTAGAACATAGGCTATATCTTACGTCGGTGCCACTACCCCAAAGGGGGTGCAGGAGCAAAAAACGTTCTAAAAATGCGATTTTTGCGTTACTGAAGGGCCTAGAAATATGAAATTTGGAATATTAGTTACTGATAAGATATAAATGGTGTATAAGAACAGTTCTTAAACAATTCGAAATTTTAAAGGGGTGAAAATGCACAAAAAGTGTTCTAAAAAACGTTCTAAATGGTAGTTGCTACATAATCTGAGGAAATACCAAACCGATTTCAAAAGTAATGGTATCAAAATGATGGTGTTATTCCAACTTAGAACATAGGATATATTTTATGTCGGTGCCACTACCCCAAAGGGGGTGCAGGAGCAAAAAACGTTCTAAAAATGCGATTTTTGCGATACTGAAGGACATAGAAATATGAAATTTGGAATATAAGTTACTTATAAGATATAAATGGTGTCTAAGAACAGTTCTTAAACAATTCGAAATTTAAAAGGGATGAAAATGCACAAAAGCGTTCTAAAAAACGTTCTAAATGGTAGTTTCTACATAATCTCAGGAAATACCAAACCGATTTAAAAAAAATTGGTATCAAAATGATGGTGTTCGCCCAACTTAGAACATAGGCTATATCTTACGTCGGTGCCACTACCCCAAAGGGGGTGCAGGAGCAAAAAACGTTCTAAAAATGCGATTTTTGCGTTACTGAAGGGCCTAGAAATATGAAATTTGGAATATTAGTTACTGATAAGATATAAATGGTGTATAAGAACAGTTCTTAAACAATTCGAAATTTTAAAGGGGTGAAAATGCACAAAAAGTGTTCTAAAAAACGTTCTAAATGGTAGTTGCTACATAATCTGAGGAAATACCAAACCGATTTCAAAAGTAATGGTATCAAAATGATGGTGTTATTCCAACTTAGAACATAGGATATATTTTATGTCGGTGCCACTACCCCAAAGGGGGTGCAGGAGCAAAAAACGTTCTAAAAATGCGATTTTTGCGATACTGAAGGACATAGAAATATGAAATTTGGAATATAAGTTACTTATAAGATATAAATGGTGTCTAAGAACAGTTCTTAAACAATTCGAAATTTAAAAGGGATGAAAATGCACAAAAGCGTTCTAAAAAACGTTCTAAATGGTAGTTTCTACATAATCTCAGGAAATACCAAACCGATTTAAAAAAAATTGGTATCAAAATGATGGTGTTCGCCCAACTTAGAACATAGGCTATATCTTACGTCGGTGCCACTACCCCAAAGGGGGTGCAGGAGCAAAAAACGTTCTAAAAATGCGATTTTTGCGTTACTGAAGGGCCTAGAAATATGAAATTTGGAATATTAGTTACTGATAAGATATAAATGGTGTATAAGAACAGTTCTTAAACAATTCGAAATTTTAAAGGGGTGAAAATGCACAAAAAGCGTTCTAAAAAACGTTCTAAATGGTAGTTGCTACATAATCTGAGGAAATACCAAACCGATTTCAAAAGTAATGGTATCAAAATGATGGTGTTATTCCAACTTAGAACATAGGATATATTTTATGTCGGTGCCACTACCCCAAAGGGGGTGCAGGAGCAAAAAATGTTCTAAAAATGCGATTTTTGCGATACTGAAGGACATAGAAATATGAAATTTGGAATATTAGTTACTTATAAGATATAAATGGTGTCTAAGAACAGTTCTTAAACAATTCGAAATTTAAAAGGGATGAAAATGCACAAAAAGCGTTCTAAAAAACGTTCTAAATGGTAGTTTCTACATAATCTCAGGAAATACCAAACCGATTTAAAAAATATTGGTGTCAAAATGATAGTGACAACGTTTACTCCAAGATAGGCTATGTTTTATGTCGGTGCCACTACCCCCAAATGGGGTGTAGGAGAAAAACATTCTAAATTGCTGTTTTTGCGTGACGGAAGGGCCTTGAATCGTGAAATTTAGAATGGTAGTTAGTTATAAGATATCAATGATCTCTAAGGACATTTCCTAAGAAAATCGAGGCGGCTTTGCTCGCGTAATATTTGAAATATGCCAAGTGATATTTATATGTTTGATTTTTATCAAAAGGTACTAACTAAATTTTTATTTTATTAAAAGGTAATATTTTAATTTATTAAAAGGTACTTATTACTTTTAGCAATAATTAAAAGAATTACTATTTAAAACACAGTTTGATTAAACATCATTATTACACTGCATTTGGTATAAATGAGACTTAAATAAATAAAATGAAATAAAACTAAATAAATGATAATTTAGAAAATATTTTGAAACTTTTATGCTCAGTTAACACGCTCATTTCAGTATTCATTTGAAGTTTTGAATTTTCTAGAAACCATCTTCTTACATCTTAAATTAAACCATCATGTCCAATTCCAAGTTCTACCACCTCTCTCAACATAAAGGGCTGTGTTGAAATAGAAACTGTCACCATTAATTTGCCAACATTAATTTTGAAATTGGTTTGTTATTTCCTAATATTCCACAGAAACGTAATTTAGAAAGCTTTTAAAGGCCTTTTTTAGAGCGTTTGTTGTTTCTGTGAAACCCAGGTGGTAGAATCATCGGCATAAAATATAGCCTGTGTAGGATCAGAGACTGCTACCATTGATTCGCAGCTATTACTTTTATATTTGGTTTATATTCCCTGAAATTGTGTAGAAATCGTAATTTAGGACTTTTTTCGAATGCTTTTCGCATATCCCCTTCACTTCACTCCTTTTTAATTAGAATTTATTTTCGACAGTCCTTCGAGGGCATTTATATTTTATAAGTAACTACCATGCCATATTTAAAGTTTCTAGCCTTTTCAGTATCACAGAAATCGCAATTTAGAAAGTTTTTAGCTACTGAAACCCTCTGGTGGTAGTGGCACAGACATAAAATATATCTTACGATTGAGCAGGTTCTATAATCAACAATTTGTCATCATTATTTTTTAATCGGTTTGGTATTTGATAAGATTACATAAAAATTGTTATTTACAACGCTTTTCGCTCACTTCATCTTTTTAAATTTGAAATTTTCTTTCGACAGTTCTTAGAAAGCAGTTGCATCTTGTAAGTAAATATCATGCCATACTTCAAAGTGTTAGACCCTTCAGTTATGCAAAAAACGCAAATTAGAACATGTTTTGCTTTTTCAACCCTCAGATGGTAGTGACAGCAACATAAAATATAACCTATGTTATAGCAGGGACTGTCACCATTGATTTGCAACCATTACTTTTGAAACAGCTTTTGAATTTCCTGAGATTGAGTAGAAATCGCAATTTAGAATGTTTTTAGAACGATTTTCGCGCATTTTCACCCCTTTTTAAATTTCCAATTTTTTCGAAACTGTTCTTAAAGATCATTTATATGTAATACATATGTACCTTGCCTAAATTTAAGTTGCTAGCCCCTACCGATCAGAAAAATGGAAATTTGGAACGCTTTTTTGCTCCTGCAACGTCTAGGTGATAGTGATACCGACTTAAAATAGCGTCTATGTTAGAATAGAGGCTGTCGGCATCAATTTCTTAATATTACTTTTGAAATCAGTTTGATTCTTCCTGAGATATTGATGACAAATCGGCATTTAGAACGTTTTTAGAACGCTTTTCGCTCATTTTGCTCCTGCATCTCCTCTGGGTTAGTGGAAACATATATAAAATATAGCCTATCTTGGAGCAAGATCTGCCACCATCATTTTAACGCCATTATATTTGAAATTTGTTCATTATTTCCTGAGATTGCATAGAAATTGCAATTTAGAACGTTTTTTACAACGCTTTTTGCGCATTTTGACCCCCCTTTTAAATTTCGATTTTCTTAGGAAATGTCCTTAGAGATCATTGATATCTTATAACTAACTACCATTCTAAATTTCACGATTCAAGGCCCTTCCGTCACGCAAAAACAGCAATTTAGAATGTTTTTCTCCTGCAGCCCCTTTGGGGTAGTGGCACCGACATAAAACATAGGCTATGTTGGAGCAGGGATTTTCACCATCATTTTGACACCAATATTTTTTAAATGGGTTTGTTATTTCCAGAGATTATGTAGAAACTACCATTTAGAACGTTTTTCAGAACGCTTTTCGCGCATTTTCACCCCTTTTAAATTTAGAATTGTTTAAGAACTGTTCTTAGAAGTCCTTTATATCTAATAAGTAGCTGATACTTCAAATTTCATATTTCTAGGCCCATCAGTAACACATAAATCGCATTTTTAGAACGTTTTTTGCTCCTACACCCCCTTTGGGGTAGTGGCACCGACATAAAACATAGCCTATCTTGGAGTAAACGTTGTCACTATCATTTTGACACCAATATTTTTTTAATCGGTTTGGTATTTCCTGAGATTATGTAGAAACTACCATTTAGAACGTTTTTTAGAACGCTTTTTGTGCATTTTCGCCCCTTTAAAATTTCGAATTGTTTAAGAACTGTGCTTATACACCATTTATATCTTATAAGTAACTAATATTCCAAATTTCATATTTCTAGGCCCTTCAGTAACGCAAAAATCGCATTTTTAGAACGTTTTTTGCTCCTGCACCCCCTTTGGGGTAGTGGCACCGACGTAAGATATAGCCTATGTTCTAAGTTGGGCGAACACCATCATTTTGATACCATTACATTTGGAATCGGTTCGGTAGTTCCTGAACTTATCTCCGACAAATAAACAATTTTTACCTCTTTATAATAGGAGTATGATATGATATGATGACTAGCAAACCCCGCGGCTTTGCTCGCGTAATATTTGAAAGTGATATTTATATGTTTAATTTTTATTAAAAGGTACTAACTAAATTTTTATTTTATTAAAAGGTAATATTTTATTTTATTAAAAGTTTTTTTATTATTATTAAAAGGTACTTATTACTTTTAGGAATAATTCAAAAATTACTATTTAAAACACAGTTTGATTAAACATCATTATTACACTGCATTTGGTATAAATGAGACTTAAATAAATAAAATGAAATAAAACTAAATAAATGATAATTTAGAAAATATTTTGAAACTTTTATGCTCAATTAATACGCTCATTTCAGTATTCATTTGAAGTTTTGTATTTTTTAGGAACCATCTTCTTACATCTTAAAATTAACTATCATGTCAAATTCCAAGTTCTACCACCTCTCTCAACATAAAGAGCTATGTTGAAATCCGATCACAAAAATCGAAATTTAGAATGCTTTTTTGCTCCTGCAACGTCTAGGTGACAGTGATACCGACATAAAATAGCGTCTATGTTAGAGCAGAGGCTGTCAGTATCAATTTCCTACCATTACTTTTGAAATCAGTTGGATTTCAGTTCTTCCTGAGATATTGCTGACAAATCGGCATTTGGAACGTTTTTAGAACGCTTTTCGCGCATTTTGCTCCTGTATCTCCTCTGGGGTAGTGGAAACAGATATAAAATATAGCCTATCTTGGAGGAAGATGAGTCACCATCATTTTTACACCATTATATTTGAAATCAGTTCAGTACTTCCTGAGATTGCATAGAAATAGCAATTTAGAAAGTTTTTTACAACGCTTTTTGCGCCTTTTGACACCCTTTTAAATTTCGATTTTTTTAGGAAATGTCCTTACAGACCATTGATATCTTATAACTAACTACCATTCTAAATTTCACAATTCTAGGCCCTTCCGTAACGCAAAAACCGCAGTTTAGAACGTTTTTCTCCTGCACCCCTTTTGGGGTAGTGTCATCGACATAAAACATAGCCAATGTTGGAGCAAGGGTTGTCATCATGATTTTGACATCTTTATTTTTTAATTCGGTTTGGTATTTCCTGAGATTTAGTGGAAACCATGATGTAGAACGTTTTTTAGAACGCTTTTCGCGCATTTTCACCCCTTTTAAATTTCGAATTGTTTAAGAACTGTTCTTAGAAATCCTTTATATCTAATAAGTAGCTAATATTTCAAATTTCATATTTCTAGGTCCTTCAGTAACACATAAATCGCATTTTTAGAACGTTTTTTGCTCCTGCACCCCCTTTGGGGGTAGTGGCACCGACATAAAATATAGCCTATCTTGGAGCAAGCGTTGTCACCATCATTTTGATACTGATATTTTTTAAATCGGTTTGGTATTTCCTGAGATTGTGTAAAAACCCCCATTTAGAACGTTTTTTAGAACGCTTTTCGCGCATTTTCACCCCTTTTAAATTGCGAATCGTTTAAGAACAGTTCTTAGAAATCCTTTATACCTAATAAGTAGCTAATATTTCAAATTTCATATTTCTAGGCCCTTCAGTAACACATAAATCGCATTTTTAGAACGTTTTTTGATCCTGCACCCCCTTTGGGGTAGTGGCACCGACATAAAATATAGCCTATCTTGGAGCAAGCGTTGTAACCATCATTTTGACACCAATATTTTTTAAATCGGTTCGGTATTTCTTGAGATTATGTAGAAACTACCATTTAGAACGTTTTTTAGAACGCTTTTTGTGAATTTTCACCACTTTTAAATTTCGAATTGTTTAAGAACTGTTCTTAGACATCATTTATATCTTATAAGTAACTAATATTCCAAATTTCATATTTCTAGGCCCTTCAGTAACGCAAAAATCGCGTTTTTAGAACGTTTTTTGCTCCTGCACCCCCTTTGGGGTAGTGGCACCGACATAAAATATAGCCTATGTTCTAAGTTGGACTAACACCATCATTTTGATACCATTACTTTTGGAATCGGTTCGGTAGTTTCAGAGCTTACCTCCTACAAATAAACAATTTTTACCTCTTTATAATATGAAGTATAGACTATCAAACCCCGCGGTGTTGCTCGCGTAATATTTGAAATATGCCAAGTGATATTTATATGTCTAATTTTTATTAAAAGGTACTAACTAAATTTTTATTTTACTAAAAGGTACTAACTAAATTTTTATTTTATTAAAAGGTAATATTTTATTTTATTAAAAGGTACTTATTACTTTTAGGAATAATTAAAAAAAATTACTATTTAAAACACAGTTTGATTAAATATCATTGTTACACTGCATAAGGCAGAAATGAGACTTAAATTAATAAAACGAAATAAAACTAAATAAATGATAATTTAGAAAATATTTTGAAACTTTTATGCTCAATTAATACGCTCAATTCAGTATTCATTTGAAATTTTGAATTTTTTAGAAACCATCTTCTTACATCTTAAAATTAACCATCATGTCAAATTCCAAGTCCTACCACCTCTCTCAACATAAAGGGCTATGTTGAAATAGGAACTGTCACCATTAATTTGCCAACATTAATTTTGAAATTGGTTTGTTATTTCCTAATATTCCACAGAAACGTAATTTAGAAAGCTTTTAAAGACCTTTTTTAGAGCGTTTGCTTTTCCTGTAAATCCCAGGTGGTAGAATCATCGGCATAAAATATAGCCTGTGTGTGTAGGATCAGAGACTGTTACCATTGATTCGCAACTATTACTTTTATATTTGATTTATATTTCCTGAAATAGCGTAGAAATCGTAATTTAGGACTTTTTTAGAATGCTTTTCGCACCTCCCATTCACTTCACCCCTTTTTAATTCGAATTTATTTTCGACAGTCCTTCGAGGGCATTTATATTTTATAAGTAACTACCATGCCATATTTAAAGTTTCTAGCCTTTTCAGTATCACAGAAATCGCAATTTAGAAAGTTTTTAGCTACTGCAACTCTCTTGTGGTAGTGGCACAGACATAACATATAGCTTATGTTTGAGAAGGTTCTATCACCAACAATTTGTTATCATTATTTTTTTAATCGGTTTGGTATTTGAAAAGATTACGTAAAAATTGTAATTTATAACGCTTTTCGCTCACTTCATCTTTTTAAATTTGAAATTTTCTTTCGACAGTTCATAGCCCACCAGTGGCTGAGAGGTTCTGCTCTCGAAGCTGGTAGACGGGAAGTGCTGGGTTCGAACCCAATCGCGCCCGTCGGCCTAATCGTTCGGAGTTTTCGTGGTTTTCTTCGAATCTTGGATTTCCAAGCGTTAATACGGGTTAGGTTCCCTTAGAAAGACCCCCACGAAGGGCACTCCCCCCCAGGGCCCATATCCCTCGTGCAGATAATTGGCCGTCATAAATACAACCAACCATCGACAGTTCATAGAAAGCAGTTGCATCTTGTAAGTAAATAACATGCCATACTTCAAAGTGTTAGACCCTTCAGTTATGCAAAAAAACGCAAATTAGAACATGTTTTGCTTTTTCAACCCACAGATGGTAGTGACAGCAACATAAAATATAACCTATATTATAGCAGGGACTGTCACCATTGATTTGCAACCATTACTTTTGAAATAGCTTTGGAATTTCCTGAGATTGAGTAGAAATCGCAATTTAGAACGTTTTTAGAACGCTTTTCGCGCCTTTTCACCCCTTTTTAAATTTCCAATTTTTTCGAAACTGTTCTTAAAGATAATTTATATGTAGTACATATGTACCTTGCCTAATTTTAAGTTGCTATCCCCTACCGATCACAAAAATCGAAATTTGGAACGCTTTTTTGCTCCTGCAACGTCTAGGTGATAGTGATACCGACTTAAAATAGCTTCTATGTTAGAGCAGAGGCTGTCAGCATCAATTTCTTAACATTACTTTTAAAATCAGTTTGATTCTTCCTGAGATATTGGTGACAAATCAGCATTTAGAACGTTTTTAGAAAGCTTTTCGCTCATTTTGCTCCTGCATCTCCTCTGGGTTAGTGGAAACATATATAAAATATAGCCTATCTTGGAGCAAGATCTGTCACCCTCATTTTAACATCATTATATTTGAAATCGGTTCAGTATTTCCTGAGATTGCATAGAAATTGCAATTTAGAACGTTTTTTACAACGCTTTTTGCGCATTTTGACCCCCCTTTTAAATTTGGATTTTTTTAGGAAATGTCCTTAGAGATCATTGATATCGTATAACTAACTACCATTCTAAATTTCACGATTCAAGGCACTTCCGTCACACAAAAACCGCAATTTAGAACGTTTTTCTCCTGCAGCCCCTTTGGGGTAGTGGCACCGACATAAAACATAGCCTATATTGGATTAAGGATTTTCACCATCATTTTGACGCCATTATTCTTTAAATCTGTTTGGTATTTCCTGAGATTGTGTAGAAACTAACATTTAGAACGTTTTTTAGAACGCTTTTCGCGTATTTTCACCCCTTTTAAATTTCGAATTGTTTAAGAACTGTTTTTAGAAATCCTTTATATCTAATAAGTAGCTGATACTTCAAATTTCATATTTCTAGGCCCATCAGTAACACATAAATCGCATTTTTAGAACGTTTTTCTCCTGCAGCCCCTTTGGGGTAGTGGCACCGACATAAAACATAGCCTATCTTGGAGCAAACGTTGTCACTATCATTTTGACACCAATATTTTTTAAATCGGTTTGGTATTTCCTGAGATTATGTAGAAACTACCATTTAGAACGTTTTTTAGAACGCTTTTTGTGCATTTTCACCCCTTTTAAATTTCGAATTGTTTAAGAATTGTTCTTGGACACCGTTTATATCTTATAAGTAACTAATATTCCAAATTTCATATTTCTAGGTCCTTCAGTAACGCAAAAATCGCATTTTTAGAAGGTTTTTTGCTCCTGCACCCCCTTTGGGGTAGTGGCACAGACATAAAATATAGCCTATGTTCTAAGTTGGACTAACACCATCATTTTGATACCATTACTTTTGAAATCGGTTTGGTATTTCCTGAGATTATGTAGAAACTACCATTTAGAACGTTTTTTAGAACGCTTTTTGTGCATTTTCACCCCTTTTAAATTTCGAATTGTTTAAGAACTGTTTTTAAACACGATCTATATCTTATAAGTAACTAATATTCCAAATTTTATATTTCTAGGCCCTTCAGTAACGCAAAAATCGCATTTTTTGAACGTTTTTTGCTCCTGCACCCCCTTTGGGGTAGTGTCACAGACATAAGATATAGCCTATATTCTAAGTTGGGCGAACACCATCATTTTGATACCATTACTTTTAGAATCGGTTCGGTAGTTCCTGAGCTTACCTCCAACAAATAAACAATTTTTTTCCTCTTTATAATATGGCTAGCAAACCCCGCGGCTTTGCTCGCGTAATATTTGAAATATGCCAAGTGATATTTATATGTCTAATTTTTATTAAAAGGTACTAATTAAATTTTTATTTTATTAAAAGGTAATATTTTATTTTATTAAAAGGTTTTTTTTTAATTAAAAGGTACTTATTACTTTTAGGAATAATTCAAAAATTACTATTTAAAACACAGTTTGATTAAGCATCATTATTACACTGGATTAGTCAGAAATGAGACTTAAATTAATAAAATGAAAAAAAACTAAATAAATGATAATTTAAAAAATATTTTGAAACTTTTATGCTCAATTAATACGCTCAATTCAGTATTCATTTGAAATTTTGAATTTTTTAGAAACCATCTTCTTACATCTTAAAATTAACCATCATCTCAAATTCCAAGTCCTACGACCTCTCCCAACATAAAGGGCTATGTTGAAACAGGAACTGTCACCACTAATTTGCCAACATTAATTTTTAAATCGGTTTGCTATTTCCTAATATTCCACAGAAACGTAATTTAGAAAGCTTTTAAAGCCCTTTTTTAGAAAGTTTGTTTTTCCTGTGAATCCCAGGTGGTAGAATCACCGGCATAAAATATAGCCTGTGTAGGATCAGAGACTGATACCATTGATTCGCAACTATTACTTTTATAATCGGTTTATATTCCCTGAAAATGCATAGAATTGTAATATAGAACTTTTTTAGAATGCTTTTCGCACTTCTCCTTCGCTTCACCCATTTTTAATTCGAATTTATTTTCGACGTTCTTTCAAGGGCATTTATATTTTATGAGTAACTACCATGTCATATTTAAAGTTTCTAGCCTTTTCAGTATCACAGAAATCTCAATTTAGAAAGTTTTTAGCTCCTGCAACCCTCTGGTGGTAGTGGAACAGACATAAAATATAGCTTATGTTTGAGCAGGTTCAATCAACTAAATTTGTCATCATTATTTTTTAAATCGGTTTGGTAATTTATAAGTTTGCTTAAAAATTGTAATTTATAACGCTTTTCACTCAATTAATTTTTTTAAATTTGGAATTTTCTTTCGACTGTTCTTAGAAAGCAGTTGCATCTTGTAAGTAAATACCATGCCATACTTCAAAGTGTTAGACCCCTCAGTTGTGCAAAAAACGCAAATTAGAATTTGTTTTGCTTTTGCAACCCTCAGATGGTAGTGACAGCAACATAAATTATAATCTATGTTATAGCAGGGACTGTCACCCTTGATTTGCAACCATTACTTTTGAAACAGCTTTGGTATTTCCTTAGATTGAGTAGAAATCGCAATTTAGAACGTTTTTAGGACGCTTTTCGTGGATTTTCACCCCTTTTTAAATTTCCAATTTTTCCGAAACTGTTCTTAAAGATCATTTATATCTAATAAATATGTACCTTCCCTAATTTTAAGTTGCTAGCCCCTACCGATCACAAAAATCGAAATTTAGAACGCTTTTTTGCTCCTGCAACGTCTGGGTGACAGTGATACCGACATAAAATAGCGTCTATGTTAGAGCAGAGGCTGTCAGCATCAATTTCCTACCATTACGTTTGAAATCAGATTCATTGTTCCTGAGATATTGCCGACAAATCGGCATTTAGAACGTTTTTAGAACGCTTTTCGCGCATTTTGCTGCTGCATCTCCTCTGGGGTAGTGGAAACAGATATAAAATATAGCCTATCTTGGAGCAAGATCTGTCACCATCATTTTTACACCATTATATTTGAAATCGGTTCAGTACTTCCTGAGATAGCATAGAAATCGCAATTTAGAAAGTTTTTTACAACGCTTTTTGCGCATTTTGACCCCCCTTTTTTCGATTTTTTTAGGAAATGTCCTTACAGATCATTGATATCTTATAACTAACTACCATTCCAAATTTCACGATTCTAGGCCCTTCCGTAACGCAAAAGCCGCAGTTTAGAACGTTTTTCTCCTGAACCCCCTTTGGGGTAGTGGCACAGACATAAAACATCGCCTATGTTGGAGCAAGGGTTATCACCATCATTTTGACGACATTATATTTTAAGTCAGCTTGGTATTTCCTGAGATTGTGTAGAAACCACCATTAGAACGTTTTTTAGAACGCTTTTCGCGCATTTTCACCACTTTTAAATTTCGAATTGTTTAAGAACTGTTCTTAGAAATCCTTTATATCTAATAAGTAGCTAATATTTCAAACTTCATATTTCCAGGCACTTCAGTAACGCAAAAATCGCATTTTTAGAACGTTTTTTGCTCCTGCACCCCCTTTCGGGTAGAGGCACCGACGTAAAATATAGCCTATGTTCTAAGTTGGACTAACACCATCATTTTGATACCATTACTTTTGAAATCGGTTTGGTATTTCCTGAGATTATGTAGAAACTACCATTTAGAACGTTTTTTAGAACGCTTTTTGTACATTTTCACCCCTTTCAAATTTCGAATTGTTTAAGAACTGTTCTTAGACATCATTTATATCTTATAAGTAACTAATATTCCAAATTTCATATTTCTAGGCCCTTCAGTAACGCTAAAATCACATTTTTAGAACGTTTTTTGCTCCTACACCCCCTTTGGGGTAGTAGCACCGACATAAGATATTGCCTATGTTCTAAGTTGGACTAACACCATCATTTTGATGCCATTACTTTTGGATTCGGTTCGGTAGTTCCAGAGCTTACCTCCTACAAATAAACAATTTTTTCCTCTTTATAATAGGAGTATAGATGAGTATAGACTAGCAAACCCCGCGGCTTTGCTCGCGCAATAGTTGAAATATTCCAAGTGATATTTGCATGAATATTTTTTATTGGAAGAACACTTCTTGAAATAATTCAAAAATTACAAATTAAGCCACAGTTTGACTAAACATCATTATAAAAGTGTAATAGACAGAAATGAGATTTTAATTAATAAGAAGAGATAAAACTAATTTCAAATAAATGATAATTTAGAAAGTATTTTGAGACTTTTATGCTCATTTCTTACGCTCATTTCAGTACGAGGGTTTCTCTGAAATTATTGAGATACGCGCAGACGAGAATTTACAAAATAAAAATAACGGTTAAATTTTAAAATACAAAGTATTTTAACACAGCAGACGATTTTTTACTGACTTACTTCAACTTGTTTAGCAAAGAATAAATTTTAAACAGAAGAGAAAATGGAGTTGACGCGAGAACATTTTCGCACTATGATTTTCTACGATTTAAAACAGGATTAAATAAAGAAGAATGCGTTCATGGGTTGAAATTAGCATTTGGTGATGAATATCCAGCTCGTGCTGCTGTATTCAGATGGTTTAAAGAATTTAGCAGAGGTCGCAATTTTCTTCAGGATGAAGAACACACAAAAAGGCCGCCGTCGGCAGTAATACAGGATAATGTGTCTGCCATACGAAAAATGTTAATAGATGATAATCGCTGTACCTATCAAATGATACAGAAGGAATTTAACATTGGATCCGCAACCATACACAAAATTATTCATGAAGAATTGCATATGAAAAAAGTAGTTTGCCGTTGAGTTCCCATAATTTAATTCAGCAACAAAAAGAGAAGCGTGTCAGAATCAGTAAAGAAACTCCTAAATTGCTAAATGATGGTGACCACCGCATCATTTCTAAAATTATAATATGTAATGAAACGTACATACCGTTTTTTGACGTTCCAGCACGTCAAGAAAGCAAAGTATAGGTCTTTGAAGATGATCCCACGCCGACAATGGTGAAAAGACAACGCGCACTGAAAAAAGTGATGTATGCCGTTTTCTTCAGAAGTACGGGATTGGTCTAAATCATCAAGTTAGAAGGACAGAAGACAGTAACAGCAAACTGTTATACCACTAAATGTCTTCCAGATATTCTACAAGAAGTGAATGTTAGGGGACTAATGCTTCACCATGACAATGCATCTTCAGATGCAGCCGGATTAACAGTTGAGTTTCTTAAACAAAAACGAATTAAAGCGATAGAACATTCGCCGTATTCACCTGATCTAGCTATATGAGAATTTTGGTTATTCTTTAATCTAAAAAAGATCTTATGTGGGCATCGTTTTCATTCAGAAGGAGAGATTGATGTGGCTATAAATGCATTTTTTTCATCTATTCCAAGAAATGAATGGCTTGAGGCATTTAATCTGTGGAAAATTCGTCCACAAAAGTGCATTGATGCTGGAGGAGACTACTTTGAACACACCTAAAATTTTGTAAGTGTAACTTTAAAAACCTAGTTGTATCTAAAAAATTTCAGAGTGACCGTCGTATTTTTTTTAATTTGAATTTTTTAGAAACCATCTTAACACATTTACATCTTAAAATTAACCATCGTGTCAAATTCCAAGATTCTTGTTTAACAGTCTACCACCTCTCTGGTGTTATTGGCGCCAAAATAAAATGCCGAAACACACTTGAAATAGAATGGCTCTAAAAATGTTCAAACAGAGACTGTCACCATTAATTTGCCACCATTAACCTTGAAATCGGTGGGTCCTTATATTCTATAGAAAACGGAATTTAGATGTTTTTAAAGACGTTCTTGTTGTTCCTGCCAATCAGGTGGTAGTGACATCGGCATAAAATATAGCCCGTATAGGATCAGGAACTATCATTCTTTATTTGCAACCAATAACTTCTGTAATCGGTTTATTATTTCCTGAGATTCCATAGAAATCGTAATTTAGGACTCTTTTAGAATGCTTTTCGCTCCTTCCCTTCGCTTCACCCCTTTTTAATTTTGAATTTATTTTCGACTGTTCTTAGAGGACATTTATATTTTATAAGTAACTACCGTGGTAAATTTAAATTTTCTAGCCTCTTCAGTACCGCAGAAATCGCAATTTAGAAAGTTTTTTGCTCCTGCAACACTCTAGAGATTGTGGCACCGAAATAAAATATAGCTTATGGTTGAGCAGGTTCTATCACCATCAATTTGCAACCATTATGTTTCAAATCGGTTTCGTATTTCATACGATTGCATAAAAATCGCAATTTAGAACGCTTTTTGCTCACTTCATCCTTTTAAATTTGGAATTTTCTTTCGACAATTCTTAGAAAGCATTTGCATCTTTGAGGTAATTACCATTCCAAATTTAAAATGTTAGACCCCCTCTTTAAAACAAAAAACGCAATTTAGAACATTTTTTGCTCCTGTAACCGCCAGGTGATAGTGACAAAAACGTAAAATATAGGCTATGTTGGAGCGGGGACTGTCACCATCAATTTGAAACCATTACATCTGAAATCGGTTTATATTTCCTGAGATTGCGTAGAAATCGCTATTTAGAACGTTTTTAGAACGCTTTTTGTTTATTTTCACCCCATTTAAATTTCATATTTTTGAGAAACTCTTCTCAGAGGGCATTTACATCTCATAAGTAATTACCATGCCAAATTTCAAATTGCTAGCCTCTTCAGTATAAAAAAAATTACAATTTAGAGCGTTTTTAAAATGCAACCGCAAGGTGGTTATGACGCCGACTTGAAGTAGTTCCTATATTGGAGCAAGGACTGTCATCATCAATTTTCAACCATTACTTTTAAAATCGGTATCGTACTTTCTGAGATTGCGTAGAAATCGCCATTTAGAATGTTTTTTAGAACTCTTTCGCGAATTTTGTCCCCTTTTAAATTTCGTATTTGCTAAGAAATGTTCTTAGCGATCATTTATATCTTATAAGTAACTATCATTCTAAGTTTCATGTTTCTAGGCCTTTCAGTAACACAAAAATCGCAATTTCGAACGATTTTTTGCTCTTGCACCCACTTTAGGGGTAGTGGCACCGACATAAAATGTAGCCTATGTTGGAGCAAGGGTTATCGCATCATTTTGACACCATTATTTTTAAAATCGGTCTAGCTTGCGAAAAAATCGCCATTTAGAACGTTCTTTAGAACGCCCTTTTGCACATTTTCAACCGATTTTTATTTCGATATTTTAAAGAAATGTTCTTAGAGATCATTTATATTTACCGTACACTACCGGACAAATTCCATGTTTCTGTGCGCTTCAGTAACACAAAAATCGCAATTCCGAACGTTTTTTTGCTTCTGCAGCTCCTTTAGGGGTAGTTGCACCGATATAAAATGTAGCCTATGTTGGAGCAAGGGTTGTCACCATCATTTTGGCACCATTGTTTTTTAAATCGGTTTGGTACTTCTTGAGATAGCGTAAAAATCACTATTTAGAACCCTTTTAGAACTCTTTTTGTGCATTTTTACCCCTTTTTATTTTCGATTTTTTTAAAGAAATGTACTTAGAGATCATTAGTATCTTATAAGTAACTACCATTCCAAATATCATATTTCTAGGCCCTACAGTAACACAAAAATCGCATTATTAGAACGTTTTTTGCTCCTGCCCTCCCCCCTTTCGTCCAGTGGCACAGACATAAGATATAGCCTATGTTCTAAGTTGGACTAACGCATTAATTTTGATACCATAACTTTTGGAATCGGTTCGGTAGTTCCAGAGCTTACCTCCTACAAATAAACAATTTTTACCTCTTTATAATATTAAGTATAGATAGATTATAGATTATAGATATATATAAACTTATATCTATATATTATACCATATTTATGTATATAGATAGATATTCAACTCTTGAAATTACTGAATGAAAGAAATTAAAATGATACATTAATTAAATGTATATTTTAATAATTAATGAAGTGTTTTCATGATTTTGTAAACAAGATTTTAATTCATGTTATTCAAATTTAAGCTTATTAAACTTCAAATGTATTCTTATTTGCAAGAGTAATTTTCAATTTATCTTGTATTCTATTAGCATATGTAAATACGTAAATCATGCTTCATTACGCGTTCGGAATGTATGACATTGAATGTGAAAACTGATTTTCTATTCAAATACGTTTTACGTGTATTTCTTCCAAGCTATTGAGATTCACATCTGAGAATACACTGGATTATTATCTGATTAATCTGATATATTAAGAAGCTACCAAAAGGGGATAATTGTTAAGATAAAAAAGAATAAATCCTAGAAAAAATTTCTCTTATATGTGATATTTGGTCTTTCTTGTGATTAAGGTGAAGAATCTAAAGCTGAGGTAGATTTATTTTTTGTTCTAATATGACAACCCCTTAGTAAATATCTATTGTCATGTTTACATAATTTAAATAAACGTCCTTTTTGCACGGCTGCCAAGAAGGGTTATGTGTTTCACGCTTATCTGGGTATGTGGATTTTTTATACGCTCGAAACATCCCAACGGCTGGGTGGATTTTAATGAATGAGGTCTCTGTCGATTCGTCTTAACCATCCGACGGTTATAGACAAGGTTTCATTTTTATAAATTCAAAATGGTGGCCATAAATTCAAAATGGTTGTAGAGACTAAAAAAAAAATTTACGCACCCTATTGAGTGGCATACCATTGGAAAGGTCTTTCAAAATGAAGACGATGCTTCATTGACTATTTTACAGTCAGAAACTCTGCTAAAATATTACACAACCTGAAAGTTGTGTAGGTGGTATCTCTAGCTTTACTTTAACTCTAACCTTCATAGACATCTATAGGCCTCATCAAAACAGTGTTCATAGATAAGAACCAATAATTAAACACAACTTAAAAGTCATCAATACAAGTAAATAAGAAAAATATCTAAGTAATATAAAAAAAAAATGTTTCACATTCATGAGAAATAATTAATTAGTTCGCTTTTTAAGCAGTCGGGTTTTTTTATTTTTTTTTTTAATTTATTTTTATTTACATGATGTTCTCAATTCTATTGGTACCACGCTAAATAGATCTATTGAAATAAAATTTAACAAAATATCTATAATGATGTAATTACAAGAATTGTATGATATGTATAAAATACAATGACACACCTTGTTCAAAATTTTAATTCATTTTGTTTAAAAAATCTAATTTAAAAGTTCACAAATATAAATTGAAATTTTACAACCTTTTGTAATGAAAACGTCATATAATTTGTTGTAAAAATGCTTATTTAAGTTGAAAAAAAATCCATCCTGAGTTTATTAAATACATAGTTCTTATCCATAATTAAAGAAAATTTATAAGAAGTTTAACAATATTTTTTCGCAAGTGGGACTCAATGTCTACTGTATTGGTATTGCTATTAATAAAAAAATAACAAATAATAATTCATTTTGAAATTTTGAATTCTTCTGTTATTCATTTCTCGCAATAAAATCACAGAAAAGTGAAAAATCATTTTTGACACATGGTTTTCTCTGAATATTTCAGTACTTGTAAATATATACGTGAAAATTTGATAATCCATAATACTTTTTCCAAACAATGCCTTCCTACATTCATGTTACTTCATAGTTTGAGAATTATAACAACAGGGAATGATAGAGAAATATTCCTATATGATAAAATATTGACAAGCTAAATAAATAAGTTTTTTTTAGTACTAATATTAAGTTAGATTTATAAAAAATATAATGAAAACCTATATGGAAATTTAATTACTTGAAGATATGCTTGAAGTTTTCTTTTAGTAAAATCATAGACTAAATGCAATATTCCACCTTGAATCAATCACAAAAGACCCAATATGAACTTTAAAACGTTTTCTGATTACTTAAAATGTGACAGATAATAATGCTAAACATATTAAAAGTTTAAAATATGCATTTTCTTTAAATTTCCTAGTACTTTTGGTCTGAAATTACGCATACATTATCAAGGAATATTTTCATGAAAATATTCCCTTGACGATGCAAAAATGTAAAAATAATTTATCTTACTTTCATTAGTACTACAATAACATATAAAATTTTTAACAAAGCGCATTTAATACTATGATTTGCATATTTTTCTTGTAACAAAAAGCACAATACAAAATACCTAATAATATTTGATTATTTTTTAATAATTATTTGTTACATATTAAATTTTTTATTATATACATAGTAAATTGTAATTATTAAATGTGTGTACACACACACATTTGTGCCTCTGCGTGTCCTAATCCTATAGTAATATAATATGTATAAAATACTAACATTGGCTGCAGCAATAGTAGTACATGAACCTATAAGTATTGCAATGATAAGGGAATGGAGGATATTCCAAATCTTTGTTCGAGGCTAAAAAAGTCACGTGATACCGGTAATTTACCCAAGGAACTTCTACCTGATAAGAAGGGAAGATACTATTTTTCCTGTAACAAAAAACACAATACATAATTAGATAAACTTTTTGACCAAAAATAAAACCGACTTCGAAAACTACTGCAAAGTAAAAAGCGCACTTTTTGCTTTTATCGTGCAATCTGATTAAAATTTACATGTTCTCATTTCTTCATACAATTCAGATGTTTTCATGTATTAATTTAGTTTGCTTCTGTATTATTTAGCATTTTAAATAATGGTTGGCAATTGAGAATTGTAAATATGACTGCCGATTAGAAATTGTGAAGAAACATATTGGAGAAGATCCATTAGTGAATTTGAATGGGAATATCGCCAAATTAGTCAGTTACAGCCAAGTTGGTTTCATTTATGACAACTTATTTTGGTCGCCAAATTTGGCGATATTTCACCAAATGGCGCCATGTCTGGTGACAACTTGGCGATAACGCATATGAATACATAGCTTTATGCTTATGAATGAAAAACCGGTTACAACAATGAAAGATAATTTGCGAAAAATCCTTTATTTTATTGGTTTTTGTTGAATTACTAAAAAACTACTCAACCAATTTCGATGAAACGGAAGTGGTACCAATTCGAGAGTATCCTCTTTCAATTAAAACCAAAATCACATAAATCGGACAAAAAGTTCCGGAGCAATCGGTGAACATACATAAAAAAAAAAAAACATACATATGCGTCGAATTGATAACCTCCTCCTTTTTTCGAAGTCGGTAAAAATGCCTAATCATATTTGATTATTTTTTAATAATTATTTGTTACATATTAAATTTTTTATTATATACATAGTAAATTGTAATTATTAAATGTGTGTACACACACACATTTGTGCCTCTGCGTGTCCCAATCCTATAGTAATATAATATATATAAAATACTAACATTGGCTGTAGCAATAGTAGTACATGAACCTATATAAGTATTGTAATGATAAGGGAATGGAGGATATTCCAAATCTTTGTTCGAGGATAAAAAAAGCCACGTGATACCGGTAATTTACCCAAGGAACCTGATAAGAAGGGAAGATACTACTGCTTTGCCTCGTGAACTGTTTCATTGGCTAGCGGTGATTTATATTACACGTCTACGGATCCTTCTCTTCTTTACGCTACAAGTTTTTACCTTGATCACGTGATCAAAACGTAGATGGAATATCCTCCATTCTGAATTCTACCCCGCCTCGTAAGTTGCGAAAATAGCACTTTCCCATGAATCGCAGTTTACGTTTCTGGAGATTTCCTGGCCTCGCTATCATATCGGAGCAGGTTTTTCGATATGCGGGGATAACGAAGGTACAGCGCCTAGAAGATACAGTGTGGGAAACGGCTATTCCTATAATGCTTTAAAAAGTGCTAAAAACTTGTATCCCATAAATCTCCAACAATGCTCAGCGGCAATATGCTGATACGAGCGCCATCTCGTAACTCTTTTCAATATAAACCCTGTGTTTTCAAAAAATACAGCATGTTAAATATCGGAAACTATAAATATAAGATATTTTAGTCTGTTATAAGCTAATTTAGTTAAGGAATGACGTGAAATAGGTTAAAGAGTCTCTTTTAGAATGACTATCGTTTTTAAATCACTACGATGGCGCTACGATCGACATCTTGTTATTCAGCATCGTTGTACATTTATGGGATTCAATTTTTTAGCACTATTTTGTAGCCGTTTTCCACACTGTATCTTCTAGGCGCTGTAACGAAGGTACAGCGCTTAGAATATATAGTGTGGAAATCGGCTATCCCTCTAATACTTAAAAAAGTGCTAAAATATTGTATCCCTTAAATGTGCAATGATACTGCTGCAATATGCATATCGCAGCGACATCTGCAGGATATTTTCTACAACTGCAAGAAATTGCTTGTCTATACAATGTAATACTAGTTATACGAAAATCCCGCAGGTGTCGCTGCGGTCGACTTTTGTAATTTTAGCAGTATCGTCGCACATTTAAGGGATACAAATGTTTAGCACTGTTTGGATAGCATATTTCCACAGTAGGTTTTCTAGGCGCTGTAACGAAGGTGCTGTGTGGCCAATCTTGGAAAGAACGAAGGGAGATTTTTTGAGAAATGAAGGCTGTTTGTTGTGTTTTGGCGTACGAGCGGACATGTAATGAAACAAGTAAAAATTAAATTTAAAAAATCAAAAAACAACCGACTACGTAAAAAGCGAACTAATTAATTATGTCTCATCAATGTGAAACTATTTTTTATATTACTTACCTATTTTTTAATTTACTTGTATTGATGAGTTTTAAGTTGTGTTTAATTGTTATTTCCTAACTGTAAACACTGTTTTGATGAGGTCTATTGATGTCTATGAAGGTTAGAGTAGCAGTAAAGCTATACATCCTACCTGCACAACTTCCAGGTTGTGTAATACTTAAACGGAGCTTCTGATTGTAAAATAGTCATTGAAACATCGTCTTCATTTGAAAGACCTATCCAATGATATGCCACTCAATTGGGTGCGTAATTTTTTTTGCCTCTACCGCCATTTTGTATTTAAAGGCCGTCATGTTGAATTTATAAAAACAAAACCTAGCCTATAACTACCGGACTATTAAAACGAATCGATAAATATATAGTAATATCCATGTTGAGGGGGATAGATTTTAAAATGTGAGCAAAGTTGAATAAAGTGTTTGAATGCTAATCATAGACAATAAATACTTTACACGGGAACTAAACTATGACGTTACAGTACTGTCATATTTCAAAAAAATTAGGTAGCTCTTCAAACGGTGAACCATCTGATCTCAAGTATACTTCATCTAAAAGATCGATACATTATGAATAATTAGTCAATCGTTAAGTATTTATTTCAATCAAATTACAGACAAAATTATATTTTGGTATATGGCATTTTGAAAATATTAGTTATTCGAAATTTATTGTTAACTGACTATTTCTAAAATTTCAGATATAAGATATTTATATCTAATTTAAAATGTTGCAGTAGTTTTACAGATTATTAAAAAAATTGAGAAATAGCATAGGTTTTTTAAATTACACTCAGCAATACGTTATTTTATTTTTAAAATAAAATCATTAGAATCCCATTTAAGTTTATCTATATTGATTTAACAGTAAAAGTACAGGAATTTTACTAAATAAAAGCAAAGATATTCAACAATCCAAATGAAATAGTTATTGTAAACAAATATTCCACAAGTGTTAGTAGTATTCAGATTAACCGAGCTAGAACGAAAGCTTTTTTTAAATGTTTAAATCTGCAAGAACATGACACATTTGAACTAAAGTTATTTCGGATTAATGAATTTTGTTACTTTCTTTTTCCATTTTCATACAAACTTTAAAACATTTCTTACAATTACCATATATATTTTTATAAAAACTATCATGGCCATGGTTTATTCCAGAATCTGAGAAGTTTATACGAGTATAATACGAGAATATAAATAATATGAGAGATCTTTAAATAAGTATTTATATCTGAAATATTTTTTAATATAAATTCGTTGTTTTTGAGTGTTAAACATGGTTATTCTGTGATTACGTATTATAAAGTGTAAAAATTTTTAAATAGCTAGAATTTTTTTAGCATAAACTTCCAGAAAAACTCGTCAATGTATACTAAATAATTCCTTATTTTTTTTAACAAAAAATTTCCGTAGTTCTAGAAAACGTATTTTATAGGTGAATTCTTCCCAAAAGTCTGAGGAAGAAATTCCTTTCATTTCTAGCACCCATGCCCTGTATTTAAATAGTATTCGAATTTATTTTAAAAATGAAAAACCAAAAATTGTATAAATTAAGATTTCTGATCTAATAATAAAAAAAAAAGATTTTGAATTAAAAAATAAGAAACAATCACTTTTCTCATTCATTCAAAAGTACGCACAATTTTTTAAAAAGTTAAATAAAGTTGAATTTACAAAGTTGTTTATAAAGAAATATTCACATTAAAAATATTTTTAAATGAACGCGTTTAAAAAATTTCTTTAATTAAATATTAAATGGAAAAAACCGATTTTACTCAAAAAAGGAAAGAAATTTTTTTATCGAATAAAAATATAATATGCATATTTGACATCTAGTAATCTATTTAAAAATATTTAGAATTCATATTTTTATCGTATACTAATACTGAAGTATCAAAACCCCAGCTACAATCACATTAAAGACGATATTTTTCCGAAATTAACTTCAAATTTAATTTTTTTAATGAAATTAATCAAACCATATATATTTGAAACAAACACATTTACTTTAAAGTATTTCACTAGTGTACAGCAGAAGCCCAGTAGTTATCGTGCTCGTTTCCTAACACTAAGATACCTGGCTCAAATTCTAGGTCATCAAGTTTTATTTCTTTCCCATTTTTTTCAATTGACGTATATATTAGCTCCAGTAACGGTTTAAAAAGAAACGGATATTCGTCAATTAACGGGAAAATCCTGGTTGTACGGCTCCAGGAAAATTTCCGAGAATGGAAGAAAGTATTTATGAGAGTGTAGATCCATATCGAAATGCTTGACAAAAATCAGCAGCGATCAATCAAACAAACAATAGATTCAATCTAAATTTTCTCTCTTTTTATGATTTTCTTGATACAGATTTGTATATCTCTCCTATATATGGTAACATACAATGTTTCGTAATAAATTCATCATGTTTTCAATACGTTTCATAATGTTTCAACTCCCAAACTTACCATCGCAGAACCAATAGCTTTATCAAAAAAAAAAAAAAAAAAAAAAAAAATCTGAATACGATAGCAGACATTCATTTCTTTATTTGAGCATTGTGACATGTTGACTTTAGTACCGCAGAAATTTTTTATCGCGTTGGATCTAAAAAAAATTTCTTTTGTTCTCTATAGATTGCAATATATGAACATGGCTGTCTATTTTTTAATAAGATTTAACCATACCTCGCTTATTAATTTCGTACATAGTATATTAACGCTTTAACATATTACCCATGGATTTTTCTCCAACAGTTACTCTACAAATTCAGATGATGCCGTTAAAATAGGAAAGTTTTCAGGAAATGGTACATTCTATCTTTTGAATGTGTCATAATATGAAAATTTTCATATTCAACTGACCTTTTGATTAAATCTGGATTTTTTGATTAAAAGGAAAACAAATTCATTTTTGTGAGTTTTAAGATCAGCCCATTATACAGGGTGTCTGGTCTCAACGGTGTCCAATGGCTAATTCCTAAACTGTTAGTCAGAGACATATAGTTCCACTTAAAAAAATGAATCAAATCAGATAAAGAAATATTTTAAAAGCGATTTGGGTCAATAAAAACATTTCTTAAAAAATTACGAAATTTAAATTTTTATACGGTCCCCCGGTCCTATAAGTTATATTTAGTAAAATTTTCCTATTGCACTGACAAGTAAGACAAAAAAAGTCCCATTCATATGACACTAAAATTGTGCGAGTTATGAAACTTTAAAAATGCATGACTTATGCCACTTTTTCTGCTCTGAAAACAAAAGAGTTCGGCTTGGCTTTGAGGGTTCATATTCCAAGTGCTTAAAATATTCGAAGATCTCATTTCATGTGTATTTGCGCTTTGAAAAATATCGTACAAGTATTACGATCAAGTTAACAAATTTAAGATTGGCTGAAATAACATATGTTTTATTTTGTCAGGATTTGAGACTGTTTCTTTTTATGATTTCTTTTAATAAAATTGTTACTTTTATAAGTTTTTGTTACTTCAACGATCTTATGTATGTTTTCCCAGTTCAAAATGACTTTCATTTTTAACCATCACGTTAGAATTTTTTTGCAAATGTGTAAGTTAAAATATAGCGAAAATCTCATACTATAAAACATATGTAAAACATTTTTTATTTTATTTGATTCAATAATTTATTCGATATTTTTGCTTATCTTGGGATTCTTACAGCTGGGTGGTGTGATGAGATGGGGGAGCAGATTAAATTTTAACTTT
Organism: Maratus speciosus; assembly: GCA_963932465.1. Taxonomy (NCBI): domain Eukaryota; kingdom Metazoa; phylum Arthropoda; class Arachnida; order Araneae; family Salticidae; genus Maratus; species Maratus speciosus. The sequence goes on from OZ010788.1 coordinate 219,536,963, forward strand.
GATACTTACAATTTGCGAAAAATCTTGATGTGATGGCTAAAATGAAGGTCAATTCGGGATTCAGCGGTACAGAGTACATAAGAATCATTTATCAAAAGCTAAAAAAACATGAAATAACACAACTTTTGCAGGCTAGTGTAATCTAATAATATTTTAAAATGCGTATCATTTTGTAAAGAATTGAGGCTGTTAATTTAGCATCATTTTATTTAGCAAAAATTCTGTTTTTTTTTTCTTTCTTCTTAAATGTGTATTACAAATTGTATATTTTGCATTAATATTTCAGAATTACTAAAGATTTCAAATTTATATTGCAATGTTTATTTTACTCTCAACCATTTTTTAATATATCTGACGAAATTATATTTCGACTAAATTTGTCAATGACGCCCAATTTGCAGCAAAAAATATGCTCCAACTTTAAACAGGTATTACTCGGTCAATTTTAATCATAGAACAAAAGGACTATTTTTGTTTTACTTGTGAGTGTAAAAGGAAAATTTTACTAAATATAACTTATAATACCGGGGGACCGGATAAAAATTTAAATTTCGTAATTTTTTAAGAAATGTTTTTATTGACCCAAATCGCTTTTAAAATATTTCTTTACCTGATTTAAAACATTTTTGTAATTGGAACTATATGTCTATGACTAACGATTTAGGAATTAGCCATTGGACACCTTTGAGACCGGACACCCTATATATAAATGTATAACATAAATGTTCACTAGACAGATTACATTTCTTATTATCTAATGCCATTATTTTATTTTTGTTATTAATTAAGAAAGAAATACTTGACGATTGCTTAGTTCTATCAGAAATTTTTAGGTAGCTTCCATTAAAAAAGGTAAAAAGCTGCCTATTGCAGCCGTCCGAAGACAAGCACTTCCGGAGAACCGATCACGTCTCCCAGACCCCAAAACCACCCTCCGTTCAAATGTGACATATATATATATAGGATTTTTGTCATGCGAAAACGCTCGTACTTATAAACCGATTTGGGTGAAATTAATTGTACGTATAGTACATACCAATGTTTGGACCGAGTTTGTTGGCCAGATTCATCCGCCATCTTCTTTCAAAATGACGGCCATTAAAAAATTTTTAAAACAATTAAAAAGCAGTTCAAATTAATTAGAAGCTGAAAAATATTTTTTTCTTAAGTTTTTTACCTTAATACAAGGATTCCGAAGCATTTTTTCTTTTGTCTTTATCTTAAAGAATGGCTGATATATAGCAGTTTGAATTTCTAGGATGGCTGACATTTTCAAACGATCAGATTTTTGTCATGTTGTAACTCTCGTATTTATAAACCGATTTAGTTGTAAATATAAGCATAAACCGATTTAGTTCTTTAGTTTTTAGTTCGTTGGATTAAGTATGTGCATAGTACATATGAATGTCTCGACCGAGTTCGATGGCCCAATTCATCCGCCATCTTGTTTCAAAATGGCGGCCTTTAACTTTTTTATTTAATTGACCGGCAATGCTTAACTATTATTATTATCCGTTAGCTTCAAATTCTCGCTATGTTTGGCGACAATTGGCGAAATATAGCCAAATTTGGCGACCAAAATTAAGTAACCATAAATGATGCCAACCTGGCTACAGCTTACTAATTTGGCGCAATTCTCACTGAGACTCAGTATTTACTACTATTCTCTTATCGGATTTGTCGCATTTTAGCTTCTTAATTTGAGTAAAATTAGCTTCGACTAAAATTTGCAAAATTTTAAAACCAAGGAATATGAAGGCTACCTTTTCCTCCCGGCACAAAAATACTTTTTAAGTTATAACACGTTCAATCGTAAAAAGGGCATGTTCTGGATACTTTCCTATTTTAACGGTATCATTCTAATTTGTAGGATAATTGCTGAGTTACTCTTCTTGGACCTTTATTAAAATAGACTGTTGGACATTTGTGGAAATACATCAAGAGTCCCTCATAGAAACATTGGCTCATAATAGGAGTATATCGTTTGGCCATTTATCGCAATTGGTTCATTGGTCAATGGTCCGGCAAGGAAGATATTTCTAATTATAGTTCAAGTGTGGCACGCTGGCCCAACAATTTTGTTCTACTTGGTTATACTTAGAAATATTTTCGTATAAATCTTACTCCTACTATTATTAAAAACACAAGACAAATTGCAATATTCCACCTTGTTTCAATCTAAAAATACACAATATATACAATAAAAAGCTCACTGTTTCAAGAGCGACAAAAAAGATAATATAGATGTTACAAGTTAAAAATATACATTATATTTCCGAGAATGGAAGAAAGTATTTATGAGAGTGTAGATCCATATCGAAATGGTTGAAAAAAATCAGCAGCGATCAATCAACAAACAATAGAATCGATCTAAATTTTCTCTCATTTTATGATTTTCTTGACACCGATTTGTATATCTCTCCTATATATGGTAACATACAATATTTCGTAATAAATTCATCATGTTTTCAATACGTTTCATAATGTTTCAACTCCCAAATTTCCCATCGCTGAACCAATAGCTTTATCAAAAAAAAAAAAAAAAATCTGAATACGATAGCAGACATCCCTTTCTTTATTTGAGCATTATGACATGTTGACTTTAGTACCGCAGAAATTTTTTATCGCGTTGGATCTAAAAAAAAATTTCTTTTGTTCTCTATATATTGCCAATACATGAACATGGCTGTCTATTTTTTAATAAGATTTAATCATATCTGGCTTATTAATTTCGTACATAGTATATTAACGCTTTAACATATTAACCATGGATTTTTCTCCAACAGTTATTCTACAAATTCAGATGATGCCGTTAAAATAGGAAAGTTTTCAGGACATGGTACATTCTATCTTTTGAATGTGTCATAACATGAAAATTTTCAGATTCAGCTGACCTTTTGATTAAATCTGGACTTTTTGATTAAAAGGAAAACAAATGCATTTTTGTGAGTTTTAAGATCAGCCCATTATACAGGGTGTCCGGTCTCAACGGTGTCCAATGGCTAATTCCTAAACCGTTAGTCAGAGACATATAGTTCCACTTAGAAAAATGCTTTAAATCAGATAAAGAAATATTTTAAAAGCGATTTGGGTCAATAAAAACATTTCTTAAAAAATTACAAAATTTAAATTTTTATACGGTCCCCGGTCCTAAGAGTTATATTTAGTAAAATTTTCCTATTACACTGACAAGTATGACAAAAAAAGTCCCATTCATATGACACTAAAATTGTGTGAGTTATGAAACTTTAAAAATGCGTGACTTATGCCACTTTTCTGCTCTGAGAACAAACGAGTTCGGCTTGGCTTTGAGGGGTCATATTCCAAGTGCTTAAAATATTCGAAGATCTCATTTCATGTGTATTTGCGCTTTGAAAAATATCGTACAAGTATTACGATTAAGTTAACATTTATTAAGTTTCAGATTGGCTGAAATAACATATGTTTTATTTTGTCAGGATTTGAGACTGTTTCGTTTATGATTTCTTTTAATAAAATTATGTTATTTTTATAAGTTTTTGTTACTTCAACGATCTTATGTATGTTTTCTCAGTTCAAAATTTGTATTCGAACTTTAACTTACTTTCAAATATCCGAACGAGATTACATTTTACATACTGGCGCAAATCCGATAACAATCTAATATTATTATTATTTTCGGTGGTTACCATTTATACTTATTTTATAGGATAACACAAAAAATTTCGGATAGATTACCGCCAAGAAGTTTTGTGAAAAAGTTTTAGATTAGATAATACAGGACGGAGATCGTTGGGTTTTTTAACTCTTATGTATTTTTTAGCACTGAATCCGAAAATTGCCTTAATTTTAAGTCCTTATGTCAGGATATTTCGCAAATCATAAATTGTCGAATTTAAAGAATAACAAAAATCGGATACTATAAAGTAGAGGGGATTGTTGTATTTTTTAACTTTTGATAATTGTAGTAATTTCTACGTACTTTTTAGCACTGAATCTGAAAATGACTTTCATTTTTAACCATCACGTTAGAATTTTTTTGCAAATGTGTAAGTTATAGTATGAGATTTTCGCTATATTTTAAAACATATGTAAAGCATTTTTTTATTTTATTTGATTCAATAATTTATTCGATATTTTTGCTTATCTTGGGATTCTTACAGCTGGGTGGTGTGATGAGATGAGGGAGCAGATTAAATTTTAACTTTGAAATTTACAATTTGCGAAAAATCTTGATGTGATTGCTAAAATGAAGGTCAATTCCAGATTCAGCGGTACAGAATACACAAGAATCATTTATCAAAAGCTAAAAAAACATGAAATAACCCAACTTTTGCAGGCTAGTGTAATCTAATAATATTTAAAATGCGTATCATCTTGTAAAGAATTGAGGCTGTTAATTTAGCATCATTTTATTTAGCAAAAAATCTGTTTTTTTTTCTTTCTTCTTAAATGTGTATTACAAATTGTATATTTTGCATTAATATGTCAGAATTACTAAAGATTTCAAATTTATATTGCAATGTTAATTTTACTCTCAACCATTTTTAAATATATCTGACGAAATTATATTTCGACTAAATTTGTGAATGACCCCCAATTTGCAGCAAAAAATATGCTCCAACTTTAAACAGGTATTACTCGGTCAATTTTAATCGTAGAACAACGGGCCTTTTTTTTTTTTTTGTATTACTTGTGAGTGTAAAAGGAAAATTTTACTAAATATAACTTATATTACCGAGGGACCGTATAAAAATTTAAATTTGGTAATTTTTTAAGAAATATTTTTATTGACCCAAATCGCTTTTAATATATTTCTTTACCTGATTTAAAACATTTTTGTAATTGGAACTATGTCTATGACTAACGATTTAGGAATTAGCCATTGGAAACCGTTGAGACCGGACACCCTGTATATAAGTGTATATATAAATGTTCACTAGACAGATTAGATTACTTATTATCTGATGCCATTATTTTATTTTTCTTATTAATTAAGAAAAAAATACTTGGCGATTGCTTAGTTCTATTACAAATTTTTAGGTAGCTTCCATTTAAAAAGGTAAAAAGCTGCCTATTGCAGCCGTCCGAAGACAAGCACTTCCGGAAAACCAGACCCCAAAATCACCCTTCGTTCAAATGTGACATATATAGGATTTTTGTCATGCGAAAACGCTAGTATTTATAAACCGATTTGGGTGAAATTTATTGTACGTATAGTACATACCAATGTTTGGACCGAGTTTGTTGGCCAGATTCATCCGCCATCTTCTTTCAAAATGACGGCCATTAAAAGGTTTTTAAAAAAATAAAAAAGCAGTGCAAATAAATTAAAAGCTGAAAAATATTTTTTCTTAAGTGTTTGACCTTAACACAAGGATTCCGAAGCATTTTTTCTTTTGTCTTTATCTTAAAGAATGGCTGATATATAGCAGTTTGAATTTCTAGCATGGCTGACATTTTCAAACGATCAGATTTTTGTCATGTTGTAACTCTCGTATTTATAAACCGATTTAGTTGTAAATATGAGTATAAACCGATGTAGTTGTTTAGTTTTTAGTTCGTTGGATTAAGTATGTGCATAGTACATATGAATGTTTCGACCGAGTTCGATGGCCAGCTTCATCCGCAATCTTGTTTCAAAATGGCGGCCATTATTTATTTTTAATTGACACGCAATGCTTAACTATTATTATTATCCGTTAGCTTCAAATTCTCGCCATGCTTGGCGACAATTGGCGAAATGTAGCCAAATTTGGCGACCAAAAATAAGTAACCATAAATGATGCCAACCTGGTTACAGCTTACTAATTTGGCGCAATTCTCACTGAAACTCAGTATTTACTACTAATCTCTTATCGGGTTTGTCGCATTTTAGCTTCTTAATTTGAGTAAAATTAGCTTCGAGTAAAATTTGCAAAATTTTAAAACCAAGAAATATGAAAGCTACCTTTTCCTCCCGGCACAAAAATACTTTTTAAGTTATAACACGTTCAAACGTAAAAAGGGCATGTTCTGGATACTTTCCGATTTTATCGGTATCATTCTAATTTGCAGGATAATTGCTGAGTTACTGTTCTTGGACCTTTATTAAAATAGACTGTTGGACATTTGTGGAAATACATCAAGGGTCCCTCATAGAAACATTGGATCATAGTAGGAGTATATCGTTTGGACATTTATCGCAATTGGTTCATTGGTCAATGGTACGGCAAGGAAGATATTTCTAATTATTGGTCAAGAGTGGCACGCTGGCCCAACCATTTTGTTCTACTTGGTTATACTTAGAAATATTTTCGTATAAATGTTACTCCTACTATTATTAAAAACACAAGACAAATTGCAATATTCCACCTTGATTCAATCTAAAAATACACAATATAAACAATAAAAAGCTCACTGTTTCATTTAAGGGCGACAAAAATGATAATAATATAGATGTTACAAGTTAAAAATATACATTATATTTCCGAGAATGGAAGAAAGTATTTATGAAAGTGTAGATCCATATAGAAATGGTTGAAAAAAATCAGCAACGATCAATCAAACAAACAATAGATTCAATCAAAATTTTCTCTCTTTTTATGATTTTCTTGAGCCCGATTTGTATATCTCTCCTATATATGGTAACATAGACTATTTCGTAATAATTTCATCATGCTTTCAATACGTTTCATAATGTTTCAACTACCAAATTTCCCATCGCTGAACCAATAGCTTTATCAAAAAAAAAAAAAAAAAAAAAAAAAATCTGAATACGATAGCAGACATTCATTTCTTTATTTGAGCATTATGCCATGTTGACTTTAGTAACGCAGAAATTTTTTATCGCGTTGGATCTAAAATAAAATTTCTTTTGTTCTCTATAGATTGCCTATATATGAACATGGCTGTCTATTTTTTGGTAAGATTTAATCATATCTGGCTTATTAATTTCGTACATAATATATTAACGCTTTAACATATTATGCATTAACCATGGATTTTTCTCCAACAGTTACTCTACAAATTCAGATGATGCCGTAGCCGTTAAAATAGGAAAGTTTTCAGGACATGGTACATTCTATCTTTTGAATGTGTCATAATATGAAAATTTTCATATTCAACTGACCTTTTGATTAAATCTGGACTTTTTGATTAAAAGGAAAACAAATTCATTTTTGTGCGTTTTAAGATCAGCCCATTATACAGGGTGTCTGGTCTCAACGGTGTCCAATGGCTAATTCCTAAACTGTTAGTCAGAGACATATAGTTCCACTTAAAAAAATGAATCAAATCAGATAAAGAAATATTTTAAAAGCGATTTGGGTCAATAAAAACATTTCTTAAAAAATTACGAAATTTAAATTTTTATACGGTCCCCCGGTCCTATAAGTTATATTTAGTAAAAGTTTCCTATTGCACTGACAAGTAAGACAAAAAAAAGTCCCATTCATATGACACTAAAATTGTGCGAGTTATGAAACTTTAAAAATGCATGACTTATGCCACTTTTTCTGCTCTGAAAACAAACGAGTTCGGCTTGGCTTTGAGGGGTCATATTCCAAGTGCTTAAAATATTCGAAGATCTCATTTCATGTGTATTTGCGCTTTGAAAAATATCGTATAAGTATTACGATTAAGTTAACAAGTTTAAGATTGGCTGAAATAACATATGTTTTATTTTGTCAGGATTTGAGACCGTTTCTTTTTATGATTTCTTTTAATAAAATTGTTACTTTTATAAGTTTTTGTTACTTCAACGATCTTATGTATGTTTTCCCAGTTCAAAATTTGTATTCAAACTTTAACCCACTTTCAAATATCCGATCGAGATTACATTTTACATATTGGCGCAAATCCGATAACAATCTAATATTATTATGATTTTCGCTGGTTACCATTTATATTTATTTCATAGGAAAACACAAAATATTTCGGATAGATTATCGCCAAGAAGTTTATGAAAAAGTTTTAGATTAGATAACACAAGACGGAGATTTTTGGTTTTTTTAACTTTTATGTATTTTTTAGCACTGAATCCGAAAATTGCCCTAATTTTAAACCATCATGTTAGGATATTTCGCAAATCATAAATTGTCGATTTTAAAGAATAACAAAAATCGGATACTATAAAGTAGGGGGATTGTTGTATTTTTAAACTTTTGATAATTGTAGTAATTTCTACGTACTTTTTAGCACTAAATCTGAAAATGACTCTCATTTTTAACCATCACGTTAGAATTTTTTTGCAAATGTGTAAGTTAATATATAGCGAAAATCTCATGCTATAAAACATGTGTAAAACATTTTTTATTTTATTTGATTCAATAATTTATTCAATATTTTTGCTTATCTTGGCATTCTTACAGATGGGTGGTGTGATGAGATGGGGGAGCAGATTAAATTTTAACTTTGAAATTTACAATTTGCGAAAAATCTTGATGTGATGGCTAAAATGAAAGTCAGTTCCGGATACAGCGGTACGGAATACATAAGAATCATTTATCAAAAGCTATAAAAACATGAAATAACCCAAATTTGCAGGCTAGTGTAATCTAATAATATTTTAAAATGCGTATCATTTTGTAAAGAATTGAGGCTGTTAATTTAGCATCATTTTGTTTAGCAAAAATTCTGTTTTTTTTTCCTTTCTTCTTAAATGTGTATTACAAATTGTATATTTTGCATTAATATGTCAGAATTACTAAAGATTTCAAATTTATATTGCAATGTTAATTTTACTCTCAACCATTTTTTAATATATCTGACGAAATTATATTTCGACTAAATTTGTGAATGACCCCCAATTTGCAGCAAAAAATATGCTCCAACTTTAAACAAGTATTACTCGGTCAGTTTTAATCGTAGAACAACGGGACTTTTTTTATATTACTTGTGAGTCTAAAAGGAAAATTTTACTAAATATAACTTATAGTACCGGGGGACCGTATAAAAATTTAAATTTCGTAATTTTTTAAGAAATGTTTTTATTGACCCAAATTGCTTTTAAAATATTTCTTTACCTGATTTAAAACATTTTTGTAATTGGAACTATATGTCTATGACTAACGATTTAGGAATTAGCCATTGGACACCGTTGAGACCGGACACCCTGTATATAAATGTATATATAAATGTTCACTAGACAGATTACTTATTATCTGATGACATTATTTTATTTTTCTTATTAATTAAGAAAGAAATACTTGGCGATTGCTTAATTCTATCACAAATTTTTAGGTAGCTTCCATTAAAAATGGTAAAAAGATGCCTATTGCAGCCATCCGAAGACAAGCACTTCCGGAAAACCGATCACGACTCCCAGAGCCCAAAACCACCCTCCGTTCAAATGTGACATATATATATATATATATGTCACATATGTCACCCGGCATATATATATATATATATATATAGTATTTTTGTCATGCGAAAACGCTCTTATTTATAAACCGATTTGTGTGAAATTAATTGTACGTATAGTACATACCAATGTTTGGACCGAGTTTGTTGGCCAGACTCATCCGCCATCTTCTTTCAAAATGACGGCCATTAAAAGGTTTTTAAAAAAATTAATGTGCAAATAAATTAAAAGCTGAAAAATATTTTTTCTTAAGTGTTTGACCTTAATACAAGGATTCCGAAGCCTTTTTTTATTGTCTTTATCTTAAAGAATGGCTGATATATAGCAGTTTGAATTTCTAGGATGGCTGACATTTTCAAACGATCAGATTTTTGTCATGTTGTAACTCTCGTATTTATAAACCGATTTAGTTGTAAAAATAAGTATAAACCGATTTAGTTGTTTAGTTTTTAGTTCGTTGGATTAAGTATGTGCATAGTACATATGAATGTCTCGACCGAGTTCGATGGCCAGTTTCATCCGCCATCTTGTTTCAAAATGGCGGCCATTAATTTTTTTTTAAATTGACACGCAATGCTTAACTATTATTATTATCCGTTAGCTTCAAATTCTCGCATGGCTACAGCTTACTAATTTGGCGCAATTCTCACTGAAACTCAGTATTTACTACTATTCTCTTATCGGGTTTGTCGCATTTTAGCTTCTTAATTTGAGTAAAATTATCTTCAAGTAAAATTTGCAAAATTTTAAAACCAAGGAATATGAAGGCTACCTTTTCTTCCCGGCACAAAAATACCTTTTAAGTTACAACACGTTCAAACGTAAAAAGGGCATGATCTGGATACTTTTCGATTTTAACGGTATCATTCTAATTTGTAGGATAATTGCTGAGTTACTGTTCTTGGACCTTTATTAAAATAGACTGTTGGATATTTGTGGAAATACATCAAGGGTCCCTCATAGAAACTTTGGATCATAGTCGGAGTATATCGTTTGGCCATTTATCGCAATTGGTTCATTGGTCAATGGTACGGCAAGGAAGATTTTTCTAATTATTGGTCAAGAGTGGCACGCTGGCCCAACCATTTTGTTCTACTTGGTTATACTTAGAAATATTTTCGTATAAATGTTACTCCTACTATTATTAAAAACACAAGACAAATTGCAATATTCCACCTTGATTCAATCTAAAAATACACAATATAAACAATAAAAAGCTCACTGTTTCATTTAAGGCCGACAAGAATGATAATAATATATATGTTACAAGTTAAAAATATACATTATATTTAAAATGTCTTAGTATTTTCGGCCAGCAATTCCCGCAGCCATCGTCAGAGAATATTTTTATTTTTAAATTGCTGTTTCATTCATACAAATACGTCATTTCGTTGAAAATAGGAGAGTCTATAATTATTAAGGTAGTTGAAAGTAGAAGTAGCAGTACCTTGGATTGAACTTATGTAAAGAAAAATATATTCAACTGCCGTTCCATTTACGTCACGTAGTTCACATGCGTCACTTTCATTTTAAATGCATAGCTGGACAGTAGTATAAGTTACAATATTTCAGACCAAACATGCGTTGAGTAAAACATTTAACTGGCGTACATTTCATTTTAATACGTCACTTTGCTCAAATTTTCAAGTTTTTGTATTAAAATGAATGGTACGGCAGTTAAAAATTTTCCTCAGCACGAGTTTAATCCGAAACACTGCTACTTCTACTACTGTCCAAGTACGCATTTAAAATGAAAGTGACGTATGTGAACAAAGTGACGTATTAAAATAAATGGAGCGGCGGTTAAATATTTTTATCTGCATAAATTCAATTCAAGGCACTACTACATCTACTTCGTGCTACCCTAATAATTATAGACTCTCTAATTTCAAACTAAGTGCCATATCTGTATAAATGGAACAGCAATCGATAATAAAAATATTCACTGACTATGGCCGCGGAAATTGCAGGCCGAAAGTACTAAGAAATTTTAAATAAAATGCATATTTTTAAAAACTTGTGACCTCTATGGGTCATTCCATGCAAAATGAGCAAATCAGCTGTGGCAGACATGTCACAGATTTTAATGAAAATCAGTCTATATGTAGATCATATTTATTTATGAGTAAATGTAAAATAATAGATCTCAGGATTGTTTGTTTAAGTATTAAAATATACATTAAAAGTGAATTCAAAATCGAGGTACTGTCTATATGCTTAAAATTTCAATTATGATTATTAGCCTTAGGAATGGAAAGACCATATTAAAAATTATTTATAATTAGGAATGAATCATAAGTAAGAGATTGGCGTGAGTTAGTAATTGTATTTTTATTCCGTAATGACAAAAAAAATTATTTTTCAAAAATGTTGAAGTAAAATTGCAATATATCTAATACTCATTTAAGCATGAAGGACAGCTTTGACAATTTTACCTTTTTTTAGCGTTATAGCTAAATGTATATATTTTAAATATCGAAAGTTTCATTCTTGCCTTTTTATTCCTTAATGGGAAAAAAAATAAACAGTAAAAAATGTTGAAGGTAGAATGCAATATTTCTATCACTTCTTTTTAAGCGAAAAAAAGCTTTATTAAACTTTAATATTACTTCATGTTATAGATAAAAGTGTATATTTTAAATGTATAAACTTTAATTTTTGCCTTCAGTTTATTTTTGGCTATTAATATATTTATTTTAAACTACAGTAAATATATATATATATATTACTTTGAACAAAAAAAAAATATATATATTTATCTTCTAAATCCATAGATGGCAGCACTGCATCTTTTTCTCCTTTGAAATCGTGCAATATTGTAAAAAAAAAAAAAAAAAAATAGCGCGCGCTTATTCAAAGATTAAAGCTCTTTAAATGCAACAAATATTACTTTTTAAACCAAATTTTGTGACGTTAGGAATCAAAAGGCAATCTTGAATTTTTTTAGCATATCTTGGACTTATTGATCTTTATGTCTGTGCAATAACTATAATGTCTGACCTTTCCTTTATTTATTTATTTATTTATTTATTTATTTATTTATTTTGCCTATCAATAAGAGGAAAAATTACAGTTTTGTCATTTTTTTAAGTTTCTAAATTTTTTTAAAGGTGAAGGAAATACATGGCAACTTAAAAATATTAGGAATTAGATCTTAATATGTAACAACAGGCAACATGCACAGATTTTTTTTAAATTCCTTTAATTTTTATAACGTTTTTAGTTTTCTCAAAATTGACAAAAGTTCAATTTTTACAACACATTTAAGATTAATGATGCCGTTACCAAATTATTATTATTAAATAAATATGAAGATAATTTTCCAGAGATTACAATATTATAAAAAGGTTTAATTTATGTTAAATAGTTTTCAAGATATGGAACTTCAAACTTGCAACTTTGAACGATTGTACACATGCCATTCTATGTCACAAGTTTTTTAAATGTCTAGAACTTCCAATTTTTTATATTTTTTTGTCGAAATATTTTGCAATGCTCTATTTGAATATGAATTGAATCTGTGTATCAAATTTTATTAAAATCGGTTACTATGCAGCCACGACTTTTTTTTTTAATGTTTGCTCATTTTGTGTGGAATGACCCCTATATCTTTATTATTTTTGTCGCCTTAAGTAAAATAGTGAGCTTTTTTAAAGTTTTGTGATAATCCTGCTATTTTATTTGCTTGCATTTATCATATGTTTAGTCTGCTTTCAATCCTATAACGTGCAGTAACTTTCATAACTCCCAACCTGTTAACGTAACTTTCGTATGTAGAAAGAATATACAATCTTTAATATTTTATGTTATCCGACCAATATATTTTCGATATTAATAGTTACTAGCAAGTTTAAACTGAACACTGTATTTAAATATAAATAATACGCCTAAAACTATTCTTTAAATAAATAAATCCTAAAACATTTTTATTCTTAATTAAAGAAACACTTTTCTAAAATAGAAATAGATTTAAATATGAGAAGCATTTTAATATTTGAAAGAAGATTCTATTTAAAACATATATATGACAGATTTTCATTTAATATTATAAAAGAATGTAACAGTCTTTTAATATAATAAGTATACTTTAATAAATATCTTCGTTTGTAAACATTGGAAAAAATCGAGAAAATTACATATTTCTATCATTTTGAAAACAATTTTTTGGGAAATCAATTAACTCACGCTTCTGTAACAAAAAAAGTTCTTACCATAAACGCGTGCTTTATTAAACATTTTATATAATTTTTTTAAAAGAATATGTATACATAAATAAATATTTTGAGCATTTAAAAATATTTTTCATAGAAATTGTTTAATACAATTTTCCTTTATTACTTTAGTGAATGTTCAAATGTATAAAACACTGTAAATGCTATTTTTTTAATTGGTACATGTTGATAGCCATAAAATACAGCATAAAAGTATTGTTTTATTCTATTATTCATACATTTAACCAGGTGTATATTTTACAAAACATTTTCAACCCCTTAACCTACGATTTATACTTCAAAAGCTTTTGTCGTTTGTTTGTTTGTTTGTTTGTTTTATTGGACACATACATCAGAATTATGTGCTTAACACCAAGGCCCGCTTATAAGTCATCGTTGATATACAGGGACGAGATAGCACAATGAAATTTACAGCACAGAGAAATTACATCCAGGAGCTCCACACAAAATGTGTGCAATGGAGTCAGCGGGAATCGAACCCGACAAGCTTCCTACGCTCTCTAGCGTTTAGCAGCGTGGTGTCTTAACCACTTGGCCACGGAGGTCCCCAGCCTGGGTCTAAAACGTAAACAAGCTCGAGCAGCCTTCGAGCCACTCCACGGTTCGGCAAATCGGTCCTAAGTTGTACCAAACGCGCACGACTTATGGAATGTAAATACATGTGTACGATACAACTGGTTTAATTTTGTGGGACGGTTGATAAGCACAGTGAAACCTACCAGTGCGACCATCTCCATTAAGCGAACACCTCCTTGAACGACCATTTTTTCATTTAACGAAATTTATTCCTATAGGCTCAATACTAATTTTACTTCCATTGAGAGACAATCCATGTTTAACTCCCTCCATTAGCGACCAATTTATTTGAAGAAAATGAAACAAATTCCGTTTTTTTCCTGGTTGCTTGAAGTAGGTTTTATTAGAAAAATAATTCCGGATAGCGCATTAATCATCAAACTTCTAAACTAAGTTTAGATTTTTTTTATTCCGGTAACTTTTAAGTGTTTCAACCCCTTTGTACACCCCCAATGAATTTAAATCTGATAACAAATTAAGTATGACGGTCAGTAAACTCCCCTGCCCTGTTCTGCCAGGAAACTCTCAAAGAAATAGATAAATTAATGAAATCGTCATTATTTGTTCCCATCAATAGAAAAATGCACTTATGTACTGAACATCGATCGGACTTGGAAATATAAGTTATAGAAGATAAAACCTAAAATCAAAACAAACGTCAATGGAGGTATTCATTTTTTTTAACTCTGCAGTAATTAACTTTTGTTTTGATACTTAAATTTTTAAATATTTTTCCTAATTTGAAAAATAAATTTTAGTGACATTAATTACTGCCTTTTTTCAACAATTAACACTAGAAACGCCAGAGCAGTCATTTTGACTGTTTTCACCATTTCAACTTGAATTCCTAAAAAACCTTTATCTTAGGAAGTAACAATTTTTTTAATTCTCCTAAAATACTTCGAAAATTATTGCTACCAAATATGAATCGAATGAAATTAAAATGAACAAAGATATTTTTAGTTATACCTAGAAGCGCCAAGAGCAGTCAAATTGACTACTAGTAAAATTGGTTAGATTCATCATGTTTTCTCCCTCAGGAAACATCTTGTCTTGGAAAAACATATTCTCTACACATTTTCATTCACTGTTTCTATACAATAGGAAAGACGTAACATCTTCCCCTTCCTTTTCTACTTCCCACCCTATTTTGCTTACTGTAAAGCAGGCCGCACACTGAGGCGACGCATGAAAAATGTTGCTCGATTTCGGAAAAAAAGCAAGTTTAAAACAAGTTTGGAACAACTTTCTTCTTTCTTTTGACCTGTTTATTTCTTTTAAGTCGCAGTTTATTTTTCCTCGAGTCGCCTGAGTGTGCGGCCTGCCTAGCAAAACACATTCCTTTCATTACCTGCTTCTTTCAAACAGGAAACACTTCCCACACAATCTTCTTCCATGCCTTTTTTGCGAAATGTATCGACTGGGAAATATGGAGTGCAGAATCTACTAAAAGAAATACCGAGTCCAACTGCATATGCAAAAAGTAATGTCGGGGAGGATGTGTCCAGTGCTTGGAAGTTGTTTCAATGAATCCATGTTACGCCATGTAAAACAAGTAGGAAATTGCTCGTCAAACGTGACAAATGAGGTGCGTTCGTACTATAACTAGTTTTATAAATATTTTTTGCACCCCATATTGTACTGAATGTATATTGTTTTGCAATTCATAAGTGTAATCTGTAACATCATTAAAATGCACTTGCAGTAATTATTTTCCGATTGCCCGTAATGTAACGGAAAACTTTTGACTGTCCCTGTAATTAAACTATACATCCAATTTTCATAAAAACTGAAATGGCTGGACAAAATTTTGTAACAATTATATACTGAAAATTTCAGACCATTCGGAATACTGTAACATCATTAAAATGCACTTGCAATAATTTTTTCCCATTGGCCGTAATGTAAAGAGAAATTTTGAATGTCCTTGTAATTAAACTATACATCCGATTTTCATAAAATTTGAAATGGCTCGACAAAATTTTGCAATAATCATATATTTAAATTTTCAGGCCATTCGGTTGGGTAGTTTTTGGTCTGTTATATGCGGACGGACGGACGGACTGAACGACGACTATAGGTGTTACGTATTTATATAATTACGAACGCACCTAAAAAGGACCTGAAGGAGAGGCAATTTTAAACAATAAATTCAACTAGGAAATATCTTTGGAAGAGCTTGATGCTTTCATTGTTATTATTCATGCCAGAGGAGAATGCGTTTGCAATGATATGGATTACGATTTTCCGTGGATTACTAAATGAGATCCTGGTTTTCTTCGAGAAACAATGTCGCGCAATCGATTTCTAGATATAATGAAAAATCTAAGGTGTGACTTAATGTCAACTAGGACTCAGAGTTTAAAAATTAAGTTTGCTATGTTTTCAGATATTTGGGATAAATTTATAAAGAAGTGTATTATTTCTTATAAGCCAGGGAAAAATCTAGTTGTCAATGAGCAGGTATTTCCATACAGAATCAGATGTAAGCTTATACAGTGTATGACAAACTAGATGTAATTAAATTTAAAAAATCAAAAAACCCGACTGCGTAAAAAGCGAACTAATTAATTATTCCCCATCAATGTGAAATATTTTTTATATTACTTACCTATATTTTTATTTATTTACTTGTATTGATGACTGTTAATTTGCGTTTAATTGTTAGTTCCTATCTATAAACACTGTTCTGATAAGGCCTATCGATGTCTATGAAGTTTAAAGTTGCAGTAAGGCTAGAGATCCTTCCTACACAACTTCAAGGTTGTGTGATATTTAAACGGAGCTTCTGACTGTAAAATAGTCAATGAAACATCATCTTCATTTTGAAAGATATATCCTATGATATACCACTCGATACGGTGCTTAAATTTTTTTTTCGTCTCTACCGCCCTTTTGTATTTTACGGCCGCCATTTTGAATTTATAAAAACAAAACGTAGCCTATAACAGTCTAACAGTTAAGACGAATCGATAGAGACCTCATTCATTAAATTCCATCCAGCCGTTGGTATGTATTGAGGGTATAAAGAAATCCACATACGCAGATACGTGTGAAACACATTATTCTTCTTGGCAGTAGGGTAATAAACCAGAAAAATCGGTATCAAGTTTTGGATGCTAGATGATGTAGTCTCGAAATTTATGTACGATGCTTTTCCGTATCTTGGAAAAGATAAATCAAGAAGGGAAACTGAAAGCCTGAAAATATAGTAATGCGTCTTCTAAACCGTTATGTGAACATTGGTAGAAATGTTACAGCGGACAACTATTTTCCCTCATTATCACTGAGTAAAATACAAAAAAAAAAAAAACGAGTTTTGTGGCACAGTAAGAAGGCATCGGTGAGAGAATGGGAAAGTTGTTACTTTATTAAATTTGAAAACATTATTTTTATTTTTTTTTATTCCTTTTTTTTAATAAATTAGAAATTTTAATTTATTTAATTTTGTTTTCCATTAAAAAAAAAAAAATCGAACTTTAGTATCAATAGAGGCAATACACTTCGTTCAAGGAATAAACATAGTTTCCCCCTCTTTTTAAGGTCTTCGAGAAGAATTAAAGGAAAAATCCTGTTTTCTAGGTGTACGGAAATTATTTGTTTCAGAATAAGGAATAATTTATTGTATAAAGGCGAGATTTTCTGACTTTTTTTTTCATTTCACTTAATTGGTCAACTATTATTACAACAATAATTTAAACTAACATTTAATGGAAATAACTACATTCGATCCAGAGATATATTATTCAAAACTCGATTTACGTACATGTATGCACAATAAAATACTTTAAATTTGTTTTTAGATATTATTATTTTGAGGTACATATTATAGTTTAATTTAATTTTTTAACCTTCTGAGCGGTGTGCCCGTATTTTTCGTTTTCCAAAAACAAATTAAATATGTTGTAGACAAAAATATTTTAAACAGAATTGTATTTCAAGATGTATATCAAATAAAGGAACATGAAGTGTATTTTAGAAACACACAAGGAAATGAAATTTAAATTAAGATTATTTTTATAAGCATTTTTATGAAAATGCTGGAAAGCTCCAAGACGCTCGGAGTGTTAATTAACTTTATATAATTTATATGCACGGTTCATTAACATAGAAATTTAAGTTATTATGATGAGTGACAATCCAGAAAATTAAATATACTGTATAAATAAAAGATATTTTTAAAATTAGATTTCATGTGTGAGATATTGAGCTTTATAAATATGTAACGTATATTTTTTATCCATAGTTCTAAAATGAGTAAATTAAAATTCTCGTGTATAATACTCCTTGTAAAAGCTACAAGTCGATCTACATTGGTAAAAATGGTCGCTCTCTACAGGGTGCGTCAGGTATTTGAGAACATATGTTATAGGAGCGATATCGATCTGCATATCATATTTAGAAATATTTTTCTGTTGCATGTAAACATGTCAAAATATAGACTAACTGGGGAAATGAAGAAGCATGCTGTCATTCTTTTATTGGCTGAAGAAAACTTCGATTTAGAGATTGTCATATCCTTGAAACTCGCCCGGTTACTAGTCTTTAATATAAGGAGCGAACGTAAGGCTATCAGTTTGTATGCGACAATTGTTTCATGCAGGAAAGAATATTTTCAGCAATATGACAGCATCAAAACACCCGAGTTCATTAGACAAGTGGATGAAAATCCTGAGAAGCCGATAAGGGCACTCGCCAAGTAGATGCAAGTTCATGATCACAATCTGATGTGTGATTCATGGGAACCTTCTTTAGAGGTCGTATGTGATGGGGAGAGTACAGCTCTTGGCCTAGACGAGCAGGTACAACTGCCTCAGACACAAGCGCCTCCTCAACAAGGTGAGGCATCAAGAGGAGACAGGAATGCTCTTGTTTCTTTCCAATGAAAAATGTTTGCCCAGGTCAAAAAAGGGATTCGCAAAAAGAAGCATGATGGTGTGAAATCCACGAAGAGGTTCTGTCAGACACGTGCAGAAATTTTCCAGCCACATTTATGATTCACAGCAATCCTGGGAGGCAAAGAGTATCTAATGCATCCACATTTCTTTCTTCAAGGTGCCAGAGGCAACGCCTTTGCTTATACCGATGTGGTAAGGCATTAAATTACTTCTGTAACACGTGAGAAGACGTACTTTTTTAACAAGACATTTCACTATTCCGTATGGTCGATAGAAACCAAAAATGAATGGATAAACCATACATGGCAATGTCATCCTGAAATTTTTGGCACCCCCAGCTACCCAGATATTAACCGAATGGCCTATTACGTATGTGGCATAGTTCAGAAGACTCCAGTAGTGATCCACTCTGCGATGTTACGGTCCTCAAGGAAGCCGTCGTGTATGCAGTGGCAAATGTTCCCAACACTCATCTGATCATTACCTGCAGTCAGTTTTGACAGCCTACAGAAGCAGTTATTGCTGTTGGCAGTGGTTTCAATGAATGATGTCATCCCGTGTGTACGTGGTCACTTGTACAGAACATTAAAAATGCTATATCTCTAGTGTATATTCCTGTTTGAAAGCGGTCCTAATTTACCCTTAAATACTCACCCTGTAAATGTAAGACTGAAAGAGCACAAACTTTTTAAAGCTATTTTAAACTCAAGGTTGATTGCACAAACACTTGATTACGACCACGTTTCTAACTTTGATAGTGCACAAGTTGTGAAGTCTAACTACTGCTTATAGAGTAGTAATGATTTCATAAAAGTTTGGTTGACTGTTCTAGCTGAATCTCCAATTAATTAAGCTTCACAGGTACCGGCTTAAAAATATGTCCTAATTAAACAGTATTTTTAACTGTTTTTCATTGCTTTGGTTCTCCAGTGCTTTGTGATAGTGTACGGATACTAAGAAGAAGTACGAAAAGTACTCAAACAACTGTATTAACATGTATATTAAATGTTTTTAGAGGGTTTCTGATTAAGTGTTTGTAGTTATGTATTTTATTGAATATGTAAATTAAACTTTGGAATTTTTATACAAATTTTTATAAGAAGTTTGAGTATAGAGCCATAATCCATTTAAAATACCCTGCCATCTTACAAAGGGAGGTGCATCCTAAATTATTCAATTGCAAAACTAATTTTAAAATCTGACGTGCACATACATTAAAGCAACTAAAACATGCCGAAAGTCGAATTAGTTATTTCATTCAACAAGATTCTTGATATCAGAATGACAATGCATTTTGACTTTTCATTAACACATAATGCGCTTCACATGCCCTCGAAACGTATTCACATGTCCATGAATTGGCAATACATTTCAGCTAAATGTCTCGTATACCCGCAAAAATGCATTTTTGTGCGTTAAAAGTTTATATTACTAATTTAATAAATGAATAGTGCATTCGGCTGTGTACCTTTTAAATTACTACTTCATCATAGAATTATTACATATTAAAATATGTTTAAAATAAGAGCGCAACTTGCGAAGATTTTTTTTCAGTTTTATTCATGCCACTATTTACAAACTATTCTGTATGATACGAGGGCTGTATGATAAGTACCAGGCCTTGACAAGAAAAACACATTTTTATGTCTAAAATGTACTTTATTTTTCATCATAATCTCCTTTTAGTTCGATACACTTAGCCTAACGATTTTCTATTTTTTGTATCCCTATAAAAAATGCGATTTCACCAACCATTCAAAATAGGCGTTTGATTCAGCAACAATCCCATCGTTAGAGCAAAAAAAAATCACCGAGCCTTTTTCACATATTTGGAAATAGAAAATAATCGCTAGGGGCTAAATCTGGTGAATATGGTGGATATTGAGGCAGTTCGTATCCTAATTCGTGGAATTTTGCCATGGGGACGACACAGGTGTGCACGAGTGTTAATTGAAAGTTCTTGATTGAAAGAAAAAAAATTCTTCGCCAAATGCGGATGTTTCTCTTTCACAACATGGTTAAAACGATCCAATAAGTTGACATAATATTCTCCATTGTTCATTTTGCCACTTTGAAGGTAATCGATGAGAATTATACTGCATGCATTCCAAAACACTGTAGTCATGACTTTGTTTGCAGATAAAGTCGCTTTAGCCATTTCTGGCCCAGTGCGGCCACGAAAAATCCACTGTTTGACTGTTCTTAAGTTTCTGGTGTACTGTGATGAATCCATGTTTACTCAACAGTTATGAATCGATGCCAAAAATCATTTGGATTGAGCTTTAACTTCGCCAAACATTCTTCTGAAATTGACACACGAGTGTGTTAAATGTCAATAGTGAGCAATCGCGGCACCTATCTTGCGGAAAGCTTTTTCATATACAAATGAGTTGTTAAAATATTTTACACCCACTCAGTTGAGATACTCACAGTCTTAGCAATCTCGTGCACTTCCAATCTCCAAACTTTTATCACAATATTGTGGATTTTTTCAATCATTTCTGAGGTCGAAACTTCAGTTGGACGACTTGAACGTTCTTCATTAAAAATGCTTGTACGGTCGTGTTTGAATTCAGCTGTCGAATATTTTATGGTTGATAACGAAGGTGCAGAGTCCAAATAAACTTCTCTGAGTTCCTCTTTAATCTCAACATTTGTTTTCTTTTCTAAAAAACAGGTATTTTATCACTGCTCGATATTAAATTTTTTCCATTGTTGAAATATCACCAAACTTGTTCTATTCAAATGGCTTCTACTCACAACCTAAACCACATAGCGACTTGGCAATTTGTCAGTTGTTGTTGTGAAGGATCACCTTTGCGAAATACATCATTCTTAAAATTCTAGTAGCGCCCTCTCTGTCCGAGGCCAGGTATTTATCATACTGTCCTCGTATCTTTCTCTTAAAATCAACCTAGATGTTCATGACAATGATTTTACTTTCTGCTACCTTTACAAGGGTATGCGCATATTGGATTCGTGAAAAGTTTCGCTTCTGGTTTTTACTGGATTTATACGTTTTAGAACGCAGTGAACACGAGTTGACTGTTTTTTATGTGCGTCTGTATGTGACGTAAATGTTTAGCACTCTAAAAATAATTGAATAGAATTTAATCAAACTTCATATTCAGTCAGACCTTGAAATATATTGGTAATGATTAGGTTTTTGTGTTAATCGTCTAATAAGTAAGCTCTATTATGCTGTATTTTTCAGGATCTCCGAAACTGCTATATCTTAAGAACTAATACACCAAATTTCATCAAACTCTATTTTCTTTTAAACATTGACATACATTGACGCTGGTAAAAATTTGGGCTAAATCACCAAACGGCTGGTATAAATCATTTTCATGATTTCTTCGATAGCGATATATCAAGAAATAATGCAAGGAATGATACCAAACTTCATAATCTGATAGACCTAGATATAGATAGATTCGGTTTTGGTGTATACCGCACTACAGACATTAATGCTATGCTCGGAATTTCATGATTTTAGCGATAGAATATCTCAAGAACAAATAGATTGTAATTTATTTTTGGTTGAAGACTATTGGTATTATAATGAAGAAAGTTTTGTGATTGTCACAATGTAGTTTTAAGTGAAATAAACTGTGATGAAAACATGGAGGATTTCCTGCCAAAATTTAACAGGGAAAATCAGTTTCTGGGGAGAAATTCAGAGTAGGAAGTTTTAGGGAATTTTGTCAGGGGAAAAAATACCATTTCTTCCGCGCCAAAAAAAGGACATGATAAAGCTACGATTTTTATTTTAAATTTCGTTTTTTGAAAGCAAGATATTCATTTTTTTTCAAAGAAAAACTTTACATGGAATTTATACTTAAAACCAATTTTAAGCATAACTTTGCGTAAGCGCTGTAAGAAATTTTAATTGCAAATATATAATGTGCATGTCAAGTCATTTTAGGTAAAATGAGGAATGCTTACAGTGAACGGATTATATAGTCCTTTCACTTGGTTGCGCAATTCCGACACGAAAAACGTACAGTACGTAAAAACTGATACTTTATACACTGTAAAAAAACCACTGTAAATTTGCCAGAACAAACACGATCACAGTGAATGTGCTGTATCTTTCTTTGGTTTCCTGACTATATTAACATGGAAAACACAGTAGTTGCGTAAAATTAACAGCACAATGTACTGGCAATTTGGACGCATTTTTTTTAGAGCATAAACTGCTGGCGTCCAAATTGCCAGCACATTGTGCTGTTAATTTTACGCAACTACTGTATTTTCCATGTTAATATAGTCAGTAAACAAAAGAAAGATACAACACATTTACTGTGATCGAGTTTGTGCGCGAGATGAACAGTACTTTGTACTGTAAAAATGTCGTTTTTTTTTACAGTGTACAATTGTGCACAATACCTATAATCAGTAATTAATAAGAATTACCGTTCCAAAACTTAAATTCTGTTCATCTATTCACTAAAATATTTCATTTATGACCAAACTTATATATTGATGAAGAACGTTTCCGCGATGTGCTGTCTTAAGAATCGGCTTTGCATTTTAAATATAGGAAGGCATTTTGTTAGGATATATAATACCGCATTTACGTATAAATCTAATTTTTTAATGCGTATTTTTAGCTTTATACATTTTGTTCCAGGAATTTATTTAATTCTAAATATATAATAACAGTTTTAAATTACAAATTTTGGAAACTGGGCGAGCCAGCATCCTTCAATTCTAGGACTTACTCGACTATTGAGGGCGTGTATGGTCACCATAATTTTACATAATCAAATCATTTCCTAGGAAAAGAAAATTACTCCAGTTCCTTAGAAGATGGATGCCTATATATCGATGGCTGGCCGCTATATTTTATCATTACAGTGATGGCACTAATCATTTTTATTGTTTAGAATTTAAATCTAGGGGATTTGAGTTATGTCTAGAATACTGGATATGTACAGAATAAAAATAACATCGCCTTTGGAAAATCCCATAAAAGAATTTTACGAAATAAAATCATAAAATGAAATGCAATATTGCTCCTTGATTCAATCACAGTATGAACTTTTAAAAGTGACTCTTAAAAAGCAAGTTTAATCCGAAACAATTCTACTTCTACTATTGTACAGCTACCTTGATATATGTGAATCTTGTGACGTATTAAAATAAATGGAACGACAGTTAAATATTTTTCTCTACATAAATTCAATTCAAGGCATTCTTACTTCTACTTCCATCTGCCCTAATTATTATAGACGGTCCCATTTCGTACTAAGTAACATATTTGAATGAAT
The DNA here is from genome assembly GCA_963932465.1 of Maratus speciosus. Lineage (NCBI taxonomy): Eukaryota > Metazoa > Arthropoda > Arachnida > Araneae > Salticidae > Maratus > Maratus speciosus. Next base: position 219,561,270 of record OZ010788.1, read on the forward strand.
GTAGCAACAATAAATAAAAAAAATATCTGACGATGGCCGCGGGATTACAGGCCGAAAGTACTAGGAACTTTAAATAAAATGTATACTTTTAACTTGTAATATCTATATTACTGTTGTATTTGCCGTTTTTTAAGTAAAACGGTAAGCTTTTTTAAATTTGATATCGTATATTTTGAGAACATTACCATCTGCCCAGTTTAGCAGTACTGAAATTAAACATTTAGTGTAGTGTGGGTGTTTCAATTGGAGGGTTTTCTTTTTTTTTGCGTAGAATTTTGTTTCTGACTTCAAAATGTTTGTGTATCTTACTTTTGTATTACTTTCGTGACAAAACATTTTGAAAATTTAGTAAAACCGACTAGGTAATACTAAGTTTAGAAAGATGTTTTCTGTTAGCTTTTTTTAAACATTTGGTGAAAGATAATGTTTTGGTGAAAATACACTTTACAAGTTTTTCATCGAATTGGAAAAAAATAAAATTGAAAGATTTGTGATTGTATTTTCGAAGAGTGTTGTTATAAAATAAAAAGTAACTCAAGACTGTTGAGTGTGTTTAAAAATTAAGTGTAAAATAGCAAACATGTTTGTTTGCAACTGAATGCACATTTACAATATGGACTTTTCATTTAAATATGAATTTTGGGATACTGAAAGCAGAAGGCATGAAATTTATTATAGTGGCATACATCATTTCTTTATTTTTTCTAATTTTTTTTCATATTCTTAAACAAATATTTAAATTCAAACATGAAGTGTATATAACATAACTTCAATAAATTTGAAATATATTTACATGTCTAAAGAACATAGTGTCTTTGTGCCAAAATATACAAAGTGGCAATAATTAAACTGACAGTACTCAGAGTGTTCTGTAGCGCGATCTAATTGAGAGAATGACGCCAAATTTTGTACGAAGATTAAACAATACGGGGGGGGGGGAGCAAAGGATTCTGCGAAAAAAAATAGTTCCAAAAGTCACCGCTAGAGGAATATGTGGCATTGTGTAACAAAAAAGAGAGTTTTACAAAATGCAGATTCAATGCTGAAATAAAATGACCTTTTATTGAGCACATTTAATGATCTTATCATAACATTTTGCATTACTACTAATCATAATTGTTGTAATAACAACATTTATAAATTTATAATTATTTTTCACCAACTAATTTGTTTTGCCATAAATGTTATCCCAAGTGAACTATCTTTATTAAATGTTTCGATTTTTGCCGTTACTTACTGCAAAAACTTTTCCCTTAAGAATGAATGGTAGATTTTCTAAGTTTTTTTTCCTGTGTTCATTTTAGGTGCTCTGGAGCTTTATCTAAGTACTTTGGTTTTCACTTCAGGCTATCTACTTAAGCTTCTTCGGAAGAGATAGAAAGTTATAAATAGAAAATATGAAGGAAGAATCAAGTTCAGAAAAGCAATGAAGACTAACACTGTGATAAATATTTTTTCAATACAACAGAAAATATTATTATATGGTTGAAAAAGATATTTACACTAATATATTAATTTGTAAAAAAAGAAAAATATTTTAATAGGTAATTGTATATTCTAAAATTAATATGTTAATATGCATAACCTACATTAAAAATTTTCAAACTATTTTCTTAAACTCATATTAATCTATCCAAGGGTTTCGATTCTTTATAAAATTTGGTACAGTAGCAAAATTTTATGAGTGTGAATTACATAATATCGAAATATTTCACTTCAGCAACTTTTTTTTATCAATATTCCCAATGAAATTAATGGATGTAATCGTAAAATGGAAACTCGTTGAACTCATGCAGTTTCCACCAACCAGTGTCCAATCACCACTGTGTTTAACTGCACAAACTCAATGAGTTTCCCATTTACAATTCTGTCCAATACGATTTTTCATTTGATTAATTTTAATTTTCTTAATACAGTTATTTAACAATAACCATATTAATTGATAATTTGTGAATGATAATTTAAATAAGATTATTTATTTTCCTAATATTTTACATATTTCACTTTTAAATTTCCAATATAAGATTTTGTTCGTAATTAAAACTTTTTTCCTTCAATAAGCAATCATGTCTATTTTTAAATAGAAACATGTACAGGTATTTTTTAAGGGACTCCCGAAATTTAAAATTCAACAATTTATAAACTATAACAAACGTAAAGTTGAAATAGAATCACTCCTTAATTTGCGCCTTTAGGGGGTCGGGGACACAAAAATCTTCAAATTTTGCAAAAACATTTTATTTCATAAAAAAAAGGTCTCTGTTTTTTCCTGCTTAAAATAGCATTTAAATCATGTTTCTATCTGAATTAGAACAAAAAATATTATTATTTTCTTTTTGGTTTGTTTTCGAAATCTTGCTTTCAAGCAATGGCTGTCATGGAAACGACATCTTGTAAAAATGCGTTTTTCTTCATTATAGTTTTTTTCACCATTTCTCATATTTAAATTCTTATAACTCGAGAACCGTTAAAGATACAGGGTTCAAACTTGGGACATATCTTTTTCAATTATTTTACTTTAATTATGATTCAGCATATTTGAAAAAAATATTTACTTTTGAAAATATGATAAAAAAAAAGTTGCACCTTTTTTTTTAAAATTTATTTGTTAAATATTTTTAATTTTTTTTATAAATTAATATTTTTAAAAATGCTGAATCAAAATTAAAACTTATATATTTCTGTTTATTTAAATGAAAAAAAATTAAATTCTATTAGTAATATTTCGAGTTATAACGATTTTAAATTACCCCACTTTTTGAATAAATTTTAAATTTAAATTAAAAAAAAAATTCTGAGAAGTTTTATCATGTGATTTTGTTTACAAATGATAAGGTTAACCGTCACAAAAAAATTCAGAATTTTAACTCAATAAATAAAAAATATTTTAAAATGTGTCCCGGATCTCCTTAAATCGTTGAAGATCAGCTCCAGTATTTCTGCGATTTTAGTGATTAATTAAATATTAGCCTGAACTCAACGGAGTTCATAAATACTGTGCTCCGTATTCCACCGGATATGTTCTGTGGGTAGTATTTTGCTATAGCTCATTTTCTTTTTTCAACTGGAGGTTGACCTTCAAAGTCACCGCAACTTTTATTGTGATCCCAGATAACTCATTTTCCCCACTCTTTTGACTAAAAAAGATCTGAAACAACCTCAAATGTAGTGTGAAAAAAAGTAACTAACCGGAAAATTTAGAACTCGTTATCAAAGAAACACCCTGATGGTGAACCGCCAGTCCTACCGAAAAGCACTACAGTTGATGCAAAGAAATCCTTGACGGGCAAGATTTTCTGAAAATTTCCTAGCCAGAGTTTAATATTTTACCTCTGTTGATTTATTAGATTTTATTAGATATAAATGCTTATAGATACTGTCAAAATAAATTTAAAGAAAATGTTTTACTGAAGACGAAATTGCTTTAAGTATTCTAAATAATGTGTGAAATATTAATATACTGGTGCAGGTTACGGAACGTTTGATATTACTCAAGAATATTAGAGCTCCATTCCTTTTTGTTTGTTAGAAATTAAGCCCTGAGTAATATAAATACTTATCACGTTACTCATTCGTTTTGCAAAGAGTAAATTAAAAGATAGCTCAAATATTTGTCAATAGATGGCACTGCGATATGTTTAAAAATGATTAAAATAATGTGTAAAACAGCGTTATCAGTTAGTGTTTGTATTCATTTTAAATATTAAAACTATGAAAAAATTATAATTATAAATTTTAAATTTGAATATTATAATAATTTGAGTAGCGCAGGGCAATCTAATCACAAAAATTCTAACGACATGACAACTATTTAAAAAATTATTCTGTAAAAAATTATTTGCAAGATACTGTAAAAAAATTATTTGTGAGATACTGTAAAAAATTATTTGTGAGATACTTAAGACAAGTATAATTATTTCATATTTATATTTTTTATAATTAATAAAGTGTTGTATTTTAAAATTAAAGAGTCTTTTTAGATGTATACTGTAATAAAATCGTATTTGTTTTAATATACATCGCACACTTTTTATTATTTTATTTATATTAAATATGCCATTCTTAGCGTTTAAAATATTGCATTGTGATAGTTTTACAGCCTGTTGACATATTTTAGAAAGTGTGGTATGACTCAGAATTAATTTCATTGTTGGTATCCGTATAAAGTTATAATCATATAGTCTATTTTAAGGAAAATTTGGTGATTTATCACTTGTGTCCGGATAAAGGAGACATACATTCAAATTAATTTCTTAATTTGCAATTACATTCTAAAAATATTACAATGCTGTATTGTCATCGGAAACAAACCCGTGTGCCTAAATTTTATATTTCTAAAATATCAGGAAGTGAGTGGAAAATAGAATATAAAATTCCATCTTTACATACATGGACCAAGTAAAGTTAAAACAAGTCGGAAACTGTACGTCAAACGTGGCAAATGAGGTGCGTTCGTACTATAGCTACTTTTTAAATATCCAGCTCTTCCTGCAATAGATGTTGCACTCTAATGCCAAAATGCATGAATACAAAATATATTACGATTATATATATTAAATTCAGTAATACAGAAACAATATGAGTCAATCTTAAAAATGACGTGATTACCATGGAAACCTAGAATCATTACCTATCATGAGATATCGTTAAATTAATTACGTATTAGTGGATTTAATAGACTGAAGATCACTTTTTTAAATATCTTTTAAAGTTTTGTTTCGATTTTCGTAAAATTTGAAATGACACGACAAAATTCTCCAACGATTATATGAGGAACTCACAACCATAATAGACCAAGACCATTTTGAAGTAGCACAAAATCTGTTTTATTTACTCCCACTGTGAACAATGTCTGTTTTCATGTGTTTTCTCATATATGTCATTTGTTTACAGAATTCGTTTATTGTGGGAGTGGAACAAAGTAGATTTTATGCTTCTTCTAAATGGACTATCTCATTTTTTTTTCAAAATGAACTTGTTCTACTATGGTTGTGATCCCCTCATATATACAAAATTTCAAACCATTCCTTTGAGTACTTTTTGCGCTGTTATATGGATATAGACGGACGGAACAGACGAAGACCGTAGGTGCTATGTATTTATATATTTACGAACGCACTTAATAAAAGAGTGTAAAAATAGCGTAATATTTTTTAACTCTGGTTGAATTATGATGAATATTTGTAAAATACTGTTTCAAGTGACAAGTGAAAGGAAAAAACAATCTCTGAAAATTAATCATTTAAACTCTTTACCACTGAAGTGACCTAGAAATGTCAAGAATAAAAATGTCTCAATCTAGCGTAACTGTTTGAAGTAAAAATCATTTACCCGTAGAAAAGTTTTGGGAGGGATTGATTCCTATCTTAAAGGTATACAATCACTGAGATAATTTTTAAAAGGGACGCAATATTTGAATGCTACGTTGATGAAGAAATTTATGAATATCTATTTTAAATTTTATGCTTTTTCATTGTTTGATAAATTCGCATTTTTCTTCTTGTTCTTTTTTGTAAATTCTTTAGAATGTGTCTGGGATATTCACTATAGAAAACTTTCACGATGGTAGCAGGAACAAAGATAGATTATAATTTTCATTACTGAGTATCGTGTCATGTTATTAATTAAACGTCTGCACAATCTCATTGTCAGATGGTACATCGCATTGTCAGCTCGTTAATTTTCATATTTTAACTTTGATTTTCGTTATTTGCGAAAATTACTTACACAAGGGTTAAAAATGAAAGTCATTGTTGGATTCAGCGTTCAAACATACATAAAAATAAATGAGTTAATAGACACATCCAACTTTTCTATTTTTTAGAATGAGATTTTCGCAATTTTTTTTTTCTTATATTTTACCTTTGAAATTTACGAATTGCTAAAAAGTCTGACTTGATGACAAGCAAGTAATATAAAAGTTTTCTTTTTAAAGTCAATTCCTACTTTGGTCATCAAAGAAAAATTTAATATAATCCCTTAAGCTAATATTAGTTTTTGTTGCATTAAAATATCTCAATTTGTTGATTTTCTATTAGCAAGTAGGTTTACAATGGAAGTCTATCGGAATTTCGCGAAATATTAGAGATATCGCCAAGTTGGCGACTCATTTTGGTCGCCAAATTTGGCGAGATATAGCCATGTTGGCAACAAACTTGGCGGTATTTGGCGACATAACAGGGTCCCCCCTTTTATAAACAGTTATTCTTGGAACTTTTATTTCTGACACATTTACGATCAAGTGATGTATTAAACATGTCTTCGACATTAAGGTCATCTGCCCCACCTGTGACGTTCATGTGAAAAGTCTGTGGTTCTTCATGCTGTGCCGAAATGGTTTCTTTTGTCCAGAACTATTTTTAAAGTTATTGGGTAATTCTTGAGTTATGTACATAGTGCTGAGGTACTGCAAATGGACAATTTTGCAATTTCCAAAAGCAGTTTTCAAGGACATTTTATCTGAACATTATTACTTCGTAGCAGTGACTTGTTACATATGACTAACGTGATAAACATAGTTTTCCAGTGACTGATAACATGATATTCACGAATTAGTTTGGTTAAGTTTCGTTCATACTGTATATGACTTTTTCTACTATGTTATCAAGTGTTATCAAGTGTTTGAGCTTGATCGCCTGTAAATTTACGTAATTTTTTGGTACACTGTCGGTGTTTTACAAGAAGTGTTTTTTTTTTTTTTTTGGTACTAATAATCTATGTAATTGTTGTATGTAGATATTTTTTGTTCTAGTGAGATTTTCACTATAGTTTGCTTCAATTAACCCTGTTTTTCTGTTTTTTCTGGGACTGTTATCTTGTATGTGGTTTTTGTAGTTGGTGGTGGGGGTTTTCCGCCGGAGCGTTGAACCTATGCCAAATTTGGTGGGTGCTCCGGTTGGGTGATCCTATGGTAACCCCCCCTTTTAGATATGAAGATGCTTTAAATGCTTCAATAACCAATGGCCGCCATTTTGTCTCCCATGTAAAACTAAAATTAATTAAAATTTATATAACGAATTAATATTTGAAAAAACTGTATTAACATCAATTGTCATCCAGTACAAGTTTTAAAAAAATATTTCAACTTAATAGGATGAATAATAAGTATTTTATTAAAGATTGAAAATTTGAACAAGATATATATATAAATAAATATAGGGAAAGTGTGAACTAGTAGTAGGAATTGAAAAAATGAACGTCGTTTTCAGAATTAGCGCTAAAAAATGTATAAAAATCAATTATAAAAAGTTAAAAAACACAACCATTGCAGGCTGTGCAATCATTAAGATCATTTTAAAAAATGAGACAATATTTGAATGTTACATACATGAAGGTATTTAAAAATATGTATTTTAACTTTCATATTTTATTAGTTCATAAATATAATTTGAAAAATTCGGATTTCTCTTCGTGCTTAAAAAAAAAAAAAAAAAAAAAAAAAAAAAAAAAAAAAAAAATCCTTTAGAATGTGTCCAGGAAATTCTCTATAGGCCTTTTCATAACGGAGGAAAAACAAAGAAAGATTACAATTCCTATTTCTGGATACTGTGCCATGCTACTGCATAAATTTCTGTACAATCTCATTTTTTGGTGGTACACATTGTGAATGGAAGTTGCAAGCTGTAATAATTTTTTCATGAAAAAAAAATGCATAATTTGAAAACCGCCAATGGAACTTTTTATTGCCGTCCTGGAATTCTTCTGTGTTAGTTTAATCAAATGAAATATTCTGCATACTTAAGGCATCGTTTTCAGTTGTGTTTTCGCATTTTCGATATGTTTACAGCATATACATGACATAAAAACTCAACCAAAACGAATTCGATCAATTCGAAGTAATTAAATCTCGCTTAACTCATATAATTACGTGCTGTGCGACAAAAAAAAATATATGTTATGAAATTCAAAATTTTACAGTTATTAGACATTCGATAATACATTCGATAATTACACGATTAAATAATAGAAGCAGTAGGTGTGTAGTAGTCTAAAGATAGTGAAAAGCATAATTTTTTATTAATCACACAATTTCAGTTGCTTTGATTTCTTTTGAAATGTAATAAGAAAACGATGCATGGAATTATATATGACCAAATAACAATGTAATAAACATTTCCGAAAGGGAATATTCTCAACTGAAGAAAAATATATATGAGAAAAGAGAAAAATACTGAAATTTCAGAACATCAAAATAATTATTTTATTTTCCATTCGTTGATTCTTTATTACAGTTGAAAGTCATCCATAAATAGAAAGAAAACGATCTCCTAAAATATTTCCTAAACTCATTTTGACGTTCTTACTAATACGGAAATAAAAGTATACATTTATTTTCCAAGGAGGGAAAAAAAGATCTTGCGTGGTCAGTATTTTATCAAATTCTTGTCTTATAGTAAGCTAATTCTTTCACATTAGATAGAGCAGATTTGGATCTCACACGTCAAGGATTAAATACGAAGCAAATAACATCTAGAAAGATTCTAGATATCGTTATTGTTGGATCAAAATAAAAACCGGTTTAAGGCTATATTCTTCAAAATTTACTCATCTTCTTATTTCCCTTATCTGAAAAGAAAGATATTACGGTGAATGATATAAAGAGATCTTCATGTTGATCTTTTCTCATATCCACGTGGTTTAATTGTGAAGAAATCCTTTTTATCGTAGAGAAGATACTTTATATGATGCTTGTATCTTTCAATCTAGAAATATATATTGCATCGAAGGAATGATTCTTCCTATCTCCCAAAGTACTTAATTAGTATATGTTACATTTCTCTAAGACTTATACTAAAAGTTCAAATCACCATAAACCAAAAGAGCTATTTAAAAAAAAATAATGCTGTATTTATTAAAATTATCTCTCTATTCTAAAAAAAAAGTAACTACCGCTGTCACCGCCGCCGCCGCCGTCGCCGGTTTTGATTTTTTTGTGACCGGAGGCCTTTCTTCGTTAATATTAACAAAAATAATGCATACAAAAATTTGAAAATCGGTGATTTTATAAAGAAATGTTTGATAAACACGCTGATGCAGACAGTTTTCAAATCTAAGAATTATTTTAAGAGATATTTAATGCTAAATTTGGACAAAATCGTTCCACTAAAAAAGTTTTATAGCAGCAAAAACTATACATGGCAGTGTAATCATTTTTAGATCATTTTATGCGTTAGAATTTGCCGGAGTGCAGATTGCATTAATTTTTTTTTTTGACTCATTTTTTCAGGTTTTATTTCTATTTTAAATTCAAATTTTCAGCATTTCGAGAGATATTTTTTACAGATTTCAGAAAATTGTACTAATTTAAACTGTTGCCAACTGTATAAAAAGCGCAAGCAATAATGTTTGCTTCAAATTAAAAATTTATTTACACGTGACTATTATAAACAGGAAAAAAACTTTCAAATTAGAATTAAATAATTACGTACAAAAAGCAGGAACTTATTAAAAATTACGTCATAAAAAGTATACACGTGAATTTTAAAAGAGAAAGGATATTGTAAAATAATAAATTCATTAACATGCGTTAGAAGTCTTAGGAGAAATTACGTCATATTTACGTCACATTATAGTTATTACATAAAATGAGCACAATATAATATTGCAAAAAAGTTTAAATTTAGAAATTGCGCTAGACATTTATTTGATATTTTGAGAATTAATTTAAAACGTCTCATTTAAAAGAACTTTCTTTTCGCTTTGTTAAAAAATACCAGGTGACAAAGACTCTCTTTACTTAATTCCTTTTATATTAGCTTATTTTGAAATGTTGTTACACGTCTATACTTCATCAAGTTATTTTTATTTCGATGTTTTATTTGTGTTTTTATTAATGTTGTACGAATTTATTTGTTCTTTCGTTATTTAAAATAAAAATTATAACAATTTGTATAATTTGGCGAGTGGTTTGGCGATTTATGTAATTTGGCGAAATTGGGCGACAGAATAATCAAGTAGTACCGCAGCATATTTGGCGTTCAAATTCGCCAATCAAAGAGAAATGAATAGAAATTCGTTTATAGGGAGATCGCCACAGTTTTTTAAATTATAATTCAATCTTTCGAAATCTTTTTAAAGCCGATCAAATTAGCGTGCATTTAGAGTTTGCGGTGTCTGAACGGGGTTTGGCGAGCGTAGCTCGTAGGGGGCCGAGCCCCCTAGTAACTTTAAAAAGTTGTAAATACAACTTTGATTTTGCAAATCTTACAGATGAATATGGCAAAAAATAAAATCACAAAATAAAAAAAAATAAAAAATGTTTTTGAAAATAAATAATAAAATTAATAATCTAAAATATTTTTTTCAGACTCAGTATTTGCAGTATAGATTTAAAAAAAGTTTAGATGTTTACTTATTATTTACGTACTTTATTGTGATACTTTTTTTTTCATTAAATTAAAAAAAAAAAAAAAAAAAATTTGAACGTAACCTTTCCTGATCTGAGCATTTACAGCGTTTAGGTGTGAGCTGTTCTTGCGATATTCGAGATTGATATGATATATGAATGATATTCTAAAATGCCTTCTGTCTTTCTCAAATAGAATATCCCCATGAGAGGAGATAATCTAAAAATTTGATATTTGAGTTTATAATATTTGCTGATAGATTCCTAAAATTGTGTGCAGTTTAAACAGTTAAACGGGAAAATTAATATTTAAATCCCAAAAGCACGAATGTGTTGCCTTTTATGTATAGTAAGAATATGTATCAATAATTAACCTAATTTTACATAAATCTGGAAGTACACACAAATAATTTTTTAGAGCCACCTCTTAGTACATTAAAAATATAAGACATTTATAGAGAGCAAATGCTCCTCGCAAATTCATGCATTCAAAACATAAACAAAATTTTATAAAAAAAAATATTTGCTGTGCTTTGAAACACAGTATTATGTAAAAATGAACATGGTTTATATATAATTGATTAATTTAACAAACCAGTGAATCGAATGATTTCAATTAGCGTGAAATTTAGACACTCTTGTTTTCAATTCAATGCACATTTTCAATACACCATTTTCATTTATTCCTTTCAATTTTGGTATCTAAAAGCACAAAGCATTATATTTTAAAGTGCGACATGAAATGTCGTAAATCTTTTATTTTTTGACATTTCAAATTCATAAACCGTTATTCAGATTAACTCATGATGCGGATATTATATATTTTCAGTAGACTGGAAACCAATTTTCATAACTAAGAATAACAGCATCATTCTCTTATTTATAACAAAACATGTCATAACATATTTACGAAAATTTTAATTTATGTTTGCCATATATAGCTGCTAAGGGTATTTTTTATGTATTGCAAGAGTTCTATTAGAGGACATTCTTCTGAAGCGTCTAGAATAGCATATATAATGCGTTTTTAAGATTTTGACATTCTGGAAAACTAATATGGATATGTCATCCATTTTATAGAGCATTGTTAAAACGTTGTTTTTTTTTTTTTTGTATCTCATTAAAGTAAAATAATGTCTAATTAAGACAGTTAAACATTGTGCTTAAAAAAGGAATATTACAGTGCTTATTTTTCATTTCCTACTATTAGTTCACACTCTCCCTATATTTATTTATTTATTTATTTATATATCTTGTTCAAATTTTCAATCGTTAATAAAATACTTATTATTCATCCTATCAAGTTGAAATAAATTTTTTTAACCTTGTACTGGATGACAATTGATGTTAATACAGTTTTTTTCAAATATTAATTCATTAATTAAATTTTAATTAATTAATTTTAGTTTTACATGGGAGACAAAATGGCGGCCATTGGTTATTGAAGCATTTAATGCACTTCATATCTATAAGGGGGGTTACCATAGGATCACCCAACCGGAGCACCCACCAAATTTGGCATAGGTTCAACGCTCCGGCGGAAAACCCCCACCACCAACAACGAAAACTACATTCAAGCTAACAGCCCCAGAAAAAAACAGAAAAACAGCATTAAATGAAACAAACTATAGTGAAATTATCACTAGAACGAAAAATATCTACATACAACAAATACATAGATTATAGATACCAAAATAAAATTAAACAAAAGAACAAGAACACTTCTTGTAAAACACCGACAGTGTACCAAAAAATAACTTAAATTTACAGACGATCAAGCTCAAACTCTTGATAACTCCGACAGTAGAAAAAGTCATACACAGTATGAACAAAACTTGATCAAGCCATACTTGAAAATCATGTTATCAGTCACTGGAAAATTATGATTACCACGTTGGTCATATGTAATAAGTCAGTGCTACGAAGTAAAAATGTCCAGTTAAAATGTCCTTAAAACTGCCTTTGGAATTTGTAAAATGGTCCATTACAGTAACTCAGCACCCTGTGCATAACTCAAGAATTATCCAATAACTTCAAATATAGCTCTGGACAAAAGAAACCATTTCGGCAAAGCTTGAAGAACCACAGACTTGTTACATAATCGTCACAGGTGGGACAGATAAACTTAATGTCAAAGACATGTTTAATACATCACTTGATCGTAAATGTGTCAAAGATAAAAGTACAGGAATAACTGTTTATAAAAGCCGTAAATAATCCAAAAATAATAACACTACAACGTGTAGAAAAACTGAAGAACCACCTGTGATGGCACTGTGAATAAAATTGTCCAGGAGAAATGTTTTTTTTTTTTTTTTTTTTTTTAAAGGAGTCTCAAAATATCCACAAAGGGGGCCGGAGGATATTGTGAAAATGAAAAATATACAAATTCGATCAAGATGTATATTTATAATATCCCAGGTGGGTCATATTAACTTAATATCGAAGGCACAATTGATGCTTTACTTGAACTTGAAAATATCAAAATAAAAATGTTCAAGAGTAACTGTTTTTAAAAAGCCTATAGAATAGTCCGAGAATAGTGACCTACATTGTACAGTACCAAGAACCACCTGAATAGACTGAGAATAAAATTGTTCAGAAGAATTGTTAAAAAAGTCTTAAAAACAAACACTAAAAGGCAGAAGAATAATCACTAACTTGTGAATAAAAATAAATTATACAAGTTATATTAGAATGTACATTTGAAAAACGAAAAATTTTTAATTAATTTATTGTAAATGCAGCGAAGTTTGCTGCAATTTCCCTGGCACGCCAGAACTCTTCCAATGTTCCAAGACTTAGATCTATTTCTTATGTAATCAAAATATTCCGTCGAAACCAGGCATGAGTCAAATAAATAATGCTCGACATCGCCTCTCTTCCCACACGTACATTTGTCACTTTCAGATATGTTCATTCTCTTCAAGTAATACTGGAAAGCTCCATGTCCAGTATAAAAATAGACACAGATTTGTGAATAGCATATAAAATTAAAATTCACCTTGCTAAGAATATCATATGTAAACCTACCCTTCTTGCTTGAATCCCAATAACTTTGCCAATCGCAGGATAATTTCTTTACTAAACAAGCCTTCAGTGTACTTATTGGGATGGGAATGAACTCTTCTATATCATATCCATCGTTTATTATGACAGATTTAGCCAGAAAGTCTGCACGTTCGTTACCGTGGACCCCAATATGGGCCTTGACCCAGCCAATGTTTATAATTTTATTATTCAAAAATCTGATGTTTTCATATATTCTTAATAATAAGTCATCACTCGGAAAAAGTCTCTGAAGAGAACAATATGACGAATAACTGTCTGTGAAAAGATAAAAGACTGTATAGGTTGAAGAGCGACACCACTCTATGGCATCGGCAATTGCGACTAGTTCGGCCTGATAAATTGAATTGTAACTCTGAAGTTTTATCCTCTTTTCGAAAATTGTGTCATATTTAATATATATTGCATAAGCGGCCGCAACACCTTGTTCCATCTTCGAACCGTCCGTAAAAATTACAGGTTTACCAGCAAATGTATTGTGTCTCATCATAGGCTTAATAAAATTTATGTTATGGTAATTATAATAATACGGATATTCGAATGAGTAGATCTTTCTCACCAACTTACTTGAATTTATATGATCACCACCAATATCAATAGACCTCTGACCATTTAATACATCATATTTTAACGCTGAATTAGTGAGCTGTATAAAAATCGGTGGAACACCAGCCAAAATACACAATGCATCTGTTGATGTCGTCCTATACCCACGAACGAAGGAAAGAAGGACTACACGTTGACATGATGAGAGTCTTTGTTTTCCGTGATATTTCAGATCATTTAACCATATCTCGTGACCGTAGCTAATTTGTTTTAACAATACTGTCTGATACCAAATTTAAAAAAAATATAGAGAGACACCTTGGTCACGTATTCTCGTTCTCTTGACGTTGCAGGAAAAATCAGTAACTTTGGACCTTACCAATTCGAGGTGAGGCAACAAACTGAATAAATTATCTAGTGTGAATCCAAGATACAACATTGTGTCCTTGACTGGTATACTCTTTTGGTGAATCTTAAATATTGGTCTACGTTTCTTAAGAGTTTCCGTCCCAAACATCATACATACCGTCTTCGAAGGATTGATGGACAGATTTAAATTAGTGCATATATTTACAAAATTATTAACATGACGATTCATCTCAACCTCCAATGACCGTCTTGTATCCTCACCATCCACCACCACTGAATCGTCTGCGTATGAGATCAAATCCATATTTAGACTACGACTATTTTTCAATAGGACATCTGCAACAATTGTCCATATCAGTCGACCAAGACATGAACCCTGCGGGCAGCCAACGAAAATCCTGAACCACCTGATGCCTTTCAGAAAACGAAAACCAATCAACCTGTCTGTGATGTAATTCTTAAAGGTATATTTCAGAAAACTGTGAATTGGCAATGTATTGATCATCAAAGAGGAACCAGACCAGTCCAGGACATCGAAGGCCCCCGAGATGTCGAAAGAAATTGCAGCACAGTACTTGTATTTTCCCGACTTAGTGGCCACCAGAGATTTGAGAGAATTCAGTGCAGTAATCGTCGATTTACCTTCAAGAAAGCCGTGTTGATTATTATCCAGAAAGCCATTGGACTCTATCATTGTTAAAATTCGCATTTTTAACAGACGTTCATAAACCTTTCCTAGAATTGGTAACAATGTTATGGGTCTGTAGGACTTCGATTGATCTGGGGGACGATTCCTCTTTCTGAAAAATATTATAATACCTTTTTTCCAATTTATTGGGAAATGTGCAAATCTGAGGCAAGTATTGAAGAGCAATAACATAAGTGTACGAAATTTTGTGCACATATTCTTTACCACTAAGGCGTCGACATTATCGGCACCAGGAGCCTTGTTGTTATTCTGACACCTTAAAGCATAGCTCAATTCTCGCCTCGTGAATGGTTTATAATCAGGATGATCCACAAAATCTGAGTCTCTGACGAAACTGTGAATCAAAGCAGGAGCTTCGGAAACACCAAAGTGTTCGTCCATAAGAGACGAAGCAATCTCGTTGTATGTCGCAAAAACCGAGGAGTTTTCCAGCCTCGTGAATGCAAGATCTGAATGAGAAACTCTTTTTCCAGAGATGAACTTATACAAGTTGCCGTAGGCACTGTTCGTGCGATTACAAAAATTAATCCAACCTATGCGCTTAGCCAATCTTAGATCTTGTTTATACAGGCGACGTGCAATTAAATAACTTTCCTTATAATTAACATTACTTATATTCTTGTGGTATCTCTTATATAAAGCGTTAACTTTGTTTCTTTCCACTTTTAGCTCTTCTGTATACCAGGTAGTTGAAGGTTTATGGGCAAGGGTACACTTCCTAAAACATTTATTCAGAACGAAATGAAGGTAATTATCAAAATTTGTTATCCACTCTTCCAAACCAGCTGTACCCTGAACCCTCTCGAGTGTACTCTGCAGTCGATCATTCATCTTGGGAAAAAGTCTATCAAACTTGCTTATAGATTTATTTTTTGTTTTATATCGAAAAATATTGTTATACACTGGATCCAGCTTTAGATCAAAAACGATATATCTGTGATCCGAAAAGGAGATATTTTTATCATCAACCCGCCATGAATTTAGATAAAGGACTACGTCCACACCAGCCAAAGTTAAGTCCAGACGTCCTTTTTGTTCATCATGTATGAAAGTGTGCGGTGCGCTCGGGTAATTAAGAATCTTCAAATTGCCAATCATCAAGTAATCTTGAAAAACTTCAGTTCTCCGATCTTCTCTAGTATATCCATACGTAATAAGCGGCACATTGAAGTCACCACCAATAATAAGGGTTTCACAGTTAATAAAGTAATTCATCCAGCTTGACATATCAGAGTCTATATTACTTGAGGGAGCAGAATACACTGTACCCAAAATCACTGAAGTTTGCTCGAAAGTAACAGAAATAAAAACACTGTTAGGGGTGCACAAACTTACTATGCAGTTCATGGTCTTATTAGTGCAAAAGATAGCAGAGGTATTATTAGAAGATGAAAAAAGAAGCCAATCTGGTGAAATCCCAGTAACCTTACCACCAATTACATAAGGGTCCTGGCATAAAAAGAAAAGCACTCCTTCTTTCTCAGCATAATTGAACAAAGCATCGTTCGCATCAAAGCAATGATGGAGATTAATTTGTACTATCTTTACACCATTTGACAGTGAACCAGAAACAATGACCTATGTTATAAACGTTTCGCCAAAAGTTCCTCACGATACGCCCTGAAAGCCAGACAGTCCGAGCTGTCCGCACGATGAGCAGAATCTATATCCCCATCTTCGTTATCAGCGCAGTTCACACATTTCTCCGTATCTGTCGTACATTCAGTTATTCTGTGCGCACCAGCCCATTTCTGACACCTCTGAACACCCTGGCACCTTGAAGATATATGTCCATACCCCTGGCATATGAAACATCTTGTTATTTGAAGGAATTCCACAACTCTGTAACGACTGAAGTCAATACACATTCTTTTTCTCTCCGTCAGACATTGAAAGACCTCGTTGTCAACGTCCAAGATCCAGTTTACCTTCCCCATCCTAGTGTCAATCTTCCGAACAATATCAATTTCTCTCCTCTGCTCCAGACCCTCGTCCACAATCACCTCTCAGAGAATCAATCACCTCAAAGAATCAATCACCATCTTCTCCTGTATGTCCTTATCCAGGCTCAGCAATAAAATTCTAGATCTGCGTCTCTGCGGGGCCGAAATTTTAACTTTTGTTCGCAATGGCTGCATTTTTTCAACTAGCTTGTCCGAGTCCTGTTTCGATTTAACTTTAAGTACCAGTTGACCAGTCTTCGTAGACACGACGTCTGACAATTTTGGAAACTCCTGGTCTGTCCTAGAAAATTTTCTCAATTCATCTCTTAAGTCCTCCGCTGTGCCCTCGTTGGGCGTTATCAAAACTGAGTATCCCTTGTCCATCTTGACCGGCTTACGCCTAACAGCTTTATCCACCAGACTTTGATCTATAATTGAAATCGAGGTCCCAGACCTCCTCATCAAGAGAGCCTCGTAAGCCTTGCTATCAGTGACCATAGATTTTAGCTTAGTCTCACTAGAAACATACTCTTTGTGGGCCTTAACCAATCTCAAATTGATATAATCCATACATTTTTTATCGTGTTTAAAATTTCCCGTGTAACTTTACCCCCACCACTTTTTGATTGCTGACCCTCCAATAACTCATACATATACGCATTTACCTTCTGAATAGCCTCCGGAAACTCATCATCAACCAAATCATCGAGAAACTTATCAAGTTTCGGCATAATCAACACAAGTCTAACCGCCAGAATAAATCCACAAAACAAACACCGGAAACATAAAAAAATATACCAAGAACATACGTGACACCCTACACACGTGACTCAAACCAAAGTACCAGAGCCTACAAGAAAAGAACAGAATCAACCTGGGGTTACCATAGGGGGGACCATGTTCTGTCTCCAAATACCGCCATGTTTGTCGCCAACCTGGCGATATATCGCCAAATTTGGCGACCAAAATGAGTCACCAAAAGTGACGCCAACTTGGCGATATCTCTAATATTTCGGCAAATTCCCATAGACTTCCACTGTAAAACAATAGGGTTACAACAAAAACTAATATTAGCTTAAGGGATTATATTAAATTTTTCTTTGATGACCTAAGTAGGAATTGACTTTAAAAACAAAATTTTTATATTACTTGTTCAAAGTAATTTTGGTTTGAAATTGAATCTTCGTTATTCTCCACTTTAATGATTTTTTTTTATTTGCGTAAAACTAATACATTTTTAATACATATTTTAAATACTAATGCATTTTAAAACACTAAATGACTTTAAAAAAAATAGTAGGCTGTTTATTTAAATAAATTTTACTAAGATGCGATAAAAGCTACGTGATGTATAATGTTTTCGATAACATTCGAGAGCATATTCAATAAAGTGAAGTCATTTCGAGATTAATATCTTTTCTCTGATCGTTATTTTTTTTCTTATTTACTTTTATATTTTAAGTAGTTCTATCTTTTATAAATAATTGTATTTTCGTAGTTGTAAGTTATAGGCATTTATGTTTGCAGAAAAAATCAACAGCTTCGAGTAAGAAAGCATAGACTTTGTTCACATTGTTGTCAAGTTTAAGTCTAATTTAAGTCTAATTTAAGTCGTTTAAAACGTTGTTTTTTTTATCTCATTAAAGTAAAATAATGTCTAATTAAGACAGTTAAACAGTGTGCTTGAAAAAGGAATATTACAGTGCTTATTTTTTCAAAGTAATTTTGGTTTGAAATTGAATCTTCGCTCTTCTCAACTTTAATGATTTTTTTTAATTATTTGCGTAAAATTATTATATTTTTAATACATATTTTAAATAATAATACATTTTAAAACACCAAATGACTTTAAAAAAATAGTAGGCTGTTTATTTAAATAAATTTTACTAAGATGCGATAAAAGCAACTTGATGTATAATGTTTTCGATAACATTCGAGAACATATTCAATAAAGTGAAGTCATTTCGAGATTAATATCTTTTCTCTGATCGTTATTTTTTTTTTCTTATTTACTTTTATATTTTAAGTAGTTCTATGTTTTATAAATAATTGTATTTTCGTAGTTGTAAGTTATAGGCATTTATTTTGCAGAAAAAATCAACAGCTTCGAGTAAGAAAGCATAGACTTTGTTCACATTGTTGTCAAGTTTAAGTCTAATTTAAGTGTAATTTAAGTCGTTTAAAACGTTTTTTTTAATCTCATTAAAGTAAAATAATGTCTAATTAAGACAGTTAAACAGTGTGCTTGAAAAAGGAATATTACAGTGCTTATTTTTCAAAGTAATTTTGGTTTGAAATTGAATCTTCGCCCTTCTCAACTTTAATGATTTTTTTTTATTATTTGCGTAAAACTAATATATTTTTAATACATATTTTAAATACTAATATATTTTAAAACACTAAATGACTTTAAAAAAATAGTAGGCTGTTTATTTAAATAAATTTTACTAAGATGCGATAAAAGCAACGTGATGTATAATGTTTTCGATAACATTCGAGAACATATTCAATAAAGTGAAGTCATTTCGAGATTAATATCTTTTCTCTGATCGTTATTTTTTTTCTTATTTACTTTTATATTTTAAGTAGTTCTATCTTTTATAAATAATTGTATTTTCGTAGTTGTAAGTTATAGGCATTTATGTTTGCAGAAAAAATCAACAGCTTCGAGTAAGAAAGCATAGACTTTGTTCACATTGTTGTCAAGTTTAAGTCTAATTTAAGTCTAATTTAAGTCGTTTAAAACGTTGTTTTTTTTATCTCATTAAAGTAAAATAATGTCTAATTAAAACAGTTAAACAGTGTGCTTGAAAAAGGAATATTACAGTGCTTATTTTTTCAAAGTAATTTTGGTTTGAAATTGAATCTTCGCTCTTCTCAACTTTAATGATTTTTTTTTTAATTATTTGCGTAAAACTATTATATTTTTAATACATATTTTAAATAATAATGCATTTTAAAACACCAAATGACTTTAAAAAAATAGTAGGCTGTTTATTTAAATAAATTTTACTAAGATGCGATAAAAGCAACTTGATGTATAATGTTTTCGATAACATTCGAGAACATATTCAATAAAGTGAAGTCATTTCGAGATTAATATCTTTTCTCTGATCGTTATTTTTTTTTTCTTATTTACTTTTATATTTTAAGTAGTTCTATGTTTTATAAATAATTGTATTTTCGTAGTTGTAAGTTATAGGCATTTATTTTGCAGAAAAAATCAACAGCTTCGAGTAAGAAAGCATAGACTTTGTTCACATTGTTGTCAAGTTTAAGTCTAATTTAAGTGTAATTTAAGTCGTTTAAAACGTTTTCTTTTTAATCTCATTAAAGTAAAATAATGTCTAATTAAGACAGTTAAACAGTGTGCTTGAAAAAGGAATATTACAGTGCTTATTTTTCAAAGTAATTTTGGTTTGAAATTGAATCTTCGCCCTTCTCAACTTTAATGATTTTTTTTTATTATTTGCGTAAAACTAATATATTTTTAATACATATTTTAAATACTAATATATTTTAAAACACTAAATGACTTAAAAAAATAGTAGGCTGTTTATTTAAATAAATTTTACTAAGATGCGATAAAAGCAACGTGATGTATAATGTTTTCGATAACATTCAAGAACATATTCAATAAAGTGAAGTCATTTCGAGATTAATATCTTTTCTCTGATCGTTATTTTTTTTTCTTATTTACTTTTATATTTTAAGTAGTTCTATCTGTTATAAATAATTGTATTTTCGTAGTTGTAAGTTATAGGCATTTATGTTTGCAGAAAAAAATCAACAGCTTCGAGTAAGAAATTATAGACTTTATTCACATTGTTGTCAAGGTTAAGTCTAATTTAAGTCTAATTTAAGTCGTTTAAAACGTTGTTTTTTTTATCTCATTAAAGTAAAATAATGCCTAAATAAGACAGTTAAACAGTGTGCTTGAAAAAGGAATATTACAGTGGTTATTTTTCAAAGTAATTTTGGTTTGAAATTGAATCTTCGCTCTTCTCAACTTTAATGATTTTTTTTTATTATTTGCGTAAAACTAATATATTTTTAATACATATTTTAAATACTAATGTATTTTAAAACACTAAATGACTTTAAAAAAATAGTAGGCTGTTTATTTAAATAAATTTTACTAAGGTGCGATAAAAGCAAGGTGATGTATAATGTTTTCGATAACATTCGAGAACATATTCAATAAAGTGAAGTCATTTCGAGATTAATATCTTTTCTCTGATCGTTATTTTTTTTTTCTTATTTACTTTTATATTGTAAGTAGTTCTATCTTTTATAAATAATTGTATTTTCGTAGTTGTAAGTTATAGGCATTTATTTTGCAGAAAAAATCAACAGCTTCGAGTAAGAAAGCATAGACTTTGTTCACATTGTTGTCAAGTTTAAGTCTAATTTAAGTCGTTTAAAACGTTATTTTTTTATCTCATTAAAGTACAATAATGTCTAATTAAGAGAGTTAAACAGTGTGCTTGAAAAAGGAATATTACAGTGCTTATTTTTCAAAGTAATTTTGGTTTGAAATTGAATCTTCGCTCTTCTCAACTTTAATGATTTGTTTTTAATTATTTGCGCAAAACTAATATATTTTAATACATATTTTAAATACTAATGCATTTTAAAACACCAAATGACTTTAAAAAAATAGTAGGTTTGTTTATTTAAATAAATTTTACTAAGATGCGATAAAAGCAACGTGATGTATAATGTTTTCGATTACATTCGAGAACATATTCAATAAAGTGAAGTCATTTTAAGATTAATATATTTTCTCTGATCGTTAATTTTTTTTCTTATGTGCTTTTAGATTTTAAGTAGTTCTATCTTTTGTCAATAATTGTAAGTTCGTAGTTGTAACTTATAGGCATTTATCTTTGCAAAAAAAAAAAAATATATACAGCTTCGAGTAAGAAAACATAGTCTTTGTTCACATTGTTGTCTAGTTTAAGTCTAATTTAAGTCTAATTTAAGTCTAATTTAAGTGTAGTTTAAGTAAAGTTTAAGCCTCACTTAAGCGTACATTAGTTCCAATTTAAGTCTAATTTAAGTGTAGTTTATGTCAAGTTTAAGCCTAACTTAAGCGCACAATAGGTCTAATTTAAGTGTCGTTTAAGTCTAATCGTTTGACATTTACTCTAATGACGTTACACTATTTAAGACATATTGAAATTAATAGCAATGTGGTATTTTTATCGGAAGCGCACCTGCGTACCTAATTTTTATAATTCTAGAACATCAGAAAGCGATATTCTAGATGGTCTAGATGTTGATATGAAACTGGATGCTTATAAATATCCATCTATACATACATGAAATAAGTTAAGTTAAAACATAAGAATGTGAAAAGTGTAATATCCATTAAACTCTTTTTGAATTATGATGTATTTAGTAAAATAATGTTTCAAACAAGCAGGAAGCAGGAATTCTGCTTTTTCAGAATTTAGTGTCGCCTCTGATGAGGAAAAAAATTATTATTATTATGAAGTGAAACCCTCGAATTTCGACGAATGAAAATGTTTATGAAAAAACTGTTTCACTAATTTATAACAAATAGGGGAGGGTAGTACACAGTGAGAAGAAAATTATTATTACTTAAGAAATGGCGACAGTTTTTATTATTTCGAAAAAAAATTTGCTACATCTTTAAGCTACACAAATGCGCTACACATTAATGCATAAATGGTTTTAAAAAGTTATTTATAAAAGCACAGAAGCAACATAACGGAGTATTGAAAATTGTCTCACTGTGTACTACAAGTAGTACACAGTGAGGCAATGTATATATTTTCATAAATCATACATTTTTACACTCTATCAATAATTTTCTGCAGTTTATGATTTCTAATTAATATTTCTAGATTTTCAAAATATTAAAAATACGAGCCTCTGGTGGACAATGGCAGAACTTGGGTTACCTTCATGCAAATTTTCAGCCTCTTACGTTTAGTAAATTTCCCTAGCCATCGCACGCCCACACACACAGAGAGAGAGGGAGAGAGCGAAACATTCTTTTATTAATAAATAACTTTTTAAACATCAGAACCACATAGTAGGTTCACTATAAGACACGTTTCACTGTGTACCACAACTGTGTGTCTCACTGTGTACTTTCGTTACGTTGTAACAAAATGGATTCCACATTTGTTATATCAGTTTCATCGCTTTAAAAATTTTATGTCGTTTTGCCGAAATAGTCTATTATTAGATATAGCTATGGTATTGGTTAAGTAAATATATATCATACTGAAGAAAATAAACTTTAAAATAGACGTTTACGTAACTTTAACCACTATAAAATAAGGAATTAATTACTATTTTGTCGGACAAGTAACTGAAGTGCCGAAACTACATCCACGTGTTGCATAAGATGAGGTCATTATGTGTGTGTGCCAGCTTGAAGAAAAAGTTACATCTATATGTCAAAGTGGCTACTGTCTCACTGTGTACCATGTCTCATTGTGTGCTCCCCTACCCTATACGAAATTAATTTACAATAAAATATGCATCTCATATTGGTTTGTTTAACTTCTAAACAAATATTATTTTAACCTAGAGGTCACCGCTCTTCCATAAAGACACTCCAAATTTTTGTAAAACTTTGCGTGTTACAACTGTGTGATTTCAATTGCATTATTTTTAAAAGTAAAGAACTTTCAAGCCACTAGAGTGAAAGTTGTGCACTTTTACAAAACATATTTCAGTTCTAAAACTTATACACGCTTGTTTTTTATAAAAAATGACGTGATTTGCATCCGCTGAAAGTCGCACATTTACGATCGAATCTAAAACAACAAGTGTGCACAGGACGTAACTATCGCGGAATAATACAAAAAACCAAGCAAAAAGCGATATCGTAAATTCAGCAAAAAAATCGTCTATATAAAAATTCATATCCCTTCATTAATATGAATATTTAAGATTAAATATAGTTTATAATAGCTCCATGTTTTATCAGAAATCATTCATTTACTACATTTTTTCAAAATAGAACGTATTTAAATTACGATTTTTTTTTCAATTGTTATGAGAAAATGGCAACAAAAATATGTAGTAATATACTATTTCCCAACTATTTTCCCTTTACTTTCTACAGAAATGGAGTACCTCAGTTGCCACCATTACAGAAATGGCATTAGAAACTACAAAAAATTTAATATCTAAAAAAGAAATTGAGATAAGTTACACAGTTTTCAAACAAATTGCAGTTAAAAGTACTTTTTTCCCTATACGAAGGTGTGAAAATTTAAAATCTGAAATGCTTAGAAGTTTTAAAAATTGCAGTAGAGATTATTAGTACTTAAACGTATAACGATACATCTGCTTCGCTTTACGGCTGGAATATGTAATGTAACGTTATTTTTTTGTAACGCCACTTTAATTGTTTCTTGAAAGAAATAGCATATCGGTGGTTAATGAAAAGACAAGAAATAATCTTTGGAAATTATTTATTTAAACTTTTTAGAACTGAAATGAGCTAGAAATATCGAGAATAAAAATGTTGTGGTATTGATTACAATTTAAAGATAGACAATTATTGAGATCATTTAAATAATGGGCAATATTTGAATGCTACTTATGTTAGGAGAATGATTTTAAAAATATCGACTTTAATGTGTTTTTCTTAGTAATAAAATATGATTTGAAAAATTCATATTTTTCTTCTTGATTTTTTTGTAAATCCTTTAGAAAGTGTCTCGGAAATTCTCTATCGAAACCTTTCATAACGGTAGCAGGAACAAAAACAGATTTCAACTTCCATTACTGGGCACTGTGCATTGCTGCTTAAACTTCTGCATAATCTCATTGTCAGGTGGTACACATTGTGAATCGCAGTTGCGAGCTGTAATAAATTTTCTTGAAAACAGCTGTTGCATAATTTAAAATGTTCCAAACGTAATTTTTTGTTATTATCTTGGCGTTCTTCTCTATCTCTTTATTTAAATGAACTATTTGGTATACTTAAGGCATCTTTTTCACTTATGTTTTCACATTTTCCACGTATTTCTAACATAGATATAACCTAAAAACTCAACCAAGACGTATTAGAGCATCCGAAATATTTAAATATCGCTTGACTCTTACAATTTAGTGCTGTACGACGAGAAATGTATAAGTTAGGAAACTCAAAAGTGACAGTTATTAGACATTTAAGAATTATACGATTAAATGATAACAATAGTAGATGTGTGGTAAATCAATAGTAGTGCAAATTATAATTCATTTATAATCTCAAAATTGCAGTTGTTAGACTTTCTTTTTAAACGTAATGAGAAAGGGATACATGAAATAAAATATGACCGTTTAAAAAAAAAAAAAAATACCTAAAGGGAATATTCTGAACTTAAGAAAAATATGAATGAGAAAAGAGCGAAATATTATAATATCATAATATCAAAATAATTATTTTATTTCTCATTAATGTATTCTATATAATAATTAAAATATATTCATCCAGGAATAGAAAAAACAAACAATCACATAAAATAATTCCTGAACTAATATTGGCGTCTTTATTTATATGGAAATAAAAGTATTTTCTTTTCAGGAACGGAAAAAAATAATCTTGGGTAGTAAGGCTTTTATCAAATTCTTGTCTTATAGTAAGCTAATTCTTTGACATAAGATGGGGCAGATTTGGATCTTACGCGTAAAGGATTAAATAGGAAGCTAATAACATCTAGAATGATTCTGGATATGGTTATAGTTGGATCAAAATAAAACCTGTTTTAGGATATATTCTTCAAAATTTGCTCATCTGGTTATTTTCCTTATCTGAAAAGAAAAATATTATGGTGAATAATATAAATAGATCTTTATGTTGATCTTTTTCTAGATCCACGTGGTTTAATTGTGAAGAAGTCCTTTTTATGACAGAGTCGATACTTTATACGATGATTCTATCGTTCAATCTAGAAATATGTTGCAGCGACGGAAAGATCCTTCCGATCTTTGAAAAGTACTTAATTACTATGTGCTTGATACAACTTAAACATACAGTACAAATTCAAATCATCCTAAAGCAGAAGAGTTATTGAAAAAAATATGTTGTATTTATTAAAATATTAAATAAAAAAAGTTGTAAATAAAACTTAGATTTTATAAATCATACAGGCGAATATACCAAAAAGGAACCGAATCACGAAATAAAAAATTGAAAACAAATAATAAAAATCGTAATGTATAATCTTTTTTTCAGACTCGGTATTTGCACTGCAGATTGAAAAAAGTTTAGATTTCCAGTTATTATATACTTTATTTTGATACTTTCTTTTCTTTAAATTTTAGATAGTTTAAAATTAGAATGTAATAGGTTTTGATCATTTAAATCCTTTGATAGTAAGCTGCTCTCGCAAAATTCGCAAATGATATTCTTGATATGATGATATGATATTCGCGAATGATAAAATATATTTACCATATTCGTGAATGCCTTCGTGTCATTCACTAATAGAATATATCTATGAGAGGAGATAG
This sequence comes from Maratus speciosus, assembly GCA_963932465.1. Taxonomy (NCBI): domain Eukaryota; kingdom Metazoa; phylum Arthropoda; class Arachnida; order Araneae; family Salticidae; genus Maratus; species Maratus speciosus. Next base: position 219,587,740 of record OZ010788.1, read on the forward strand.
TCTAAAAATTTTATTTTTCAATTTATAATATTTATTGATAGATTGCATAATGTATGTGAAATTAAAACGGTTCTATCGGAAAATTAATGTTTAAGTCTCAGAAGTATGAATATGTTGTCTGTTGTGTTTAGTAAAAGATCGTATGAATAATTAATTATCCTAATTTTATATAAATATAGAAATCCACGCGAATAATTTTTTTAGAAGAACGTATACAACACTTTAAGAATATAAGACATTTGTAGGAAGAAAATCCTCCACTCAAATTCCTTCATTCAAAACATGAAAAGAATAATATAATTATTTTCTGTGCTTCGAAACACAGTAATATGTAAAAATTAACATGATATATATATATATATATATATATATATATATTTATTTATTTAACAAACCAGTGAAACGCATCATTTCAAATAGCATGAGATTTAGACACTCTTGTTTTCAATTCAGTGCACATTTACAATACATCGTTTTTGTTTATTCATTTACATTTTAATATCTAAAAGAACAAGCATTGAATTTTAAAGTGCGATTTTCAAATGTCGTAAATTTATTCTCTTTTGACATTTCATATCCATAAACCGTTATTCAGATTAACTGATGATGCGCATATTAAATATTTTCAGTAGACTGGAAACCAATTTTCATAACTAAGCATAACAATACCTTTCTCTCATTTTTAACAAAGTATGTCATAATATATTTGCGCAAATTTTAATTTATGTTTGTCATAGATTGCTGATAAAGTTATTTTTTATGTATTGTAAGAAATCTATTAGCAGGCATTTTTCTGAAACAACGTCTACAATAAGAAACAATGTATTTTTAAGCTAGAGATTTTCGAAATCTAATATGAATACGTCTACAACTTTACTGCGCATTGTTGAAACGCTCTTTTTCTGTATCTCCTTAAAATAAAATAATGTCTAACTAAACAGATAAACTGTGTGCTTTAAAATAGAACATGACCCTGCTTATTTTTCCGTGTAATTTTGGCTTGAAATTGAATTTTAGTTAATTTCAGTTATAAGGAGATTTTTATTCATCTAAGATTAAAATATTTACATAAATAATAAAAAAAAATAAAAAATAACTTTTAAAAAATAGTAGGCTGTTCATTTACGATAAAATTTATTAAAATATCATTAAAAACGTTTTAGAATACATTTGAGATTCATTTGAGATTTGCTTTTAGATTTTAGGTAGTTCTATTTTTTTTTCAATAATTGTGCGTTTAAGTCGTGGCATTTATCTTTGTAAAAAAAAAAAAAAAAAAAAAAAAAAAAAAATCAGCAGCTTTGATTTCGAAAGTATAGTCTTAAAATAAAAAATATGTATTACAATCCATCAGATATGCAAGTAAAAAATACATAAATACATATACAATTAAAAATGCAAACACTTCAGCCAAATTTGTATTTGCAATTTTTTAATTTTATATGTATTAATGTAATTTTTACTTGTATGCCTGATGAACTTTAATATATATTTTTTAATTTTAGATTTTGTATATCAGACATTAAACAATGTTTCTTTATTTTAGTATAGTCTTTGTTCACATTGTTATCTTTTTAAAGTCTAATTTAAGTGTATTTTAAGTCTAAGTTTAGTGTAGTTTATGTCTAATATAAGTTCAGTTCAAGACTAATTTAAGTATAACTTAGGTATAATTTAAGTGTAGTTTATCTCTAATCGTTTTACATGTAGTTTAATGGTGTTACAGTTGTTTAAAGATATTAAATTGATTTAAAATACTGATTACTGTAGAATATTGCGTTGAAAGCATTTTTAGTTCATTTACAGGAGCCACAGAAAACAACTACGATTACAGTACTGTCTGAAACTGGTAATTGTGGAACGCTCGATTTGAGTTGTTAGATGCGTTTTTCAATATAATATTTTGCCTATTACTTGTTAGGTTTAAATTCTATAGCTTATATACAAAGTTGCAAAATAATTTGAGTACATAACAATGTGCTGACAGAAATTAAACGAGAACGTCTGGTTACCGTATTCTTAATTTGTTAGAAAGTGCGTAAATTAATTTGTTAGAAAATGATTAATCTATGCGTGATGCTTAATTTGTCTTTCTTGATTAAACAACTTTATCTATACAGGATGATTCAAAAAAGCGTTTACAGAATGACACGGGAAATCAGGCATACAGAAAGGATAAAAAATCACATAGGAACATCGGGTCGCAAACCACTTACTAAGTCAGAAATACAGGATATTTCATCGTAACTGAACCCTGGTTGACGGTAATAATTTCGAAAAAAATAAAAACATTGCAATGAAAATGCAACGATATGCACCTTGTTTGGTGTGAAATGTGATAACATCACGAAAAGATCCGGAGAAACGTGTTGCTCAAGTTTTCATACGATGATACCCTATGAATTAATAATCACAGTCCAAAATGTGGGATGTTATGTGCATACTGCTGGCGCGTATAATGCAAACTTCTACCACTTTTCTTTGGTGTCATCATATTTACAAAAAAGGTGGGAATGTCTGTTAAATGTTTTATTATATCACATACTTCAGTTTTCTGAAAGTTATTACCGTAAACCCAAATTGATTTAGGATGAAACACCCTATATGTGTGACTAAATAAGTGATTTGCGACCCTATGTTACTATGTGATTTTTCATCCTTGTTGTATGCCTGATTTACCATGTCATTTTGTAAAAGTTTTTTTTAAATCACCCTGTACATTGCTGATTTCAATGAAGAGATAATTTGCTTTTTTTTCAGTTGAAAAAATCCTCTCTATTTTAAGTATACGTTGAAAAAAGTAAGTTAAAAATTTTTGTTTTTTAATTTTTTTCTATTCTCTCTAGTCTGTAGATTATCCAAGTGCAACGATTGGCCGAATTATTCCCCACTCGCGTCCCAAGTGACGAGATTCCAGCGGAAGCCAGGTTGAAAAGAAAAACGGACGAGCCTTGGGGATTCGTAGTTATTTAGTGCTTTAGCGCAACGCGTCCGTGAATATCTCGTTTTGGAGCACAATAAACGCAATTCACGCAAAAAGACTTTTCTCAAAATGGACGGGATCAGAACGCCAAAACTATTAAACCGATACTGCTATATTTTTTAAAATTAAAATTAATATAATTTATTGACGCTTGGGCAATTTTCAGGTACTTTATAAATAATAAATATTTTTAGAAATACGAGCAAGAAAAGTTGTCAGAAATAGATCTTTATCCAAATCTCTGCCACTATGTTGATTTTCAACATTTTGATCTCAAACTGGTTGAAGCTCCATGCAATACTATCTACTTTGATACTCCATAACGGAAATTGATTGCAAACGACTCTGGTGATATCTATCGGATCACTTCCTATTGGAATTGCACACACGCACGCTAGGGCATCCACCCACGCAACTCGAGCCTCATCAAAATTTTTGAAAGAAAATTATTTTGAAATATTCTTAAGTGATAAAAAATAGTCAAAAATCCCGGAACGAAAATCTTCCTTCCTATTTCAGGAAAACATTGCTAAAAAACGTCCTTTTTTAGGCCTTCTACAGGCAAAGCATTCTTAAGAGTGTGTATTGATTTCTGATGAACATTGTAATATGCGTATTACAAACTAACAATTTGGAGGAAAGAATGAAATACTCGAGGTAGGCTATGACAGTTCTTGCTTTTGTAATGATCCTGGCTATATCGGGATTATGGATTTATCACACATTTTTCTTAGTATAAGTGATATATAGAAAAGTAACTCTGTTTTATAAGCTTTTTTGAAATTCTATATGTTTGAACGGCCAAAAATATATTGTCTACCTGAGTTATGTCTTCCTATACACTGATGTTTCTGTGAAGTAATATAGATATAAGATAAGAAATAAATTTACGGAAATGCAAACGAACAAGTGAAAATAAGACTTGTCTCTAGATGACTCGTGCATGAGATTGAAAACGTTTTATTTCTCCTACTAATGAAGTGAAAATAAATTACAACAACATACAATGTTTATTCTAAACATGACTAAAATAATATTTTCCCCAGGTACTTATTATTTAATTTTAAAAGAAATACTGTAATAACTTTTCATTAATGCTTTTGTGGAATATAAACTGCAGTGTTGTGCTCGAAACAGGAATATTAATTATTTGTGCAAAATATGTCTTTACTTTTTCTCGGTTTTCATTGCACTGACGTAGTCACTTTTATTTCTCCAATGTATATAAATTACTAAGTTTCCATTTTATTAAGTATGACATTTTTTATGAATAGCATATTATCAAATTGTAACCAGAAATAACAAATCGATATGAATCGCTCAAAAGAAAATTGAAAGGATTTATTTACATTTCGTGAATAACTTATGCAGTCCTAAATTTTTATGTATGTTTTGTATGTTTTGTATGTTATGTATGTTATGTATAGTTTAAAATGAAATGTACTTTGAAAGATTCCTCACAAATAATAAATTAATCAAATTATCTTAAACTTCGGGCTCCCTGTGACCGTAAAGGAGCGTAAGGGCATTCATGTGCCACGGTAGCAATATCGGGTTCAACGCCCATTGACACCATTTGACTCACATTGTGTGAAGTTCACGGCTGTATTTTTGTTGTCCTGTGGATCATGTGTAACAAGACCGTCACATTCTGTATAAAAAAATGAATAAGATGATTTATGTAAAACTTAAAGAAGAAATTTCTCTGAAAACCCGCATGGGTTCTAACATTATGTAAATTGAGATTATTTGATGCAACAGCCACACCAGCTAAAATTCTCAAACTAATCCCTCAGATTGTATCTTAATTGGTATTTTAAACACATGGTAAATAGGCATAATAAGTTCTCATTTCAAATTAATAGGCATGAAAAGCATGAGATAGTCATTTTAGCTAAAACACATATACCGTTACGAAAATCCGTGGACTTGTGAAAAAAATATACACCTGTATATTTAATAGTAAAAAATTACAACTGCTTAGAAAAATGTTTTCAATAGATTTTTATTTTGTTCAGATAACTAATATTTCATTTACAGAATTATTTTTTAGGAATTTTTAGAAATATTGTTCCCTACTTTAATTAAAGGAAATAGTTCTATGTCTAAGGTGTATGTTTAATTAAAAGAGAATGTGTATTGAAATATGCATCTAAAATGATAAAAAAAACTTATAAATAAACAAATTAATTAAACAAATAAATAAGTTTCAGACTAACAATATGATATTTATTAATTATATTATACACTGAAATTGAAAATCTACGTTTTATTTCGAAAATTTGTATTGATTGAAACCAAGTTTTATTGTGTACTTAATTAATTTCAATATAAAACATTTTTAGTATAATTAAAATTTACTTAACGAACGTATCTTCATTTACCTGCAATTATTTCAAAGAAATCAGGATATTCTGTCAAATCTGATTTATATGAATATCTTTGCATTTATTCTTCATTGAATAATTTTACTGAATTAATAAAATTAATGTTCGTTATGAAAATAAACTGAGTATTTTAAAATTCTGAATATAGAATTAAACTGCAAAGTTTTATAAAAACACTTCCTCGTTAATTAATTATATAAAGCTGTTTAACTCCTATTAGATTGTTATTTACTTGCAATTTACTAATTTTCCTCCATCTCATCTCCTATATACTTTTATTATGTAGACTCATGTACAAATTAGAAAACGGATTAGCAATAAGCTTCAACTTTTATTCTTTCTTTCAAAGCGTGTCATTCATTTGAAAATTATAGTATACATCATATAGTATAGTATATATCAAACTACTAGTATATTATGCTTACGTTTTATGTTTTTACAAAAATGAAGGGGTGCAAAGAGTTAAGTTTAATAATTTATCTATTTTAAGTGAACAAACTCTAAGTTAATTTTTATAAGTATGTAGTATATGTAAATAGACTTTTTACATTTCCATTTATTATGTTATAGACGATTACCTTTATAAATTATATATATTCTTACAAGTATTATTGTAAATATTTCAATTAATTATTTTGGTTTACCCTTCCCAAATTAGTAAAAGGTGATTTCAAATGTCTCTTTCACGCAAAGTACTTACTTCCGACCGAGCGAGTGACGACACCTTTAAGCTTAGCTACCAAGCATACTTCACTGAAACCCACACCCCGCAGCCTTTCATAATATGGTCAGTACGACAATAACAACTTGAAAGATGTTACTGTCACGTCGTTCGATTTAAGTCTCCACTTCCTTCCATGAAATCCTAATCATCGAACAACAACAAGGACGCTGCTTTCGAGTCAAAATCACAGTGTTCCATTGATATGCTTGCTATTCCAAAGTAAATGCATGGGAAAAGCCAATAGAGGCAAAATCATAATGTTCCCTTGATATGCTTGCTATACAAAGTATCTTCATACGAAAAACCAATACAGACGATCATTTAATTTATCAAAAATGGATTTCAAATTAAGGTGATCACGGAAAAATTAAAAAAGATTCGCCCAGAGTGCATAGACATACTTTCTCTAAGGCTAAGGGCAATCAAGAACAGTCCTCGGACAGGACCGAAGCCCGCAAATTTTACTTCCGGCAGTTGGTTTTTAATACAAAGCGTACTTGTTTTTCAGATACTTGCGAGGGTATAAATATATGTTTCAGAATTTTTACTATTGGAATTTCCTGAATTGTCTCCAGTGTTCGTGGAATATAGGTGCGATATAGTAATCAAAATTTAGCTATACAATAACACACACACAATAAATGAAATCGCACTTCTAGAACGTATGGTTAATAGAGAGTACTTCAGATACAGTAATACATCCGAATATTTGTGTGCCCATGTAAATAAAAATAAATGCTATGCACGCCATATTATACAACAAGTACTTTGTAGTAACCTTCAATAATGTATATTAATTTCATTATATTTGAAATATTGTAACAAAACTAAAATGCGCTGCAATATATTTTCCTCCGTAGACCACTATGTAGAGGAAATTTTTGTGTGGCCTCGTAAATGAATAAAAAAATTCTTTGGACCCGATATTCTACAGAATGCAGGTTTTAGTGCACTTTAAAAATCCTTGCCCATTTCATTATGTCAGAAATGATCTAACATCATTAAAATGACACTGAAACAATTTTCCCCATTGACCGTAATGTAACGGAAGAATACTTTTGACAGTCTCTGTAAAGGAACTAAAAATGCTACATACTTCATTTACAATAGCGGTCTTGGTGTATTAAAAGCCAATAACATACAGAAAATTAAGGGTAATGCGCATATACATACTAAAGATAGAGATCGGAGAAACTCACAGACAAGCCGAAGTCATAAACACTTTTCATCTATGTTGAAAGGTGTTGGTGTTTTAAAAAAGGTTTAATTATCATTGTACCCTAGTTCCTTTTAGTCAGTACCTCTTTAACAACCCGATTATTTAAAATTTGCACAACTATATATTTTTAAATGAAATATAATACTTAAATGCGAATATTAAGAATGAATGAAAGTTATTTAAATTATTACGTAAGAAAAATATTTGTTGGTAAGAATTATGTCATTTTTACTGCGAAATAAACGTTTTTATCAATATATACTGTTGTGATACGCGGGTCACGTGTTTCTCTGTCGATGGATACTTCATGGTTAAGAACCCTTCATTTTACAGAATTTGAACAATATAATTATTCGAAATATTTATTTATTTTACTATCCCCAGATATGCTATTTCTTTCAGACAACAATCAAAGTGTCGTCACTAAAAAATAAATGTTCGTAAAAATAAATCCGTAATATGAAGCAGGTATAACATTGTGCGGTTAAATACTGATAATCTACTGCAATTTTTTTTTTTACTTCTAAAAAACGCACATTTTCAATTTTTACTCATCTTGTATGGGAAAAGAACTTTTAAATGTAATTTGTTTGAAACCTGTATCTCAATTTATTTATGAGATATTATTATTATTTAATGACATTTGTTAATGGTGGCATCTGAAGTACTTAATTTCAGTATAAAGTAAATTGAAATTAGTAGATTACTATAAAATTAGTATTGCCAAATTCTAGCTTCACACTATCCGATTAATTAATGTGTTTCCAAACGTCAGTGGTAAAATATCAATGAGATTTTGAAAACTATAACCTAAAAATTCTGTGCCTTCTAGTCATAAGAATGAAATGATGCGATCGGGGGAGATTGCATTTAGCTTTTACCATATTTCAGAGAACATTCTTTGTTCACATACTAGTGCAGACAATTGTATTAAAACTTATCGGTTCTACGTCACATCCCGCATGACGTCCTGTCCAGCGTCTCTCTCACGAATCTATTCCATTGGAACCATTTAATAAAAACGCTTTTACTTGTACTTTGACAACAAGTGCAATACTAAATGTTTTTATATATAGAGGTACGAATGGAATATAATAATACAATCCTATATAAAATTCTATCGTCCGATAAGATCTAAAATCTGCAGTTGTATTATGCCGATGCACTTTCCTACTCTCAGATATTATTCAACTTGTCTTCTTTGTGTTCAATCTTTAATTGCTTTTTTCTTGCCAAACGGTTTTTATCAGCACCGATTTTGCCATATTTCACATACTACGGTTACCCCTGTCTACAGTATTATGGAATTTAACCATTTTTCTATATGACCCATCCAGATTTGCAGGCGCTAACTATTTGTCTAGATAAATCATTTACTCATGACAGTTGCGTTTTTGGCTCATTCAAAACGTTCATACATTTGCTACCTTTTTCTTTAGTTTATAATTTCTTTATTACATGTAGAGTTACTCTTATAAGAAAGTCCATCATTCCAAATAATTTTTTTCCGTGTATCTTTTCTCGAATGGCATGCAATAATTCTATTTTTCATTTTCCTCTTCAAACCATCCATCAAATTATTTTGTGGAAGGCTGATTAACATGGCCATCACGGTTGGAGATAACGTAAAGTCTGCATTCAAATCAGCTATGATTAAAGACATTTTCAAAAGTGAACTCAGAAATATGAGGAAAAGTCAGTAAGTAGGTCACAAACCGATATGAGTGGTCGGAAATTAGTAGTACATTGTTCCAAGTATGCCAATAGATGGCAGCACTGTCCAACTGTAAGATGTCAATTTTTAATTTATGAGGCACCAGTTGTACAAGATGAGCAGAGGCATTCAAATGTTGTTGACGAAGAACGAAGTGGTCGTCCAGTTGAAATTGTGACAGAAGACACAAGGTGGAAGGATTAGAGCTGACAGGTGAACAGCAGTAGACAGCATAGAAACTTCAAGAGGGTGTTCACATGGTTTAGCCTACAGCCGACCGATGCAAGTGTTGAATGTAAGGTACACAGGTGGCTGAAAGTGCAGTCCAAAGACATTTATGCCGCAGGTATTAGAAAACTCATAAAGAGCTGGGACAAATTTATCAATGTAAATGACGATTATATCGAGAAATAAACATGCCTTTTATGTATGTATTTTGGTTTCCCCTTTTTTATTGGCTTTTGTGACCTACCTAGTGACTTGCTCTCATATGTAAAAAATAAGTTTCGTGGAAAATAACACGAATGCAGTGGTTCACATGTTATATGAACAATATATTGATATATATGCGATATACCGGGTGTCCCAAAAAGGACTGACTGATTTTAAAATTCAATAACTTGCAAACGGTGACAGATATTTAAAAAATTCTTGCAGGAGGGTTATGCATAAGTTCAAAAGTTTTTTTACAGTGATTTTCAATTTTAGTTCGAATTTCAAACAATAGATGGCGCTGCGATCAATAGACGCTGAATTCAGGCTCGATTTTTGGTACTTCGTGGCCCGGATAATACATTTCCATCTCCTTTTTCAGCATGGAACAAGAGAAAGGACCAGAAATCGAGCCTGTATTTAGCGACTATTGCTTACAGCGCCATCTATTGTTTGTAATTCGAACTAAAATCGAAAATCACTGTAATAAAACTTTTGACCTTATGCATAACCCTCCTGCAAGAATTTTTTAAATATCTGTCACCGTTTGCAAGTTATTGAATTTTAAGATCAGTCAGTCCTTTTTGGGACACCCGGTATATGTGAACTGTATAATCTCCTAAAAAATATTCATTGTATGTATGTTTCTTGATTTTCGATTACTTTACTCCCAGTTTTTAAGCAACATAATGTGCATAATGAAACAAATTTCGTGGATCAATTTTTATTCTAAAAGACTTTGAAAATCGTTTGACGAGGAGCCTGTGACCACTGCCACGGATCCCCGAAACGTCGCAGAATAAGTATGATTAGATAATAAGGTAATAGTAAGGTAATAAGGATAAAAAGGTAAAAGTAAATCCATCAAATAGAAAAAAATACAAAAATTGGGGGTGGGGGAGGTAGACTATACAGAAAATTTAGAAACTTGAGCTCATAAAAAATAAAATTTAAAAAAAAAGGTAGAAAAAGACAATTTAAAAATAAAATATTTAAAGATTAATCAAGAATAAATTTAGAAGTATTTGCCGATTCGAAGTTTACCAGGATGACCTCAAACAGTTCAACCTATAAAAATGGTTTTGCTGCACCATAAAAGCACCACAACGACTGATAAAAGAATATTTCGGCGGTGGTATGATTCGTAAAAAGGGGGAAGAAATATTAATAACATTAAATTAAAAAAAATAAAAAGAAATGAAACCAACATTATATTTACAAATTCTGTACCGGTCACAATTGTTTCTAAAAACTTAATTAAAAAATCTTCATAATACTTTTATTTCGTAATTTTTCATGTGATAAAAACTAATATGTGTAATGTAAATCCATGTTTTTGCATATGATATCTTTAATAATTACACTGAATAGTGATTTCGAGCAATTTTTGTCTGCTGAAACGAAAATTATAGAAAATTTTATAGGTAGGTTCTTGTTTTTGAAATAAAGAAAAAAACCCGATACTGGCGCAGGTATAAAAAAGTAATACTGTATATATGTCAGGGCCATTTTTTACTTAGTTTGTAACATCAGATAGTTTGAGTCTGATAGTTTTTTTTTTTTTTTTTTTTTTTTTTTTTTTTTTTTTTTTTTTTTAAACAGAAATACAAATTTAACATTACTATAAAAAATCATTTCCTGTTTTGTTTTCTAGAATGTTTTTCTTTTGGACAATCTCTTTGTAAGGACCAACAATAATCAGCCATCATGTGCTGACACCACACTGTAACGGAGACTAAAAAACGGAGTTTCTACTGGCACTCAAGACGCCAGTACTATTTCCGCGTTTTAACGGAAAATTTCCCCCATACTTTCCAGAAAAACGGAAAATTTTCTGTAATATATGGGGAAAAGTTTCCGTAAAAATACGGATTTCTGGAATTTATGGGTGGAGGAGGAATTTCCGTTAAACTATGGAAATAGTACTGGCGTCTCGATTGCCAGTAGAGTCTCAGCTTTTTAGTCCTTTTTTTACAGTTTAATGTTCCTGGTAACTTTGCACCATTATTCTGATGTCTTTATGGAACTGTTCACCTGCTATTCACTATAATCTCCTAATTTTTCAAAAAATCAGTGTAATTAACTGTGCGAAACATGCACCTTAATGTTCATATTAGATCCCAATCTTTCAAAAGCCAGAACCAATTCAGCTAATCACTTTATTGTCCATAATTATAAAATTTTGTATGTCTCAAAATCAACAAAAAGATGTAATGCCTCCCAAAAAACAATTTTTTTTTTCTTCTCTTGTGTTATAATTTACCAATAAATTAAGATACTTTATTCCATAAGCTACCTTTCTTTTCAATTAAAGTTACTGTCTAACATAACATTATAATTCTTGAACAACACATTCACTCGTATGTATATTTATTGATTTTCTATGATCTTACTTTCATTTTTGATGTTACATATTGTGTATATTCAATAAAAAATACTTGAAACATTTTTCATTCTAAAAACTTTCTTAGAATTTTTTCATAATAGTTTTATTTTAATGTTTGCGATAATAGAAAAAAATATTTATAAGCGACACACACGTTTTATCACAGGATAACTTCATTAGTTATAATAATAAACGAAGTCTATTTATTCCATTATTAGATTTTTTTTACATTAAAGGTACCATCTAACATAACAATTTTAACGATCCTTTCCTATTTTTACTGCTACTACTTCTAAAATATATGCCGTAAAGAATGCTATACATCCTGCGGTTCGTCGATGGCCTTTGTAGTTGTTTGGAAGCTTTATCTAAGTACCTTGGCTCCCACCCCAGGCTATATACTTAAGCTCTTTCCAACGATACAGTAAGTTATAAAAGAATATGATAGAATAAAAACAGCACAGTTTTGCACTTTGATAAATAAGAAATTAAATATTTTTCCTTTCTCGTAAGAAATTAATTATTTTGTTGAGAAAATGTTACTTAAATATTTTTTATTTTAAATATGTGTCAGGGTTGTCATAGGCGATTATTTTTACATTTCGATAATATCATTATTAAAAAAAAACATTCTTTGTGGAATATTTCTGTGGCACGTTTTGCATATGCAGCAAAGATTACAGTTTTTTAAAAAGTGGTACAAATAGTTTGAGATAGAATTTTAATAAAGTGCATGTGGAAAACCTTCATATATATCAGACTACTTTGTGACAAAGAAGATAATATCTGAGTAATCATAACTGCTTCGTATCTCTAAATCCATTAGCAAAGATTATACTGAAAACGATCACACAATTATGATAATTAGGAGTTCTGACTAGTACCACTTACAATACATTTATTTATTAGTATAAAATTTTGCATCCGTCACCATTACTTTGGCACATGATCGAAATTCGTGGTGTATGCCAATAATTTGACGAGGAGAATATCCATCATAGAAACATATTTATTACCTTAGTAAAATATGATACAAATTTAGAAAATACACCACAGCTACGATTAATCTTATTGAATAAGAATATTTACTGTACCTTACCTGTTTAGCGTATAGAAGTTACACACCATAAGCTACATTTTAAACGATGATAATAAGGCTCTCCACTATTATTAGGATGGTCTCGCTTCCTTGTGCAGATTTGATATTTGAAACGACACCGGACATACAAAAACTGTGCTCCAGAACTCAAGTCTCTCAATAAGTACCTTCTGCCGAAAGGTATTTTACGGCAATGCGCTAATGCCGAAAAACCTTTAAAATAATGTACAATCACTTAACTATACAACTTAATCGCTGAAGAAAAATAAAGTAAGTCGCATTTCTCGCAAAAACGTGCGAAAAGGGCTTTTAGAATTATAATAACAAGTGGGTAAGTGTGATCGGAAATCGCACAAAGGGTTTCGTTTACGATAACTTTCTAAATAAATTTTCGTTTAATTAAATATAAATAAAAAACATATAATTATTCTTATAAATTATCACTATAAGGCGAAAGCTGCCCACAGTATAGCAGCCAAGCTCTGCAGGCACTGCAAAATCCTTTTGTACCATTTTCCACCGCCAGGGGCGCAATATGTTCTATACGGTTTTTGGACATTGGTCCCTGCTGCCTGTGGTACAGTACAGTACCGTTTCACTCATCCACTGCAAAATGTGTTTGTTCCATATTCTACAACCAGGGGACGCACTCGATTCTAAACAAACCTCTTTCCAAAGAAAAATCCGCTTTACAATCTGTCCAAAGATATATCGCATGAGAAGTGTAGGCAAAAGTTAGAAAAGTACCCCTGTCGGGGCAAAGTGAGGGGAGGTGATGAAAGGGGCTTAATATGAAAGAGTGATCCCAGGGTTTTTGAATGATTTATCACATGTGGGTTGTCGGCAAAAGTGTAGAAAAGTGCGCCACGGATGGAGGGTACAACAGGGGACAGGGAATGGCCGGCACTTTATATGAAACAGTCGTCACGGGTCCTGCCACTAATATATCACATGAGGAGTGTCAGCAATTGTTATTAAAGTTCCCACGGCGGGACAAAATTGGGGGAAGGGACGAACGGTGCTTAATATGAAAGTGTGGTCACAAGAACTTCCAATGGTATATCACATGAAGGGTGAAGAACTTAGGAAATTGCTCCTCCCGAAGTGTTCACTCGCACGCCTCCGAAATACCACCGGAATTCTCCCACTCCCGTCTTTAAATTATGTATATTTAATAAAGAGTATTTATCAGAGGACCTTCGTCAAAGAACCGCATCTAAAATTAAAGTTATTGTAAAAAACGCTGCTGTTATAAAAATTTCTTTGCCCCCCCCCCCCCCCCCCCCGAAATTCAAGCCCCCTCCTTGTTTAAAAATTTTAACTGTTATCAATTAAGAAATCTTAAAGCCGGTCAAAAACAACGAACGTAAAATAATGATGATTTGTGGATAAAAGCTTATATTTTAATAATGTGTGGTACTAAAGAGTTTCTTTTCTTTATAAAAATCGATTTTTTAAAATAAAACATCATCGATTTTTAAAAAATTTACATATCCGGAATCAGTGTTGAAAAATATTAATATATGCAAAAGTTTAAAATCTATAAATACAGTAATTGTAATAATTTTAGTCCCCGCAAAAAAATCCTAGTTCAAAAATTATCTGTGGTTTTACCAGCTGGTTGGCTTTCAAGGTTCTCACTGATCGAATTTTTGAAATTATTTCCAAGGATATAAGTATATTTATATAAATCTATTTTTATTGTATATTTCCAATTGCAGATGGTAATTTCGAAAAAAATTTAGAATCTTTGAACGAAAAAAGTTTTTTTTGCATCTACCTGTGCAATTTTAGAGTTTTTAGATTCAGTAGATTGTGAAATACAGATGTATATAGCAACTACCAGTACATTTATCGTCCTAGGCACTCTGCTTTGGCAAAACCTCCTCCTCTCTTGGTGTTTTTCCGAGCTTGTTTTTGCGCTCGATTAAAACGATTTTTCTTTTAATTATGAACACAATTTCCATTTTTTAATTGGGGTTGTTTAATTAATAACGTGCATTATTTAAGTCTTTTTTGAAAAATTCATGATTGTGTGATCTCAAGTTTCAAATATAAGTATGCAAAATTTAAGTCTCCACCTTACGCGGTTTCTGAAAACGAGCTGTGTGACAGATACCCATACAGACAGAGATTTGAAACGATAAATTTGGTCAGATAAACAAAACCCTAAAAAGAATATAGTAAAAAATGAGAATTGCTGAATAGACCATTTTAAAGCAATTCATTATGCATTTAAGATTTAAATAAAAATGAAAAAACCACGAAACAAAAATAATAATACTTGAAATGTTTTAAAAAATATATTTTGAAAGAAAAATAAAATATTAATGCAAGCATTTACATAATTAATTTAGGTAAAATGAATCAGCGGAATATTTTGTGAGACAGTAAATATTTAAATATAATAGGATTATAAAATTATGCTAGATAGAAAAAAAATATGGAATATCCTTAGTGTATCCCGAAAATTTAATTTTCGTAATATATAAGAGTATATATATCTAAATATTTTCATTTGAATAGCATGTTGTGTGTTTTCTTCTTTCTACTTATTGTAATGTATTATTATAGTAATTGTTTCTTGCTTACATGATTAGATAAGTAGAATATTTTTAAAGTGTAAAATAATATTTTTCGTACACGTACATAGGGATCGGAGAGTATTTTCAGAAATGCAACAAACCAACAGAAAATATATGAAGATATTGCTTTATAAACGCAGGATTTAGATGCAAATATTTTTATTTTGGAAAATAATAATAGTTTTAATAATAGATTGAAAATTTTATTATTTTTATAATTTGTACAATTTTAACTAAATTAATATTTACTTAAAGTGATAAAATACTTTTAACAAGGCAAAAAAAAATGCCTTTATTTATTCATATTAGACATATGTTTTATTGCTCCGAAGGCAACATTCTCAATAATAAATATGATAAAAATATTTTTGCAAAAAATATTTTAATTTAAAAAGGTAAACAAAAATCACGTGAACTCCAGCATAATGAAATTAATTGCAATATTAAAAATGGATATTTGCGAATGTGAATTATTTAATACTATTGCTTAATTTTTCTGTAGAGCATCTCTTTCCAAATTTTAGGTAGTTCCATGGAGGCTGGATCATTTCATAGCATCTCTTACCAAATTTTAGGAAGTTCTTGCAGTTCACGTTCCCATTTAAAGAGAAATGGGCTTCATCTGTCCATAGTATTCGCAATGGCCAGCTGTTATCTTCATCATACACTGGTGGAAATTGATTTATGAAAACACGGTTTTTTAACAACAACTTCTATAAATATTCATTAAAAGAGAAAGAAATTTAATGGGTTATATATAGTCACATACACTCATTTGGTATACATAGTATGTATAACAAAAGAGTTACAAAAGTAAAATTTCATACATAATATTAAATTAAATATTAAATTAAATTAAATATTAACAAATAGTCAAAAATTGGATTTGTGTAATATGGAAACAAGGAAATTGATTTATGATATATCACATTTCAGTGACTAATCCGAAGTAATGTGACAAAAATTGCATAAAACAAGGTAACGTGATATACACAGTAGACATAAACATCGTTATATAGTAGAAGCAATACGTTTTAGTCATACTTTTCTCAATGGGTAAACGAAAGATATTGTCTGAGGAAAAAAGAGCTAAAATCGATGCATATCTAGAATGTGGAAAGTCTGTTCCGAAAATTAGCAAATTACTTAAACGATCAGTTGGTGTGATATATAACTATAGAAAAGATTCAGAAAAGTATGGCAAAATGTTTAACAATAAAGGTAATCCACGATTAAGTAAGAGAGAAAAAAGGGGGATTCTTCAACTTGCATCGAAAGCTGGTCACAGTTCAAAGCAGATTTGTTCAGATCTATCTCTTTCTGTTACTTACAGAGGAATTAGGAAAATTATACATTCTTCACGGAGCTTGAGATTGTCGAAAATGAAGCCTTGTCCAAAGTTACTTCTGTGTCACAAGCAGATGCGTTTGCAGTATTGCGAGAAGTACAGTCGTGGACAAAAAAAGTAAACACCCCTACTAACTCCTCAACAAATTATCGTAGACGAAAGTTACTGATACCGAACAATTGGAAATAAAGTCTACTTTTAAATGGTGTGTATAAAATGTGCTTAGGGGGCCATATACATATTAAAACGAATCCAAACTTCATTTTTTTTCAATGGCAGTACCCAAATTTAACGAGATATTTCAAATCTTCGGTTCAAACTATGCCTAGAAACCAAATTTCAAGTCATTCGAATGATACGTTTTTGAATTATAGACATTCAAAATTTAGTACTTCTAATGTTAAATTACATTTTCATATTTTTATTTATATCTCCTGAAATTATGCTCCTAATGAGCTAATTTTTTGTGGAGCAATAATACTAATATACCCAAACATAAATACGTTGAATTTGCAATTTTTATAATTTTATGATATGAATTATGAATTATGAAATTAATATTCGAAAAAAATATGAATTGCAACATACAATTTTTTTGATGGATTTAGATTTATTAAGTCCTGCTTTATGGAAATCCAAAATTTCACATTTTTCTTCCAAGTAGTTTTCAAATTATGCTTAAAAAACGGCAAAATGGTGGTTTAAGGGGCTGTCTATGATAGAAGTGAGTAAATTTTTGAAATTTATTCTGCTATTCTGTAATCAAACATGTTTCATTGACGCTTAAACGTGCCTTGATCAAGAAGGTGGCTCTCTCGGGTAACATTCGAGTTCGGAACTTCAATTTGGATACAGCCCTTAAAATACGCTCGTTTTAAAATAATTAATTTCTCGGAAACTTATGGCACGAATTGCATAAAAATTTGTTTATAGGCTAATTGAAAGGTGTAGAGTTCATTTATGCTGTCAGAATCGTGTACTGCTATTGAATAAAACAAAGTTATGGTTCGTTTTAATATGTAGATGGCCTTTTAAACAAATTTTATATACATCATTTAAAAGTAGACTTTATTTCCAATCGTTCGGTACCAGTAACTTTCTTCTACAATAATTTGTTGAGAAGTTAGTAGGGGGTGTTTACTTTTTTTTTCCACGACTGTACATGACAATGGGTGACAATTGGAAGAAAGACATTTTCTCCGACAAAAAAAGATTTAATTTGGATGGCCCGGATGGTTTGAAGTATTATTGGAGGGATGTCCGAAAAGAACCAAAATCTGCATTAAGAAGAAATTTTGGTGCGACAGTTTGATGATTTGGGCAGCGATCGCTTATGATGGCAAAAGTGAAATTGTATTTTTAAACGGTCGTCTTATATATTTTGATTACAGTTTAGATTTAGAAAATTCATTTCTTCCATTTTCATGTCAATATTATGGTTTAGATTAAATTTTCATGCAAGACATTACTAGTATTCATATTTCAAATGCAATGAAAGATTAGTTTGACGAATAGAATATTGTACTTTTTAATCATCCACATATTACCCCTGATCAGAACCCCATCGAAAACGTTTGGGGACAGCTTGTTCGAATGGTTTATGGAAATGGGATGCTGTGCTTATCATTTGTAGAATTGAAAGCTTCAGTCTGTCAGAACTGGAAAGTAATTGATCATAAATACATTCAAAATCTTGTTTTATCAATGCCATCTGGAATAAAAGAAACTCGGATGAATAAAGGCGGCTTTACTAACTAGTAATTTCAATTAAATGTGATATTTCATAAATCAATTCCCATGTTTTTATGTTACTAAAATCTAATTTTTGACCTTAAGTTTTAGTTTAATAATATGTATCAAATCTTATTATTTTAAATTATTTGTTATACATACTATGTACAGTGTGTGTAAAAACTATAAGGACAGCAAAAAGTTTGATAAATTGAAAATGCGACAAGTGAAATGGTAATTTAATGTTGATCATAAAGTGAAAATACTAATATAAAAGTCAACAGAATGTATCTGTGTTCTTTTTATTGCGAAAAAATCATAATTATGCAAAAAAAAAACGCTATTTTTGACTCTGTAAAAACTTTAAGGACACTGTATTTTTCTTATAGAAATGGTATATATAATTATCATTAAGGATCGACCGGAACAGGTTTTTAATGCCGAAACCGAAACCGAAAGAGAATTTTGGAGATTTCCTATTTTCGGCCGAAAACGAAAACGAATATGTCCAAAAAAAATTTTTTAAGTAATTAAATTGTATGTATTATAGTAATTAATAAATACATAAATATAATATTAATTAATTACACGTACTTATTAAATATGCATAATAATTAATTAATTATGCGTATTTATGAAATATACATAATTATTTATTAATTATACGTGTGGCCCAAGTCTTTCTGCCTTAGATTCAAAACATTTTTTGTCATATAAAATAAAACGTAATTAATTCATCAACTACACAGAAAGATTTTCTAATTATACGAATTCCATTTAATAAAAAAATAGTTTAGTTTTATGTATACACACCTCGATTTATCTTTTATAATGATTTCTGTAAATGATCATCTGTTATACTTGAACTTTCTCAACGAGTATTCGAAACTCTTCTGCGGTTTCAAACTGAAAATTTTCTATTACTGTTATGTCTGCAGCTTCTAATGAGCACGTTAAAAAGTTTAATTATATATACATTGCTTGCTTTATAATTTGCATTCAAGTCTTGAGTCAGTCATGACTGATAATTACAATCAACGAAGTTCGTAGCAATAAATAGTTTCATTTGAGCTGGCCGACAAAGCTCAAATCGGTGAGAAATGTTAAAAATTTCCGACTGAAGAAACGAGATTTTCGGAATACTGATATTTTCGGTTGAGTTTCGGTGAAAAATCTGAGTTTCGTTTTCGGCGAAACTCAGATTTTGGATCTAAGGCACAAAGAGACAATTTGGACCACACGTATAATTAATTAATAATTATGTATATTTCTATAAATACGCATAATTCTTTAATTATTATGCATATTTAATAAATACGTATAATTAATTAATAATATATTTATGGATTTATTAATTACTATAATACATACAATTTAATTACTTTAAAAAAGTTGTTGGACATATTCGTTTTCGTTTTCGGTCGAAAATAGGAAGATCTCCAAAATTCGGTTTCGGTTTCAGCATTAAAAACCTGTTTCGGTCGATCCTTAATAATAATTATATATACCATTTCTATAAAAAAATACAGATGTCCTTAAGTTTTTACACAGTCAAAAATAGCGTTTTTTTTGCATAATTATGAGTTTTTCGCAATAAAAAGTACACAGATACATTCTGTTGACTTTTATATTAGTATTTCTAATTTATGACCAACATTAAATTACCACTTCACTTGTCGCATTTTCAATTTATCAAAATTTTTACAATTTTTTGCCGTCCTTATAGTTTTTATACACGCTGTATATCCCATGAAATTTCATTAATTTTTAAGGAATATTATAGGAGTTTTTGTTAAAAAACGTGTTTTCATAAATCAATTTCCACCAGTGTAGCTGATGTGAAAATAATTTGCTAAGTCCAAACGCTGTTGGTCGGCTCCAGTTTTCAGCATCTGGACACGCTGGTTTCTATAGGGAAACATCCACAGAACAGTACGCAGAAACTTGAGGACTGTTGTTTTCGGTACATCCAAACTGCGTGCAACACTACTTGCAGTATGCAATGAATCTGCAGTAATCCTGTTATACACTTCTGCAACAACTTCAACGTCCAGACCCTGGTCAATCACATGTGCAGTGCATCCAGTTTCTTCAAATTTTTTCACCAAAACACTTATAGTTCTTACGAAACATGGGGCCGAGTAGCAAATTATGATTTCGGCGATAAATTAGCACTTCCTCAACTGCATTTTCCCCGTTCAGTTAAAACAGATTTAACAATTCACCTCTTTGTTTTATTGCAAGTGTCATCTTGTTGGCACATGCGAACAACTGATTGAAGAAACTATCTTCCCACACTGTTTACTAAAAATGTTCCACACGCAATGATTTGCATATGGTGTTCTGTGGTTTGATTTTCTACTACCTATTACTGTGAATTAAGTAAAATGCGTCAGTTCACCTCATCTTTGAATTGTTATTGGTCCTTAACAATGCTCTTTTTTGGAAATGTTTTATGCCGATATAACGACACAAAATACCACTTGGAATGCGTGATTTTTCGTAAGACGTGAAACCCAAATAAATTCTGTATACACAATGAGATACGAAAGCAGGACTTGCTTGTGAATTGGAGTCCTTTTATCTTGCGTCTGGCTGGCTTCACTATCGTAACGCAGAAGCACGTTTAGAGCGAAGGAGTGGCTACAAGACATGTTTTTCAGTAGCCGATTTTTTTTTCCTTGTGACCTGAGTAATCTTGAAAGATTTGTTTTAAAATGTGTTTTTGAGTTGTGTTTGTGTACACATAGTGAAAATAAAAATGTAATCATTTGTTTTATAAAGCGGAATATTATGTTATATAGGAACGATATTACACCGGCAATTTTAGTCATACGTGCATCGTTCCAACGCCAATTATGGATTTTTCAATGAGCTAAGGAATTTGCGCAGGATAAAAAAGGCTGTTTCCATTCGAATATTTTTCACTGTATCATTAATCATGAGGGCTCTATTGTTTTAAATAATCACGATCTCAAGCACTTACCTTCGAATAACTAAATCTAAAATTTCCTTTCGATTGGTTTAGTGGTTAGGTCGTTAAGGGTACATATATCGGTGAATTTTTTTATGACCACCCTGTACTTTCGAGGTGTAAAAAAGCTTTTAAAACACCGTTTCTTTTGCTGGCACTGTTCTGAGATGTTTTCAAGCGGTCTTTTCATTATATTAATCAATTACCTATTTCCGGAATATAGTTCTTTCTGAAGCTGTGACTTATGAAGGAGGACATTTTACTGTTCAACAGGACAAACAGAATAAATAACAGAATTAACATTAACATTAAAGTTAATAGTTTTTTGCTAGTTTTGTATGTATAAATTTAACTACGCGACTAATATTGTTTAATTAAAATTTGATAGTATCTTAAAAATAGATATAACAACATATAAACTACTCGGAAACGTTTTCTCAAATTAGTGACAGCAAAATAATTTTTTATTAGCGTTTTATTAAATCTGAAAAAAAAAAATATTGGTGCTAAAAGTTAATAATGTTAAAAAATGTTTTCAGAATCATGGGTATTTCGGAAGACGTTATTGTATATTTTAGCTCGCACTTAAATAACATTTTCCCAGATTAATCAACATATGTTTCTTTTTCTATAGTTTATAGAACGTAAATATATTTCTAGTTTTCTCCTAAAGAAATTAATACATTTATAAAAACAAATTAATGTTAATTGTAGTATATTATATTACGAACATCAGTGAAAGTATAAATATGCGCCTAAAATACTTTAGAAAATTTATTTCAACTGCATATTTATAAAAGCAGAACAGGTTGGGAAATGAATATTTATTACTTTCAGGAATTTTTAAGACGCCTTTATTTCATCTCACCTTAATCATACTTTTCAGCAGTAGCTTACTTCTGAAATTTAGAAATGCAACCGTATACATTAAAGTAATTCTCTTGATAACTTTTACATCTTCAGCTTTTATGCGTACACAGCAGAAGAATATTAATGGAATTCTATTCTGAAAGCTAAATTTATAACTATTTTATGTAGATTAGGTTAAAGTGATATAGGAAAAATTAAAATATCTCTGTGTTTCTTTAAACATTCATCAGCATCATTCATTTAGGGATGTATGGAAACCTGCTGGTATATTTGGCTGAAAAACAAAATGTTTATTTATGTGATAATATATAATTTCAGGCATCTGGACTCAAGTTATGAGTAAGATGAATATTTTAATTAAATCTAGATGCGTTATCTTCCATTTACGTTATGATTTCTGTTTCCTCTTAAATAAATATGCACAGCCCTAAAAAACGGCATTTATTTGCGAATAAATTAAAATTAGTGCAAAGCCTCAGTTATGCTTTCTTTTTAAATATCCTTTTTTTGTCAATATAAAAGGCTTGTACATTATGTATATTAATTTCCAAATGAAGTATCCTTTGTTTATGTTTGCTTCAATGGTTGTTTACCCGGTTGCTTTATAACTTAAAATGTCTAATTTGCATTTACCTTTTCTTCACCACTGTTAAATACCCAGCAAACACATACCTTTCGGCACACGATCGGAACGCAGCCGGCAGTGTCGGTTAAGTATCGGCATGGGTACAGTGGTTTTGGTGAAGTGCCGGCAACTGAAACTTAAGTATCTGCTTTTTTGTCTGCCGGTTAACGTAATCGGCCCCTTTATGGTTATATATCGGCAAGCAACTTACACCGGCAAGTAACGCAGGACCGATATTTGATTTCTGATAGTGGCCCGATTAGATTTGCCAACATCGGTCCGAATTCGCAATTTTTAGTCTTAGCCGACATTATTTTTTTCTTTTTCTTAATTTTGTTTGAGTTTGAGTTTTGATAAGATACGTATATTTCACGTATTCCATATCAAATTCTAACAGTGATAAACAATTTTTTTTTTCAAAAGTAGCCTATATTTATTTATTTAAAAAAAGCTGTTTTTGAATTCATTTTAAAAAGGACTTACAATTATTTGAGTCGTCAAAAGAGTTTTTTAAATCGCGTCTTAATTCTATTATTCATTATAAACTTAATCGTAGAAAAAAACCCTCATAAATTAATGATTTTCTAACTATATATACATTTTAAAAGCAATAGCTATGTTTCTTATTTTATTTAAAAATCAAATTATTAAAAAAGTGTTTAAAATTATTTAAACAAGCTATAAAAATATAAAAAAACTACCCAACTTTTTAGCATTAAAATTTAAAAGAAAGATTCTGAAATCTCCCACTTTTAAAAAATTATTTACCAAAAAAAAAAAAAAAAAGATAATTAATATTTCTATTTTATTTGGTTGATTAAAAAATGTTGATAAATAAAAGAATCATTACTGCTACATAAAAATATATTCTACATTACCTAATCAAATGACAAAAAATGAATTCTTATTCTAATTAAAAGTGATTAATTACCAACTTATTTTCTTATTAAAATTAGTTTTTCTATGATACAAATTCAGTAGACCCCTCAAATACCCACACCTTGGGACTAGAGGTTGTGCGGATTTTAGAATTTTGCGGATTTCTGGTCATTGCTTTGTTTAAATTTTTTAAACAGTAATTTGACTATAATAATGCAATCAAAATTATAATGAATGCTTGCAATGTATTAAAATATTAAAATAATTAAGTAATAAACTAAAATTATAAAAAACAAGATAATTTTTTAAATGATTAAATTATTTAAAGCATCAATTATCAAGTAAATAATTAATAATGTTTAATTAAATATGCATAATAAAGAAGTGATGCATTTTCCTTGAATTATTCAATGAAATTTTCCTCATAAAGGTACGCTAATAATTCACATCAAAATCGAAAATTAAGGGAATTTTATTTCTGGTTTAACCAGTCTTAATGATCAAAACAGCTTGATAAATACATAAATATATTTGGTAAAAAGATTGAGATTGCCAGTTACATCAGAAATATCTTGATATTTTTTTCAGAAATAAATTTATACTTCTTTCATGAAAAACCACGAACTCAGAATTACATATTAAAATACATATGGAATGATATAAAACTAAAAAATTCTCTAATTTTGTCCCTACATCTGAAGTAAAAGTTATATTGTTTACATCTGCAAAAATGTGCGGATTTTAGGGTTGTGGATTTGAGGGAGTCTACTGTATATATTTCTGGAATTAACACATTTAATTACATTATAATTCCTGAAGAGAAAATTGTATTAAGAGAAAAATCTCTGAAAGTCACTTATTTTATTTAATAAGCATTCTTAAATTTATAACAAAGATTCAGAAATATTCCCGATTTAAATATTATCTTACAAAAGAAAAAAAAATGTAAATTAATATTTTTATTTTATTTTTAAATTAAAAATATTGATAAGTAACAAATTAATATTGCAACATACTCATTAAATATATGTTCTACTTTAAATCATCAAAACGACATAAAATGAATTCTTATTGTAATTAAAATTTATTAATTACCAACTTTTTATTTATTAAAATAAATTTTTCCCAGTTAAAAATTATTTAGTTTAAATTTTTAGTAAAGTTTTATAAATTAACGCAACGCATGTAATTACATTAGAATTCCTTATAAGAAAATTTGATTAACTGAACAAAACCTCTAAAATTATTTTTTAATACTTAATTATTCTTAAATTTATAACTATTTTTAATTATTCTTAAATTTATTCTTAAATTCGTTTGCTTTAACGACTTAGCTAAGATATTTATTTCATTCATTTAAATATTAAATTAACTTTTAACTACACGCGCGTGAGACATAATTAAATAAAAAATAAAATAAAACACTTCAAATTTCTAATTTTCAAATCTACCATTTACCTTCAACGACAAACCATTACGTATTGATAAGACTTTCTCTTATTACATTACCTCATAGAATCCATCCCGATCAAGTCTGAGTGGCCAACTGGTTAAGGCGTCTATTTCCTGTCCTTGGGTTCGTCGGATCAAACCCAGCCTCTCCCGACGCCGAAACAGGTTTCTTTCAAATATGAATTCCACGGTGGTTCATAGATGGCGACATCAAAACAGATTTTTTTTATTGATGCTGGTGTCGGGCTGCGGCCGGCATTAGTGTGGATAGTTATTGGCGTGCTGTCGGCATAGTTTTTTGCCGATACCGGTCAGGCTGCGTGCCCCATGAATCGGGCCGCATTCGCGCGGCGCACAGTGGTCCCAAATCGCGATTATGTGGCCAAAAATCAGAAAATCGAAGTTTCGTTTTTCGAAATGAAATAAATTCCACAGTATTTAGAAATATCTGAAGATTTATATTCTTTAAAATTTTGGTTTTATAAGCTCGTATGAATTCGCATTGCTTATGTGAAGTTAGGAGTTTTAAGCATTTTCTGCTGTTGCGTGAATTTCAGGCAAATTCGCTGCATTCACACCCTAACTAAGACCTTTTTCAGATAGTTTGTCGTTTTTTTCTTAGCACGTTTCTGAAACAACATTAAATTAAATATTTAATTTGATTTTCGATTGCAAAAATCTCAAAAATTAAAAAAAGAAGAATGTTTTTTAAAATACATAGTTTTAAGGAATTTTTGTATATAAAAAGTGATATATAAAAAAAGTCCTTCCGAGTTCCTCGGACTTTTATAGTACAAAATGTAGAATGGACCTTCTAGAATAATATCCCAAGAGATTTATTGCGACTTTTTGCGACTTTCCGAGAACCAGTAGTTTGAAGTTGGATATTGGATATTACCAGTATTATTCCAAAATCATTATTCAGCTTTAAAGTCAATCTAATTTTCGCACTGATCCAAAATTGTCAGTGTTTATATAATGCAATATTCTACTTAACATAATACTGTCAATTTCATTTTTTAATTAACAGGGAGGGGGGGGGGAGGCTTAAGAGTTTCGGAATTTTTTTTATTTATATATATTATTTTATTTGGTTTTATAATTTTTCCATTGCTTTTTTCGTTTATATCAAAAATAATATTAAAATTTAACCTTATTTTAAAAAGTAGATATTTAAAGTTCAATGATTTATTTTGCCGACTGCTTCTATCTTCGGATCCTATAATTTCCTCTGCTCGTGAATTCCCCCCCCCCCCCCCCAGAAAAAAACCTCTTATAAGCTTGCTCTAGAAATTAATAAAGATTTGGGGATATTTCTTTTATTTATATCTATTTATTATTTGTTTTTACAATTTTTCCTTTTTTTTTCGTTTATAACAAAAATAATATTAAAACTGGACCTTTTTTTAAAAAGTACATATTTAAAGTTCAATGATTTATTTTGTCGACTACTTCTACCTTTGGATCCTGTAATTTCCTCTGCTCGTGAATTGCCCCCCCCCCCCCCCCTAAAAAAATACGCATAAGCTTGCTCCAGAAATTAAGAAAGATTTGCAAACATTAGTGATTTCAAATCAATTTCATGAAAGTTTGCAGGAAAATATAGCTAAAAGCGATGAATCTAATGATAAGGGACACAGCAGTGAAGAATCATCAGATGGATTACTATAGATATGGATTGTTGTTTTACTACTTACATTTTGGATTTGACATTTGAAATTTTCGTTATTTCATGATGTGTGTAAGTATTGCATTAAATTATATTTAATTTAGTTATTACATGTATATAGATATTAATGCACGAAATTATCAGTATTATCAAGATCTATTGATTTTAAATGTGTATAAGCAATAAGAACAAATAAATTAAAAAATATATGAAAATTTCACTGAACCCTTGGGATTAAATGTTGCAGTTACTTGAAATGTGTAAATCCACTTTCCTGATTATCCCTCTTGGGCCTATATCGCTCGAGTTGATAATCGGCCGTCAAAAATCAACCCAACCCAACCCTGAAAGTTTATTTAAAAAACAGATTTTATTTTATTTTTCAATAAAAAGATATAAAATTGCTCTATATTAAAACATAGCAGATTTTGTTTGTAAAATAATTAAAACTTTTAGGGATGTTAGAAATTTTATACCGGAGAGGAGAGAAGGAGGGAGAGCGGAAGTTTCAAATATACTAGAAAATTAGATAATTATTTATTTAATATTAACAAAATAAAATAACAAAGTCAGATTCTTCATTTTTTATTGGAATTTCAAAGGTATTATTATCTTTGTCAGAGAGAGAGGCAAAAGAAGGGGGGGGGGGGGATCGAAAATTTTGAATCTAATTAATGAATTGAATGCTTTTATTATTAATTCTTAGTAAATAGATGTCAAAAACTTAAAAAAAAAAATAGTAATAATATTTTTAGATTTTCCTCGCTATAGGGGCAAATAAAAAAAGGGGACGATTTCACGTGTGTGTGTGTGGGGGGGGGGCAATATTTAGCTGATTATTTATGTATTTTATTGGTTTTCTTATACTCTTTATTGTTACTTTGCAATAACATTAAAAAGAGAAAAAAATAAGATTTTAACCTGTATATTTTCAGGGAGGGGGGGAGGGGGTTAAAATTTCAGGGGAGACTGAATTAGATGATTTGCCTTAGAAAATGGAAATATTCACCCTGATCAAAAGTGGAAAATTCTTATTCCTGTAAAAAAAAAAAAAAAAGAAAAATCCTGTAAAAAAAGAAAATTTAAATTTAATGGGTTGGGTTGATTTTTGACGGCCAATTATCTACACGAGGGATATAGGCCCGGGGGGAGTGCCCTCCGTGGGGGTCTTTCTAAGGGAACCTAATCCGTATTAACGCATGGAAGATCCACGGCTCGAAGAAAACCACGAAAACTCCGAACGATTAGGCCGACGGGCGCGATTGGGATCGAACCCAGCACTTCCCGTCTACCAGCTTCGAGAGCAGAACCTCTCGGCCACCTTTAAATTTAATGAAAACTTGCCCTCCTCTATTGCGTCCCCCAATCTCCTCCCCCGGAACCCCAATTACATTTAGTTTAAATTCACAACGTGATAGTATTTAGAATGTTATAAAATTAAAAATTAATCATATACAACCACTAGGAAAGCCAGAAATGATTTTTGGCCACTTGATCGCGATTTGGGACCACTGTGCGGCGTATCAAAAATGATACTCAACCGGTTTTGGCAACCGGTATCGTGCTAATACCGCCGGTAGTAACAAGCGGCTGTCGGCCGATTGCTTACCTATAGCTCTGGGTTTGCTGGGTATGTGTAATTACGTTAAAAAATAAACAAAAAATTGTACGACATTGTTCGAATACATAGTCATTCGAGAATAAATTCAAATGAAAGTTATTAAATTTGAAATTACGACTTGTTTCAGAAAATCAATGTTTACTTAACATTAAGGGTCCTTTATTTTCATTAAATTAAGAATATTATTAACATTATATTATACATTTTAGTATTTTAGTATTTATTATATTATTTATTCCATTATTAAGATTATATTATATTATATTATATACTAGCTCAACCGCATGGCGTTACCCGGACCGGAGATAATATTATTAAATGAACTTTAAATTTGTATGATTTTATATCTTTAACTCGATTTTATTTTAGTAAAATGAATAGCAAAAATTTCTTTTTTTTCATGTGGTCTATTTCAGTGTTTAAAAAAAGCCCTTGTTGGCTTACCTCTTTGAGAAGTTCAGCAGTCATAAATATAATTGTTATGCACCAAGTGAGAAAAAATCGTGGAATACATTTTCATCTCGCATTTAGGTAGATATCGTAAAATATACTACCTATTGCAATCTCTCCTATGTTAGAATTTCTGAAAAACGTTTACAGATCTTTGTCCCCTAGAACCCGAAACCACCCCCGGTAAAAACTTTATCTATCTATTTATGTATCTATATTATACAGGTGTATATATATATATATATCACTTTTTATGGACACGATAACTTTCGTAATTCTGCACAAATCTCTTCCAAACTGATGCACACTGTCAAGGGATAGAAAAATCTCGGTCAAGTTCGTCAATGGGCAAAATCGGACCAAGGGGGTGGAAATAGTAAGGTGTTTTGTGAAAACCGAAAAAAAACATAACATCTTAATTTTTATGCATATAAAATCAGTTTAAAGTTATTATTACTTCTAGGAAAATGTCTAAAAATTTATGTATCACAGATATTTGATAAAATTAAAAATGGGATCAAGAGGAGCAAAAAAATAGGGCTTTAGGGATAAAACCATTCATAACTTCGTGAATTTTGAAAATATCAAATTCGCTTAAACTTACTATAAATTATCTTAATATTATCTACAGCATTTATATGGTCAAGTTTTTGATAGGAACAACTCTTACTCCAAAAGAAATGAAAAACGAAAAAAAATGTGTGTGGGAGGAAGTGAGTGAAGAAGAAAAAAATCATAACTTCGTCAATTCACAAGATATCCAATCCGATTAAATTTATTATACATTTTATTAATATTATCTACAACTTTCATATTGACAAGTTTTTGATAGGATCAACTCTTACAGCAAAAAAAATCCAACAATAAATATGTGTTGACGAAAAAAATTATCTTATTAAGGGTGTACTCAAATCCAGACGGCTTATTTTCTGACTCATTTCTTGATTAATTTTCGCTCTCAAACGCATCCAATTGGCAGGTTTTCTTATTCAGAAACTATATAATGTGCTGTATTGGTCACTATTTTGATAAAGCCAGAATATATTTCAAAAAATGCTTTTAAAGTGAGCGTTTTGAACCGAATTTCCCAAAGCGATAGCACTGGAAACGAAAAAAATAGTCGTACTGAGAAAATAATTGTATCACGTTCGAAATTAATTGAAAGAAAAATAAAAACACAAATCGCTTATAAATCTCTTCAAAAAATCACGTCAGCAAGTTTCATGATTTTACTTTTAAAATAGAGCCTAAAAATGTGTCAGAAAATTTCGAGTTGTTAAGCGGGGAAAAATATTTTTCTAAGTACCGACTTAATATGATTTTGATAAAACGAGCTCTTACAGAAAAATTAAATTGAAAATTCGTTCAAAACGACCTGATAAAATTTTTAAACTGGGATTATGTCTAATATTGATTTAGTTTTTCTTTTGAAATTAGTACTTACCTACCACTGCCTGTAGACCGAGACGTAGGGATTTTTTTTCTTGTTGTCAGCTCGGTTCCTTTAGCATAACAAATAAAAAAAGTTCTTATCTTCCGATTTTTCTAATATTTTAATAGATCATAAATATAATAGTATCAAATATTTCTTTAAAATTTTGTATAAAAAGTATGCATATATAGTCTTGAGCCGAAGTCGAGCGAAGCACTCTGAAACCCGTCGGTTTTCATTGTTTTTGTCGAAATTTTAACACATTTTAGTTTGTAAAAAATACTTTTACTCTTCCGAGAGTTCCGAAATTTTAGTAGGTGCCAAAATTCCGTTCTTTGGAAATGCTCTGAAAAGATTGTGTCGAAATACGAACTTTTCAGCCCTTTTACCATAGAAAAAAGATCGTCTCCGCAAAGCGCAAAGTGACTTCAGGTCATGAAATTTTTTGAAAGTGTTAAAATCCATATTTTTAAAAACTGATTGAACCTTCAGAGATAAGAATGTCTCAGCTTTACGTACGTATTTTTGTTAACTGGTTCTTCAAAAATTGCGTCTTTGGGAAACGATGCCATATTGGAGAAAATGAGAGCTACGAAAACGACACATTTTGAAATTTGTTTTTTCAAGGTGTTAACATCGTTGTTTTTTTTCTAACTAATTGAGACATATAAGACAAAGAAGTACGTTCTCTTAGAATTTGTCTTCCGTTTTTAACTGTACTAAATAATTTGGCCATTTGAGGTTAAAAAAGAACAATATGCATCCCGCCCCCCCTCCCAAAATCGGTTCCTCATCTTCGTTCGGGTGTGTAAAGGGTTTCTAGGCATGTGCCATGGCACGGTAACCCTTTCGATTACTCGAAATGAAATTGATGATTTTTTGATGAGATTGCGTAGCGATTTTTAATTAATATATCTGGTATTAATCAAAAAATTAAATGTCTGAGTCTCAGGTGCACCATTAGAGGCCTTGGAGTAACCTCAGAACAATTTTCAGCTTTGTATATGCGGTAGATTTTGCTAGCCATTGCAGACAGACAGACAGACACACACAGAGACAGAGCGGAACTTTAATTTATTAGTATAGATTGTATAAATAACATTATGTTATACATTTTCATTATATTATATATTACTTATTTTAAATTCGTAATATCATTGCAACAATTTCTTTTTACAGTCACATTTTGTTTATCTAAAATCCGACGTTGAAGCCGTTTGTATTTTCTATACTACTATTCTTTTAAAACAAACTTTTCCTTTAAAACACAACTAGTGGGATATAAAATTGATATAAAGCATATTTATTAGCGGATTCTACATATGAAAAAATTAAGAACCCACAGCTAAAATATTTTGTGCTAATTTTTCGATTATTACATAATTACTGTTAATCTTTCTTCTACATTATCATTCGAGCTCCATTATAAAGAAATTATTTAAAATTTAAATTTATAAGCAAAAATTATTTTAAATATCGGTATTAACTGTAAATGTAATAATTGAATAAAACAGTATTTCAATAAAAATAATTTCAATTAAGTATATATAACTGAACACTTTAATAATAAAAAAAATAATACGATATACTAATAATTTATTCATACTAAAATCTTTTGAATACTGTACAGAATCCTAAAAGTTGGATATATAATTTAAAAATATGTGGGGATTCTAAAAATACATTGGAAAATCCTTATAATCTAAGTTTTTATAAAATAAAAGGTGACGGAGTTAATATACATTTATTTCTCCAAAGTTATACGTTTTTTACTAAAATACAAGTTTATTTATCATAATTTTTTATTTCACTAAATTAAAATTCCCATATGTAGTTTGTTCTGAAAATCTAGATATTGTACAATATACACTACATGGTTTCAGATTATCTTCAGTGTATAGAAATATGCATTAAAAAATATTTATCGTACTTTTCTAATTTAAAGGTATCTAAATATTTATTTTTATTAAAAATTAACAAGTATGCCATTTACAAAGTTTCCTTTAGTCTAGCGGGAAGAATAAAAGAAAAATCCTCCAAAATTTCTTTTTTAAATGTTGAATAAAGAAAATATTTGATAGTTTTACTAATAATTTATTTTGAATTTTTTTATAAAATATTTTGTAATATACTAAACATTTCCTCGAATTATACATTAGTGTCTACAAGTAGAGAAACAAAGAAAGGAGATATTTATTAATTTTTTATTACTTTTTCCCTGACATATACTATATACAGCAATATAACGTATAGTCTGCTAAAAATTAAATAAATCAACAGGTTGTTTAATTGTGTAAATTAGACCGAAAATTGGCGATTTGTAATATTTGATATTTCCAGCTGTGACTTGGCTGTTGAAAATTCTATCAAATTCATGTAAGATGTATATACCACATAATGGGCAGGTTTGGTTAGTTTTAAACGGTTGTGTGAACAAATCCTAATCTAGTGATATCGAAACTTTTAAAGCATCGGGATCTTCCAAAAGTGCTGACGTTTTCTTAGAGCATCCTTTGTAGGGTGCATAAGATTTAAGCAGTGGGCATACGGTTGATTAAAGCACTGTGTTTGCCGCTTTATTCTGCATCCCATCGCATCCCATAAATGTCGAACGATACTGAACAATAAATGTCAAGCGTCTAGATATCTGCTCAGTAAATTTTTATATAATCCTTCTACAACGTTTAACACGGGAGAACTCGCGCTACTTTCCGTTGCACGAGATCTCACGACGAGCTTCGCAGGCCCGGGAACGTATTTTTGCTTAAGAAACCAGTAAAATGAATTTTGCTAAGAATAAAACATTTCTGTTCTCAACTTAGCATTATAAATTGATAAATAACAAATAAAATATTTTTTTAAACATAAAGTATAAAAAGTTTAATGATATATTTATTCATAAATATTTTTATTCATGCAATTAATATTAAATTACGAACAGTTAAAAAATCCAGAAGTATTTTTCTAATTAAAAATGATATTTATCATACTATTTATAATTAAAACAAAACATCAGTTTCACTTGGAATATTTTCCAAATGACACTGCTATGCACACCGCATACATTTTTCGAAAATGTAGAAACAAGAAATTTGGGATTTTCTATCAATTTTGCTGGGACAGACATGACAAATTTTTCAAGAACTTTAGCGTTTATTTGCCGGTGGTGCTTCAAAGTTTTCATTGCGATCACTATCTAATTTATAACTTAATTCACGTAGAATCGTTGGTTGAAAACATCTACTTATTACATGCTCTTTCAGAAGCTCTAACGCCAGATCTTTCAAAAATAAACTTATTTTTATGTATTGGTAGTGGCGATTTTGCAGATAATAGTAAAATCCGTGCAATTACGGCTGCAGTATTCAAAATACTGAAAAATACTCTCATCGGCCATCTGCTGCTAAATATCGCAGTAGAATAAGTCGCTGACATCTCATCTACTACATCTATAGCTCCCTTCGTTAGATTATAAAATGCTATTATCTCTGGATTATTGGCTTCTACAGTTGAAACATCAATAGCACCATCATTGCGCATGGTAGACAAAAGTACAAGGTATTTATTTTTGGGGTACGTAGGATACCAAAGTCATATTCTTTTGGAATCCAAATAACGAGGAATATAGTTCTTGTTTCATCCCAGAAACGAATTCTTCTGGTTGTTCTCTTATTTTTTTTCTGACAGTTCCAAGAAATGTAATTTTCTCTTGAAGGAGATCTTTAGCTAATGCATTACTGACCTACTTTTTACGGACTTTCCGGTTAAGCACCTGCATAAATTTCAAAATTCCAAATATAAAATGTCCCAGAACTAATGCTAATATTCATTTCCATACTTTGCATGTTTACTTGGAATATATTGACGAAATGAACATTTACATCTAAAAGGTTC
Source organism: Maratus speciosus (assembly GCA_963932465.1). NCBI lineage: Eukaryota > Metazoa > Arthropoda > Arachnida > Araneae > Salticidae > Maratus > Maratus speciosus. The sequence continues at coordinate 219,622,214 of OZ010788.1, forward strand.
TAACTTTTCATCTACAGTCACAAATTCTCCGAGACTATATACCTGTTACAATTTGTTACAAATTTTTCAAAAATAAATCTTATGGGATTCAATTTATCCAGTTCTCTTCTAGAAGGACGATCAGTTATGTCATCGAATCTTATGCATCCCATAAGGACATGACATGATTGTATGACATGGTTCGATTGAAAATTTCAAGCCCTGTACCATCTGTATTCCAAATATCACGAACATGTGCGGATTAGATAATACCCCCTAAATAAAGAAGGCCAATAAATTCTCGTATTTCTGTGACATTTTTCTGACGAGCATCTCGTTCTCTTTGAAAATTGGCTGCAATGGATTTCATATAAATATTTTTCCATTCCACAATACTCGTTTTATTGTTTCATCAAAAAACAATTACCAAGAATCCATAGGGCAGGATGCGTCCCTTGCATCGCCAACATTTCCGGGAAATTTTGATACAATATTGTGAGCAGGAGTTCTGACATTTCGTCTCGGTTCTTTTCTATTCCATTTCCGTATAGTATCTTTACCAATATAATAGCATTCAATAATATCGCAGTCACTAGATGAATCTAAATCCTCTTCTGAACTTGACTGATGATCAGTATATTTTTCTGTGTCAACTACACCTAAATCATCCTCATTAATAGATTCATCATCAGTTGAAACTCCAGCTAAAAAATATTTCAAATTTCTCCATTTCATCCTTATATGTTAAATAGCGATACATTTCAAAACCTTTTTCTTCACATTCACAATTTCAAATGAAAAGCGCGAGCGCTAGCTCCGCCTTAGTTCTGGTCTTAGCGGCCCGAACCGGAATTTTCTCAGAAAAGAGAGGCAGGGCGACATTCCTAAAATACATGTGGTCAGTATGTAGGTAACGTTTAACGTAGCTGTCGTGAAACCCGTCCAGTTTCGTTGAAGGTGTGATTTTGCTTCAGTATAGTTTAGTTGTGACCGGGCCTGAGAGCCCCGATGCGAGTGTTCCCGGGTTAAGTTGAAAAGAGCTAGCTGTTTATCGTTCAATATTTATCGGATAAGTTTTGTTTCACTCTTTAAAGAATTAATGTATATTCGGTGGCCGCACTTTATTTTGCAATGATTTTAGTGAAAGTATCTAACAAAGGGGTTTTTATAGGCTCGAACTACATAAATTTGAATGCATTATTCTTTAAAATAAAATACAATTGCAGTTGTTAGATTTGAAAAATCTGCATGTTTTATGGAATGATGGTGATGCCATCTAAACTTCCACCTGGAGCACTTACATTATTATGTTGCTGTCGGCCTGTACTCATATCATATCCTCATCCAAACAGAGCCAGCCCGAAAACCCCTTAAATCGAGTCTGGTTGGTCCTGACTTCATTGATTATTCTACAGGTTACATCCGCTCTGAAAATTTTGTTTTTACATTTAGTCCAAGCCTGAAAAGTTTTTCGTGCAAACCTTTATTTCAGAATTTTGTTTTTTTTTCCGATTTGTAAGAGAACAACAACAGCTTAAACAGTTTTAACAGTTTTAACAAAGTACTTTCTTTCCTTATGTTAGAGGTACTTATATGTTGTAGTATTCTTAATTGCTTGTTTAAATAGTGCGGTATTAAATAATTTTGAATGATAGTATTTTTAAATGGCTGCAGTTGTGTTTATAATTTTAATGAAAGATATAATTTAAAAAGAAACTGAGTACGCATATATTTCAATATATTTATGTTATTTACTGCTATAAAAAACAATTACTGCAAATTTAAAATGTCATTATTACTTTCTATCTTAGTTATATTAATTTTTTTGTCATAAACAAATTTATGCATATACAAAATTTTAGTGTTTTAATGAACTAAAAAGTTTTTCCAGAGTACAAATATGCATAACGCTGAAGTAACATTTACGCAGTAAAAATTATGTTTGCTAAATAAATTATTTTTTGTAAATACAGAATGGTTGAGAAAAGATGAATATTTATTACTTTAGGAAATTTTTAAATGGTTTATTTCATCATAACTAAGTCATTCTCCACAAAATATGCTTATTTCTAAAATTTAGAAATGCTACTATGTACATTTAAGGTATGCCTCTGATAATCCTGTCTCATTGTTCATAAAAGAAATTTTAATAACTTTATTTTTTTGAAAATATAAAGCGTGCATATTTTATATGGGAGTCAGTTAAAGGTTGTAATGCAAAATAACATATCTTTGTGATTATTTATTTATTTAATAATTTTATTTTTGACAAAGAATATAAAATGTACGGAATTTATTTTAAAATTTTTGAATTGTATAAATGATTTATGATTATTTTATAGGAAATTGAGTATAGTTCATGCAATCTATTCAGGCCAGTATCGTAAATATCCATGGGTGATTCTACGCAAATAAGCCAAAATGATGAAACTGAAGGATATTTTACTTGTTTCAACAGTTCTTGTTATTTTTAACATGTATTTTTGACAATGTTTTATTATATTAGGTCATAAAATTGAAGCAATATTTAAAAAATATATTTAAAAAAATAAATCTATCAATTATCTTTTTTTTAGATTACCGCACAAAATATAAAAAAAATATATTATTTCTTACATATTGAAATATTTAACCTTTTGTCTTATAATTCACGTATCAATGACGTAAAATATGACGTATAGTATTATTTCTATGTATTAAATTATTTTTTGGTTTTCACAAGCAATTTTTATTTGGCAAGAAAGTTTGCAATTCATATTTCAGATCACCCCCCCTCTCATTAGTAATTCAGTACGTTTCAGATAGGTGGCACTTTTGTAGATAGAAACATTACTCCTGCACTGAGCACATGTTGTTATCTGTCTGTAAAAGAATTTTTAGCCTTCCTGGAGGAATACTTATAGTATATAAGGAATAGTATGTAAGGCAGAATTGAATAGGAAGTTTGGGCAAGAGTTAAGGTGATATAATCAATCTCTCATTTAAATTTATTTCTCAAAAATGTATTAATGGATAGTTTAATTTACCATGAAAAGATAATTTGAGAATATGTATTGTATTTTTTTTTTTTTTTTTTTTTTTTGTGAGAACAAATTTTAGAAACTAATAATGTAAACTTTATCAGAGCCTCACTGGTCATTCCTTCATATGAAAGAATTGTGCTTATTTGAGGGAATGGTTCCATTGTTTGTTAACTAGTACAAAATATATTTTTGTATGCATTTTGATATTTTTAAAAGGCCGTAATGATTGATTTATACTAAATATTTTAAATTATATTCTCAAATGAATCAAAGTGTATTTGGAACAAATATTAGAGAAAAGAAACAGGTTACACAGGCCATTATTGTTCAATATCCTGCTTGCTTAATCCATTCAGGATCATTAAACAAAATGCAAAAGACAGAAGTACAGTAAAATATATCATAAAATGCAAATATGGAGTATATTGTTAATAAACTTATATTTGAGTTAATTGATCTACAGTGACAGATGTTATTGATAAAATGTGTTGCAATAGCTACAAATTTGAATGTTTGCTAAACATTTGTCATAGTTGCGAAAACTGAATGCAAACATTTTTAGATTTTGATGTAAATAAAAGAGTGTTTTTAAGCAAAAAATTGTATAAAAATGTTATTTATTATATAAAAGGTAAAGAAAAGCCAGCAAGGACACCAGAAAAGGTAAGCATATAAATTTCCTTAAATGAACTTCTGAAAAAAATTACATTCACTTAAAAAAAATCTCTAGTATATAGAAGAAATGTAGCTCACCAGTATGAGGCAATTAAGGAAATAAAGTCACCTTTAGCATAAAACTATAACTTATTGCATATAAATTTCAGTAAATACCTTGTGAATTCACTGAAGAAATTCAGCATGTACATGTCTTAAGAAATCGGAAACAAATAATTCTTCATTTGTGTATTACGTATACTAAAAATGAGGACTCGTTAAATTTCATTTATCGGGGCTTTTAAATGCTTGCATTGGAAAATTGAATGACTATGAAAAAAATGTATCCTTGAGAAATATTCGAAATTAATCAAAAATATGTCAAAGTAAATACCGGGTGAACCAAAAGATTGTTAAAACTTTAAAACCTCATAAAAAAGAAGGCATTATGATAAAGAAGTGCGGTTTGCAAGAAAGGGCTCAGTAGTCGGATTTGTTTTAACAGAAAAAAAAAGTTAAAAAATCACATTTAGAGGGCGCTGACGACCCGAAACACAATGAACAGGACAACAATACGCTACATTCAATGGTTATTCGAATAAAAGATTTTCAACATGACCTCCAGAACATTCACAACTGTTGACCTGTTCATTGTGTTTCGGGTTGTCAGCGGCCTCTACATGTGATTTTTTAACTATATTTTTTGCAGCTAAAAAAAATTTCACTACCTTGTGAGCCCTTTCTTGCAAACCGCAATCCTTTATCACAATTTCTTCCATTTTTATGAGTTTTTATAGTTTTAACGAACATTTGGCTCCCCCGTTACTATGGAACCTCAAGCAATGGAAAGTTTAAGTGGCCTGCGAAAGTGAATGTTCATGACTACCCGATGTGTTGCATTGTTTTAAAAAATTACTCTGCCAAGATTTTGGATAGAAAGAGAAGTATATTTAATTTTTCTGAACAAAATTTTCCTTAAAATTATTATTTAAAACATGCTTTTTTATTTACAAAATTGTTACCCCTTACTTTCTGATCATCCCCTCATTCTAATAAAATTTTAAAAATCTAAGAAATACCGAATTTTTTAATATTACAGCTATTTTTTTAATAATTATCTTTTCCAGTATCTTAATAGAAAAAAAAAAGAAACTTCTAACATCAAATGTTTTCTTCCATCACTAATATGAAAATAGCCTATTTGCGCCGAATCGCCCTCGTAAGTATTTTATGCAGAGACATGGGGGAAAAAATCTAAAATGGGTTTTGAAAATGTGAAAATCTTTAATGTATTGTCATTAATGATGTGAAAAATTTTACTTTTTAAGAACTTAATTATTTTATGAGATTATATAATAAACATTCTAATTTGAATTTTCTTGTGTGTGTACTTTTGTAAATATTAAAATATGACATTGATCAAAATAAAAAATATAGGAGCTGTTTTTTTTTCATTGAAATGTGGAATTATTTATTTATACGTAACATAATTTTGCCTTTTTGAAAATATGCTAGGTAACCACATATTGTAAATAAAAATGTTTGTATTATTGTTTTAATTTTCTCTTATCCTGTTTATATTATCAAAAAGATGCAGGGATTCTAAAATATAAATTTATTTGTAATACTATAAATATAGTTATTAGCTGAAACATCATTTTTATACCTTTAATTTGGATGACAAAATAATTGTACATTTTAAAATGAATGCATTTTTTGTTCATATGCAGTCGTGGTAAAAAAGTATACACCTCCTAATAACTCCCAAACAAATTATTGTAGAAGAAAATTACTGGTACCGAATGATTGGAAATAAACTCTATTTTTAAATGGAGTATGTAAAATTTTCTTAGGGAGTCATCTACATATTAAAATCAACCAAAACTTCATTTTTTAAATGGCAATAATTAATTTTAACAAGATATGTCTAATCTTTGGTTCAAACTATGCCCAGACACCAAATTTCAAGTCATTTGAATGATACGTTTTTGAATTATAAACATTCAAAATTTAGTGCTTCTAATGTTAAATTACACTTTCATATTTATATTTATATCTCCTAAAATTATACTCCAATTTGCGATTTTTTTTTTTTTTTGTAGCAATAATACTAATATAAACAAACGTGAATTTGCAATTTTTATAAATTTATGATATGAATTATGAATTATGAAATTAATATTCGTATAATTATGAATTGCAACCTACATTTTTTTGATGGATTTAGCTTTATTAATTCCTGCTTTATGGGAATCCAAAATTTCACGTTTTACTTCCAAGTAGTTTTCAAATTATGTTTAAAATCGGCAAAATGATGGTCTAAGGATCCATCTATGATAGAAGTGACCTGATATTTTGAAATTTCTTCTGTTATCCTCAAATCTAGTGGTCTTTAATGACTGCTTGAGCAGCGCTTAAGATGCCTTGATCAAGAATGAGGCTCTCTCGGTCAACAATTCAGTACCGAACTTCAATTTCAATACAGCCCCTAAAATATGCTCGTATTAAAATAATTAATTTCTCGGATACTTATCTTACGGATTGCATAAAAATTTGTTTTTAGTCTTATTGAAGAGTGTAAAGTTCATTTATGCTGTCAGATTTATGTACTGCTATTGACAAAAAACAAAGTTATGGTACGTTTGAATATGTAGAGAGCAACCTAAGGAAATTTTATATAAGGTAAAGCGAGTAGAGTCTGCGCACATTTCAAAAGAATAGTAATAAAAAATATAAATATTAATATTTTGCTAAACTATGCATGAATAATTTTGACTTTATTTGTTTTTATGCATTTCCATTGTTATTTTGTTGTTACACTGTAATTTAATAGAGCAGCAGTAATAAAACCAAGAACACTATTTTTTCAATCTCTCCTTACAGGGTAGGAGAGAACGCGCGCATGTGTAGGAGAGATTGCGCACATAGGTAGAAGAGATTGTTGTTAATAGTAACAACAATTAAATTGATAACAATAATAATTACACTTAATCGACATTGTTGAAAGGTTTTTGTGGGTAAATATTATTGTATCAGGAGTGAATATTTCAACCAAATGTTTAAAAAATAAATAAAAGAAAGAATTTTAACAACAGTTAAAAATTTTAATTTAAGAATATTAAAATATCAAAAAAAAGCAAGCCCTAATAAGATTACAAAATAACATTAATCTAGTTGATAACATGTTTAACTTGAAAATTACCATTTTCCATTTTTCATTTCCATTTTCACAGTTTCATTGTATTTTGTTTGCTAACCGAAGTTGTCGTCGTCCACAAACGATGCACTTATTGTTGTAAATAGTGCATCTTTCGTACAATCACCTGCAACAAGCAATACATTGAATACAGTCAGTTGTCGAAGTTGTCGAAGTTGTCTCCTGGTACAGTTACAGGCATTCAGTGCGCTCATCCTCACTGACCTTCGTTTTTTTTTTCCTTGAGTTTTTTTATCTCACTTTTTGTGGAAGTAACTTATCTTCAGCTGCTTTTTTTTTTCTTTCGTAGTGGCATCCTTTTAAGTCTTTTTTCATGTATATTTTGTGGATTAGTAACATTAGTTGCACTCTGTTTCATTTTGATTTCGATGGCATTACACTACTTGAAATGGGTGAAAGCTTTTCCAAAACATTGTATTAGAAAATTTATTTTAGTTAACAAAATTAATTTATTAGCAAATTAATTGCTCATAAATTAAAATGTATATATAAGTATTTAATTAAATTAACAAATATATTATTAGTTTATTAACAAAAATAATTACATAAAATTTATTTAATAACAACTGTATTATTAATTTATTATTAAAATTTTTTCTGCAAAAGTATTTTTTTGCAAATTAATTTGTTGCCAAATTTAGTTTTGATAATTATGTGTTTTTCCGAAATTATTTCAAAATTGATTCATTCATATGTTTTACACGTAATTTGCAATTCATGCAAATTTATCAATAAGCTGTGTAATCTCTCCTAGTACTTAAACTTATGGGAAAATGCGCCATCTCTCCTAGTAGCAGATGCGCAAACTCTCCTATTTTGGTAGGAGAAATTGCGCGGCCTTTTTTTTAAATACGGCCACTTCTAAAATGAATTTCTGGTGTTCGCATACTTAGTCCAGGTTAGTAGTTTATATGAAATTGTTTAAGTTCAAAATATTTTGTATTATTGACGCTCTATAAGAATTCATGACGAACATTTATGAAAATTCAAGCACTTACTTTGGAAAAAAAAAGCACTGCTTTATCCAAGACGCTTGGAACAATCAATATGCACATTCATGTAGGCACTGCAGTAATGTCCTGTACAACTACCTGGAGTCGCTGGGCACGCACACTACTCCTTCCCGTCGAATCTCTTTGTGCGCAATCTGTCGTACCGCGCGAACTCTCCTCGCTTTACTATACATAATTTGAAAGTGGACTTTACTTCCAATCGTTCGGTACCTGTAACTTTCTTCTATGATAATTAGTTGAGGAGTTAGTAGGGAGTGTTTACTTTTTTCCCCACGACTGTACATTTTTTATTTTTTATTTTTTCCTTATTGAGAACAATTATTTTGAAAATTTTGCATAAAGAAAAAAAAATAACTGATATACTCCATGAAACACTTTAATTTTAACCAATATTATAGTTTTTCGCTTCATAAAAAATGAATGATATTACGCTGATGTATTTCCTAAACCGTTTCAACATCATGAGGAAAATACAATTCTTAATAAGATTAAAAATTTTCGATAAGATAATTATTATGTATGTTTTACCGAAAAAACAATCGTCATTATACAGCAATAATAGAACGAATTGTGAGAAATGTCATCTAAAAAATCTTGTGACATCTGCTTCATGATTCTCAGCATTTTGCTATATAGCTCTCTTGACAGCAGAATTATCATATATATTACTAGAACATATCTTCTTGTGCAATGGAACAGGTGGCGATGATATTTCTGATTTTAAAAAGTCACATATATATTTATTCTGTTATCAAGATGCTATGAATAAATATATACGATATTTATAAAACAATATCATTATTAATGTAAAATATTTTGTCATAAATAATCGAAAATAGCCTTATTGAATTATATATTAAAATTCTATAATATATCTCATTTGTATAACATCCATTGTATTATTTGCATTGAAATTAATACCTGTTTTATTTATTATGCGTTTCTGGCCAATTTCATAAAATGCAATTAAAGTGTCTAAATTTTGGGTTCACTGCATCTGTATTTAAACACTTTCATAAGGAATTCGAAAGGTAACACATTTTTGCCCCAAATCCCTGAATCCAAGTAGTTCTAAAATGTCTGAAAAAAGGCTAAGGGTAGGCTGAAAGGAAGTGAACATATGCTTGTAGAACACGAATAAAAACAAACAATAAGATAGGACACGAAGTATATTTATGTACAATTCATAAGCTTCAAATTTCTATATTTATTTTTTAACATAGTCCCCATTAAAGCTAACACATTTCTCCAAGTCCTTTTCTTTCGTCACTGAAAAATTCTTCCGGCTTTTCTCGAATCCAAGACTTGACCGCTGCCTTTACTTAATCATCTGATGTGTAATTATTACCGTATGGGTCCCTCTTCAGTAGAGGAAAAAAATAAAAATTGCAAGGTGTAGAGACCAGGTTGTTGAATCAGCTCAAACTTCATGTTTCTCATAGCCTCTGCAGCTGCGTGCAGTTCCCCATCGTGCACATATTTTACGATATACCGATTGTTCAATAGTGAAGCCGACACGTTCTCTGAATATTCCAATTGGTTTACGGTACGAGGGATTTTGAGTGATTCGCCGGTAATTTTGAATCACATTATCGACGAGTTTGCGACGTTTATCGTCTGTGGCAGTGATCGGACATCCGCTGCGTTTTTCGTGAAAAATTATGGCTTTTCTAGACTCGCAATCAAGAAATTTTATTGCCCATCGATTTACAGTAGACCTCTCATGAACATCATTACCATAAACAACCTATAAATGATGATGAATCTCAGCAGGAGTCACTTTTTCAGCAGTTAAAAATTCAATAACAGCACGCTGTTTAACTCGCGTTGACGTAGTACTCGAACACAGTCCCTTCCTCCCGTTCATCAAAATACACTGGATGAATCCATCGACCTCAAATCCCCACATGTGCATAGATGGGGGATGTTAGTTCCGCATGCCACCGAGTCATTTCGTTCGCGCAGTACAAGCATGTGTGCATTTCTTATCAGCCTACCCTCGTATTTGTAGCTGAGCAATTTTCTTTATTTTTTTTTCTTCAGCTGCTATTTAGTTTACTTGAGGGATTGTCTAATTTTGTTTTTTAATTGTAAAGCATTTTTATAGACATTATACATATCCAAATATAGTCGATTACAATATTCTTATAAGTTTAATCATATCTATGCGTATTTTTGTGCACATTAAGTATTTGTATGGCAAGCAATTTCTCCTGACATTTCTAGTGTTTGAATAAAGTGTAAAGACAAGCCATCAGGATTTTCATTAACTAAGTAATTTATGTAACCACAGTGTTGATGTAATATATACAACACTGAATGGAGGAAATAATCTAAAGAAAAATATAAAAAACAATAAATTCATGTACAGTGGGAAAAAAGAAAGCACCCTCCACTAACTCTGCAACTAAATATAATAGACAAATTTACTGGTACTAAACAATTGGAAATAAAGTCTACTTTTAATTGAATATTAAATTCCTTAGGGGGACATCTACAAATCAAAATCAGACCAAACAATGTTTCTTTCAATAGCAACACCCAATTTTCACAATATATTTTAAATCTTCGTTTCAAACTATGCCTAGAAACGAAATTTCAAGTCATTTGGATGATAAGTTTTTGAATTATAAACATCCAAATTTTAGAGCTTCTAATGTTAAATTACATTTTAATATTTTTATTAATATCTCTTGAAATTATAATCCTAATGTGATATTTTTGTGTAGTTATAATACTAAAAAACACCCAAACTCAAATACATTGGATTTGTCGTAAAAAAATTATAATATGAATTATGAATCATGAATCATAAAACTAATACTCGAAAAAAAAATACGAATTGCTTGCAACCTACAATTTGTTGATAGATTTATATTTATTATATCCTGTTAATTGCAAATTCTCAATTTCAAATTTTTGTTCCAAGTAGTTTTCGAATTATGATTTAAAAACCTCAAAACGTTGTGTGTTGTTGTTTTAGAGGTTATTGGTTTTTTTTATATGTAGATGTCCCCCTAAGCAATTTTTATAAACTTAACTTTAAAGTAGACTTTATTTCCAATCGTTTGGTAACAGTAACTTACTTCTACAGTATTTTGTTGCAGAGATAGTGGGGGATTTTTATTTTTTTCCCCGCGACTGTAAATGGTTATAATCAAGTTTGCTATATGCATTTATACTACATAAATATATCCTCTTTGTTGTATATGCAGTAAAATTTACATAAGATATTATAAATAAATATTGGTTATTTATGTGTTCTTAACATAACGCAAAGTGAGGAGAGCCTGCGCACATTTCAAAAGAATAATAAAAAATTTAAATAATAATATTTTGCTAAACTATGCATGAATAATTTTGACTTCAATTGTTTTTTATGCATTTCCATTGTTATTTTGTTGTTATACTGTAATTTAATAGATTAGCAGTAATAAAACCAAGAAAACTATTTTGCGCAATCTCTCCTTACAGGGTAGGAGAGAATGCGCATATGGGTAGGAGAGATTGCGCACATAGGTAGAAGAGATTGTTATTAATAATAACTACAATTATATTGCTAAGAATAATAATTACACTTAATCGCCATTGTTGAAAGGTTTTTGTGAGTAAATATTATTGTATTTGGAGTGAATATTTCAATCAAATGCTTAAATAATAAATAAAAGAAAGAATTTTAACAACAGTTAAAACTTTTAATTTAAGACGATTAAAATATCAGAAAAAGCAAGCCATACTAAGATTACAAAATAACAATAATCTAGTTGATAACATGTTTAACTTGAAAATTACTTCATTTCCATTTACACAGTTTCATTGTATTTTGTTTGCTAACCGAAGTTGACGTCGTCCACAATTGATGCACTTATTGTTGTAATTCGTACATCTTTCGTGCAATTACCTGCAAGAAGCAATACATTGAATCCAGTCATTTGCCGAAGTTGTCTCCTGGTACAGTTCCAGACATTCAGTGCATCCTCATTGACCTTCGGTTTTATTCCTTGGTTTTTTTTATCCCACTTTTTGTGGAAGCACTTTATCTTCAGCTTTTTTTTTTAGCGGCAGCCTTCTTAAGTCTTTTTTTAAGTATATTTTGTGGATCAGTAACATTAGTTGCACCCTGTTTCCTTTTTTTATTTCGATGGCATTGCACTACTTGGTATGGGTGAAAACCTTTCCAAAACATTGTATTAGAAAATTTATTTTACTTAACAAAATTAATTTATTAGCAAATTAATTGTTCATAAATTAAAAGAAAATATAAATATTTAATTTAATTATTAACAAATATATTATTAATTGATTAACAAAAATAATTACATAATATCTGTTTAATAACAAATGTATTATTAATTTATTAATAAAAAAATTTTCTGCAAAAGTATTTTTTTTTTACAAATTAGTTTGTTGCCAAATTTAGTTTTGATAATTACGTCTTTTTCCGAAAATATTTCAAAATTGATTCATTCATATGTTTTACACGTAATCTGCAATTCACACAAATCTATCAATAAGCTGCGCAAGCTCTCCTAGCACTTAAACTTATGGGGAACTGCGCCATCTCTCCTAAGTAGCAGATGCGCAAACACTCCTATTTTGGTAGGAGAGATTGCTCGGTCTTCTATTTAAATATGGCCACTTCTAAAAGGCATTGTTGGTGTTCGCATACTTAGTCCAGGTTAGTAGTTTATAAGAAATCGTTTAAGTTCAAAATATTTTGTATTACTGAAGTTCTATAAAAGTTCTGACGAACAGTTATGAAAATTCAAGAACTTACTTTGGAAAAACAAAAAAAAAACGAAAAAAAAAGGAGCGCTGCTTTATCAGAGACGCTTGGAACAATCTATATGCACATTCATGTAGACACTGCACTAATGCTGCTGTACAGCTACCTTGAGTCGCTGCGCGTGCACTCTACTCCTTCCTGTCGAATCTCCTTGTGCGCAATCTCTCCTACTGCGCGAACTCTCCTCGCTTTACTTAATTTGTAGCTCGTTAAACGTTTCAGACAAATTTTTCCTTTTTAAAAATAGCTCTAAAAGGGTTAAAGACTTTTTTGTTATGTTTCAGGGATAAATGAAGGATTTAAGAAACATAAACCATACTAAATTCATATTAGATCATAGAAGAAAACATATTGTAATGTTGTAAAGGGGAACCTATACCCACATCTTGAATTGCAAAAAAAAAAAAAAAAAAGGTACATTTTAACTAAAGCATTTGAATAAATAACATCATGCGTGTCGCCAGAATAAACTCAGCAATTAATTGTAGCAATTAATGGATTAGTTTTCTTTTCTTCCTCTTCCATTCTTATTTATAAAATACCATTTCTGTTATCAAACATAATTCGTTTGAATTAACTATTCGAATTATACCATAAAAAGAATGAAAATACGATTAATAGGTTTCCACTTCCGGAATTGTTTCCTGTATTTATTTGTTTAACAATGCAGTGCAATGGAACATAAAATAGTAAAATATTATAGAACAGTGCATTGCATAGGAAGTTTTTATAACATCTAATATTTTAAAAACGCAATCCCGATTCTTTTGACAGTCTGTCTGAGAAGTCAACTGCACAACTTACTTTCTTTTAGTCTTTATGTAAATTTATTGAAAAAGATTGTATTCTAAAGATGTGCAAAATTTAGTAATTGTGACCATATTTAAAAATAATTGGCGATATTTCTCAATGAAAAATAGAGAGATTCAGAGGGTTTTTTCAAGGTCTCAGATTTTTGTTGCTCGGTATTATTTTTTTCCAAGATTATCTGTTGAAAGAGACTGAATAAGATTTTTTGGAAGGTATGTTTAGTTGGACGTGTTAGAAATATATAAAAATTCACTATTTTTTGGACACGTAACCAGTTTTAGAAAATTCGAGTGGAATTACTATAGATTTTTTTCAGTTTATTTCACGCTGCACGATCACGCGTGCAGAACTGGGTTTTGGCTCTAGGGACCCAATAGTTCGACAATTCAGGCGTTAGATAACATAGGTTATATATATCTATACTTATACATAAAAAAAAAAATCATATGCTTTTACGACCTTCTGAAAATTAAATAATATCTTAAAGACATTAAATCTCCAGAAATATAATTAAAAACGTCTTTTAATGATATTTATCTTGTTTTTAAATGTCACCCAATCAGCCTTGGAATTTTTGCATTCATATGAAATGAATATTGTATTTTGCATGCATTATGAAATAAATATTGTATTTTTTATGATATTTTATTACAGCACTAAACTTAATACATTAAATTACATTAAACAGAAATATTTTAATATATAAAGTGTAAAACATATTTCGCAATTTTTAATTATGTTTTGTGGAAAATTATAAATTTAATTAAATAACTCATTATATTTCATACTACTAACTCCTCTATTATTAATATACTCAGTTAACTGTTTTTACAATTAATTACAATGCGTTTATTTACTTACATCCATGATTCGATAATCTGTTTCATACAAGCATATACATTATTTAATCAAATGATTCTAAATAAAATATTTCTAATTATCATCAACTCATGAAAACAAAACATAAAATATTTATTCAAGAATTATATTGGTACCGAAAATATCTCTTCTTTTTAAAATAACACAAGTTATATTTACTTATTAACTTTTGAATTGTTTTAATTACTGTTTTGAATTTTTTAATATTTTGTAGTTTAAATTGAAAGACATCATTCTGGTATCTGTGAATTAACATTAAATGTCTATAAATTGAAATTAGTTTGATTAGAATAATATTCATTTTTAAGTAGATATACAAAATTAAAGCTTGTATTATTATAATACTGTCGGATGATAAATAAGGATATCCGAAACAGGTTATTAACCCTCGCTCTACGTATTTTATTATTATTATTATTTTTTTTTTATCGAAATAGGTTAAACAATTGCGCATTTATTTTATTAAATATTTCAAATCTACACATATTGTAGAGTTAAAATATGTTAAAAGGTTTAATAAGGGTTGCTTTTTTGAAATATTGAATGAAGTCATAAAAAATTGCAGAAATAGTGGGTTGCACAACTTTTGCTACTTGTACGATGTCCGTGGTAATCGCCGAATGTGCAGCGAGAGTGTTAAGACCCAAACCGAAAGAGAATGTTGGTAATCTTCCAATTTTTGGCCGGAAACGAAAATATTAAAAAAAAAAATTTAAGTCGTTAATACATACATAAATATACATAATTGCCGAAACGTCAGTGAAGGCTTACTGTGGAGACACGAAAAGTTTTGATTTCTGTTAGTCTGTCTATTAGTCTGTCTGTTAGTCAGTCTGTTAGTCAGTCTGTTAGTCTGTCTGTCTGTTCCGCGATAACTGCCGCAAAAGCATCCGATCGGCTTGAAATTCACTGGGCATGTTGATGAGGTACCCGGACTTAGCTGTATAGTTTTTTGTTAAATTTGGTTCATTCGTTCAAGAAATATGGAACATTTTATTTTGCTCTATAATGCTTTTCTATGGCAAGTCAGACGATTTTCAGATTTTCATTTGTTGAAAGAAATTGCTCATATGAAAAATGGATTTAAATGGTAAATTTTTGATGCTGAAATTTTTAAATAAGATTATTAAATTATTCCAATTAGTTTGAAATTTTGTCATATTTGCGAGATTTTTTTAATTAGGTTTATAATATTGGGGTGAATTTTATGCATGTTTTCCAATAATATAAAGGATTTTGTTTTATCAATTTGACATAATGCATATTTCATTTTTTTTCCTATTCTTTCATCTGTTGCCTAGCAACGTATTTGGTCCTAATAATATTAGTATAATTGCGTGTATAATGTTTGAGTAAAGCCAACGTTAAAACGGATGAATTAATGCATTTGTATCTTTGCATATAGATGGATTTTAGCCCAGAAATAAAAATAGGCAATATTTCATTTATTTTATTCAAATATTTCGCTTAAAAATACAAAAGTTCATTATTTTTATAGAGAATAACGTAACATTTTCCCATAACATTTACTAATATTTCTTTAATTGTTGCCAAGAAAATCAAAACCCGGAATAATATTTTCTTTTAAACAATTTTCAATTGAAATGATTTGTGGTGAAACTGGAAAATGGAAAATAAAATTAAGAATAGAAAAATTAATATGGCGGCATATTGGAAATAAAAAGAAAACTCTCGAGTATTTCTTAATATAACAAGATGAAACGTTTTGAGTAAGTACGCATTGCAGGTGAATTAGACGTCATTTATCGAAAACAAAGATGCTGGAATAAAAATATCTTGGGTAAAGTAAAACTAACTATTATTCACGGTGGAAAGAGATAGATGGAGATGCAGTATGCCGTAAAAACAGTTTGCAATACGATCTGCGTTATCGCTCAGATTTAAATGCCCTCATTCGGCCCAAACAAAACAAGCACGTGGAACAGGGAAGGGACCGAATTCTTTGACTTCATCCGTGCATTTTTTCTGTAAAATGAAAATGATCTGCTTATATTTAAGCAATAAGCATTCTAAGGTAGCATTTAATTGTGTTATGAATTAAAAACTGTATTACTAAAAATAGTATTCTGTTTTTTTTAAGCACGTCGTTGTGTTGTGCCGAATGTAGCGGATTTTAGGGTTACATTTTTGGCGTCACTTCAAGATTTATTGTCTGTGTACGGTTAACATGAATATTTTATTTTAAATTTAAATTTTATTAATTTATAAAAAAAAACTTATGCTTATCCTTATAAATCACAGCGTAAAAAAATCTAAGATATAATATAACCATCCTCACAATCAATAAAAAATTACGAATGTAAATTTAAATAGACTACAGGGGGTTCAGGGGGACAGAGCCCCCCTGAAGAAATGCAATTTTTGATTTAAAAAGTTACCAGAATAAGTAGCTCATCAAAATATCAAAACACCAATGTATAAGCACTTGTTTAACACTTTTAATTTCTGAAACTTTACGAAGTATCTTGTATGCTCATAAATATTTATGTAATTTGAAAACTTTAAAAAGCGATTTGTAGGAAGTTGAATATTACGCAATGAGTGTTAAAAAACAATGACTTGCAAAGATGACGCTGAGGCTCTTGATCTGCAGATTTACTAGTTGCCGAAACGTCAGTGAAGGCTTACTGTGGAGACACGAAATGTTTTGGTTTCCGTTAGTCTGTCTGTTAGTCTGTCTGTCTGTCCCGCGATAACTGCCACAAAAATCATCCGATTAACTTGAAATTAAGTGGGTATGTAGGTGAAGTACCCGGAATTAGCTGTTTAGTTTTTTGTTATATTTGGTTCATTCGTTCGGAAAATATAGAATATTTTATTTTTTACAATAATGCTTTTCTATGGCAATTCAGACGATTTTTCCATTTTCATTTGTTGAAAGAATATGGCTCATATGATTGAAGGATTTAAATGGTAAATTATGGATGATGAAATTTCCTAATTGAAATCATACATTATTCATATTAGTTTTAAATTTTCTCTCTGCATTTGTCAGAGTTTTAGGTAGCTTTCTTTACAAAAAAGCTACCTATTGCAGCCGTTCGGAGGAAAGCGATTTCAAAAAATTTTGGTATATTTTCATCGATCATGACCCCCAGACCCCGAAACCACCCCCGTTCAAAATTGATATATATATATAATATATATATATATATATATATCTGACATATGTCACACTGTAACTCCCGTAATTATGAACCGATTTCGATGTAATTCGGTGTGTACATAGTACATACCAATGTCTCGACCGAGTTCGTTGGCCAGCTTCATCCGCCGTTTTGTTTCAAAATGGCGGTCATTTAAAAATCTTTAAAAAAATTAAAACTTGAAATGTGGTACCAAAAAATTAAAAATGGAAAAATATTTTTTTCTTATGTATTTGACCTTTATACAAAAATTCCGGAGCAGTTTTTGTTTCGTCTATATCTTAAAAAATGGCTGAGGTATAGCATTTTGAATTTCTAGCGTGACTGACATTTTGAAACGTCCTGAATTTTGTCACGCGATAAAAAGCGTATTTATGAACCGATTTGGATGTAATTCGGTGTGTACATAGTACATACCAATTTCTCGACCGAGTTTGTTGGCCAGCTTCATCCGCCATTTTGTTTCAAAATGGCGGCCATTTAAAAAAATTTTAAAAATTTAAAATTTGAAATGTGGTACCAAAAAATTGAAAATGGAAAAATATTTTTTTCTTATGTATTTGACCTTTATACAAAGATTTCGGAGCAGTTTTTGTTTCGTCTATATCTTAAAAAATGGCTGAGTTATAGCATTTTGAATTTCTAGCGTGGCTGACATTTTGAAACGTCCTGAATTTTGTCACGCGATAAAAGGCGTATTTATGAACCGATTTGGATGTAACTTCGTTTATACATAGTACATACCAATGTCTCGACCGGGTTCGTTGGCCAGCTTCACCCGCCATCTTGTTTAAAAATGGCGGCCATTTAAATTTTTAAGAAAAATTTAAATTTGAAATGTGGTACCAAAAATTGAAAATTGAAAAAATATTTTAAACTTATGTGTTTGACCTTGATAAAAAGATTCGGGAGCAGTTTTTGTTTCGTCTGTATCTTAAGAAATGGCTGAGTTATAGCATTTTGAATTTCTAGCGTGGTTGACATTTTGAAACGTCCTGATTTTTCTCACGTAATAACAGGCGTATTTATGAACCGACTTGGATGTACCTTGGTGTGTACATAGTACATACAAATATCTCGACCGAGTTCGTTGGCCAGCTTCATCCGCCATCTTGTTTAAAAATTGTGGCCATTTAAAATTATTAAAAAATAAAAATAATTAAATGAGATACCAAAAAATTGGAAAATGAAAAAGATTTTTTTGTATGTGTTTGACCTTAATACAAAGATTCCGGAACAGATTTTCTTTCGTCTATATCTAAAAAAAAAATGGCTGAGTAATAGCATTTTGAATTTCTCTTGTGGCTGACATTTTAAAACGACCTGATTTTTGTCACGCGATAACAGGCGTATTTATGAACCTATTTGGATGTAACTTGGTCTGTACATAGTACATACCAATGTCTCGACCGAGTTCGTTGGCCAGCTTCATTCACCATCTTGTTTCAAAAGGGTTGCCATTTAAAAAAAATTAAATTTAAAATTCAAAATGAGGTATTAAAAAATTGGAAAATGAAAAAGATTTTTTTTTATGTGTTTGGCCTTGATACAAAGATTCCGGAGCAGTTTTTGTTTCTGAAAATTTGTTCTTTTGTTGATATCTTAAAAAATGGTTGATTTATAGCACTTTGAATTTCTAGCATGGCTAACATTTTGAAACGATCTTGTATTTGTCACGCGATAACACACGTATTCGCCTATTTCGATGTAAGAAGGCATGTGGATAGTATTCATCAACACCTCGACCAAGTTCGCTGGCCAGATTCATCAGCCATCTTGTTTCAAAATGGCGGCCATTAAATTAAAAAATATATATTTATTTAAAGTGAGGTGCAAAAAAATTAGAAATTGAAAAAGGTTTCTTTCTTAAGTATTTGATCTTGATATAAGGATTCAGGAGCATTTTTGTTTGTCTTTACCTTAAAAAATGGCTCAGATATAGCAGTTTCAAATTCTATTGTGGGTGACATTTTGAAAAATCTGATTTTTTGCATGCGACAGCAGTCCTATATATTAACCGATTCCGATGTGAGTGAGCATGTGCACAGCAATTACTAAGGTCTCGACCAAGTTCACTGCTTAGCCTCATCCACCATGTTGTCTTAAAATGACAGGCACTTTAAGAAATTGCCGAATTTGGCAGCCAAATATAAGTTACTTTAAAGAAAAGCAGCTTGGATAAAGCTGACTAATTTCGCGAAATTCTCATTCATTATATTGATAAAAATTAGTATTGAATCTCCTATATTCGGTTTCGACTAAATTGAGCTTCGTGTGTTTGCATGATATAAGTTGGTTTTTTTTAAATAAGGATTATGAAAGCTACCTCTTCCTCCCGGCACTGGCCGGAAGGACTTTTTAAATTCGGTGTATAACTTATGGAGGGATTTTATATATCCGTTCCAATAATATAAAATATTTTCATTTGTAAATTTACTTCTTTAGAATGTACACATTTCATCGTTTTAATTTTCTTTTAACTGTTGCCTAGCAACGGAACTACAGCTGAAAATATCGTAGATGTGAAAGTATGTGTAATTGTTTAAAGTCAAATAAACCGTCAAAAGAGATGAATTAATGTCTTTTTTTCTTTACAAAATACAGATGGATTTTATCCCAGAAATAAAGGTAGGCTAGGTTCTATTTATTTTGTTCAAATATATTTCTTATAAATTAAAAAGTTCATTATTTTGATAAGGAATAAATTGACATTTTCCTATAAAATTTAACAATCTTTTTTACCGTTGCCAAGAAAATCATATCCCGGAATAATAATTTACCCCAAAGAGTTAATTTTGATTTGAAAGATTTTCATGTGCAAGAGGAAAATGAAATAAACAATAGAAATGAATATACGTCTTCATATTGGAAATAAAACGAAAATACAAAAAGAAGATGAATTTGACCTCATATATCAAAAACAAAACGCATATGCTTTCAGGTTGAAATAAAAGGGCCTTGTGTTATGATATTAAATCTTATTTTAAAAAAATAATTACCAATATCTCACGGTTTACAATATCTCACGGTTACGGTTATCTCAAGATTTACGATAACCACTAGCACAATGAATGAAAAGTTAACATATGGATATTTAATTAGACCACGGGGGATTCAGGGGAACTTAGCCCCCATGAAGAAATCTACCTTTTAATCTAAAAAAATACCAGAATTAGCAGCTCATGAAAATTTCAGAATATCCTTACATAACGTCTTCAAAATAACGCCCTTAATGCCTGAAAACTTCGCATTTTTTATTCTTATAAATAATTACGTAATTTGAAAATTTTAAACTGCGGTTTGCAGGGAGTTGAATATTACCCAAAAGTGTGTTTAAAAATAATGACTGGCAGAGCTGACGTTGAGGCTCCTGATCTGCAGATGTACTAGTTATTAATCAAATATATATGTATAGAAGCACATTTTTAACAAACGAATAAACATACATATGTATGTGTATTTATAAGTTTCAAACGAAAAGGAAATGACTTGATTCACTGAACAAATTCACTTGATTATTCTTTCTCAGTTCAAATTTGAAATATGTGGAGTGTTGGCTGAAACGTGGTCAATGTATACATTACATCCGACTCCAAAAAAATGTTGCTTCAGACCCCAGCACCCATTTTAAAAACAATTTAGTTTTAACCTACTAAAAAAATGTACGTAGGCGTAAGGAAATATATTTTTTAATCTCTGATAACTAATTTTATATATCAAAATCCATAGTAATATACCAGTAATAATTTGGTAAATATACAAATGTACGACGAAAGAACTTAATCATACTTTTGTTCTTAAAACTTTATGATCCGTTTTACACATGAATGACGTTCTGAAATATATATCAAACAACAGTAATCAGGATTCGATACGAATGTGGAGTCGTACCCTTTCACCGCCAGTAGAGTAAAATATAGTTTCGTTCAAGTCGGAGGATATTTCAACTGAGCCCGTTCTCCCCAAAATATTTAAGTTCAGCATGCCAGAAAATAAGAAATACGAATTCGCCTTAAGCCTTATTGAATCGTTACTAAGAGGTTGATTAATTTCATATAATTGAATAATTATTGAAAAATGCAAGTATATGTTGGCATGGAAAGTCCGTTATTTCGATATAAGGCGAACATTAATTTATGCGTTTCATATGTGTATGTATTGTATATTTTGACATTAACTGTTTTTAAAAGTGTTAATTATCAGCAAAAAATAAGAGTATAAATTTATAATTAAAAACATACTTTGTTTCGCCCCCACTGGAATACCCATATTCTAAAACGGCAGAAAATAAATTTTCAAGTAATTCTGATAACCCGTTGCAAATTCATAACTAAATATTTAAAATCGAATTCTGGAATGACCATATCATTTAGATTAAAGTGGGAAATTTCACGTATACTACATAAATAATAATAATCATTATATCATTATTTTTGTAGTTGAGCAGAAATATATGACTCAATCTTCCCAATATGTGCGTCAATACTGAAACAGTCTCTGAATTACTTTTTACTGATATTTACTGCTTTTTAAAAAAATAAAATAATGCAGTTATTTATTAAAGATAAATGTGGTATAACAAATAAAGTGAAAAATATTTTTATATGGGTTTGATTTCAGGTTTAGGTTCATATAAAGGAGTTATTTTAAAAATAATTATGTATATGAAGCCTTCAGTTTGTTTATCCTAAACGGAAGTAGAGAAAATTGTAAACAATGACTTAACAAAAAAACTAGAGATAGCTTTATAATGATACTTTTAAAAATGGAATTATGATTATTTTACATATTTATCATTTATTTATTTATTCTAATTTACCGTATTTTTTTACTGCTGCAAAATTTTGAAAGCAAGCGATTGGCGAAACCCGTCAAGTTAATATCCAATTCATTAAAACCTATTTAGTGGCCTCAGGATTCTTAAAGCTTCGAAATGTTTAATTCTTTTGAGATGTTAAACTTCTATCTTTTCTGAACATTTTGATATGATTGTTTCCTTAAAATTCCCATTAGTACAGAAGTTACGGCTATTAGAATTACACCCGCTCAATAGCTAAAGCAGCTTTTCGAAACTTTGATGACATTTTTCTTCAAATTACGTTTTTGGGCATAACGCGCAGGATATCTCAAAAAACTTCTAAATATTTTTTATGAAATTTTCAAAACACATGTTTCAAGTTAGTCTATATAGACTGAACCTAAAATTTCATTTTAGTTGTTAAAAAAATATTTTTTGGGGGTGATTATACAGTTGAAATTTTCAAATTTTTTTATTAGCTAAATACATATTATAATAGCTATAATACATATAATACATATAATACATATAATACATAGCTAAATATTAGCTACCCTATTAAAAATATAAAAAACCGTTAAATACAATTTTTTTAGGGTTCAAGGTAATTGTTGTAAACTGAAGTATAATTAGGCACAAAAAAATTGATTCTAATTATAAAATTCATTTTGTAAATCTGCGCGTAAATTGTTGCACCAATTTTCTGCTTGACATATATCTGACAGTTGCCACCTATAAATACTAAATTCGCATCTTGCAATTTTTGAAATATATGAAATGAAAAAACGCTATTTTATCTTTTAATCCCGATAAAAATTGTGGTTTGAAATCATATACATATTAAGATATTAAACGCTGAAAACGTCTTTTTTTTTCTTTTTTTTAATTCACATTTTAAGAGTCCTGATTCCCCTTAATAGGAACCTGTCTAAAACTGATCATTCGACTTAATACAAAAATCAGTTAACTCAGTTAATACAAATGAAAGACAACAACGTATTAAAAAGGGTTATTGACATAAAATAACTATTTCAGAAGTTTCTACGCTTTGCTGTGCTTTCATACTGTACTAATTCATAAGATTTTAATTAGAAAAACTTGAAACACTTTCTTTACTAATAATTTTTAAATAAAAAGTTTGTAGTTAACAGAAATCATCGATAAATTTATCTCTGTAGCCGTGAAAACAAACTTTCGTCCCTATATATATATTTTTTTTTATTTTTCTTACGTAAATTAAGTTTTGGAAATGTAGTTATTGTGATTTCAAACAGCTCCATCTTATAGATAATGCCCCAGGACAATAAACGCTGTACTGCATCACGTATTTGCTTATCAACTGTTTTTTCAAGTTGTACACACATTTACTGATCTGCAATATTAGCTTTATAAATTCATTGTGAGAAATTTTACTTATGTTTATGACTTTATAAAATGGTTCATAAATGTGCCATACACTTTTGCAATGATAGCTACAAAACAGTTTCTAAAGTGGACGCTTTTCACTTTTGGAAAGGTGAAAAAAATTGGAAAAGAAGTGGATTTCGCCTATTCATCGGTATTTATCCGTAACGTAATATTATCATATTCATCGGTAAATATTATATTCCAACGAAACAATTTCGGAATTGTTTTTATTTCTGATTTATAACTTTAAAATTTCCAATTTTATGTTAAAACAAGTTGGAAATTGCACGTCAAACGTGGAAAATGAGGTGAGTCGTACTATAACTAGTTTTATAAATATTCAGATCGTGATGCAATGATTGTTGCACTCTTCATGATAAGGAAATAATAAGACTCCGATTAAATAGGATGTAATCAACATGGCGAACTTAGAATCATTACTTTTCAAGGAATATCATTGAATTAATTACGTATGATAGGATTTAGTAGAATTAAGAAAACTTTTATTACTGTCTTTTATGTTTTGATTCGATTTTCTTAAAATCTGAAATGACTCGAAAAAATTATCAACGATTATATAAATTAAATTTCAAACTATTCGGTGTGTAGATTTGCGTTGTTGTATGCGGATAGACGGACACACCAGATGGCGATTATAAGTGCAACATATTTATGTACGTACTACGGTTCCCAATAGACCATAATGTGATGGAATAATTTTGAATGTCTCTGTAAATAAACTATGAACGTTATGTACTTTATTTTCAATACTGAACATGACATAGATAAAGATAAACCTATTCTTAAACATTGTCAACTAAATTGGAAACTGTTAAAACGCATAAAAGGTTGAAATTTGACTTTCAGAATTTTATACCAATAGACGGTAGCATACTTGAGTACTTTTATACAGCCCTGTATTTTACCTACTACAGTGTTTCCCCCAGGTTTAAAAAAGGGCAGGGTGCTTCTTGTCGGAAATGGGCACTTTTGGATTTCGAAGGCCATGTTTTGGATTCTTAAGGGCACTTTTTAAAATTTTTAAAGGCATTCTTTTGATTTTTTAAAACTACTTTTAATATTTAATAGACAGGACGCTATTTTAAAGACAGCAATGAGTCAATTTGTACTATGCAAGTAAATTTTTTAATAAACAAAGGAGTAAAGGCACTTTTTCCAGCTGGGGGCAACAAGGGTGCTAATGTTTTTCATCAGGGGCAAGAGGGGTGCTATTTTGTAAATATAAGGGCAGGCAGGGTGCAGCACCCTTCTGAAACTGTCTAGGGGAAACTCTGCTACTATCTTTATATGCATTCCAATATTTAGCTAAAATTTAATTAATACTAAAACACGCTTAAATCTAGTGAAATCATTCTTCCACAGATGGATTATTGGTACACTAAATGTAGTTCATCGTAAAAATGTAACAGCATAACTCATTTAAAAACCACCGTTAAGCTGTTTTCCCTTTAAACTCTGTAACCCTTGCGGAATTTTTTGTGTTATCCTGTATGTGATCTACAACATTTATACACACAACGTAACATGCAAAAATTTAGTTAAATTTAAAAACTCATATCACAAATAACATGCACTTCCAGAATATACAGTATTTCGAGTACAGTATAATATCCGAAATCTTTTGTGTGTCTTTGTAAATACTATGCACTTTCTATTATACAGAAAGTAACTTGTAGTAAACCTTGTCAACGTATATATATTTATGTATCTGTACAATAGTTTAACATAATTAAAATATGCCGCAAACAATGTTTCCCCCTATAACATTATGTAACGGAATTCTTTTGTATGGCTCTGTAAATGAATAAACAACGAAGGTGAAAGAATGATAATAACCGAAAGTATTAAGTATACAAGATTAATCATAATTTTGAAAGTCTGTTTTGGAGGAAATGCTAAGACATTTTTTTTTAATGTGTAACATTTCCGGGTGGTATTCAAATGCAATATTAAGCGAAAGTGTATGGATTTTGTGTCACAGTTTGGCTTGATTTAAATCTGTTTAAATGAACAGTTCGTAATTTAATTTCAACTAACAAACAACAGATATCTTAAAATAGTAAATAATTTTTAATTGTTATAATATTAGATCAATAGTAAACAATCACGAACGTTACACAGATGGTTGGATGTAATCAAACTAACATTACTGTTTTTAGCCGATCAGCATATCTGCCTTCACTTCAAAACTCAGTTCTTAGGTATTGTCTGAAGGAGGATATTGTTATAAAAAGTTATTGATAATTTGGTCAGACATGTTGATAATTTTTGTAATAATGTTACAGAATGTGTTGTAAGAATTTACATAGCTGCCACATGCCAGGTGTTTTTTATTATTATTCTTTCTAAAAATATATAACTTTTATTGTTATTGTATAAGCATATGAAATAAAGTATAGTTTGGAAAAATAACTACCGACCATTCGAAATCAAATTAAAAGATGTGGAAACACTGAATATTTCAAAAGGCATATAAGGCATTAAAGTATAAAAAGTACTAACACTAGTAATTGCTTATTTTGTTACTACAACTCAACATTCGACGCTGTTTATTTAAAATAAGTTATTACACCAATGTTAAGAGAATGAGTTGAGTTACTTGTAGCTAATATTTCGTCATATTCGGCGCAGGTAGAGCACATCTCAGGGAAATAACTTACTTTCGGTAACCCTGTATTTTATGTGTCAATTACGTAATAGTTACTAAAAACACATACCAATGTTACAACAGTTTACTCGCTAAGATAAGTACTTTGTCGTAGAGTTATAAACCAATGTCTGGAAATTATGTATTTCCCTTTCACACTCCGATAAAACCAAGTTATTACTCAATGACGACATGCAAATATTTTAATATTTTCTTCTTTGTATGCAAATATATAAATAAACATACATTTAATTGTGAGTAGCATCAAAGAGTTTTTATTGAAAGCCTTACTATTATATCGGTAAAACTTATACTTGAAGGATATTATGAAGTAATTTTTAACTTAAATATTACTGGATAGAGAGTGAACATACGGTATAATTAAAGCAGTTTTATAAACTACTACTAGTGAAAACTGAGACTTTTTAAAACATTAATAGTTAAGATTTTAGATTTTTGCAAAGTTTTATAATTAAGATTTATAGGTTTTGGCTTAAAGTATAATTTGAAGTACTTCTAACTAAGATCTTTGTATAACGTTAAAAAATGCTTTTTTACTATCACCTCAGAATATACTTAAATTATTTTTGGCACCACATGCTATTTCAAGATGTAAAAGAAAAAGAAAAAGGGAAAAGAAAACGATAGAAATGATAATCGTATTCCAATATGAAATTCTTAATTGCTTTTACTCTTCGATTCTTGCAAAAAATGTTTCACTTCAGTTGATGACACCAAAACTGTTCGATTATCAAGTGAGTTCACATATTATCTTTCAATTTCAGAATCTATCTAACAAAATATATAGCTTTGAACTTTCCCATGTGCTATTACTGAGATAACTTTTAAAAGCTTTTACCATAATTTACAGTTTCAATTTCAAACACTTATTGATTTCCTTTTGAAACCGTTTAAATAATACCAGTTGGGTTTAATTCAATCATTCAGAAAATTTCATTAGATTATATAATATTCAAATTTTCAAAATGAAATTTATCACTCTACGAAGTAATTACTTTCCGTTAAAGCATGAATATAGTTAATAATTTCACCATTTTGAACTAAATTTGAAATAAAAGCGAAATTACTTTGTGAAGAGTGAATTAAATTAGATTCAGTGTAAACACAGCGGTTGCGTGGGATCTTTAAAATAAAGAAATTAAATTAATGACATTACCCTTTCTGTGTTCAACATTTTGAAAAATATAAATCCAATTCAGACAGGCATTTTCATAGTACGTACTCACTTATGCTATAATTATATATAATTATACATATATCTACCCTATCTATCTATATTATAAAGGACAAACATATCTGTGCGTAACGCATACGTCATTTTGCGAATGGCAACACTTTGATATTTGAAATAAAATTTTGGTTTTGCAATTTTCGCTACTGCAAATTTTTAAACTTCTAAACATCGCACATTTAAAATTTTTACACCGTCGTAAAAGGAAAAAAATGCTCTTTTAAATGCAATTTGTTTGAAAGCTGTATCTCAATTTATTTTTGAGATATTAATTTTTTTGTAGTTTTTAATACCATTTTTCTTATCGTGGCAACAAAAGTACTCCATTTCTATTGAAAGTCATTGAAAGTAAGCGGAAAATACTAGAAAATAGGAGATTGTTGCGAAATACGCAGCATTCCTTTCCCTCCCCTAAACAATTATTCTGATTGCGCAATTGAAAAACCTTTTTTTATTACATGCCAGCGCAACACCCACGCACGGCAGAACTGAATTAGAAATAAAAGAAGAAGGTACTTTTAGGAGCGCCTCTGTTGTCCAGATGGGACATTAGAACTCAAATTTTAAGACTTTAAGAATTACTAGAACTCAAATTTTAAGACTTTAAGAATTACTAAATCTTTTACTGTAAATAATTTAACTTTAATGTATAATCTTTTTTGTTTCACCTATATATTCAAGACAATAGATTAATTACTTAAGAAGAATGCATTTGGATTTTTTTAGAGTTTTGTTATGATTTTAACGAAAATAGACCCAGAAAACAGACGACCGCTCACCGGACTTTGGACTCAGAATTCCAATATAACAGGTATGATAATTTTGATTAGATTTAAGAATTTTTATTGATTGATTAAGACAGAATTGACATAACATTTAGTGGCATCCCTCGCCGTGATGCGGTCTGTCTGTGAGAATTGATGATTAATTAGAATCAATATAAGTTATTTATCAAGACATTCTGCTTAAAGTATTAGAGTTATAATATTTGACATAACTTAAAGAACTGTATTTGTTGTCAAGAATCATGGCGGATAATTTAGTGATTGCCAAGAAAGAGAGAGCAGTCCTTCGCGAGAGTATTGGTAAATTTATAAATAAAATAGAATCAATTTTGAAGGATGCCGATCCTAATCTCCTAGATTTGGAGGAAACTTTAGAGCAATTAAATATGGCAGAGATAGAACTGAAGCGAGCAGAACAGATATTAAAAAATTAATTCAAGAAGCTCAATTAGACAATGAATTACAAAATGCTCAGGAATATCGTGAAAAAATTAATTCTTGGCGTTTTAGAGCCAATCGAAAGGTAAAAGATTTAAATAAGAAGGAAATGCGTAACAATTCAATTTCTAAACAAGACTCCTTTTTAAAGGAAAGCATAAATATTAAATTACCGAAATCAAATGTCTCGAAGTTTTCCGGAGACGTATCAGAATGGCTGACATTTTGGTCGGCATACGAAACAGTCATTCATAGCAATGATACATTAGAACCAGTTGATAAATTCAACTATTTAAGATCCTTTTTGACTCCCAACCCGTTAAAAAGTATTTACGGCTTTTCCGTAACATCAGATAACTATTTAAAAGCGATAGAGATTCTGAAAGGGGCGGTATGGAATTACGGATTTGCTTATATCTGTACACACGAATAAACTTGTATATATAAAATCCTAATGAAACGAATTTATGAAACGAATATATGAAATGCCTGAAATGTATCGATTCTTTGAATTGACAGATTAAACAACTGACTTTGTTTCACGGCTATTTCTCCTAAATTATGGAATACTTTGCGATGAAATTTACACCAAAAATCCGTGTTGATCCACAGATCTCAAAACTGGTATTAGAATTTTTAAATTCGAATTAGTTTTCGAAATATTATTTTTTTTCTAATTTTAAATACATTTTTTCTAATGATGGCAAATCAAATTTTAATCATAACAGAATTTTTTTTTCATAATTCAGAAAAGGTTACTATTTTAAATTAATTTGGCGACAGTTTGGCCTCCTTTAAATCTATGCTAAGAACAATGCTTTTTTTTTGTATTTCGTTATCATTTTATTAAATACAAAACTTTCATTTCAAAATGAAACATTTAAATTGATGGCTTTCACTTCTTTTTTTTTTTTTTTTTTTTAAACAAAACGAAAAGAAAAATATTAGGCACAGATGTCATATACGCACCGGGGTACCTAATTGGCGCACAAATGGCATTATTTTGATAGACATGGTAACCCGGCTATTGTTGTTTATTTAATAATAAATGTATATTTACTTTTATTTCTTTTTTAAATTTATATAAATTATTTTCTTCTATAGTAATTAATTTTTTTTTTGCTATTTCCTTTTGGAAATAATAGAAAATAATTAAAAAATACGGTACAATGTAGTAGTTATTCCGTCACCCAATTTCGCAAATTATATAAATCGCCAAACCACTCGCCAAATTGTACAGATTGACAAAATTTTTTATTTTAAATAACGAAAGAACAAATAAATTAGTATAACATTAATAAATATAAAAATAAAACGTCGAAATAAAAATCACTTGATGACGTAAACACGTGTAACTTGCTAAAAGTCAAGTGAATGTGACATTTACCATCAACCATTATTGGCATTTAATCTTATAGTTTGGTGATAGATTTTTTGTCGACGGGATAACTAAGTAGAACCAAAAATACTTATGTAACTGGTATTCGAAAACGAGGTTTTCGTCAAATTTTCGTAAAAAAAAAAAAAAAAAATCATGCCAAACATGCGGTGCATATATGACATCTGGCGAAATATTAAATTATGTAAAAAACCATGACATTTAATTTCAACTTCAAATCAATGTTTTAATTTACCACTTGAACAATAAAAAAAAATGCTAACTGGCGAATTAAAAAAAGATATTGGCGAGATTTTAAACCGGCTTTTTTTTCTTTCGGCACAGATGTCACATACGGCCCCATATTGGCGCGATTTTTTTCTGACTCCAATGTCATATACGCAACGAGTACTTAACTGGCGCAAAAGTATCGTTATTTTGCTTGATATGATAAGCCGGATGTTGTTGTTTATGCTGTTAATGCGTTCCTCAAATTGGCGTTGGAAAAAAATCGCGCCAATATGTATATGACATTTGTTCCAAACCTTCATATGAAAGGCGAAGGGATCAGATCGTATTTGTTTATGGCATTTGATGACTTGAACTATTATAATATAGATTAAATGATGGGTATAGAATAATATTTGGCGACTTATCACCTGTGCCTGAATAACATTAAAGTATCAAAATGGCACCTAGAGTATAAAAATCAAAGTGTTCCGCCCGGAACTGTTGATGATAGTCACATGATTTAGGCTATTGTTATAGAGATTGTTTTAAAATATCGGTTGACAAAGACTCTGAATACTTAATTCATTTTATTTTAGCTTCTTTTCAAATGTTTAACTGATCCTCTTTAATCAAAAACGAAAACAACCATTGGATGTCTTAACAGCAACTGATTTTCCGTTAAATTTTTGCAATCAAAGGGAATTGAATGGAAACCCGTTTACAGTGAGATCTGCACACCTTTTTCAGTATAATTTAATCTTCTCTAATATTTTAAAAACTCATTAGATTTTTAGATTCTGCGGTGACTGAACGGGGGTTGGCGAGCGTAGCTTGCAGGCGGCAGAGCCCCCTAGTACCCTATATATATAAAATTCTAATGAAACGAATTTATGAAACGATTTCATGAAACGACTGAAATGAAACGAATTTATGAAACGATTCTATGAAACGACTGATTAAACAACTGATTATGTTTCACGGCAATTTCTCCTAAAATATGGAATGCTTTGCGATGAAATTAACACCAAAAATCCGCATTGATCGGCAGATCTCAAAACTGGTTTTTAAATTTCTAAATTCGAATTTGTTTTCGAAATATAATTTTTTTTCTAATTTTAAGAAAAAAATTCTAATGATGTCAATTCAAATTTTAATCATAACACATATTTTTTTTTTTCATATTTTAGAATAGGTTATTATTTTAAACTAATTTGGCGACCAGTTTGGCCTCCCTTAAATTTATGCTAAGAACAATGCTTTTTTTGTTCTTTATCATTTTATTTAATGCAAAAATTTCATTTAAAACTGAAACATTTAAAATTAATGGCTTTCACTTCTGTCTATTTTTTAAACGAAATGATACGAAAAATATTAGGCGCAGATGTCATATACGCACTGGCGTACCTAATTGGCGCTAAAGTGGCGTTATTTTGCCTGACCTGGGAAGCCAGGCTATTATTGCTTATTTATTAATAAATGTATATTTACATTTATTTTCTTTTTATTCTAAAAAAATGTTATACATTGTTTTGTTCTATAGTTATTAATTAATTTTTAGGTAGATTTGGTACGAATTACTACCTATTACATTCTCCCCTATGTTGGAATTTCCGAAAAAAATTTGCAGATCTACACCGATCATGACCCCTAGAACCCAAAACCACCCTCAGTAAAAATCTTTATCTATATAAACTATCTATCTATCTATCTATCTATCTATCTACATATATATATATATATATATATATATATATAACCTTCTTCTGGACGCGACAACTTCCGCAATTCTGCACAAATATCTTCCAAACTGATACATAAAATCAAGGGGCATAAAATCTCGGTCAAGTTCGTTAATGGGCAAAATCGGACCAAGGAGATGGAAATAGGGAGAAGTTTTGTGAAAACCGAAAAAACACCTTGACTTCTTAATTTATGTACACATCAAATCAGTTTAAAGTTTTTATTATTTCTAAAAATAGGGCCAAAAATTTATGTATCACAGATTTTTGATAAAACTAAAAATGGGCTCAAGGGGAGCAAAAAATAGGGTTTTGGGGAGAAAAAAATTAATAACTTCGTCAATTCTCAAGATACCAATTCCATTTAATTTTATTATAAAGCTCCTTAATATTATCTACATCTTTTATATTCACAAGTTTTTGATAGGACCAATCCGTACCGCAATAAAAAAATAAATAAATAAAAAGCGAAAACAAAAAGTCGTGTTGAAAAAAAAAAAAAAAATCCATAACTCCGTCAATTCACAAGATATGAAATCCCCATGAATTCATCATATATCTTCTTAATATTGTCTTCAACATTTATGTAGACAAGTTTTTGATAGGACCAAATGTTACAGAAAAAAAAATAATAAAAATACATAGCGGTTGAAGAAAAAAAATCATCTTGTTAAGGGTGTATTCAAATCCAAACTGCTTATTTTCTTACTCATTTTTAAATTCATTTTTGCTCTCAAACGCATCCAATTGGTAGATTCTCTTATTCAGAAACTATATAATGTACTGTAATGATCGATTTTTTCATAGAGGCAGAATATATTTTAAAAAATGAAGTAAAAATGGGCGTTTGGAACAGAATTTCCAGAAACGATTGTGCTAGAAACGAAAAATATTGTCCTACTGAGAAAATAATAGTTTATTAATCAAGTTTTATTTAATTGAACCAAAAATAAAAACACTTGTCGCTTATAAATCTCTTCAAAAATCACGTCAGCAAGTTTCATATTTTTTTCTATTAAAAATGAGTATATATTTTTTTAATACCGCCTTAATGTGACTCTGATAAAACCAGCTATTATATAAAAATGAAATAAAAACTCGTCAAACGTGATGAGATAAAATTGTTAAGGTGGGTTTATATCTGATCATGATTTAGCTTTTCTTGGTGAAATTAGTGTACTTAACTTCGAAATCTACCTCCGCCGGTAGGCCGGGCTGGCAGGACTTTTTTTATAGTTATTGTTATTTCATTTTAAAAATAATAGAAAATAATTTAAAAATACATATATAACTGGTATTCGAAAACGAGGTTTTCGCTAAATTGTCGTAGAAAAAATAATCACGCCAAACCCGGTGCGTATATGGCACTTGTGCTACATATTATATAATGCAACAAATCATGACATTTAATTTCAAATTCAAAGCAATGTTTTAATGGTACTACTTAGTTATCCCGTCGACCAATTTCGCCAAATTATAAAAAACCGCCAAACCACTTGCCAAATTATACAAATTCAGGTAATATTTATTTTAAATAACGAAATAACAAATTAATTAGTATAACATTAATGCAAATACAAATAAAACGTCGAAATAAAATTGGACTTGCACCGGCTAACATAAAAATACAAGAATTCTTTGTGATCATGGCAACTTTTATGTAGTTTTATTCGAAAAAATAACTTTGATTCTTTAATCAAAATGCAAACCTTTCTTATGAAAAGCGAAGGGATCAGCTCGTTATTATTTATGGCAGCAACATGACGAGGACTATTATAATATAAGTGAAATGGTGGCGATAGAATAATATTTGGCGACTTATCGCCTGTGGCAAGCTAACATTAAAGTGCATAATGACCGCCTGGAATATAAAAAGCGAAGGAATCCGTCCGGAACTATTGTTGATAATCACATGGCTTGGGCTATTATTATAGAGATTGTTTTCAATTCTAAAAACAGCGCAAAGAGTAATATTTCCTAACGATTAAAAATTTATTTACACGTGACTATTAAAAACAGAAAAAAACGCTTTAAAATTACTATTAAATGAGTAAGTGTTAAAAGCAGGAAAATATTGAAAATTATGTCTTGAAAATTGTATTTGCACGTGAATATTAAAAGAGAAAGGAAACTTACAAATAATAAATACATTAATATGCGTTTAACCCTTTCAGAGGCAAGGTACTTCTATTCGTAAAATGTTGAAATCAGTGAATGGCACCAGAATTTACAAACAAATTTCGAAATACGAAAGTGCTTTTGTTCACTTACTTAGTAAAAGGAA
Organism: Maratus speciosus; assembly: GCA_963932465.1. Taxonomy (NCBI): domain Eukaryota; kingdom Metazoa; phylum Arthropoda; class Arachnida; order Araneae; family Salticidae; genus Maratus; species Maratus speciosus. The sequence continues at coordinate 219,656,722 of OZ010788.1, forward strand.
AATTTTCATTCCAATATTCTGGTGCCAATGTGGCATTTAAGAATTAAAATTAAGTGATCCAAAAATGAGCCAGCGTCCTTGAAGGGTTTAAAGCAGCAAATTGTAGTAAATCGTATTATGTCAATCGTTTTATAACGCTGTTAAAAATAACGGGAGGCAAAGACTCTGTTTACTTAATTCATTTTATTTTAGATTCTTTTCAAATGTTTAACTGATCCTCTTTAATCAAACACGAGAACAACCATTGGATGTCTTAACATCAACTGATTCGGCCTTAAATTTTCGCAATCAAAGGGAATTTAATGGAAACCCGTTTACAGGGAGATCGCTACAGGTTTTTTCATTATAATTCAATCTTCCCTAATCTTTTCAAAACCGATCAAATTAGCGTGCTTTTAGATTCTGCGGTGTCTGAACGGTGGTTGGCGAGCGTAGCTTGCAGGGGGCTATATATATCAATCAAGAACATACCATTTTGTGTTCAGGCAAAATTCTACTACGGACAGGTTGTGTCCTCATAAGTTTTTCTTTGTGAATATATAAAATAAAATAAAAAAATTATTTAATAATGTTAAACAAAATTTAAGCTATGAAAATAAAATGTATATATAAAGAATGCGTGCTCTGTCAATCTGCTTCTTTTTTTTAAGGGATAACTTTTTAATGATCATAAATACCTTGCTTGGGTTAAAATACGTTTCGATTGTGATTTTCTCTTGCTACCTGTTTCTGCCGGTTATATAAATTCTACCCCTGCAATTGTCATTACTGCGATATGTTTTCGAAATTGTACTTAACATTAATCGAGGAGAGACCGCAAACATTTCAAAAGAATAATAATAAAAAATCTAAATATTAATATTTTGCTAAATTATGCATGAATAATTTTGACTTAATGTGTTTTTTTATGCATTTCCATTGTTATTTTGTCGTTATACTGTAATTTAATAGAACAGCAGTAATAAAACCAAGAAAACTATTTTGCGCAATCTCTCCTTACAGGGTAGGAGAGAATGCGCACATGGGTCGGAGAGATTGCGCACATAGGTAGAAGAGATTGTTATTAATAATAATTACAATTAAATTATTAAAAATTATAATTACACTTAATCGACATTGTTGAAAGGTTTTTGTGAGTAAATATTGCTGTATTAGGAGTGAATATTTCAACCAAAATGTTTAAATAATAAATAAAAAGAAAGTATTTTAACAACAGTTAAAAATTTTATTTTAAGAAGATTAAAATATCAGAAAAAGCAAGCCCTATTAATTACATAAAAATTATTTAAAAAGAACTATATTATTAATTTATTAATAAAATTTTTATCTGCAAAAGTATTTTTTTTCCAATTAATTTCTTGCCAAATTTAATTTTGATAATTATGTGTTTTTCCGAAATTATTTCAAAATTGATTCATTCATATGTTTTACACATAATTTGCAATTGATACAAATTTATCAATAAGCTGTGTAACCTCTCCTAGCACTTAAACTTCTGGGGAAATGCGCCATCTCTCCTAAGTAGCAGATCTAACTAACAGTACTCTCCTATTTTGGTAGGAGAGATTGCGCCACCTTTTATTGAAATATGGCCACTTCTAAAATGAATTTTTAGTGTTCGCATACTTAGTCCAGGTTAGTAGTTTGTAAGAAATCGCTTAAGTACAAAATATTTTGTATTACTGGCATTCTATAAAAATTCTGATGAACGTTATGAAAATTCAAGCACTTACTTTGGAAAAACAAAACAAAATAGCCCTGCTTTATCCAAGACGCTTGGAACAATCAATATACACACTCATGTAGACACTGCACTAATGCTGCTGTACAACTAAGTGGAGTCGCTGGGCGCGCTTTCTACTCCTTCACGTCGAATCTCTTTGTGTGCAATCTCTCCTACCGCGCGAACTCTCCTCGCTTTACGTTATATGTCTTCAAATAAGAACACACATACATATACACACATATACATATATATTTCTGAGTATCAATTTAAATTTATTATCACTCATGTATCTAAGTTTCAGAAAATAATTTCATTTGATTTATAAAGCAATTTTCTTTTATTAACATTACAAAAATAAAATTTTATTCAAATATTCGGGTACGAATCCTGTTTAAATTTAAGTGGAATAAAATATACACCATAGCCATTTAACGGCTTAAAACAAAGTTGATAGGTGTTATGAATCTGGTTTATCTGTCTCTCTGTCCATCTGTCCGTCTGTCCGTGCTCTAACTGTCGTAAATATGTTCAGATTGCAGAATTTATATGTCGTTGTCAGAATTTATATTCAGAAAATAATGTTCTGTTTTGAAAAGGAATTGCGTAGCAGCAATACTAGTCCATTTACAGGGATACACAAAAGACTTTCATTACATTATTATGTATGGGGGGGATCGGTTTCGGTGCATGTTAATGCTGCTACGCTACGTCATACATAATGAAATCGAAAAGGAGCATTGAGTTTCTCTAGACCATGTTTTGAATATATTATGAACTACGCAGAATTATCGATATTTTACTGAGACACGCAAGAGTTTTCGGTTACTAGACTATCTAAAATTGTCTATAATTACTGGAACTGCGTTTTCCTCTCTCAAATGCTCCTTTTTTAACATATCTAATTTTATTGTATTACGGTGTGTAGATTAATTATACCGATCATATAAAGGACTGTGTGGTAGAATTGGCACACAATACACCATATGAACAAAAAATCCTGAAAATTGATTTACAATGAGTTATGTGTTTTTTAAATTTTTATTAAGCTATCTCATTCTATAGTATGCAAAAAAGAAATTGCTAATAATATTCTGTTACTATTGAAAAAAGTTTCATAAGCTATGTCTGATTGTTCGTTATTATTATTTATTCAATGCAGGTTAAAAAATATCTCTTCTCCATAACAAAGTGATCTAATACCATTAGTAATTTGTCTTCATAAGTCTATTGTTCCGTTATAGGGACCGTTCCGGGAAGTATAACCAGCTCCCCCTGCGAGCAGTCTGAAAAAAAGTTGTTATTAAGCTGTTGTTTGTCAAAGCATCAACACGTATCAAAATACTCCATCCAAACTACGCGATGGATATTAATTATACTTCAAAATCAATTCAAATTAGTCAAGTTTATGTTTTTTGGAAGTGTGTTGTGCAGTGTTTACCTGTCAATAAAAAGAATTAAAAAGAAATTAAACCTTTGCAGTCTATCATAAGAACATTGTGGTCCTAATAAGCCTAACTGCTACTATGGATAAATTACAGAGATTAAAAGGCACCGTAAAGGCTGCCTTCACCAGATTAGAGCAATTTTTAACAGATTTCACTGACATAAAAACAACGAATGTGAGTCAACTTGAAGTCAAATTAAAAAACACAGAAGGACTTCAAAATAAATTGGAGGAAATAATAAAGCAGTATTTTGATATCCAAGAATTATCTGCGCAACAAGTGCAAGAAGTAGAGGAGGATATCGACACTGCTAATGAGAGGCTCGAACAATTGAAGGTAACCTTGGATATTTTATTAGCATCTTTTGAAAACAAATGTAATATTGTAAATGTTAATGATCATTCCAATGAAAGCAAAACAAATGTGTGCCGACCAGAAATTCCATTACCTTCATTCTGAGCTCCTTATTGTGATCTTGCTAATTGTAAAAGGCAAGTCACTAACTTGATTATTAATAATGCTCAATTAGATAATAGTCAGAAGCTATTTTATTTAAAAGCTTTTTTAAAAGACAAAGCTAAACATTTAGAATCACCTGATGATGATTTTAATTCATTGTTTCAAGCCCTGATACACAGATACGAAAATAAAATATTGTTAATCTATTCGCATATTTCTGCAATTTTAAATTATGAAAAAATGCAGCATGAATTCCCTAACGAATTGAGTAATTTTATTGATTGTATTAACAAAAACATCCGTGCACCCAAAGTTATGAAATATATGCAAAATAATTTATCAGAAAGTGTGTTTATAAATATAATTCTGAATAAATTGGATAAAGAAACCCAAAACCATTTTGAATTATCCCTTGAAACCTCAAATGTCCCGACTTTTGATCATTTAATTTCTTTTTTGGAAAAAAGATGCATGGTGTTAGAATGAATAATTTTATCGTCTGTCGCCAGCCAGTCTCAATCGAAGTTCTCGAAAGCTAAGAATAATTACGCGGTAAATAAATCCAGATCATTTTTTATCAGCGATACAAATAAAAATAAATTAAAGCCTCGCGTATTGTGCAATTTTCATCACCCTCTTTTCAAATGTTCTGGTTTTCTAAACATGAGTGTTCGTGAAAGGAAATAATTTTAAATGAGAACAAATTGTGTTTAAATTGTTTGGGATTACATCAAGGTCAATGCAATTCTAAATTTACTTGCAGGACATGCAAATCATTACATAATTCCTTACTATGTGAAGTACATGAAAATGATATGTCAGAAACGGCAGTAATAAATAAAAATAATGAGTTTGTTAAAAACAAACAAATAAGCAATTCTGAACCTGAGAATAAAAAAACCCCATTACTCGGTGCTAATCTTTTTGCAGCTGATAGAAGAAATTGCGGAAAATTAAACACAGCTATAACTTTAGTAACTGATGTGTTTGGAAATAAAATTAGATTAAGAATTATTCTAGACAATGGGTCGTCGATTAACGCTTTAAGTAAAAGCGCATGCAAGAAATTAAATCTAAAACTTAAACCATTCAAGGGTATTATTTCTGGTATTAACGAGTCACAGCAGGACGTAAAGCAAATTATCAATGCAGAAATAACAAATGAACAGGGAACATTTTTTAAATCATTGTTTGCAGTTCTACCAAAAATAACACATTACATTCGGGTTGAAAGATTAGATATTTCAAATTTATGCATCCCTAATTACATAGAATTATCGGACAATAATTTTCTTATACCTGGTCAGATTGATGCATTAATTGGTAGCGATGTATTATGTGACATTTTAAAGAGTGAGCAAATTCGTTTAACAGATACTAATTGTATATTACAGAATATAATATTTGGATATTAATCGCAGGTTCACTTCCAGAAGTTTAAAATAAGTCATATTGTTGCCTCTTAACTGAAAATAGTTTAGACAATACTTTACAGAAATTTTTTGAAATAGAATGTCTACCTGGAATTAATAAAGAAATGGTCAAAGCGGATGAAGAAATATTTTATGAGGAGCATTCTAGAAGCACCTGTAAACGCGATCATACCAGTTGATTTGCAGTACAGCTACCAATGAAAGAGAGTTCAAAATCAGTGTTAGGTAGTTCTAGAGAAATTGCAGCTAGCAGATTAAATAATTTATGGACTAAATTAGATAAAAATGAAACAATGGCTAATTTATATACAGCTTTTATGAAGAATACGAATCTTTGGGGCATATGACACAAATTAAAAGTGAAAACGAAAATAAGCTGTCTTATTACATTCCACATCATGCTGTGTATAAACCAGAAAAAATATCCCCTCCCCTGAGAGTTGTCTTCAATGCAAGTTCAAATACATCTAATGGTTATTCACTTAATTCTATTTTATTAAATGGGGGAACGGCTCAGCAAGACTTATTTTCTATTATAAATAAATTCCATATCCCCAAATATGCATTCTGTACAGACATTAAGAAAATATAAAAGCAGATAATGATTGACCCACTGCAAAGAAATTTGCAAAAAATTAATTGGAAGCCTAGTAAGGGCGCTCCGAAAAGAACATTTGAATTTAACACTGTTACCTATGGCATAGTAAGTGCTCCCTTTCTAGCCATGCGGACGTTGAAAGCTCTTGCTGAGGAAGAAAGAAAAGATTTTCCCAAAGCTGCAGAAGTGATACATAACGACATGTACGTTGATTATTGTTTATCTGGTGCAGGTTCCTTACAAGACGCACAGGACTTTCAATCTCAACTAATTCTGATCATAAAAAGGCAAGGGATGGAGCTACGTAAGTGAGTCTCTAATCATCCAGAAATATTACAAGACTCAGCTATATAAGAATATGCATTGGAAGATTACTTGCAGCAAATTTCTTTAAAAACTTTAGGAATGCTATGGAAACCTCAATCGGATAATTTTGCTTTTAAAATTAATTTTGAACCCAAAGATGTTTATACTAAGAGAGGCGTTTTGGCACAAACTGCTAAAACTTACGATACCTTCGACCTAATTGGCCCTATTCTAACCAAAGCAAAAATTTCCATGCATCATTAGTGGGAATTAAAGATAAATTGTAACCAACATCTGCCTGCCAGTTTTCTTCGGAAATGTCAGAATTTCTGATTAAATTGACAGAAATAAATCATCTTACAATTCCGCGGTATGTTTTGTCTGTCAACATTGCAAGTCTAGATTTACACGGATTTTCATATGCTTCTTGAAAGACCTATAGAGGAGCCATCGACATAAGATCACTGTACACAACTGGGCAGTTCAGGTCTAATCTTCTGTGCAGCAAGTTCCGTGTCGGCCCCCTAAAGCCAATGGCAAAATAGCGATTAGAGTTGTGTGCAGCTCTACTTTTGACAAAACTGACTCAAAAGATAATTCCCAATCTGCAGCTATGCTTTGAAGAGTTATGACTGCGGACAGATTCTTTGATTGTTCTATTTTGGCTTAATACACCACCCCACAAACTTAAAACATTCGTTGCCAACCGAGTAACTACGATCCAGTCTATTTCTGAGAATTATCATTGGAACCAAGTACCCTATAAATCCAATCCAGCAGATATAATCTCCAGAGGGGCAACAGCCAAGGATCTGATAAATAATGATTTGTGGTGGTTTGCGCCAAAATTTCTTCAACGGGAAATTATAGTTCCCAACCAATTTCCTAATGTCCCAGACATTGAATGCGAACAAAAACTGAAATTTGATTATACCTTACTGAATATGAACAATAACTCTGACTTTTTTAATGTATTATATAACTCTTCTAATAATTTTCTGAAACTAATTAGAATATGTAGTTTTATTTTTAGGTTCGTCAACAATTGCAGACGCAGAAACACATACAAGAATCAACTTACGGGCATCGAGTTAAAATATAGTACACATTGTTTGGTAAAAAAGGCGCAGGAAGGTAAGTTTCTCCTGAATTAGCAGCACTCAGAAAGGGGCAAACTGTTCCTTCGTCCAGTAAGTTAAAGGGATTAAACCCATTCATTGACAACTGTGGATTACTTCATGTAGGTTGTAGGTTAACCAATTCTGACTTACATTTTGATGCTATGCACCAATTAATTCTGCCCAGTGATCATAAGCTCACTAAATTAATTTTGAGAACTTTCATAACAGTACTTTCACATACAGATGGGTGAAAAAATAATACAAACACCTATGGCACCAATGGCATACGAATTGCAACTCTTCCATAAATGTTCGAAGTATGAAGTTCCCTTTGGACAGTTCGTGCTGAAATGGACTCTAGAGATGACTATTTATATATGACGCTATCTGGGATAAATATTGCCTGCGCTTTCTGACCGCTATGGGGGGTCAACTCTCTTTTATCCCTCTCAGAAAGCTTTCTTTTCCGTCCACTGTTGTACTTCGCAGACGACAATTTACCGCATTTCATGTACGCTGTCATAACGGTTGGCACAGTACTCCTTGCACGCCTTAAATATTGGCTGTTTCCGTCACGGAGCAACCGGTGCGCCGCATTCCAACAATCATTTCTTTTTCGAACTCTGACAAGTCAGTCACAACTGAATTTTCCAGAGCGTATGGTAAGCGCATGCAACACCTATGACTGGTATTGAGCGACTGATACGTTACTTATCATAACCACTAGGTGGCAGAATTGAGTGCAAAGTGACATGCGCATTCTGGTCCTTTGAAATGGACCATACACTGAAAGAAATGGGTACTCAAAATTGAGTAAAAGTACTCAATTTTAAATATGTCGCGTACTCAAAATAGCTCCTATCCAAATGTACTCAAAATTGAGAAACACATGTACTCATTTTTGATTCCATGGCTGTGTTCAAATTTGAATTGTTATTTACTGCCCCCTGAACCTACAAATAAAATTTAAAATGCACTGACATTTATTTCCCGATCAAAATTATTAACAATAAACGTTTAATTGATTATTTAGTAAGAAAAATAGCAAAATTATTAGGAAGATACCCAAATCGAATATTTTTATGAAGAGGGCATTAATTGCAAGCACTTTTAAATTATTTTAAAATTACTGTGCATAGTTTGATATTTACATTAATAAACATCTTTTATGCCACAATAATTGAAATAAACCATTACAGGGTAAAAAAGTATCCTTTTGTTGGGTTTGATAACATGGGATGTTTCAAAATTGAGAAAGCATAAACTCATTTTTGATTCAAACATACTCAATTCGATATGAGTACATCAAATTACTCATTTTTGAGTACTTCATTTGTTTCTGTGCACCTTTTTCATGGGTGTTCGTATTATTTTGTCACCCATTTGTAGGTGCTCAGGGATTGGTTCATCAAGTACAGATGAAATATTGGCCTATAAAGGCTAAAAGCAATGCCCGAAAAACAGTACACACTTGTGTCACATGTTTCAGGCATAAGCCCAACACTAGATCAGTTAATGGGAGACCTTCCATCGCAACGCGTAACACCTAACCACACATTTCTCAATTCAGGTGTTGATTTTGTGGCTCCTTCCACATTAAGTACAAAAATCAGAGAAAGGGCACTTATTCCAAGAGTTATGTGGTCATATTTATATGCATGGCTACAAAAGCTATTCATCTAGAGATAGTAAGCGAGTTATTCGCTGCTGCATTCATCGCTGCGCTTAAAAGATTTTGCGCCAGGAGAAGCAAAGCAAATACGCTAACTTCCTGCAATGCCATTAATTTTAAAGGTGCGTCAACAGAATTAAATAAATTTAAGAAATTACTGACCACTCCCAACGAGGAATTATCTCATTTCTTTGCCAAAGAATTCAGATCTGGGAAATTTATCCCTCAGAAATCTCCTAATTTTGGCGGTCTATGTGAAGCTGGCGTTAAGTCCTTCAAACAGAATTTGCTTAGGGCCGCAGGTAATAATAAAACCACTCTAGAGGATTTGAAGTCTAGTCCAGATTGAGGGGATCCTAAATTTCCGACATTTAATTCCGCCGTCTGATGACATAAATGAGTTTGAAGTGCTTACGTCAGGGCATTTTTTAATTGGCAGACTCATTAACACTAGAACGCCCGCAACCATTTTCCCCCTAGAACGCCCGCAGGAGTCGCTTCGACTCCTGTCTGTTTCAAAAGAGAAAAAATAAACGAAACGCATAGAAATGAATAGAAGAGTGTAAATATAATATTTATATTTGAATTTAAGATTCATATATATATTTTACAATTGAAAGAACAATATTTATATACGCATTTTTAAGAAATTGGAAAATATTTTCAAAGGAAATACTCACAGAATCGTTTCGAATTTTCAATCTGAAATACAGTTTTTGCAAGTGTAGTCAGTTTTGGCCAAGCATTTTCCACAAACCATTTTCTTGCATGTTATGCAATCATTGAAAGTCATGTTGCCTTTACATAGTTTTACTTCGCATTTTCTTCTCTTTAGGGATTTTGTTTCAGATGATGTATCAGAAAGTCTGTTTCTTGTTGGTTTATTTTTAGCAGATGTATAATTTTGACGCAATTCATCTGCTAATAACTGAATAAATGCTTGTTTGCTTATTTTGTTTCTCCGGTAACTTCTTTATAAATGATCCAGGCATTTCTTGCTGCTAAATCTAAGAGATTGTAAAAAGTATGCACAGGCCAACTTCTGGAGGGCGCCTTCTCTGAATATTTCCTAGCCATTTGATCAATAACGTCAACACCACACTTAGTTTCATTATAAAATCTAACAGTTTCTGGGGTTTTCTTTTCGTTGTTTTCAATATCAATGAATGGGTGGAGAGTGCTAAGAATAATAACATTTTTCTTTCTCTTTCCTTCATACACGGTTAGAGTAGTACCGTTTTCTTCGTGTTTTAGAAATTTTGTTTCGTATAATTTATCTTTCGAATCTTTCAAAGTTTTTGGAATTTCTCTCCTAGTTTTTTTTCATAGTGCTTACTAAACTAGTACCTTTCTTTTTCAGTTGTTCAGCCAAACGCAGTGACGTGAAATAATTATCAACCGTGACGTTAATGCCTTTGTTTAGAAATGGCTGCATCAATCGCATAACTACATATTCTGATAAAGTTTTTTCTGAAGGCCGTTCTTCACATTTGCCTAAATAAGGGAACGCATTCAGTAAGTACTTTGTTCGAAGGTCTACTGCAAGCCAAAACTTTTGTCCGTATTTATCCGGTTTTAAAGGTATGAATTGCGTGAAAGGACAACGCGTTTTGCTTGGAAATAACTGTTCACCTATTGTTATGTTTTCACCAGGCTTGAAACAGGCAACACAGTTTTCAGTGAATCTATTCCATATATCAGATATCATTCCAAATTTATCTGTTTTTAAGCGTATAGATGTGGTAGATTTCAAATCGAATCTCAAAAAGGGTAAAATTTCAAAAAAACTATTTCTTCCCATAGTTTCAGTGCAAAAATTCAAACCCCATGAGTTTGACCACAAAGAATGAATATCAATTCCATTTGCACCACATGCACCTCGGGCATACAAAATTCCAATAAAGGCATACAGCTCGTCTAACGTAATTTTCCAGTTATCGGTTTCAAGAACACGTCTTGCCTCTGTTTCTGTGCACCTTTGTATTTGTTCCAGCATTTTTTTTATCTACAAATAACAGCCATGCACTCAAAACGCTTTCAGATTTCACGAATTTCTTAGCATAAATAGTTGGTCCAGCAGTCTGACACATGATATTTTGCTTCGGATATCTTCCAGAATTTTTCTTATTTGCACAAATTTTCCATTGTTTGCCATCTGGAGCGACATGAATTCCATCTCTGTCAGATGCAATAATTAGCGCATCTTCATTTGTATCGGAATCTGATGAAGAATTATTTCCAATACTAATTTCTTGAATTTCTTTTTCATTTTCTGATAACTCACCACCTTCAGATTCACTATCTGAAAGCTCTCGTAATAGAGCAGTTATTTCGTCCGGTGTTGGAAATTTTTTACGTGACATTATGTTTTATTTAAAAAGGAAGAACGGGGTTGCTTAGCTATGATGAAACACAAGACTGATAAAAATTGAAACAAAAATTCAATTCGAATGATACGAAGAATTTCGCAAGCAGTACGCAATCATTTCAGCAGGTACATGGAACTAACTATTTTTCTCAGCAAAAGGAGTGTAGAGAAAAGAGGAGCAAAAACATTTACTTTCCTGATAACAGATAAAAATATTATGAATCCCAAGGTCATGTTACGCAAAAATAATGAAAGCATTTTACAAATCTTACTTTGGAGTCGATTCGACTCCGTTGGGCGTTCTAGGGGTAATGCCTCATTATCAATTTATTAAATGTGCAAATAATTTATAAATTTCAGAATAAATAGAGATTATAAAAATAATAAAAGTCAAGGAAGCGGGAAAAAAATAAATAAAAATTTCTCAGAGATATGGGTGTTTTGGGAGTCAATTTGGGACATATGGGTCATTTGGAGTCGAAACGACTCCATCGGGCGTTCTAGTGTTAACAGTATTCGAGAGCCTAATGTTATGAATATTTCAGACAATAGATTAACCCATTGGCAATTAATTACCAAATATGTTCAATGTGTTTGGAAACATTGGTCTATTTACTACCTAAATAACTTGCAGCAGCGCGGTAAATGGCAATTTACAGAAGAAAAAATTGAGGTAGGATCTCTAGTGTTATTAAAAGAAGAAAATCTCTCACCATGTAAGTGGACTGTCGCCCGGATTATGGAAATAATTCCAGGCAAGTACAACAGGGTTCGTGCAGTAAAAGTCAAAACTGCTTGTGGTATATTTTTAAGAAGCATTTCCAAAGTGTGCCTGTTGCCCATTCAGGACTCTTAACTAATGTTTATGCATCATTTTATTTCTTTTGTATTATTTTTAAGTAAATATCCTGATTGTTTTGTATATTAAGTATTTTGTATTTTAGTATCATTTGTAGTGTTAATTAGTTATCTATTGTATTATGTTTATAATAATTGCAAAAATATTTCCTATTTCATCCCCGGGCGGCATGTTCCGTTTCGGAAGTATAACCAGCTCCTCCTAGCGAACAGTCTGCAAAAAATATTATTAAGCTGTTGATCGTCAAAGCATCAACACTTATCAAAACCCTCCATCCAAACTACGCGAGGGATATTCATTATACTTTAAAATCAATTCAAATTAGTGAAGTTTATGTTTTTTGTAAGTGTGTTGTGCAGTGTTCACATGCCCATAAAATCAATTAAAACGAAATTAAACGTTTAGACGTTTACAGTCCATCATAAGAACAACTATTTTTAACAATGTAGTGTTTTCATTGTCTTTGGTGGACGTTTTGCCAAGTCACTTGCAAAATTGCACGCATTGGAACAAATAGCAAGTGAAGAGTTGCAGTAGCAGCTAATGTAACAAATCTTTTGCGCGTAAAGAAATCTGAAACTAAACTATTAATTTCCATAATTTTCAGACTGCAGTAACATTACATTTCTTAATTAGCAAATGAATATTTATAAGAGATTTGAAAGCAGTGCTTACTTATTAGAAAACACACTAATAGGAAAACACGCACTGTTGACTGTGAAAATAAAATGTTTCCAAAATTTTATAAGAGAATTATTCTGTTAATTGTAGACAAAGATATTTTTGTTGTTTTGCTTCAATGTGGAATACTACACTGTATTGAAAGGCACAGAAGCTTATCATTTTATGACTATGGCAAACACATATTACTTTTCATCTTAATGCAGTTAATTCTGTATTATTTCGCATGTTTGTAATTATTGCCAGCATATATAACTAAATAATTTATGTGAATACAGTAAAATTTATCCTTTTAAATAAGTTTTTATCTTGCTAATAAAGTTAATTCCTTTTAATAAAAAAATACTCCTGAAGAAAATGTCCATTGAATTTGTGGCAATGAATGGTGATTTTATTTATTTTTTTCCTTAAAACTAATATTTTTATATCTCGTACAGACACTAATGCAACAAACTAACAAATATTTTTTGTGCTAAAGATTTTTCTTAAATTAACTTTAATTAATTATTTTCTAATTAGATATAATTCATTTGCTTCGTCTTATTAAAACTATGGAGAATACAAAATCACTTGAATAATACCAATTTATAGAATATAGTTCGTACATTTCACTTATGTTTTAATGTAAGCAATCATTGCGATCTAAATTACTATTATTTATTTATTTTCTGATTATCTATCTCAGCTATCTGATTACTATTATTGATTATTATTAATCTAGATATTACTAACAATGGTTATACTTCTAATTACATAATGATCTAACATCTTGATTCTTAATATTATAAGCATTGATAAAAAACATTAACCTCCATACATCAGAATATAAATATATAGAAATTTTTGGAATGCCTAAAGAGATTTAGACGCATTGTTGACACATAAACTGAAATTTGTCTATAGTTTAAACAAAGAATCATCCTGTAAATACTTTTATTACGGTCCTGAACTAGTCATTACTTTTTTTTCCAATTGTTCCACAATTTAAATAAAAAAGTATTTCTGGTCGATTTCTGTTGAAAATATCCTAGTATAAGTGAATGACAGAGATGTTCGTTCAAAAACAGGATAAGAATAGAACAAAAATCACTTTGACATTATATGCTTCAACCCAAAACGAAAAAGTTGGCAATATAAAAAGGTAAGTTACACATTTTGATCAAACTCACAGAATTGTACTGCAGCTTAATTTCCAGTGTAACCTTTCTAAACCGAAATATGATAATAATGTATTAAATGCAATAATATTTCTAAACTTTCAACGCACCTAAATCATTTCTTATAACTTTCATTCCCATGAAAATAGCGCATTATACCAATATTATTTCATAAACAAATAATTCGATTTGGTTTGAATTTATATTTATATTTCAATATATATGTAAATCTTGAGGATAAGTTTAAACGTAGCCATCAAATAATAGACAGATAGCCGAATGTACTTACACTGACGGAAAAAAAAACCCAACACCAAGAAAGACTTGTGTTAGATAAACGAAATTTGGTAGGCGTGTTTATACATCTGAAAGATGACATCGATTGAAATTTCGCGCCTCGCGCATAAGTGTGGCGCTAGTAGCGCCACTCAGAACTTGCAGATCAGGTTTACTTTAAATGCGTGCTGTAAAGTTCGTGGGCGTTATTTAGCTTCGAAATGTGACGTTTTGAGTTGATATTAGCCAAGAATACCTTTAACAAGACGAAGAAGCCACTGTCAACAGCTCACCGAGTTGGAACGAGGTCGCATATTCGGGCTATGAGAAGGTGGATTTTCTTTCCGCGATATTGCAGAAAGACTTGGCTGGAATGTATCAATTGTGCATGATTGTTGGAAGCAGTGGTCAAGGGATGGTACTGCCTCAAGAAGACCGGGTTCCAGTAGCCCATGTGGCACTCCTGAGTGGGAAGATCACCGTATTCGGCGTACGACTGTGGCGCATCGTACTGCGTCTGCGGCAGAAATTCGAGCTGCAGTTGGTACCACAGTGACACAGCAAACTGTTATAAATCGGTTACTTCAAGGACAGCTCCAAGCCAGGCGCCCTGTAACGTGCATTCTACTGACTCCAAGCCATTGCCGTTTGCAACGCCATTGGTGTCAAGCCAGAACACATTGGAGGACGGAATGGAGATCTGTTGTGTTTTCTGATGAAAAAGAAACACAACAGATCTTCAATCCGCCCACCAATGAGCTCTAGCTTGACACGAATGGCTTCGCAAACGGCTTTGGCTTGGAGTCAGTGGAATGCACGCTACAGGGTACCTAGCTCGGAGCTGTCCTTGAAGTAAACGATTTTTAACAGTTTGTTGTGTCATTGTGGTACCAACTGCAGCTTGAATTTCTGCCGCAGACGCAGTGCGATGCGCCACAGTCGTACGCCGAATACGGCGATCATCTCTCTCAGGAGTGCCACGTGGCCGCCTGGAACCCGGTCTTCTTGAGGCAGTACCATCCCTTGACCACTGCTTCCAACAATCATGCACAGTGGACACATTCCAGCCAAGTCTTTCTGCAATATCACGGAAAGAAAATCCACCTTCTCGTAGCCCGTATATGCTCGTTCCAACTCGGTGAGCTGTTGACAGTGGCTTCTTCGTCTTGTTAACGGCATTCTTGGCTAACATTAACTCAATACGTCACATTTCGAAGCTAAATAACGCCCACGAATTTTACAGCACGCATTTAGTAAAGTAAACCTCACCTGCAAGTTCTGAATGGCGCTACTAGCGCCACACTTATGCGCGAAGCGTGAAATTTCAATCGATGACATCTTTCAGATGTATAAACACGCCTACCAAATTTTGTTTATCTAACACAAGTCTTTCTTGGTGTTGCGATTTTTTTTCCGTCAGTGTATTTAAGGGGTCTCGGGACTCTTAAAATTGGAAAGAATGGAAAAAAAGACAATTTCAACATTTAATATCTTTAAATGTATATAATTTTAAAACACAAATTTTATTGGAATGAAAGATATAAGTATGCTCTTTCATTTTATGTATTTAAAAAAATTGCAAGAGGCAGAATTAGCATTCACAGGGGTCTACAAACTATCTGACATTTGACGAGCAGAAAATTGGCATAACAGCTTACGCGCACGATTACAAAATAAATTTTGCAACTAGAAGGAAAAGTTTGTTGCCTACTTATACTTCCGATTGTAATAATTACCCTGAACCTAAATAAATTTGTATTTAAAGTATTTTTATATATTTAATACAAAGTTGTATTTAGCGAATGCAAAACTTGGAAAGTTTCAACTTTATAATCACCTAAAAAAATCTTTTTTTGAAGAATCAAAAGAAAATTTTAGGTTCAGATCATACAGATTAACATGAAACATACGTTACGAAAATTTCATGAAAAAATATTCAGAAGTTTATGAGATATCATGCGCGTTATGCCCCAAAACGTCATTTGGAGAAAAATGAATTCAAAGTTTCGGAAACGCCGCTTCAGCTATTGAGCGTGTATAAATGTAAAAGCCATACCTTCTGTTCTAATTGAAATTTCAAGGAAACAAGAGTATCAAAATGAACAGAAAAATAGGAGTTTAATATCTAAAATATTAAAATTTCGAAAATTTTAAAGCTTTAAGAGTTCTGAGACCCTTAAATAGCAGAAAAAAGCAAAAGGTAGAAAAACAAAAGGTATAAATCTTGTCGGAATAGATCCAACTTCTAGAATATTAGCAAATTATTATTGACAGTTGCTTTTTTCCACACGACAATAAAAATTTCTAAAAATATTTGTTCAATTGGTAGAGAAATATTGCCTTTGTATATTAAATAATATTTAATGTTAGGACATGGGCAGATATTTAAAACTACTATTAATGTTATCACTCTTAAAATAAATAATTGCTTTAAAAATACGGAAAAAAAATATTTTTATTCCGATCCGAATTATTAGATGATCTATGTATTACTAATTTAGGAAGAAAAATGGTCTTCAATAATTAAAACAATACCACTTTCTCGTGTGATAATATAAGACTATTCAAAACAGCGTGTTTATTTTATGTACTTTTTTTTGTTCCTGTAGTCTAATGTCAGTTTGAATATAACTGCACATATGTTTAACAAATACGAAAAGAAGAAATAGTGGGGTAATTAATGTACCACTACATATACCCTTAAACGAATACGTATCTAATGTGTTCATTCTCGGTATTTTAAGCACCCAAAGAACATATTATCTTATAAAATCCAGAAGACAAATGTTTGTAAAAGCTTTTAAAGTAATATCTACACTTAAGAAATTCATAACAGAAGAGCGCACATTGTTAATGACTATAAAACAGAAATGTTTCCTGAGATTTAAGATAGAACTTTTCTGTCAAGAACAGGTAAAGATAATTTTCAAGACTTTCTAAAAATTGGAGAGATCTAGAAATTGGTGAGAACAAAGTAATGTCTACTGTAACATGGTTATTCAGCAAAATCCGATGAATATCAATGTACTAAAACTAATACATTTTTGGTATAGTGTATAGCATTTTACAGAATCCAAAATATCTAAAACTAATTTATATGATTTCTAACTGTAACAATAAAAAAATGCGTGTGATAAATGCTTGGGATAAAACTCGAAGATTCATTTAACTGTCGCCATCAAATAAATGTGAGATAACACTAGGTATACACAGACGGATAGCTTACGTTTTGTGGGAATAGAACCCTTATCTGTAAAGTTTCTAAATGATAGTGAGAATGGCGCGTTGTTACTAAACCCATGACGAAGGAAATATGATAGTTCTATAGATGATTAGAGATATGTTTCATCTATTTATTAAATAATATAAAGCATATTTGAAAGTAAATATAAATCTATAATTAAATTACGATAATTACATTAAATAAATATGTAATTGTTGCATAAAACAAAAGCATTTGGATTACATTTAATTTTACACCATTATAAGCAATTAGAGGTCATATGTACGTTTTGTGTTAATCAATCAGTGTAATAATAAAAGAGCTCTCGAAAAAATTATAAAATTTTATTTATCATTTGCTTCTGGGACATTGCAGGGACATTCTGATTTTTTATGATGTCGTTTTGTGTTCATTCAGTCAAATTAACTTATAAAATAAATACACCTTTTTAAAGATTTCAGAAAAGGAGATAAAGAGGCAGTTGATGTAAAGTTTTATGTATTCTTAAATTAATGTGTTTTTTTTTCTTAATCCGCGCTGTTATAAGCACACAAGGAACACATTAACATATGAAATTCTCACCATAAATGTTTGTAAAAGCTTTTAAAATAACATGTACTTAGAGTAGGACATGTATAATAGAAACTCACGCACTGTTGATTAAAATATAGAAATACTTTCTAAGTTTCAAGAGAAAAGTATTCTTTTAATAACATGCAATGTACAATTAGACATTACATTACATTACATTAAAAAATCAAAAATTCACAATAAAACATAAAACTATGATGCAATAAACAATAGTACAGCGTGATTTTAATCTGATAAAAATCGCATAGTATAGTTAGTATTTATACATTAACAGTCCTGCTTAGAATTATTTTTAATGCTATATATCGAGAAGCGAAATTGTTAAATTCTGATATAAAAATTTAAAAGTACCTATAACTTTTGATTTAAGTTTTGCACAAACGACATACTTATGTTATGTATACTCTAGTAACTGTACTGTACATTTAATTCTAAATTAATTTATATAAAGTTCCTTTAAACAGAATATTCTAACCTAAAATATTTCTCTG
Organism: Maratus speciosus; assembly: GCA_963932465.1. Lineage (NCBI taxonomy): Eukaryota > Metazoa > Arthropoda > Arachnida > Araneae > Salticidae > Maratus > Maratus speciosus. The sequence goes on from OZ010788.1 coordinate 219,675,128, forward strand.
AAATAATAAAACGTTTTGAAGTATATTAAACATCGACATTCTTTTTTTATTTATTTCTGAAATGCGGATATTAGCGCGACTGGTGGAAGTTTGCGTAACTACTCATTTCCTACGTGTGAATTGAATTAATCAAGTTTATGTTTCAACCTTAAATATACAGTGGTGTCCAAAATTAAGCACCAGTCACAAAATGCTAATTATGATGTACGCGAATACTCAAAGAAATAATATAATTCGAATATTTACTATCTCTATAGCACATCTAGTCCATATAACATCTCATTCATGTCACACATGGTTACAAGTGTCACAGTGACTACGGTGAAGCAAAATAATAGGAAATTAGATACATCTCATTATGAGTCTCAAATGATCACTATATGTGACCCTACTGAGACGCCACTGTGACTGCTGCTTTCTGATGAGTCACCATGTGACTTTACAATGTAGTTACACTGTGACTCTCATGTGATTGCCATCTGTAGACTCAATTTCAAAGCCAGCGTGAACACTGCATTGTGATAAGTTACTAAATAATGTCACATTAAAGTCACATGATGACTTTCAGGTGACAGAGAGACTACTAAAGTTACCATTGTGCTCTTTTGTGAAACGTCACCATGTGACTATAATGGGAAATTATTTGGTGATTTATCATAATGCAACGTTCATGATGATTTTGAAATTGAGTCTAAAAATGACAGTCACATGAGAGTCACAATGAAACTACATTGTAAATTGACCTGTTGACTCGTCACAAAGCAGCAGTCACATTGACGTCTCATTGGAGTCACATATATTGATCATTTGAGACTCATAATGAGACGTGTGGAATTTCATATTTTTTGTTTCACTGTAGTGACTGTGACACTTGTGACCATGTGTGACATGAATGAGATGCTATTTGGACTAGCTGTGCTCTAAGAATAGTAATCATTTTAATTATATTATTTCCTTTTGAGTATTCGCTTACTTAAAAATTAGCATTTTGTGACTGGTCCTTAATTTTGGACAGCAGTGTATTTTACTCTGTTAGCGCCCATGCAATACATTGGATATTTGAAATATTAAAATATTTTTTTTTATATGTTTTCTATCCAACTGCAAATGAAACTACATAGAACATATTCAAATCAACTTTCTTTAACACTAATAACTCTCCATTGTAAGTAAAACACTAACAAAATTTAACTAAAATTGTTTTTTTAATTTATGACAGCCATATTCAATTTAAAAATCAGAAGCTTAGATAGAACACAACATTTATTTGTGCTTATTTCACCATCTCTTGGGAAATGGAATAATTAAATGATTACTATAATCTGTTATTATTATTATTATTATTATTATTATTATTATTATTATTATTATTATTATTATTATCTGCAATGTGAGGATTCAAATTCGAGTTCAAAACATTTCAACGCTTTTCCTATCGCCAGTTTCAGTTTTTTATAAAGTTTCACGTGATACATGCTGTATGCTAGTAGCGCAGCTCCTGGAAGATTGCATAATTAATGCGTATGGAATTCCAACGTATCAAGCTTAAATTCAACAGAACATTTATTTGTGTTGCATTTCACCACCTGTTGGGAAATAGAATAATTAGATGATTACTATAATCTGTTATAATTATTATTATTATTATTATTATTGGTATTTGGATCTTCAATATGATGATTCTAATTCGAGTTCAAAATATTTCAATACAACAGAAGTCTTCCTTTATGTTAATCACTATTCTGTACAAATACAAGTTAATTTTACTGAATGAAGTTTTATTAGCCTTCATGATGTTAACGAAAAAAAATAATTTACATCTCACATACATTTTATTAGGAACTAAAAACGTTGCCCGATACTTTAAAAAGGATTGATGATCTTTTATCTATTTTATTTTTATACTAAACCTATTTTTGTCAAATATGAAAAAATGTGTATATTTATCTATAATAATTTTAAAGTTGCAAAAATATATTCAAGCATAATCTAAAATTTCCATTTTAACAAAAAAAAAAAAAAAAAAAAAAAAAAAAAAATCAGGTAGAATATAGACTCGAATCTAATTTAAATTATCTTTCAAAATTAAAAACTGCAAAATAGTATAAATAAAAAATATGCTAAACTGTCACTTTTATTGCACTAAAGTACACCACAAACCATACTTACGTTATACTTTTTAGTAAAACATATTTCTTTTTAATTAGTGATTAGCTAAAATAATGAAATGCTTATTTTCTTTATCATTAAAAATCTTCGGATATTTATACTTTTCATGCATAAACCTTCAGAAATAAAAGGTATTAATTATTATTAAGCTTTTATGACAAAATAAATATAATTTGATCTTTTCCTTCTAGATATTCTTTAAATCATACAAAAGGATCATAAAAAATTTTTATTTAAAGAATAAATCTCTAAAAGTGTATTGTAATAATTTCGTACTCTGTCAATTTTCCTTAATATGTATCTATGATAAATTATAAATTTGCGGATGTCATTAATGATTTAGAAAATTTTCTATTTTTTTCACTAATTGAAAAAGTATACATATTTTCTACTTTTTAGTGCATTTTAGTTGAATGAAAATTCTTACTATACTTTATGAAAAAAAAAATATTTTGAACCTTTTTCTTTCGGGTTTTCCTTCCGTAATACAAAAAAAAAAAAAAAAAAAAAAAAAAAAAAAAAAAAAAAAAAAAAAAAAAAATATTTTTTATCAAATGATATAACTGATAAAATTACGTGTCCTGCCTCCCCCCCCCCCTTAATATGTATGTACGATAAATTATAAACTTATGGATGTCATTAATGGTAAAGAAAATTTTCTTTTTTTCACTTATTGAAAGAATATTCATATTTTCTATTTTTTAGCACATTTCAGTTGAATAAAATTCAGAATCTCATTTTTTTAGAAATATTTATTTTTTTAATGCCTTCTTTTTTCAAAAAAATGTTTGAGTAAACATTTAAAGAACTTATTACTATCGTATTAAAAAAACTCTTGATTTTTCAATACTGGCAGCCAGTAAAAAATGTTTCTTTTTTTAAATGACCAAATCATTTATTTTACTACAAAACCTCTTACAAAAAATAAAATTTTAGTTATAAATAAAGATTTTGTTTTCAAAGTGAATCTGTAAAGTGCTTACTTTACAGACAGAATCTGTTAAAATAACACAAAGTTTGCAATAAATGTAGGCTTTTATAAAACTGTCTTAATGTTTTTAGCGTCTTAGCTGATAGCCTATTTTCTGTAAAATTAATAGATTTTTGTATTGCGTACTGAGAAACCGATCATTTATTTACTTTTCTTGTGTGGTAGAAAGCTTTTATAGAAAGCTTCACCTTACAAAATAAATCTAGTTTTCGGATAAGCATGAAAGATTCCGGCTAAATATTTTTCAGAAATTTTAGAATTCAATTATATTTTAAATATTGACGTAATGGCTGACATTTTTTATCTGTAGAATCTATAGTTTTCTTTTTACAGCGTACGTTGTTAAATTGAAAATTTAGTAGAAAATATAAAAATAATTAAAAATAATATTTATTCACAAGTTTGGCTGGCTAAAGGTTCAGTGGTTCAAATTGCCTTCTTGCCGTTTGCGGTAATTTCGAAGTCCAACTCAAGAATTTTTAAAATACGTTGAAGCGTTTTTTACAGTTACCTGATTTAAGCAGTTTTAACAATTCCCTGATTTTAAGCTGTCTTAACAGTTTTGAGCAGCAGTTTTAATAGTTTTAACAGTTCCCTGAAAACTTTCTTCTGACAAGGATGAACATGTTGTAGAGCACATCACCATAATAACAAAAGTAAACTTTTGTGTTTGTGAATTTTGTTAAAATAGAGGTTTTTTTATATCAGTTGGCAATGAAATCTAATTGCTTTTGGTGTTATCTAATATATATACATGACAGTCTAACATACAAAAATACCTAAGCAGATAAGAATTGTGTTTTATCGAATAATAATTATTGAATGAAAGCTTATTCAACATGATACGTTTAAATTAACGTTATCTATTGATATAAAAATCGATTAAAGCTATTTAAAAGCGTTTTTGCCAGAGATTATCTCCTACAGAGAACGAAGTTGGAATATTGTTTGGCTTTTTTGTGTGTTTCCAATTTGGCAATACTTACAATCAAGTTCAATTACAATCAATATTGGATGTAAATTATCACACATGGGTGAATGATTGCGCTTGCGCGCGTGCATTTGTCAACAAACATGCAACTAATAGTTTATCTAAATTTAAACGAAGAATATTCTCGAAATTTTCTTTTTATACATCATGACGTCAGTTTTTAATGAGGTAATAGCATAATAAAAGCGTTACTGGCATAAAGACTTACTCAGTTCTGATGTATTTAAAATATGCACAGCTTTAAGCATCTTTAGTCATACCACGATATGATTTAGTTCAACATGAATTCCACAAATCTTTATATAATTTTATAAAAAATACTCGATTTAAACAATGCTATTCCATCCGTGTTGTAGAAGAAATACTTAGCTACCCTCTTTTGAAGGTAGTCGAGTTGAGTTTCAAATTTGCGTGCTGTCGTGGTCTCCTTGAATTCTATTCAGTCCTCATTTAAATTTTGTGAAGTATGGCTGAATCTTCGATATGCTGATTTTCACGGTTGTTTTGCGAAGTATGATGCTAATTATGTATATGTGATCATGTGATGGTAAAAATACTACTGCAGAAGCAAGATTCAGTGATTAATGGTATATCGACTTTGGAGGTAAATAAGAGTAGGGATTCCCCAACGCCAGATTTTGCATGCAGAGTTTGTTCGGGGTGAATAGCAAGAGAACTTTTCCTGTGAGCTGTGTTTGTGTAGATTTTAGCAGCAGTGAGTATGCTAGTTTCTACTAAGTTGAAGATATCTCTTATTAGATTGCGACAAGCGATCAGCGTAGTTATTTCATTTTAAGCTAGTGCTATTATATAGAGGATTTCTTGGAGATAGTAAATTCTCTCTCTGTTTCAGTGCATCAATCTTGTTTTTCATTATCGTTAGGTTATAACAGCCCGCTGTACTACCATCCATCATTTTTATTGCTTTAAATGAAATGTTGTTTATTTTTATTCATATGGTAAGTAAACAAGTTTTCTTTTAATTTAACTTTAAAAATATGTTTAAAATGTTAAATGTGAATTGACGTAGTTATTGAAGTTAAGCTAGTTTTAGAAAGGTTTTGCGTTAATTAACTTGTTCAGTTAAATTAATAAATTAAATGACAGTTTAAAAGAATGTGTGTTATTGTTTTTTTAAAGATTGCCTTTCTCTTTGTGTAATGTGCACTTAAGTATATATTTTAAACTTTATAGAAATACTATCAAAATGGAAAAGTAAGAACAGCAATAGCAAGATCTATGTTAAAACGAGTGATGTTGCTCATTATTTAAACTAATTTAAGATTTTACGCTTTTTATAAGCTACATAGTTGGTGAATGCATCTAACGCAATATATATATATATATATATATATATATATGTTTACTTTGGTTTTATTTTCTGTTCAGTGAAAATTACAAAAAATTGATTTGCATTCTACATAGAGGTATGCAATATTTCCGAATGAATATATCGCTAAAGTAATCAAAGGTTTTCTTTAGTAGATATTTTCATGAAGATTCCATAATTTGCGTATATGAGTAAATTGTTTCTGCAGTCTAATGAAAATTACACTCACAAGAGTTAAGACTGAGTACTCTACTTTATACTGCATATTAATTTTAGCTGTGAGATAACAAGAGCAATTAACAGTAGTGACTAAAATAATTATATGAGAAATATTTTAAGATTTTCAGCCTTTTCACGTGTGTTACGATGAGTTGCTAATACGAGAGATTTCATAATCTCATTTTCTCTTGTATTCACCGAGTTCAAATGCATATCTCACAATTATTATTTTTTATTTCATCTGTAAACATTTCTTTCAAATAAATTATATTTTTTGTTATTTTAAAAATTCCAATTCAAATTAGGTTTGACATTTAAATAATAAAGATATTCAAATCAGTATCTGTCTGTCATGCTTAAATTCTTATTACCTATCTTAAATGCCAATGTATACAAATATTTATGAATTATTTAAAATGTAGTGTGCATATATCGGAAGGTATATTGAACTTTAGCTGATAATATCTCTTTCAAACACATTCTTAATTTTATGATCCATGAATAATGCAATTTACATCTACAATCAGTGATGTTATGACATTATTCTGGATAGGCTTATCTTAAAACACAATGCATTTTGAAATGGTTTTATACTAGAATTATTTCTATAAATGCTTAATCAGATATGATCAAACAATTCTTGCTTTTAAAATTCAAATATTTATTATGAAAGAGATTTTGGATTTTTATGAATTCAAGCATTTATATATCACATCGATAACAAGCAAAACGTACCTTTATAGACATTGGTTTAAACTACAGAATACACAATAACTTTTGTACTGTGACTATTTTCCATGAAGATAAAATTTAAAATAATAAATGTGATTTTACAGAGATGCGCAAAACGATAGTAACAATACAAAAACGAAGAAATCAGTCGAAATGAAATTTTGAGTTTGGTATTCAGGGTCGGTTTGGTATGAAAATACGCAAATATTTGCGTTAAAGTTAAATACTTGACATTTAAATTAATATTAAAGCAAGTGTTTAAAAAAGTATGTAAATTTTAATATCAATGTTAAATATTATTTTGCTAAATTTACGTTGTAGCAAAATTATAAAAACGCCTTTAATATTTCGCAACTGCAGCTCGTGATTCATGGATATTTTTCACATATTATTTAAGAAAGCATTTAACTAAAAATTGATCGAGTATTGAAAGATATTATTTTTTCGTCAAACATTATGGTTTAGCTTCATTAAAATAGTAGGAAATACATGAAATAGAAAAACGTAAAAATATTTGTTATTTTCAAATTTACAAGGCGTCCTTATGTATGACGAAAATGGCCTCTTTCACAGTATGACATTGTTATTATTATTTTTTTTTTTGTATTCTAGCTTCTTCTTTCAAATGAAGTGGTAGGAAACAGTTGAAACAATAGCCCAAGATCACATTTTTTTGCAGATAGTGCTGGGTTTTTTTGTACAATTTTGTGGCTGACAAAGAATTAATATTAAAGCAATCGTTTAAAAAAGCATGTAAATTTTAATATAAATTTTAAATATTATTTTGCTAAATTTATGCTGTAGCAAAATTATGAAAACGGCTTTAATATTTCGCAACTGCAGCTTGTGATTCATGGATATTTTCACATATTATTTAAGAAAGCATTTAACCCAAAATTGATCGAGTATTGAAAAATTATTTTTATGTCAAAATTTATGATTTAGCTTCATTGAAATAGTAGGAAGTGCATGAAATAGAAAAACGCAAAAATATTTGTTATTTTCAAATTTACAAGGTGTCCTTATGTATGAAGAAAATGGCCACTTTCACAGTATGACATTGTTATTATTATTTTTTTTGTACTCTAGCTTCTTCTTTCAAATAAAGTGGTAGGAAACAGTTGAAACAATAGCCCAAGATCACATTTTTTTGCAGATAGTACTGGGTATTTTTTGTACAATTTTGTGGCTGACAAAGAATTAATATTAAAGCAATTGTTTAAAAAAGTATGTAAATTTTAATATCAATTTTAAATATAATATTATTTTGCTAAATTTATGCTCTAGCAAAATTATGAAAACACCTTTAATATTTCGCAACTGCAGCTCGTGATTCATGGATATTTTCACATATTATTTAAGAAAGCATTTAACCCAAATTTAATCTAGTATTGAAAAATATTATTTTTTCGTCAAAATGTATGATTTAGCTTCGTTAAAATAGTAGGATATAAATGAAATAGAAAAATGTAAAAATATTTGTTATTTTCAAATTTACAAGGTGTCCTTGTGTATGAAGAAAATGACCACTTTCACAGTATGACATTGTTATTATTATTTTTTTTGTACTCTACCTTCTTCTTTCAAATGAAGTGGTAGGAAACAGTTGAAACAATAGCCCAAGATCACATTTTTTTTGCAGATAGTTCTGGGTGTTTTTGTACAATTTTGTAGCTGACAAAGAAGTCGTTATTCATTCTTTCAAAACTGGCATACTTTGAAAATTCATTATAAATAATTTTTTTAAATTAAAAATTAAAGGTTAAATCAGAGTAAAAAGTGATTCTTTCACAGTAATGCAGTACTGAAACAAAAACAATAGAACAAATATTTTATGAGTATGAGCTAGAAATCTATGCTGTCCTGCAAATAGGATAATGGTCAAATGTGGGTTTTGAGCACATAAGTTTAGTTTGCAAAACTTTTTGACGATGGAGAGAATAAAATTTCTTGCTTACTTCAAAAAAGGTCAAATAGTAGTTATAAAAACATCACTGAATCGCTGACAAAATTAAAAGTTTAAAGACTATAATTTTTAATTTCTTACAGAATTTTTAATTACTTATGCATGGCAATGCAAAATCTAGAAGAATGCCAAAAACTCTTTCGAAAGGATTCGAAAGTGTAATTGTACGCACGGTCCAAGAAAAAGAGTGACAACAGAGAAAATTGGAGAGCGGATAAAGACTCAAGTGTATCAGTACGGTATATATGAATATCAATATAAAAGCCAGGAATCCTTATGTATGCAATGCATTTAGTTTGTACAGAAACATGTGAAGTAACAAAGTAATTGGTCTAAAAATATTTTCAGTGATGAAAAGAAGTTTAATTACAATGATCTCCATGGTGGTCGTTCATATGTCATGACTTTCAAAAGGAAAATGACGTATTTTCCAAGCTTCCACTGTATATGGGTTCTTAAATGGTTTATGGTGCTTTTTTCTCACGAGGTTAATGTGTATAGGTATTCTTAAACAAATTGATTACATGAAAGCTGTACGTGATTTTTATACATATTGAAATTGGAATATTTTTCTATAATAAGGAAGTTAATAGACAATCATCATGACTTCTATTTTGACTCATCAGGTATAGATATACATTCTGATTTTAGCGACTCCACCTGGAGCTTAACCAAAAATATATATATGCTATCTGAATATTTAATCTTATAACTTCGTCTGTATATTCTCTATAATAATACTGTTAAAAATCTGCAGCATTTGCTGCATAGTCGCTCCACCTCTTTTATAGAAAACGGTTACTTGACTATATTATGGAGCATTCTCGTTGGTCAGAGTAGAGATACTCTATAATATTGGCGGAGTGACTATGCAGCAAATGCTGCAGATTTTTAACAGTGAATACTATTTCAAATATTTGAAATTTCGGCTGAGATGTATAATAAATTAATTACATGATCCACATTTCCAGAATTCTCTTTCGAAAGTTGTTTTACAAAACTAGACAAACGCTTTGTGTTATGAATCTAAAAAATTAGCTTCTCCTCATTTGAAATATAAATCATATTTTGTTTGGTTTTGTTGTGTTAGTGTCGATCTTGATCCCAGCTCTTTAAAATAACTAGTTATATCTGTGAAAGTGCTATTTAAAAGATAAAATCAGAATATCAAAATTTACATATTCATTAATTTAAGAGTACATACACTTCAATTATTATTTATCGTTTAAAAGGAGCATTTTATGTGTTTACAGTGAAAAAAAATACGAAAGTTATACCAGATTTACAAACCTTAAACATAAGAATTATTCTTAAAACATATTATAAACAAACAGTATTAGTTTACTTTTATTTCTTTCCTCGAACATAGATTTAGTTGTTACTTGCACAGTATGTTTCGTTATGCAGACGAATAATGCAGCGTGAATGATTTACTAAACAATACTTTAACGCATTGGCAAATATATATCTGACGCCTTTATTCTCACACAATTAAACATACAAAGGAAGTTTTAATGTCCGGACACTGGAATATCAATTTAAATGCTTTAAAATGCCTAAAAAGTATTAATTTCAAAAGGAATGGGATAATGGAGTATTTTTTATTGTAAAATTGAAATGCTTTAAATGCTTGAAACTATTTTCATTTATATGATATGGCATGAAGGTACGGTATTTTGCATTATAGTTAACAGTTTTAAAAAGAGCATTTCATTTACAATGAAAGAACATATGAAAATTATATCCCATTTACAAACCTCAAATTCATAGATTGTTTTTTAAACATATAATAAACAGTAATAATTTGATTTTATTTGTGTACGATAGGATGGATTTAGTTATTATTTAAGTAAAGTATGTTTCGTCATGAAGACGATTATTAATTTTAAGACGTTTAGGGCAGCGTGAATGGAGAGTTAATAAAGAATACATTAGCACATTGCCAAATATAAATCCGACGCCTTTATTCTCACTCAATAAAACATACAAAGGACGTCTTAATGTCTGGACAGTGGGATATCAATTTAAATGTTTTAAAATTCCTAGAAAGGATTAATTTCAAATGAAATGGAATAATGGAGTATTGTTTATCGTTGAAGAGAAATGCTTTAAATACTTAAAACTATTCTAATTCATATGTTAAGATATAAGTTACTGTATTTTGCACTATAGTTAACAGTTCTAAAACGACCATTTTGTTTACAATAAAGGAACATTCTATTTACAAACCTCAATTATATTAATTGTTTTTGACATACTATAAAAAGTTATAGTTTGCTTTTCTCTTCGCTAAAATAGATTTAGTTATTGCTTGCACAGTATGTTTCACCAAGGCAGACAGTAAGTACAAGAAGTTTAGGGCAGAGTGAATGGTTTACTAGGAAATAGTTCAACGCATTGCCAAATATATATCTTACGCCTTTATTCTTTCTCAATTAAACATACAAAGGAAGTCTCAATTTCTGAACAGTAGGATATCAATTTAAATGATTAAAAAACCCCAAAATATTAATTTCAAAAGGAATAGAATAATAGAGTATTGTTTATTGAAGAAGAAAAATGCTTTAACCCTCTGACTGCGTATCCCGCGATTTTTATGGGTGAGACATTTATAATATATATATATATATATAATATACAATTTCTGAAGCAATTTAATACTTGAAATTCCATAGTCAAAGGGTAAAAATGCAAGTGATAAATATATTACACATTTCAAATAAATGATGATTTGAAATATGTAATAATAGAGTACACACTCGTCGATTAAATATTGGTCGAAAGGATTTTGGAAAAAAGAAAATGCAGTCAGAGGGTTTAATACTTGAAACTATTTTCATTCATACGATATGACATGAAGATCGGTATTTTGCACTATAGATAAAACAAAATAGTTCTAAAGATAGAATTTCGTTTACATTGAAGTAACATAAGAAAATTATATCCTATTTAGAACCTCAAATATCTAAATTGTTTTTAACCAGTAAGAACTCTGTGATAAATCTCACCCGAATCAATTTTTTCTTCGAAAAAAATGGATTATTTTTTTTGAGGGCGCTTCTGATCTGCCTTCTACCTTTCAAGGTCAATGTCAAGAAAGGGAGAGGAAAGAAATGTCTTTTCTTTGTTCGCTAGGAGGAGAAAAATATACCTCTTGGTATTAAATAATCCCGTGCGAGTTCAAACTATTCATTTCGATACATTCATTTCTTACGGGATAACACACACTAAAATAAATTTTTATTAAATAATAACATAAAATCTACATGTGTATATTTATGAAAGGTTATTAAATGTAATTAATATCAATTTGGTGAAATAATTAATCTTTTAAGGTGTATAAGAAATCATTTGCCTATTTTCTAAAAAAAAAACGTGATTTTTATAGAAACTGCTACAAAATCTGGAAATAAATATAAAAAGCAGGTTTTTTTCCCTAAAAGAAGTGGAACTGATGCATTTTACAATATAGAGAAATGGATTTGTTTTTAAAACGCATTTAGTCAAAATTATAATTGGAGACAAAATGGGGTGGGTTTATCCCACGTGTGTAGTAAAGTAATGGAAAGGTGTGCATGTGCTGTTAGGGCTTTAGTTATTACTTCCATAGGTGTAATTTCCATTAGGTGTAAAAGAAATCGTTTGCATATTAAAAAAAATGTGATTTTTTTAGAAACTGCTACAAAATCTGAAAATAAATAGGAAAAGAATGATTTTTTACCTAAAAGAAGTAGAACTGATGCATTTTACAATATAGATAAGTAGCTTTGTTTTAAAATACATTTAGTCAAAAATATAACGGGAGACAAAATGGGGTGAGATTTATCCCACGCGTTTAGTAAGGTAATGGAAGGGTACGCATGTGCTGACGGGTTAAAGATATGATAAACTGTAATACTTTGCTTTTATTTCTCTCCGATAACATGGCTTTAGTTATTACTTCCACAGTATGTTTCATCATGCAGATGATGAATAACTTTTAGAAGTTTAGGTCAACGTGAATGAGTAAAAAAATTATAGTTTAACGCAATGCCAAATATATAACTTATGCCTCTATTATCACTCAATTAAGCATACAGAATAAGTCTCAATGTCTGGATAGTGGGATAGTAATGTAAATATTTTAATATTCGTAAAAGGGATTAATTTCAAAAGAAATTGAATAATGGATTAGAAGATAATCGTAAGATAATTGTAGAAGAGAAATGCTTTAAATACTTAAAATTATTCTAATTCACATTATATAATATGCTTAAAGATACAGTATTTTGCACTATAGTTAACAGGAGATACTGTTTAACACTTTCGAGGGCGATGTCCTTAAAAAAGGACACCTAATTTTTATTCCAAAACTGATAAACGGCACCAAGAATATTTAATTAAAATTTTCCTATTATAATGTACGTGAAAATATGCAAGCCCGTATTTTCTAAGAAACTCGTTTATAAATTCCGGTGTCAGTCCAATATTTCACAAGTTTATAAACAGAATTACTCCGCGCCGGTAAGGGTTAAGATTTTATACGCACCTCTAAATATGTGTGCAATAAAAATTATTTTCAATAGCAAAAACTATTTTCGATAGCAAATTGTTTAGAAAATTATTCATATATACATGTGTTCATAGATAAATAAATAAATATATATATATATTGTGATTTAGCAGGTTCTAGATAGATTAGCGTATGACTGAATGACTAATCTGCAGTTCAGGTGATGTCATATGTAGAAAATAACAGAGTCGAAATTTATATGCAGTCGAAGATCAAGTTAGAGTGACCGACAACGATCACTACCGAGAAGTTATGCAGTCGCAAATCATGGTGGAATGATAGGCAATGATCACTACTGAGAATTTATGCAGTCGAAAGTATTAGAGTGCGCGAGTAACGATCACTGTTGCTGATTTACCCAAAGGAATAAGATGGCATCATTAAGCGTAAACAGTTATTTATTGATAACGAGATCATATCACCGCTGTGAAAAAAAAAAAAAAATCTGTAATTCTACAGATGTAAAGTTACATGATTACTAAACTTTCATCTGTAACTGTATAAAAAAAACTGCAAATCTACAAAACTAGTTTTTGTAAAGCTACAGAAATCTGTAACTTTACAAATGAATCTGCTAAAATGACTTACTAAAACTTACTAAACTTTTATCTGTAACACTGGTTGCAGTTACATGAAAAGTTCTAGGCATCCCAGTTTCCTAAAAAATTCATAGTCACCTTAGAGATTTCTTGATTTTCGGCGCAAAAGTATGTTTGTTACATGAATTTTTGTTGTTACCGTTACATAAATAAATCTAGGAATCCCAGTTTCCTAGAAAAAAAAAATTATTAAGTTTACAGATTTTATTTAACAGTGTAGAGTCGGCCAAATGCCTTACGGCGCGTGAATCAGGCTGACATTTATAAAATATCGATTAAGTAATTCTCGGATCCTACGAAGTTAGGAGCACCATATCTATAATTTAACACATGAAGACAGGTGAAAAAATTCTTTCCGAGACCGTGCAGTTGAGTTTTGTCAAGTTGGCGCAAGGAGAAAGTGATTAAGTAGCACACGAAACGAACGAGTTAGAGAAAGGAGGTCACTCTTAGACGATTGTCTAGACCAAATGAGAAAGGGGGCCCGGCTTAAAAAGAAAAGAATTCCTGTTTAAGGATTTAAGCTTTTAAGGTGAAAAGTCTAGCGCTGGAATTGGTGTTTCGTAGAATGAAATTTGGGAAAGAAAAAAAATGGCTTTGGAAAACATTCGAACATAAAAATTAACTTCACTCAGAATATGATAGATAGGTTAGCTTATAAAACATAATAAGGAGTCTAAAGCTATAAGTTAAGGTTTGGAATAAGATATTATTGATATACGCGTTTTACATTAGGAGGAATTTAAATATATTTCCATAGATATTATTAAAGTAAGGAAATATTGAATATGCCGAAAAATAGAATAATTTAAGGAATATCGCGAATAAAAAAAAAATCACATAACATATATATTCATAAATGTATATCTTAGAAAAAATATAACACATTTTTTCAACTTATTGCGATATTGAATGAAACGATCGTGTCATGTTTATTTGAAATTTCATCTAAAAAAGAAGGAATGGGAAATAAATAAAATAATAATGCAGGTGCGTAAAACTGTGAACTTCGCTTCACATTACTTTGCTTATTTTTATCACATTAATATTAAACAAAGAGATTACCGGCTATCCATTTATTAAAATCAGAGATTGTCGACATTTACTTACTTTTTGGACTTATTTATATTTTTGTTAACAATATAATTTTCCCAGTGATGTTTAAATAATTAAAGTTAATTTTTATAGAATTAATTAAATAAAGAAGGATTTACAATAGTATATTAGTAGATATATAACAATACAAAATGGGTAAAAAAATATATTAAACATTCAAATTCAGAGGTGTTAAACTTTTATTTGCATTTTGGCCATATTTATAGTTTTGTTTATAGTATCCATTCCCCATGTTTGTTTCAGTAATTAAAGTTATTTTTTATACGAATATTTACATAAAGAAGCATTTAAAATACAGGGTGATTTATAATGAATGGGACAAAACGAAAACATGATTGTGTACGTTGTAATTAATATATTTAGAAAATTCAAATTTACCTCAAAACTACGTTTATTCAAGTTTCTACAGGTGTTCCCCAGGTGTAGTGTATATGGGCCCCTCCGATGACACGACAAATGTCTACACGGTAATCAAGCTCCTGCTACACTGGTGATAGCATATCCCCTGTGATAGAGTTCAACACTGCAGTTATCCGCTACTTCAGTCCTGAGGAAGTGGAGGCACAAACACCTTGTCTTTAACGAAACCTCAGAGGAAAAAAAATCACAGGGCGTTAACGAATTCTTTCAACCACTTCGGGTTTTGTTTCTTTTCGTCCTGGGCTTTTGTTCTTGCATAAGCAGCCGGTATTCTGGAACTGCTTCACCCACCTGATTATGTTATGCCAATGCGGTGGTTGTTTACGAAATTTCGTGCGACAATGTCTTTGCACAACAGTTACCAAGGAGGTTTTGGCATATTCGAAAACGCAGTATGCTTTCTTCTGCATAGGCGACATTTTGTTTAACAGCGTCTCTAGCGGCGAGTTCGTCATTCGATGATTTTTCCCTGTTGCCAAATAAAACTTGTATAATTGTAGTTGCAGAATAAATTTGTTTCGGCTGAATAAATCCATTACGGCAGTCACACTGCGCTATTCTTTTTGGCCCATTCATTATAAATCACCCTGTACAATTTAGTTGATGTATAACAATACAAAATGGGTAACTGATTTATGTCAAATTATAAGTAATATATTTTAAAATGGGGTATATTAAAATAATTCAATTATTTATTTAAACCGAAAAAATTTTAATGGAACTCTTAATGCAAATATTTTAAACTAAATATTAAAAATTCCCAATTTGCAGCCACAATCTGGGTTCTCTTTAATTGATCTTAAAATAGTTTATTAAGTAAATAGTTCTAGTAAATCTCGAAAATTTACGTCCGGAAATCACGTAGACAGAACATTTCTTACAAAAAAATTTAATTTAAAAAAATCAGTAAATTTTAGAAAAATGATGAATTTTAAAAATGGCGTTTTAAAATACAAAATCCCAAGAAGTTTTAAACGTTAAAGTTGTAAAAGATTTCCTTACGAGTCCCATCAATAAAGGGGTCGTGTACCTTAAGGGGTCGTGTACCTTTTAAAAGTGTCGAAAATTAACGAAAGACTTCAAAGATTGAATTAGTCTATCTTCAAAACCTTTTTATGTATAACCATGAAATTTTGGATATTGATTAAACAGATTGTGCTTTGTAATATACGTACATTAGAAATTTATTAGCCTTTTACGGAATTTGTGTATTGTTGAAATCAAATTAGCTCTATTTTTACTCCAGAAGTCATTGCGCGCATGATATCTTGAGAAAGCATGTATGGATTGTCATGAAATTTGGTAAAGATGCTAAACAAACCAAAATCTTAATATTAAACTTAATATCCTAATATTGTGTTTAAAATGAACTATTTTAAATATTTACAATGGTAATATTTTTTAGTTATGACTATTTTTATTCCTTAAAAATAAAAAATAAAATAAATTATTTTTATTTTACAAAATTATTTTTTTGTATAGTTAATGAAATGATTTTGGTCTGAAAGTAGTTCATTTTAAACACACATGTTTAGTATCTTTACCACATTTCAAGATAATCTTACATAGTTTCTCAAAATATCATGCGCACAATGCCTTATGGAGTAAAAAAAGAGCTATTTTGATTTCAATCATACACAAATTCTATAAAATGCTAATACATTTCTAATGACAGCATATTACAAATTACAATCTGTTTAATCAATATCCAAAATTTCATGCTTATACATAAAAAGTTTTTGAAGATAGACTAATTCAAACTTTGAATTTTTCCGTTAAATTACCTCGCATTTAAAGGGTACAAGACCCCTTAAGTTAACATTAATAAAACCTGATTCTAGAGTGCTTATTTTTAATCTTCACCAAAACCTTAGTTCTGTCTTAATACTCAACAGAAACTTTGTGTAGGTATTCCATTCCCATCACTACTGACGCGCCAAAAACATATACATCTTTTTAATTTACATGCAAGCATTAATTGTTCTTTATTTTGTAAAAGTGTTGTTCTTCAGACAAGAACCGAACTGTAAATTAATAAACCATAACATTCTTTGTTCCAATGGCTGATTTCTTTTGTTCAAAATTTTAGCCTGTAGTGTTTGAAGTCCTACTTTTAACATAGAACCACAGAACAAAGGGTCAAAACAGTGTTAAACAAAGTGTAAATAAATGTGTCAGTAAAAATGTTGTATTGTCTGATTTTCTAATTTAAGCCTTTGAAAAATTTCCCTTGAGTATCCTGTATATTAATAGATGATAGATTTTGAAAATATTAATTTGGTAATAATTTCGTAATTTGGACGCGAGTGTGTACGTAAACATGAAGATCCCCGTTACAGTTTACATCTTTAAATAAAAAGGATAAGACAATGCATAAATATATATTAGTACATATTACTATATATAATTCTTTATTGTAATCATTTGCTCAGGTCTTAGAATATAAAGGTCAAATATATTATTACAAATGTATTAGTATCTGTTAAAACACTCAGCATAGGAAGAATTCGTACACAAATAATGTATGAAATGTTTAAAAAGAGCGAAGCATGTTCATAACTATGACATGTTCTATGGTGAATCGTCCAAATGCTAACTTTAAATTAACCACCCTCGTAAATACCACGCAACAAATGCAGTATTACATTTTCTGCTAAAGAAATTAATTGTTTACGCTTAAACAAATCCGTATCTGACGGACTGCTTCACTGCATTATAAGCATACAAAGGAAGTATTAACCTTCGAACTTCGGGCGATAAATATTTCGACAAACTTTGAAAGCTATATCTATTTTGTAGAGGAAGTGCATGCATTGTTGACTTTTAAAGAGAAGTGTTTCTTAAGTTCAAAAAGGTAATTATTATGAAGACGGTTGACATGATTTAAAATAAAATATACGGGATGACTTCCAGACTCTTGCATAAGAATGTAATTATTTCAGTTTATTCAGCATCACTATTAATGCACACAGTGTGCAATTCTAATCTTGTGTCTGTAAATTTTTGTTTTAAAACCATATTACTGACAGAAATATTCGTACTAATTCAAATGATATTTCTATACAAAGCATGTTTTTATATTATTTATCGTCATTCTGTTAGATTTCGATTAAAATGTAAATATATTTTTCGAAAAAGGTAACATGTAGAGCTTTATTCAATGATATAAATAAGGATCGACCGAGAAAAATTTTTAAGACCGAAACCAAATTTCGGTAATCTTTCTATTTTCGGCCGTAAATGAAAACGAAAACAAAAATGTCCTCAATTTTTTTAATTAATTAATACATACATAAATATACATAATTATTAATTAATTATACGCGTATATTAAATATCATAATTATTAATTATACGTGTGGCCCAAGTTGTTTTCTATGCCTCTGAACAAAACTTTTTATTTTCATATGAAAAAAAAAATGATTAACTCATCAACGGCTTAGAATGATGTTGTAATTATATTAATTTCATGTAATTAAAAAATGTTTTAGATTCAAACACCGATTTATCTTTTATAATGATTTTAGTAAATGATCATCTGTTGTACTAGAACTTTCTCAAAGAGTATTAGAAACACTTCTGCACTTTAAAAAAAAATCTGTTACTGTTGAGTCTGCAACTTTTAATGAGCATGTGATGTGCATCTTCAAAATTTAATCCTATATGCATTGCATACTTTACAATTTGCACTCAAGTCTTAAGTCAGTCATAACTGATAATTATAAACTATGAAGTTCATAGCTATATATAAAGATTGTCTTATTTGAGCCAACACAGTTCAAATTAATGAGTAATGTTGAAAATTTCCATAGAAAGAAAAGAGATTTTTGGAATATAGGTAGTTTCGGTCAAGTTTTGTTAGGGCCGAATTTTAAGCAACATTTTTGATGAAACTCAAACCTTGGGCCGAAAATGAAAATGAAACCAAATTTTCAGTCGATCTCTACACTGTAAAAAAAAATGCCAGTTTTCCAGTAGGAATTGGAAAAATAGTTGCCCTTATCGTACCGGAATAATTTCCAACCCAGCTCGGAATAAAATCTGTAAAATCGGAATAAAATACGTAAAATACCGTTTTACTGACTATTTCCTTATTTTTACGGATTTTATTCCGAGCTGGGTCGGAAATTATTCCTGCACGATAAGGGCAACTATTTCTCCGATTCCTACAGGAAAACTGGCAGTATTTTTTTTACAGTGTAGATAGCAGATGTCAACTCAATGTGTGATTGGAATTTAAGTTTGAAAACCATGATGATCAGAAAAGGTGATGAAAACCTTAACTGTCAACACAAACGGCAAAGAGGGCGTCTAATGAATTGCGTGTAATCATCAATAAAAATTATCATATCAGAGAAAACACCACGGAAAATACTAACATGAGGCAGCACATTGACAGATGCATGCGGATTTTGTACATGCTTCCGACCAACGGCGTGAGACACCAAGACAAATATTAGGCCTTTCATGGAAAATTTTTAGGCTATATTCCAATTTTCACGCTAGATTAGTTACTTCCTATAATCAGATGATAAACTTAGAATGCAATCAGGCAAAACCTATTGTTATCTAAGAAGCCCATCCATTCTCAGACAAATTACGACAACCCACAGCTAACGATTATTACAGTGAATCAACGATATTGGGACAGACACAGCAGGCTTTCGGGCAGGCCTCGTTCTTAAAAACGCAGGACTAGAGTTCGGATATACATCTTAATATCTGAAGCAGCGCGAAATTGGACCACCACTTGGCTATATCATCTTTATGTCATGCCTAAATTTATATAATCAACCATTATACTGTATAATGATTCATCTCCATATTCAAAATTCTGTTAGGGAGAATGTAGAATGATAATGCTTTTTCGATGACAATATGTTCTTTGAATCAATTTTTAGTTATTAGATCATAAAAAACTCAATTTGTTCAAACACAGTAGTCGATTCTGGTATTACTCTGAATAGCTATACTTTAAAATTTTATACAATTGTTTACAGAATATTCGAGAACAGTTTTCTTGAAAGCATAATTGGTAAACTGGGAGATGAATTTTTTTTCAGTTCAAGACAATCAACACAATTATATAAATAAACAACTTGATAAAACATGAAAACCGCATGTAAAAAATGTGAACAGACATAGCTTTTAAACTGGAGAAAGCACAAATTACAAAGAAAAAAATTGTCTCTCAAGAAATAAAAAGAATGGAAATATTGTTTCATGTAAATTATAAATTCATATTATTATTCTTATTAATAATATATTCCGGCCAACTCCCCTTCCAAATAATATTTTAATTATATTCAGCGAAGATATGGAGTTGTACGAAATTTCAGATGGAATATGCCCTTCCTATAAAATCTTACTTTATGGGCTCTTAAAAACATCTGTTGCGAAATTTTTGTCAAAGTATAGCGCTAATGGTAACAAACTAAATATTTCTTTTTAAGATGTTGGCTGAAGTAAATCACTATTATCAAGGTTCAAATATAGTATTTAAAAAAATTAAATTGGGATCTATCTTTCTAGATGAATTCGAAACAGTTCATAGCTTTAGGTATATTGGAACTATCGCGATTTGAGTATTTAAAACTATTCCACTTATGAGATACGTGTATAATGTGTAAGTCGTTTTTATGATACAGCGTGCAAAAAGAACCGGATATAGTATCAAGTACGATATATGTACACATACATGCACACATATTTATTCGTTTTTAGCGATCTTTTTCACCTATGTGTGAACTTTTCTTTCCTAAAATACTTTTAATCCTTTAAACAAATTACTTTCTTAGGGTACACATTTTAACATGATAGATATAGCTAGTACGTTTTACATACATATTACAAACATTTTATATCGTTTTGTATTACGTAATCTTCTTAAATTTGTTAACCTATCAAGAATGTTTAATGTTTGAAATTCTTAACGTTAAATTAATTTTCAATCTTTGCAAATCAGATTGAATTTTGCGTAGTATCAGTGCATAGATACTCAAAGCTTATACTTTATGGAATGAGATATAATTTTTTACAGTACCGGACCTCAAATCCGGAATCCTAAAATCCGGACGACCCAAAATCCGGAATGGAAAAAAGAAAACTGAAATTCCGCGATGATCTCGAATAAATATCTCGTAGAAACGTCCATAGATGGCGCTACGTGCGCGCGTAACACAGTGCGAGCCAAACTAGACTCAGCAATTTTATTTTATTGCAATGTTTTTCATTCATTAGTTTTAATCCAAATTTTCAAACAGAATTATCGTAGTTAGTGTGTGCACACATTTTAAATTTATTTTAAAAAAGAAACCCTTTTCTTCATTTATATAGAAAATGTAAAAAGAATAAATAGATAACCACAAGAAAGAATTATTTTTAAAAAGGTTCGTAGAATATATTTATAATATTTATATATAAAAATATTTTACAACGCCCTACCCTCACTTTTAATATGTTCAACAACTTTCATTTTTCGAAAAAATTCTGTTTGTAAGCACCGTACCAAAAAATTCTTTTCTTTAACTCAAAGAGAAAAAAAAATCTATGCAAAGTTCCTTTCTCCATAACAAAACAAGCTGTCCATCGAAAGCTAATGATCACATTCTGATAACGTTGACTTTCCACTTCACGCAGTTAAATAAACATGTTGAATAAGCAAAACAAACAGCGGATAGATATGTCATTTTTCTTTACTTTCTTTTCATCTAAAGGCCTTTTTTTAGAGGTGCCCTAGCTTTCTAATAACTTATCATAATTTAATAAAAATTTGTTACACAAGCTAATTCACTATTATTGTAACTTGCTAAAAATTTGAAAGAAATTCGTCAATTAGCCTAACTCGGTTCTCGCAAACAACAATGTATTTTCATTTTCTAAAAAATGTTTTTATGTTCCTAATAATGTGCAGACTTGTATAAAATCAAAAACTTTCTGCGCACATAAATATTGGGTCAAAAAATTTCTGCAAATTAATTTTAATAAAATAACGTGTTATGCTACTTTGACGGTATGAATTTTAAACAGTAGTTTCAAAATAATTACGAAAATATCATAATTAAATATAATAAATAATTTAATTAAATTTAAAATGCATTAATATTAATTACAGAATAATTATGTTGGCTAAAAAATTATAAAGCTAAAAATCCATGATAAGAAGGGGTAAATTCTTATCAGTTATTTTGTCAATGCATTTAGAAACAGCCCAATCCTTAATATTTTGACCTCTTCTCACAAAATGCAATAATGGACATTGCTTCTGAAACAATTGAATCACATTTTGTAAGGAGAGGTCCATTCATAGGTATCATCATTAAAGAGACAGATGATTTTTTATTGCGGTACTTTGACGAAATTCTCATTTTTTCCATGATCATTTAGCGAAATTTCCGATTTTCTGCGACATTTGCGGTTTTTTTTTCGCGATTCTTTGACGAAATTTCCGCTTTTTTTCTCACATCCTTTGACGAAATTTGGATTTTTCGCGATCTTATGACGAAATTCACGCTTTTTTTCGTGATCTTTTGACGAAATTCGCGTTTTTTCACGATCCTTTAACGAAATTAATTTGTTTCCGCGGTTCTTTGACGAAATTTGCATTTTTTCGCGATCTTTTGACAAAATTCGTGCTTTTTCCGCTATGCTTTTGCGAAATTTGTTTTTTTTTTACGTATTTTTGGATGAAATTTGTTCTTTTCGCGATCCTTTGACGATATTCGCGTTTTTTCTGTGGCCTTTTGAGGAAATTCGTGTTTCTTCGCAATTCTTTGACGAAACGCGCGCTGTTTCCGCGACCCTTTTACGAAATTTGTGTTTCTTTCGCGATCCTTTAACGAAATTAGTTTTTTCCACGATTCTTTTACGAAATTTGTGTTTTTTTTTTCACGAACCTTTGACAAAATTCGCGCTTTTTCCGCTATGCTTTTACGAAATTCTTTTTTTATCCTGCGCTTCTTTGACGTAATTTGCATTTTTTCTGCGATTCTTTGATAAAAGAATATTTTTTCCCACGATTCTTTAAAGAAATTCGCGTTTTTTTCCGCGGTCCTTTAATGAAATTTGCGTTTTTATCCTCGATGTTTTGACAAAAGTGGGTATTTTTTCTGCAAACGATTGACGGAATTGGTTTATTTTCGGCGACCATTTGTTGTAATCCACAATATATTTCAGTGATATTTTTTATATCTGAATTTTTGGACTGACGGCCGATTTGTTTTAATTTTCGGGGCCGAATGCCTTAAATTTTCGGAAAATTCGGAACAGAATCACTCCTGTCAAACAATAAATAACTCGTACATAAAATTGGGGAACATTTTTAATTTTTCGGTATTAAAGAACAAAATTTGCTTTTTTTTTTTTTTTTTTTTTTTTTTTTTCCTAAGAAATTTTCCGCAAAGTTCCGAACTTTGCGGAAAATTTTCCGCGCACAGCGTGTGTGCGTGCGTCTATATTATACAACTCTGATAATTTGATGTGCAGGATTAAAAAAATTCTTATTCTTATTTTAAATTTTTTTTTTTTAATTTATGTTTATGTTTGTTTACTTATACCTCATATGGCAATCCGCGATATAGATTCCTAGGCCTAACTCGCGAGCAACAACGCATTTTCATTTTCTAAAAAATGCTTTAATATTTCTAAGAATATGCAGTAATAGTATTTTTTTTTTTTTTTAAACTTATTTTTATTTTGAATTACATTTTGTAATTTGTATTTTTGGCTTTATTTACACTAAGCCTAACATGGCAATTCGCGGTATAGTTTGCTTCGTGGCATGTAAAATTTTGCCAAGGGCATGTACTGTATCTGTTTATTTATTGTCTTGGTTGAGGACCTAAAATCCGGAAAATTCCGAAATCCGGAACGACCGCGGTCCCGACCAGTCCGGTTTTGAGGTCCGGTACTGTATTAGCATATTTAAACTTCTAGAAATAGATATCGATTCCTATTAGAGATTTCATGGACCATAATTCATAATATTTTCGGAATTTAATTAAGTATCTACATACGTATATATATATATATATATATACGTATATATATATACGTATAGACGATAGTATTCCGAATGACGCAGCCTTAAGCCTAAAATTGTATCGTAGAATTCGTAGATGGCGGAACTCATATATACGGCTAACTCGACATAGAAGAAAACGCGAAAAGCCGCCATTTAATAACTCGACAGTCCAATTGTTCTGATTTTTTTTAGAACAGTCTTATGTCTGCAGTCTAATCCCAACAAACACTCGACTTAAGGCCGAATGGCGTATATGTCGTGGCCAAAAGGGGTTAAGGCCATTTGTAACCAAACAATGTTGTACCGTAAATGATCCGCCGCTAGTTCCGGCAGCTATTGCCGGAACGGTAATGTTTCGGCGGTGAGAGAACTGTTGCATTTACTTTGCCCGGCAACTCTTAAGGGGCGGTTTCTTGCAAAAATGTAATGGATCGTCATCGTTTAGAAAGTAGAGGGCTAATATCACCTAACCCGAATATTTAATTAAAGAGAGGAAATATATTTTTCTCTTCATTTCTTTCTAAGTAAGTTTAATTATTTTAAATCTGGGTTTTAGTAAAAATATAAATATGTCGTGAGATTTATATTTAAAGCAGTAAAATAGATTACATATTTTTATTTAGTTTGGAAATATTTTACAAAAATCAAAAATTGTCCCCAAAATGTTCATAAATTCCCTGTTTATATATATTTTTAAAAATATGGAAAAAAACAACAACATAAAATCGTTTAACGTTCTTGCCTTTAAAATATCTTTAAATAAATATATTTTGAACACACTGGAATAAAAAAGATTATATTTAATGGTTATTTTATATTGTTTTTGATTGCAAAGATAATCAGATAGCATAATATAAAATATACGCTGATTTGAATAATATATTAATAGCAAAATACTGCAATCTTCGGACATATATACTACTTAAACATGTTTAAAAATTTATTGATAAATGTCAATTTATTTATGCTCTTTTTTTTCAGCATTCATGAAAAAATATTTGTTATAATGAAAAGGAGAAAATGTTTCAATAAGCAGTTATTCTTGAGCGATGAGAGGGGGGGGGGGAGAGAAAAGGTAACTTAAAAGCTGTTACTAAAACATGAATTTTTAATATCATTTGAAACATATTTCCATGTAAAAGAAAATACTGGAAAAGAAATTTTTGTTTCTGAATCCACTGTAACGGAAAATATAAATAAAATTTCTTGCCTGTATTAAATTCCTAACAATTTAGATATATTTAATGATTTTACTACCATTATTTTACTCTTTAGAAATACAGATAAAACTTGCATATGTATAAAAATAATTAAGTGAAAAATTGCACAATAAATCAAGAATTTTCGCAGAATTAAGTAAAGAATTGCAGAATAAATAAAGAATTTTTGTTCATTATTATTTGGTTTCGAGTCCCGACCTGGATACATTTTCACCCAGTTGGAAAAATTATTTCTGGCAAAATTTAGAATACGCATTAAAATCTGACATTATATGAAAGTATTAAATAAAATGCGATATGTATATTTTATGCCCTAAAATAAACATGAAAAGGTTCTATTAATTTTTAGGCATTTCTTATAAATTACAAGTAAAATCGTCTTGAGTCAAAAATAAGCCTTGATATATATATAGATAAACAAGATATTTTTTATGAGCATATCAGAATAAAATGGAATGCATGTTATTTTTAAATCTTATAATTTTTAATTGCGAAGATAAATGGGTAAAAATTTACAGAAAAGAGATAAAATGCCCATTTAAAGGATAAATCGGAGGGAAAAAAAAGTGTTTTTGTGTTATCTGAAAACTGTACGAAGAGTTTAAACATTCGAACAATGTATCTTAAATCTTTATTTCTCTAAAAAAAAAAAAAAAAAAAAAAAAAAAAGAACGAAAAAAAAGAAAGAAAAGGAAAACAAAGCTCTTTTTCCAAATGACTAAAAATAATATTAACAGAAAAAATATATGATTTATGAAAAAATGACTTTTATTTATTATAATAAGTTATTGGCTCATAAAACTACTCTCCCTCCCTCCCTCTCCAGAAAAATCAAACAGATGATGGGACCTTCAAATGGCTCAAGGTTAAGCAGTTTTGAAAGTTCTGGTCCGGTACGATAAGAGGGGAGAGGGAGAAATTCTCAGAATTTTTCTTTAGCTTTGCGTTTTCATTTCTGCTTTGTCATTCGCGTTATTTACTTCGTCGGAAAAAGTGGACATGGTTTCAAAATGTAGCACATATATCGGTAAGTTTGTTAGTTCATGTTGATTCATTACAAATTTATTAATTTCATTATATCTGTTTTTTGCATCATTTTATCTTAAAGAATATTTATATTTTAGTTTTTATAATTGCAAAAGAAAATGTAAAAGATATTTTCATTTTTAGTAAAATTCCCTTCAATAGTTTATTTTTAGTTTTTCGAAGTTATCGAATTTATTTTTAAACATTATAAATATCGGATGATATTGTTCTTTAAGGGTCTTGTACCTTTTAAACGCGTCGAAAATTAACGAAAAGCTTCAAAGTTTGAATTAGTCTATCATCAAAACCTTTTTATGTATAAACATGAAATTTTGGATATTGATTAAACGGATTGTGCTTTGTAATATACTACAAACATAAATTTATTAACCCTTTACAGAATTTGTGTATTGTTTAAATCAAAATAGCTCTTTTTTTACCCCATAAGTCATTGCGCGCATATCTTGAGAAAGTATGTATGGATTAGCATGAAATTCGGTAAAGATACTAAACATATATATGTGTTTAAAATGATCTACTCTTAGTCTAAAATTATTTCATTAACTATATAAAAAAAATATTTTCGTAAAAAAAAATAAAAACATATGTATTTTTAATGAATATAAATAGTCATAACTAAAAATATTACCATTATAAATACTTAAAAGTAGATCATTTTAAACACACATATTTGTTTAATATATTTACCAAATTTCATGACAATCCATACATCCTTTCTTAAGATATCATGCGCGCAATGACTTATGGGGTAAAAAAAGAGCTATTTTCATTTCAACAATACACAAATTCTGTAAAGGGTTAATAAATTTCTGTTGGTAGTATATTACAAAGTATAATCTGTTGAATCAATATCCAAAATTTCACGTATATACTTAAAAAGGTTTTGAAGATAAACTAATTAAAACTTTGAAGTTTTTCGTTAATTTTCGACGCGTTTAAAAGGTACAAGACCCCTTAAAACAGTTTATTTTAGTTTAATTATAAAAATGTGACTTTATACTCGGGAAAATTTGAGTGACTAAAACAATTGAATTTAAATGAAATTTAGAAGTATCAAGATTAATTTAATATATATTTTAAAATCACTATTAAACTATTATTTACATAAAATATATAATGTGAACATTAAATAGTCCACAATAGTCCATAATCTTACTTAAAAGGCGACTAAAGTAATGAAAAAGATGTTACAAGTTTAAAATATACATTTTATTTAAAATTTCTTAGTACTTTCAAGCCTTCCTAGCTCATCATCAGAGAATATCTTAATAACTAAATGTTGTTTATTGTTTTTAAAATGTGAGAGCCAATAATTACTAGAGTTGAAAGTAGAAGTAGCAGTAGCAGTAGCAGTTTCTTGGATTGAATTTAATTAGAGGAAATATATATTATTATTATTAATTACAGTTCCATTTATTTATGACATCACTCTGTTTCTCAAAGGGCACTTTCCATGGATATAATTAAATTATTATTTTATGATATAATTATTTTTGTGTAAATAAATGGAACTGCAATTAATAATAATAATATATATTTTCTTTACTTAAATTAAATCCAAGAGACTGCTACTTTCTACTCAGTAATTATTGACCCTCTCATTTTCAAAACAAAGTGACGTATTTGTATAAATAAACAACATTTAGTTATTAAGAAATTCTCTAATGATGAGCTTGGAAGGCTTGAAAGTACTAAGAAATTTTAAATAAAATGTATATTTTAAACTTGTAACATTTTCTTCATTACTTTAGTCGCCTTTTAAGTACGATTGTGGACCTTTTTAATGGTCACATCATATATTTTATGTTGAATCAAGGTGAAAAAATTGCGTTTCGTCTTATGATTCTATTATTTACATTTCTAATAATTATAAATAATTTTCAAGAATTTTGAAAAAGTTGAAATAATATATTTTTTCAAATGTTTGGCTATTAAACTGCAAGAGAAATAGTTAAATATTATCTGATAAAAGCAAAATTTTAAAATATATGAGAAGTATTATACTGTCATTCGTTAACTACATAAAGATTAAACTTATTTTTATGTAATATTTTAATAAAATGATCAGAAATGATGCAAAAATTTAGATAATAATGATTTAATAAAGCTTTGATGAATAAGCATAATTTAACAGATTTACCAACGAACGCTGTGTAAAATATAGTGGAAATTTAAGTAAAAAGAATATCACAAACACACACATTTTTATATAAAATATATAATAAACTATATTAAAATCACGTATATTGTTTAAGCATAAATTCGAAATTTATTCTTCAAAAGAAAATACTACTTTTTAGAAGGTTAATTGAATGGTAAAATGTTTTGCAGGTAAAAAAAAAAAAAAAAAAAAAAAAAAAAAAAAAAAAAAATTATAATTATTTAGACATACTTTTCAAGAAAATCAAGTTCATTTAACTTTAACTTTTTCAAAAATATTCAAAATACAATATTTGATTATGAATTGATTGATTAGTTTATTTTTTCAATTATACACTTTATAAATTTTTATGAAATGCAACTATTTAAAAATGCATTGCATATAAATTTTGTAAATATGTAAGTGAATAAATGAACAAATAAATTAATGCACTATGTGAAATATTGTGTTTTGGAAATTTTTTGAAAAAGTTCAAAGTGAAAGAATTTCATTTTCTACAAAAGTATATCTAAATAATTATAAGATTTTTTTAATCCTGCAAAAATATTTTATCATTTAATTAGGCTGATAAAAAGTATTTTTTTTTATAGAATAAATTTTGATTTATTCCTAAACAATCGTTATGGCACAACAGAGGCAAATGATTACATTTTAAATAACCCTAATAGGCTTTTTTGTGGGCAGCTTTGGGATAAATTTAATTTATGACAACCACAAATGGCAGAACAAAGGCAAGCTTTTGGTTAGCTTTTATTTTTAGTGGTCATTAAAAGAATAATTGTGGGCAGTTTAAGGCTATCTAACATTTTCAGCGAAAAGTTAGTGGCATGATTGTGGGCAACTTCTTGTATTTACGGCCAATTATCTTGTGGCCTTATTCTGTCCGGCGTGACACTTTTTTACGGAGCCGTAACTTTCACTGATAGCGGGCCACCATCGAACACTTTCGGCCAAGGCTAACGAACCCATCAGTGGCCCATAAGTTCGGTGTTTGTTGGGATTCTATTATGAAATATTTACATTTCTACGTGCAGTATATTTTGAGATCTAAATACCCATTTTTAAAGCAAAAGCGATGGAACAAATTCCTAATGTCAATTTCTGGAAAATGGCCCGGTCGATTTTCTTTAAATTGATATATGATATGAATCTGATTAAGATGAAGTGAATAACACTTACCTTTTTTCTAGGAAAACTCGTTTTATTATTTGTCATTTTCGTTTCCCGTTAATGCAACAGTCAACCATTCAGAAGTCAACCATCTCTCTGATACTCTTCTCGTCTGTGATTAGTGAGTACGAAGCTAACGTTAGCCTCGTAGTGAGTAGATTTGACGTCATAACATCGCGCCAATGAGTGCTGTGAGTTTCAATAATGATGGATTTAGTGTTTAATTTCGTCGTTTCCTTATGGATTTGCAATAAATTATTATTCAGAAAGAAAATAAATATCTGTGTCGTCTTTTCACATATCTTTTTTCAGTTTTTCAAGATACTATAGTATCGCGGATGAAAAAAATTAATTCGCATGCTGATGTTGTTTTGAATTGACAATTAACCAGGAGATATAGTAAAGCTCAAAATCTATTGATAATCTCTAATACATTAAAAAAATTAATTAAATGTTGATGAATTTAATCAAAGAAGAAAATAAGGGAAATATCTTTTTGTGACTTTTAATGGATCATAGTTCCTTTCAAATGTTTCGGACCGTGTAGCAATCCTATTTAACAAAATGTTCCTAGATAGTCTATATTAAGAAATATGCAAAAAGTTCAAATTAACCACGATTGTGGATAAAATGGCCAATAAAACCTAAATATTGCCACATGACAGAGTTTTACTTTGAAGATAAAATTTGGAAAATTTTAAATGTCATACATGGGTGCAAGACCTTCAGTCTCAGTACTGATTTCAGTCTTTAAAATATTTTTAACCGATATTTTATTCTGCTCTTTATAATTAAATAATAGCTATTTACTATTAAGAACTTTTAATCACTTTGTTGTATTGTAAAACGTCATTTTTTTGTTATAATGCAAACCATAAAAGACACATTTCCTTATTTACATTTAGTTAGTCCTAATACTCAGAAATTTTGCCAGTCTTGGCTTGGATGAACTTCTTGCACCATGATAATGTATTACCATAACTTGACCAGGTTGAAAGCTTAATCCAATTTGCTATTCCGTCAGATTTACATATTTCTCAGCAGGGCTGTGCGAAGGGGGCAGTCACCCCGGGTGCAGAACTTCAGGGAGCGCGAAATTTATACTACAAACCTCGACGTTTTCTTCTTTTTTGTAAAAAAAAAAAATTATACTTACATATTGGAATTTTTTTTTCTCAGTGAAAGTGCGAACATTTTTCGTTTCAAAGTTATTGCATTCTCATTTACCTCACACCGACAGAGCCAGCCTTAAGGGTGTGCGACAGGTGCAGCCGCACAGGGTCTCGCTCCCCTGGATAAATTTTCAACCAATATTTTATGAATATTAGGCAGTTTTTATGTTTTTCTCTTGAAAAAAAAAAATTTGTCCTTGTAGGAAGGTGGTTGCTGGCAATTTCTTAATAGCCACTTTTTACCATTTAGTGTTCCTATGGCAAGCGCAGATTCACGGGGGGAGGGGTGGCAAAATAATATAAATCCAACTTTTTTTATGACAGTTTTCGCAGAAAATACAAACAAACGGAAACCCGAAGGTTTTCGGGTATAGAAGGAGGGCGAACGGCCCCAATCATCCCCCCCCCAAAAAAAATATATCTTGGAAAAACGCGAATTTCACCAAGGGATAACGAAAAAAACGCGATTTTCGTCAAAGGACCCAGAAAAAACATGAATTTAGTCACTGGATCGCGGAAAAACGCGAATTTCGTCAAAGAATCGCAGAAAAAAGGGAATTTCGTTAAAGGATCGCGAAAAACGCGAATTTTGCCAAAAAATACTGAAAAAAACATGAATTTCGTCGAACGATCGAGAAAAAACGCAAATTTCATTAGATTATTGCGAAAAAACGCGAATTTTTTTACAAGATCGCGGAAAAAGCGCGAATTCCGTCACAGAATCGAGGATAAAAATCTAATGTAGTTAAAGAATCGAAAAAACGCGAAATTCGCCAAAGAATGACTAAATAAATGCGAATTATGTCAAAGGACCACGGAAAAACGCTTGTCGCAGGATCGCGGAAAAACACTAATTTTGTCACACTATCGCAGAAAAAGTGTGAATTTTGCCTCAGGATGGCGGATAAAACAGTAATTTTGCCAAAGGATCTTAAAAAAACGCTAATTTAGCTAAAAGATCACGAAATAAATGCAAATTTCGTCCATGAATCGCTAATTACATCACATTACATCACATATGCGAATTTTGACAAAGGAACGCGGAAAAACAGTAATTTCGTCAATGGATTGGTTAAAAAGGCGAATTTCGCCAAACGATTGATTAAAAACGCGAAAAAAAATGCAAATTTAAACAAAAGGCCACAAAAAACGAGAATTTCATGAAAGGATCGCGGAAAAAGGCGAATTTCGTAAGATAATTGCGAATTTTGCCACAGGATGGCGAAAAAGTACGAATTTTGACACAAGATCGCAGATAAAACACTAACTTTGTTAAAAGATCGTAAAAAAGCTCGAATTTCATCAAAGGATCACGAAATAAATGCGAATATCGTCAAAGGATCTCGAAATAAACATGAATTTCGTCAAAGTACCTCGATAAACGTAAATTGTCACAGAATCGCGGAAGAAACGCGAATTTTGTCATAGGATCGTGGAAAAAACGCTAACTTTGTCACAGGATCGCGGAAAAAAGCGAATTTCATCAAAGGATCGCAGAAAAAAGTCAATTTTGTTAAAGGATGAAGGAAAAAATGCAAATTTCGCCAAAGAATACCAAAAAGAAAACTGGAATTCCGTCAAAGGATCGCATAAAAACGGGAATTTAGTGAAACAATTGTGAATAAATACGAAATTTTGTCACAGGGTTCCGGAAAAATCGCGAATTTTGCCACAGAATCGCGGATAAAACTCAACTTTCGCCGAACGATCGTATAAAACACCAATTTCGCCAAAGGATACCGAAATAAATGTGAATTTTTTAAAAGGATTGTGAAAAAAACGCGAATTTTATCGCATGATCGCGGAAAAACGTGAATTTTGGCAAAGGATCGCAGAAGAAACGAGAATTTCGTAAAGGATGGTTTAAAAACGCACATTTCGTAAAAGGATTGGTTAAAAATGCGAAAAAATCACAAATTTTGCCAAAGGCCGCAAAAAAACCGCATAATTAGAGCCGGTAGAGTATCCTCCCCGGCCTCCACTTCTGTTGTAGCGTTTCAGAAAATGTGCTGTGAATTTCCGTATTTTTTTTTTTTTTACTCAGAATCATCCTTGCTTTGATTATATATCACTCGATATCGCCCTTCCCAAAACGATTCTTTGGATCCGCCCTTGCCTTATGGCTAGTAGCTAGTGCTAATTTTGTCCTTTAATGCATGCGTTCAGTGATCACGCTAGGGTGTTAGCGAGTTTTGTGCACGAGTAATGAAAACAATGTTATTATATTAAATTTTTTTGTAAATGTGTGTTATCACAAAAGCCTGCCACTAAAAAAATTAATACAGAAGATGCATATGATTTATTTCTCAGATGTAAACAATGAATTTTGCAGTTAAAAAACGCATTTATTTCACTAATATTGCTAATTTCTTGGAACATTCAATTTGGTGCTTTAACGCATTACTTTGGAGTAATGAAAACATTATATTAATTTTTTTTGTAAATGAGTGTTATAATCGGTGGCAGGCCTTGACGATTTTTTTTTGAGGCAATAAATTGATTTATCCTTTGTGCTATGCTCTTAAAAATTAAAAATAAAATTTATGTAAATAGTTTTTTTGCGTCATTGTATCCAAACTGAGTGAAATGTAGTCGAATGGACACTATGAGGCAAAGAAATTTATTTACATAAATTTATTTTTAATTTTTAATAGCATGGCACAAATGATAAATCAATTTATTCAAATAAATATATTTCAATGCATTATATAAGTTCAGTGAAAGTGATATATTTAACAGTGTATTGGAAAATTAAAAATGTTGTTTAGATGTGTGAATATATCTTAGCCAAATTAAAAATAATTTAAATTGAATTTTAAAACAAATCTTTTAAACCACATCAAGGTGTCACTTAAATTTTGATATCATATCTTTTAAAACTCATACTTTGAATTTATGAGAGATATGAATGATAAAGCATCAATAAATAAGCTTTTATACATTTTTTAAATTGAACATAATTTTTGCACATGCAATTATAAAAAAATAAAATGATAAATTAAATATATATAGAGATTATAATTAATAGTATAGTGTCACTCAAAATTTTATATCATTATTTTTAAGTTCCATATTTATAATTCTTAGAGCGTAAGATAAAGCGCTGCGTCACAAACTTTTAACCCGTTAAGGATTTTCGTATTGTATATATATGCAGGGTGTCCCAAAAAGGACTGATAGATTTTGAAATTCAATAACTTGCAAACGGTGACAGATTAAAAAAAATTCTTTCAGGAGTGTTATGTATGCTGCCAGGAGTTTTTATGCTGCGATTCTCAGTTTTAGTTACAAATGTCATTGATAGATGGCGCTGAAAGTAATAACCGCTAAATCCAGGCTTGTTTTTTCGCCTCTCTCTTCTTCCATGCAAAAAATGGAGATTAAAATGCATTGAATGTATTCAGAAGTACCAAAAATCGGAAATGGACTGAGCACTTATTGCTCTCAGCACCATCTATTGTTTGAAATTCGAACTAAAATTAAGAATACCGGTAAAAAAAAAAACCTCCTGACATCATGCATAACACTCCTGCAAGAATTTTTTAAATATTTGTCACCGTTTGTAAGTTATTGAATTTTAAAATCCATCAGTAGCTTTTTTGGACACCCGGTATATATATACATATATATGTGTATACAAAATTAATTTTTGAAAATATATAAATGTATTCAGCATGAATATAATTAAAAATTAGAATGTATATTTAAAATCTTATCTACTCTTAACAAAAATAGTCGAAAATTGTACAAGTAGTTTTATAAATATTCAAATCTTGGTGCAATAGCAGCTGCACTCTTATACAAAAATACATGAATACAAAATTTATTAGATTATATATATATTAAATTCAGTATTACGGAAATAATATGATTTCATATTAAATATAACGTAGTCAACATGGCAACCTAGAATCAATACCTATCATGGGATATCATTGAATTAATTACGTACCATAGGATTTAATTGAATGAAGAAAACTTTTATTATTACCAACTTCACTGTCCATTCGATTTTCATCAAATTTGGAATGACTCCACAAAAGTGTGAGCGATTGCACATATTAAATTTTCAACCATTCAGTTGATTAGATTTTGCGCTGTTATATGCGAATAGATGGACAGACAGACTGACGGAACAAACGACTAATATAGGTGCTACGTATTTATATAATTACGAACACACCTAAAAAAGAAAAAATCTTTTAATGATATAATCCAATTTTTTCTTGTTTTATTTCCTTTTATTTCCTTGAAAAAGCACGAAACTTGTTAGTTTCAAGTAATTGTATTAACTTTCAGCTGTAGAATCGATTTTACAAAATATCCACATTTAACCTTCAGTTACTTTATCACTAAAAATTACCTCTAAAAGCTTTTACTCTAAATCACAGTTTCAACTCTAAGCACGTATTAATTTCGATAGAAAAATGTGTTTTATTACATTGTTATAAAATCGAAATTAAAGTTCACTGATTAAACATTAAAAAGTTTATAAAATGAAAGCAGTTTTCTATTTCAGAATAATGTAAAAACATTTCGCAAGTAGTATTTTGCAATCGAAAATAAAGTTGTTGTTAAATTTAAATATTTCTGACACATACATTTTCAGTGTTGGTGAAGTGGTTGAAAGTGTTAAGAATCATATATGTGTATAAATTCTGTACATTGTATACAGGGTTACACAAAATAATTCACGTACCACTCTCCTTATTAGCGGAAATTGGTGAAGGGGAATTTTGAAATGAGGTATGTATATCCTAATTGAACTAATTTTTTGCATGCATGTAGTTAATAGATACAAATATATATATCGTATACATGGATTCTCAAAGGATTCGGATAATTTTCCGACTGAAGATGAAAGTTGCTGAAATTAGGATATCAAATGTGTTATGCGTTTCCAAATGGTTCAATTAGACATCTTATTTCAACTTATTAAGCGGGGAAGTTTCGTATCATTATTCTGAATGTGTTGGGAAGTGTTTCACAGTCTATTCTTGACGCAATATTATTCATTCATGTTAGTGCCCCACCAGTGCCCGAGAAGTTCTGCTCTCGAAGCTGGTAGATGGGAGGTGCTGGGTTCGATCCCAATCGCACCCATCAGCCTAATCATTCGGAGTTTTCGTAGTTTTCTTCGAACCTTGGTTTCCCAAGCATAAATACGGGTTAGGTTCCCTTAGAAAGACCCCCACGGATGGCACTTCCCCCCTCCTTAGGGCCTATATCCCTCGTGTTGATAATTGGCCGTCATAAACATAACCAACAAACTTTCGTGTTAGTCTTAAACACGAATTTTATATTATAATTAAACAACCATCTAATAAAATTAACTTCATTGGCTACTTCTTAAAAATATCAAATTTATGCGTTATTTTTCTATATGCATCTTCAAAATCATTTTAAATTAAACATTTACAGAACACAAATCAAGATTTTACGCTGTGAGTTTACAGAATCATTCTAAATAAGGTTATGTTTGCAAATTCTATGATCATTCAGACAACTGTCATTTGCAGAATGACTTTATTTATACAAGAAGTTAAGCATTGTAGTATTATAAAGATAACTAACGCATTGACGCATAAACTATTCTGTATCTGATTGATTTATTCTAGTTATTATGCCCTCAAAAATAAATAATGAACACATGAATTCAAGAATATAAA
Organism: Maratus speciosus; assembly: GCA_963932465.1. Lineage (NCBI taxonomy): Eukaryota > Metazoa > Arthropoda > Arachnida > Araneae > Salticidae > Maratus > Maratus speciosus. The sequence goes on from OZ010788.1 coordinate 219,711,674, forward strand.
TTATTGGCGAAGCTTTGTATAAACTGCGTTAGTTTTTCATACGGAATATATAAATGGAAATTCTTCTGTTTAATGATCAGTATTTGACATTTAACGACAAACTTATTCTATTTCAAGTAGAAATAGGAAAACCAGCGTCATTCTTATTCAGAGAGAATCGTATCTGTTATAACTTACAATATGTCCGTGTAATGCCGAGCGCATTTTAAAAATGAAATAAAGGAAAATGAAAAGCGATAGAAATATACTGTTTGTTTCACTGTATTTGTAAAATCCATAAATTTTCAGTCGTACACTATTTTAAGTTCTTTTACGAAGTTTGCCGTCAGATGTCTCTGCTGAGTGGGAGAACAAACTGTATGATCATGTTGCAAAGACGTCAACAAAACTAAATCTAATCAGAAACAACTCGTTGTAAATGATCCCGCCAAGCCACAAACCTAAAATGTCAGTCATAAAAAGAAGTGGTATCACATAAAAAGAAGCGATATAGAAGTACATACTGTATGATCATGTTGCAAAGACGTCAACAAAACTAAATCTAATCAAAAACAACTCGTTGTAAATGATCCCGCCAAGCCACAAACCTAAAATATCAGTCATAAAAAGAAGTGGTATCACATAAAAAGAAACGATATAGAAGTACATACTGTATTATCCTTTTGCAAAGACGTCAACAAAACTAAATCTAATCAAAAACAACTCGTTGTAAATGATCCCGCCAAGCCACAAACCTAAAATGTCAGTCATAAAAAGAAGTGGTATCACATAAAAAGAAGCGATATAGAAGTACATACTGTATGATCTTGTTGCAAAGACGTCAACAAAACTAAATCTAATCAAAAGCAACTCGTTGTAAATGATCCCGCCAAGCCACAAACCTAAAATGTCAGTCATAAAAAGAAGTGGTATCACATAAAAAGAAGCAATATAGAAGTACATACTGTATGATCATGTTGCAAAGACGTCAACAAAACTAAATCTAATCAAAAACAACTTGTTGTAAATGATCCCGCCAAGCCACAAACCTAAAATGTCAGTCATAAAAAGAAGTGGTATGTTGGAAAGAAAAATCCAACATGTCACAATTTAAATTTTTCTTTTGTTTATAATTTTATTTTAAAGTAATCCATAGAATTTTTGGAAAATTTATTTTCCTTTTATGAAATTTCTTTCTTTTTTTAATAATATTTATCTCAGGTAATTCTTTATTTAAGTATTTTAGAAATAGGTTTTGATTTGCTGCTTTTTAAAAGCCCTTTTCAAATATCAAATTTTTTTCTCTAAAATTAATCAATCTATTTTTATTTTGACTAAATTATTATTCTCATGTACCAGCCAGCATACAATATATTCCTTCGGGAAAATTCTCGAATCTTCATAGGCGACCTTCAGACGGACCGAAGTAATATCATGAACACGTATATCGTATCGTTGCTTTTGTGAACCCAGAACTTTGACCAATCGCTACCAATGTACGGGGGGAAATGAAGGAACCCCCACACGGCAGAGGAGCGATTTTTTCGACTTCGATTGGTCACTTTTCTTACGCAAGTCGTTGGGATGTGGAAAGATAAAAGTTTTCGGTGAAATGGGCTCCGGCCCGAAGAGAGATGAATCTGTGGGAAGAGGCCTATAATAATGGGCAAATATATGATTTTAATAACGATCCCATGCTCCAGGCCCACACCGTAAAATTACACGGGTCAAAAATATGGATCTCTACAGATGACACCGAGATGTATAAAGAGGTATCAATCTACAGATCGACGGGTGAGTGAAGCCTATTCGCCATTTTTTTCTTGTGTGCTGGTACTTTTTTTTTTTTAAATTTCTTTCATGATATTTTGGTAATTAAAAGTCATTTATAAAATTTAATATGGTCAATCAGAATAATAAGCAAATAATTAAATTTACGTGGACATATCTAATGATCAAATAAAAAAATAATAAAATAATATAGGGGCAAAGTAAAGCATTCTCTATCTCTACTCGACTCTTAACTCTTTATTTTAAGTATCTACATAAGTTTTCAAGCAAAGAAGAGATTTGTATAAAATTGAATGAAATATTGCCAGATGAATGAAATATCATTACTTTTATTATATGTAAATTTCGTAAAAAAAAAAGGCAGGTTAATTTAAAATAAATATAAATTTATTCGGCATTTGGCATTCTGTTTTTTTTTCTTGTGGTCTTTAAAATTTATTTATTAATATGCAGTTTGTTATTTTAGGAACGCGAATATTTTATTTTCAGGATCGCGCATATATGTATCCTATTCTTAAAGAAAAGTGTATTGAAACAATAAGGGAGCCTTTTCAATCATTTCTATTTTTTTCATGCGTGTTAGGAAATAATTTTCTTTGATTATATAAATATCTTTTTCCATGTCATTAAAAAATTAAATATGCGGTGTTGTATACAGGATTAACGTTAAATAATTCGAGCCGTAGCTTGCTCTTTTATAGCCAAAATTTCTCTCTCTCTCTCTCTTTTATTAATTTTAATATTACCTCATTTTGTCATTTTCACAACGCAATGACGAGGTGATATTTCTATCCCTTTTGTATTAACCCTATTACTTTCACGCGATCTTGTGTATGTTTGTGATGATCAAAAATCGTCACCACATGGTATCACATAAAAAGAAGCGATATAGAAGTACATACTCGGAGTGCCGTGTAAAAATCTATCACTAATCATAATGTTTCCAAAGGATTCGGAGTGAGTTACCGTATGTGAAAACTGCTTGGCAACCTGCAGGCGTATATTTAATATATGCAGTACCTATATCAATTTCGAAAAATTGTGAAAGTCGAAAAAATTATTTTTAAATTCTCATTATATCACTCTTATAAATATTTGTAAGAGGAAAATCTGTAATAAATCAGAAAGATTTGTAAGACAAGCAAGAAATGGTATGTAATTCTGGTAATAATCTATTATTACATTTATACTTTTCAATATTTCAAACATAATTTTAAATTACATAAATACGTTTAGTAACACACTGCTTCAAAATTAAAGGGGAAACTTGTAAAATGGATCCTGCTTATGACAGAATTATTTCTTATACATATGTCTTACATAAACGTAAAATGTCGTGCTTCCAACATAAGGAATATTATATAATATTATTGTAACAAAAGACTTACTAGAACAGATTTTTCCCCCGCCATGCGCAATTCCGTTTACACAGGCTTTACTGCAATATATCTTAGTTCAGTTAACGTCTATTATTAGGTGCATTCTTAGTAATATTCATACAGATCATTATTTTTTATTATTATTTTACAAACTCAAAATGTTTAATTCATGTTTACTTAGAAAATACTCCTCCTAAGAGTGGTCTTTCTCGTTCAAATAATGGCAAATAAAATAAACAAACCGATCACATGATGTTAAATAAGAACGGGCATGTAAACACCACAAGCTTCAACTTTCCACAGTTTAATGGGATCAGTAATACAAGAAGAAAATTATTAAACAAATAGTCATATGTAAGTGCAGGAAGAACAAACATTATAAAAACCTGCAGGTCGCCAAGCAGTTTTCACATACTGTACCTCACTCCGAGTCTTTTGGAAACATTATGATTATTGATAGATATTTACACGGCACTCCGGGTATGCACTTCTATATCGCTTCTTTTTATGTGATATCACTTCTTTTTATGACTGACGTTTTAGGTTTGTGGCTTGGCGGGATAATTTACGAGTTGTTTTTGATTAGATGCATATTACGTAGGCCACGCTGAAGATAGGAATAAATTATATTACGTACGCCACGCTCAATATAGGAATAAATTACTTTAAACTGGTATAAATCAAAAACTAATTAATATTTTTGCATGAAACTTTCCAAGGTTTCAACTACTTTTAAAATCCATTCAGATGACGTAAAACGCGTAAAAATCCGATACTTACACATGACTCTAGCCCTGTAAACAGATTTTGGTCAGAACAAGAATTTAAAAAGTGCAAAAAACAGCAGTTTTAAAATCGCATTTACTGAAAACCTCTTCGGTGGATTCTACTTTACTTTTGGTTTTATGAGTTAAGTGGCGCACCCCATTCCGTAGAAACAAGAATTTCGTTTCTATCATAAAGAGAACGCTAGATATAGATGTGTCAAAATCCTGTTTTGGTCAGTCTGGAAAATATAAACTAGACAGAGTACTAAAAATATTTTGCAAAATCGTTTGGCGTCATTTGGCACTTTTGCTTGGCGAGAAACTCTGTCGAGTTTCTATTGTAACGATAGTTTCAATATAGCCTGCATTTGTAGGAACAACTTGGCGTAGTCTGAGAACGCAACTCACAGAAACCAGTATTAACGTTACAGCCGTAATCCTGGCACATACAGCAGAGATGTGATGTAGCAGCTCGGAAATCGTTCGCAGCTTTTGGCTGTACGCCTCGTCTTTAACGTACTCCACCCGAATACACACATTAGGGTGGTCACAAAAAATCAATTTTTGATTTTTTTTCTATGAGACCCCCAAAAGTTGCCAATTAACTAGAAAATGAGATTGGCAAACTTTGAGCTCATTTGGATAATATTAACTCGTGCCTCATCGACTTTTAAGTTTGAGAAAAACGTGATTTTTCGCAAAAAAGTTGTGTTTTTCCTTCATGAAATGAATACAGTTGAAACTAGAAACATAATGCAGGTCTCATTTTATAAAAAAGTTTTGCTTTAAAGAACCACATACCATTTTTTTTCTAAAAAAATACATATTTAAAAATATGCGCTTTTTTTCAGGACCAGACTTCACCCGAATCCTAAAAAAATTACTTTTTTATGAAAATGCGAAAAAAGAATTGTAACATTCCATTCCATGTGCTTTCCACCTGTTGTTCTTCTTTTTTTTTCATTTTGTACATAATAAAGGGTTTAATTTAAAAAAAAACCAAGGGGCATAAAAATGAGAACAAATAATGTTCAAATGCATTTTATTATTAAAGTTGTGTTACAAGAAAGGAAGCATAATAAAGAAAAGAAATTATTATCCCTTACAATTTTCACGTTAACCCTCACCAGTACAGAAAAACTCCGTTCGTAAAATGTTAAAATGATTGGCTACAGTGGAATTTACAAAGGACTTTTTTTCGAAATTAAAAACACATATTACTTTAACCTTTCATTGTAAAATGATTTTTTTTTAATATTCTTGGTGCCATTTTGTAAGTTTGGTATTAAATTTAGGTGGTCCCGACGTGGGATCACTGCGCCGGAAAAGATTAAGGTGGTAATGGCTTAGATAAGGTGGCTTTTGAAGAATTTTGAAAAGTTTTTCTACATTCAGATACAACTTTTAGCATATACTGTTTTTGTTTTTCGTCTTTTGTTAAACAGGAATTGAAATCTCGGGTTAATTTTATTCCCCTATCAGCTGTGTCATTAAGAATTTTAAAACCATTCATTGTTCTTTTGCTTTCAAATAATGTTTATCTTCACACCGTACATTGGGATCAGTGTTTAAAAATGCTCATTAATAAAAAATCTCTTTAAAAAAATTACAGTTTGAGCTGGAACAATTATTGAGTGAATTATTGTTAAATAATGCACTTCGTTGAAACCCTTTGTTGCTCTTAAATTCCTATCATCATCATCATTTCTTCTTCAAATGACATTAATTTCAGAGCCACGCTTGTGTTGACTTTTTTTCCAAAGTATCATCTAAAAATGAAAATGAAACTTGATCCGACTTAAGATACCAAAGGAGGTTTATCATTTTAGCGAGTGCTTTGTCTGCAACCTATTTTTTCTGTAGTGAACAAGTGATTTTATTACTTGCAGGTCTTGGATTGGGGGCCAAAGCGGGAGTGGGAGAATTGAATCCCGGTTTTACATAAATATTGATTAGAAATAAGCAAAGGTCTCTAATGCCTTCTTTTTCTGAATTTGTTATTTCGAGATGATTCCTGAAAAAATAAATTTTGAGAGAATAAATGGCCTGTGCCATTTATCTGACATGAATATAAGCACTGGGTGCTCTGAAAAAAAGTATTTTGGAGGAATAAATAATAAAGTCTATAAAAATTAAACAAAGTTGGATAAACTCTTTATACAACTTAATCTCAAATCCCTGAGCTGTTAATTTTTAAAAGGTCCTGTAAGAAAACATTAAATTTCTTCTGAATTACTATTTATATCTAGTATTTCATCTTCAATAGCTTTTTTATACTTAGTCTGGTTTAATTTAGACCACCCAATCATTTTTTTTTAAATATCTGGCTGAGGGGCAATGATAATGCTCACTTTAAAATCAAACACAGCAAAGGGGGTCGAAAATGTTTATATGTACTCGTAGTTCGGAAAAGACCGCATGCACACAAAAGAATATGATAGTTGAAAAAAAAAAGCTTTCAAAATGGATTTTGCACACAAGAAATGCGATAGTAAAAAAAAAAAAAAAGAGCTTTAAAAAGGGATTTCGGTTAAAAGAGTTTCGGATAAAAGAGGTTCTACTGTAATTATTTCGTAAACAAAGAACTAAGCTTATCAAAAACAGATTTAAAAATTCCAGTGTAGAGAGAAGTGTTGTTCACTGAGATGGAAAACTGCTTCAGGATTTTTTAATACAGTAAATGTAGAGTGTATAGAAATTTTAATTAGTTGTGGGGATGAAGAACGGTTACTACGATTTCCGCAGCTTGAAAATAGTATCTGAATAATTCAGGCGAAAGCTGTATTTTCAGCAGTTGAATAATGGGTGGAAGTTGATGAAATCCAAGGAATATGTTTTGATTCCACTGCGGTAAACACCGGTCGCCTCAGAGGAATCTGCATTTTTCTATAGTAATTATTAAAGGAAAAGTCTTCTGTATTTGCCATGTCGCCACCATAATTTAGAAATTATGACATTGCTATCACATTGCTAACCAAGCCAGCACATTGCTAACCAAGCCAGCAAGGCCCAGGGGCCCGGGTTCGATTCCCCGCTTGGACATTTTTCACTCTGTTGTTTTACGCTTGGTTAGCAATGTGATAATTCACGTCTTTAATATTCAATAATTTCCAACTTAATTTCACTGCTGAAAAGTAGTTGAAAAATTAATTAAAAAATTGTATATTCACCGATGCTGTGTTCCTTTGCGTCTCATGTCACTCCGCTAGATTGTGTGCTCATGAAGACTATTCCGTCTGATAACTGCGGTTGCAGTCTTACCAACTTATGTGAGTGAGATAAGCTAAGCTGGGCATCGTCCTTGTGGCTTAATGGTAGAGCACTGGAGCTCTATTGCAGGGGCCCGGGTTCGATTCCCGGCTTGGACATTTTTCACTCTGTTGGTTTATGCTTGGTTAGCAATATGATATTTCACGTATTTAATATTCAATGAAAATGAGTTGGAAAATAAAAATTGGTTCAAAAATGTACTTGGCTGTAACACAACAGTTTAAATACGAATTAAAAATTTACTAAAAAATTTACTTCTTTTACTGCAAAACAAAAACGATCTTTTACCGCATCTCGAGTTTAATAAGTTTTGAAAAAATAATGTATTTTAATTAAAAAATATATTATTAAAAGTGTATTAATGAAAAGTAGTTAAGAAGCAGTAAAAAATATATGCATGAAAAATGAGTTTTAAATTAAAAATTGGTTGAAAAATGTAAAAGAAATATCCGCCTTCTTATGTTCATACCATCATTTTCTGAAAGATAAATCCAGTTCTAGAAACTTTTATCTTCTTTCGCCTAATACAATTAGAGCGATATAAAAAGAAATATCAAAGAATCAAGAAAGAGATATGATTATAATTCTGTCTTAGCTGTACGTGTTACTAAATAAAGTTGCAGACTTTCTTGGTGTTCCAGAAATATTTTCAAATATATCGCGATGAAATAAGCTAACCAAGTGGTTTCGTAAAATAATAATCACATTTAAGATATATAAATATTTTTTTATTTGTAATATTTTATATTTATTTTTCTACAACATATTTGAAAGTTCTTCAGAAAACAGTATTTTTTAAAAAATCTATAAATGAAATAAGACTTAAAGATCTAAAATATTAAAAAGAAGAAAAACAATTAATTTTCAGCAAGCAATCCTTTTTTACGAAAACTCTGTAATAAGATGCACAGCGTGTCTTATGTAATCCACAACTTCGTTTTTCAAGAAGATTTTGTCAAAAATCTTTTATTTTTACATTCTTCATATAATACTCCAGTATGCGCATTCCTCTGCATATAAATAAATGTCTTTAAAACAATACATAAAATCTAGAAAAAATTAACATTTAAAAATACTTTTATAATCAGTACTTTTAAACTGTTTAAAATCATATTGCGTAGGAATGATTTCATCGGAAATAGTTATTCATTATTTTCAATACAATGAGATTGATTTAGTTTCGCTATTTTGATTAATATCCTATGTCGTTTAATGATATCTTCTTCATATGATTTCTTTATTCTTCTACCGTTTTATATTCTTTTTTTTTATTTATCAGCATATTGGAATACAAATTAAGCAAATTTATACATTTTTACTAAATAAATGACATATCTCTATAAAAACTGTTAAAAAAGGAAATTCGTGAAGTAACGTAATGTATTTGCCGTAGGTTAACTCTGATATTCGACTTTTTACAAATATACTAGTCCGTTCTTAATAAGAGCGAAGCCAATTGGAGAATCATCTGCCATTTTTTAATCATCCTGAAATTTTCGAGGCTTATTGCAAAATGCCTATGCCGCTTTGTGTAAAATTGAAAATGACCAATCGTATGTCAATAAGCCTAATTTACTTCAGGTACATTTCAAGGAGCAGTTGCAGAATGCAATTTTATGAGCCTATGCCGTTTGCTAATTAGAAAATAATCAACTATTTGTCGAAACAACCTTATTTATTCCACACTTATCGCATAAGTTAAAGGTAGTTACTTGTTATGCTTAATTTGAGTCTAAAATGTAGAGACATTAACTTTTAAATGTATAAAAAACTACCTAAGCGACAGATTTTGTTTACATGCTTCAGTCTAAGATTATTGAATACTTTATTTTATTTTAACGCTATCTATTGTCCGAACACTGCGTGCAAAAATATCAATAAAAGTTTATTATTTGCTATATGTACATTAAAATTACTTCAAAATTGACATCAAATACTGAGCAAATTATTCATTCAGAAATCCGTAAGTGCCACTTCTCGATGAAACTTGAAAATTCTATTTTTGATTACAAACAGTTAGCTTAGACCACAAATGAAAAAAAAAAAAACATATCAAATTCATATTTTAAATTAAACATGTTATGTTCCACATATTTTTTTAATCATGTGTCATTAAGCTATTTTTGGATTAGTATCCAAACCTCGATGAGCTGATGTGAGAAAACTGAATAGGAAAAATGAGAATAATATTAAATTATTATAAGAGGTAGATACATCTTGTAATTATAAGCTTTATGTAAGAGACAAATTAATTTTTCAAATGACGCGACATCATTTCGCTTTCACAAGATTTAAAGTCTCAACTGTCAATATCAAGTTGCTAATGGTCTGTCCTATCTTGAAAATGCACTATGCAGCCATTCATAATAATACAGCATTTCAAAAACATATAACATAATATACAAAATTGCTGAAAACATTTCACATAACCATATTTTAAATGATTGTCAGTAATTTGTGTGTCATTAACTATCAGATTTGTTGTTCCTATTTTTTGTTATTCTTTGTAGATACTATTTAGTATAAGATTCATTTTAATCTTAGGCGCATCCCACACTAAGGCGACACATAAGACATGTCGCTTGAATTCGCTGGAAAAACTGGTTTAAAACAGGTTTGAAACAACTTCGTCCTTTGTTTCGACCGGTTTTTGCGCTACATGTTGCCTCTACATGTCGCTTGTCGTCTCAGTGTGGGATGCGCCTTACACAGCTGCACGTATAAGCTACACAGTCTGCCATTAATTTACTAAGCACAGAACATACACTGAACTAATTATAATCTAACTGCGCGCGCACGGTCCGCGGTTAGAAGCTTGCAAGGCAAATGAAGCATGCTAGGGAAAGGTAAAAAATAGTCCGCGTTGTCAGTTAGTGTTCTGTTTTCCTAATTTATGCTTCTCAAATCAAGTAATAGTCATATTAATAAATGATCCTCTAATCATTTAAGGGAATGAAACAAGCAGCATTTTTTGCCATGAATGCGAACTAAAATTATCTATTTCAGTGTATCATCCCGCGCTGACCGCTGGAAATCATGCCGGAAAATAGAAAAACATATGTCCTATTTCATATGGAGCTTAGTGCTTTCGCCAAATGTATTGTACGCTTGAGGGTACAGATATTAGCCATCCGTTTGTGCTACGTAAGCCTTGGTTTGTTTTTGGAACAAACCTCGGCTTTCTATGATTTTACATTTTAACAGGGCGAAAAAATAAATCACACTGCTAAATCTCTGTCCATCTTGTAAAATGCAAATTATTTTTCTGACTGTTGAAAATGGAAAAGCTAAAATGAACATAACACTCCAGCGCAATTCACTAAAAGCACTAGATGATATTTTTGAATACGCCGATAAAAAAAATAAAGCCGCGTCGATCGCAATAAACATATTTTCAGAAGATTTTTTTAAAATAAGAAATATTAAATTTTTTGTTAAACAAAAGCTATAGTTACAACTGGGAAGGTACCCTGAATAAGTGTTTGTTATTTTTCTTATTTTCTATTTTCCTCCGGTAAACGGGGATGGAAGTGTAAAACTGCAGAATAAACGGGGAAAACGGAAAGCAAATATAATGTAGACGATAAGATTTTTTTTAAACAGTAAATATTAATATAATATATATTTTTAACTCTATGAGGAATTAGGTGATTACGATTTCAAAACGGCGAAAAACGGAACATTTCTCCCTTTGTCTCGTTGAAAAAAAAAACGATGTTTCCCTGCATATGCGCTGAAATAATAAAAACGTCGCATTTGCCAAAAATTGAAACTTGTTCATTAGGGATTCTATTTAACCTTGGATAATTTATAAAATGGAAAATCTGAGTCTCAGTTGCATTTGCACATTTCTTAGTTTACCCGTACCAAATTTAAAGACGTTTAGGTGCGATAGATATTCCTTGCCATTTCCAAGAGACACACATACAGGAAAAAGTTTCATCTATGAATATGGATTGTAAGAACCGCAACGACCATTTTGATTATATCTAAAACATATAGGTGAAAAGGTATATGTTACCAACTTTATTAATTTTTATTGGTATCCGTTATATTGGTCACTAAGATATTGCGTTTTTGTTTGTTATGAGTCGTACATGCAGAGACAACTGTATATTGAAGTAAAAAATTCATTTTAAGATCGTTCGTTTCATTTAATGAAACTAATTACGTTTGGAAAATAAATTTAAATATTGTAACAATTTTAAATTAAAACTCACACTGTATTGCATGCCATGGTAACTGAAAATACATAGCGTGTTTTTCGACGTCATTTTAAATACAATAACACTTTTAATACTGTCTAATGGCTTTAAATTAAATTTTACTCATCCAATGTTTGTGACGATGCAAATAATTAATGGAGATATGTTTGACTTACTGCACGACTATTTGAGTCATCGGTAATTATACATCTGGTGTCTCTATTCTCAACCAAATGCACTAACATGTGAAGTTTTATTGGCTGATTTTATTAAATAGAAAATTAAACAGATTCAGAGGTTTAAAAAATACTTAATTACTTTAAAACGAAAATGAAAACAAAAGAGCAATCCTTGCTTAGTATATTAGAAAAGAGAAACGATTTAAATGCTAAGAAATAATTTCATTTAAATAGTAAACAACAAAAAATAGAAATTTGACTTATGATTTTATAGAAAAAGTATTCCAAGTATTTATAAGTTTAAATGAATTAAAAATTATACATTAAAGATAGATTGAATTCATTTAAAGTAATTCAATATCATGTTATTATTATTGATAACAGAATGAGCAGCTGAAGCTGAATAATGTCTATATACTAATATACTGATAAAATAATGTTTCGCTTTGTCTGTATATGTATGTATGTCCACGGTTTGGCTGGAGAAATCTATATCACGTACAAGTTCGAAAATGTAGGTGAATACATACCGAGGCATGTCCGAATGCACTTGAACCTCAAAATTTGAAATGTCTCATAATTATCTAAGTTATTAATTAAAAATCACAAATAACTCTCATCAGAAACTCATCTATTTCCTTCTAAGCGTGTAAATGGGCTAGTGCATGCTGAGAATCCGATTAACATAGCGGGACAGAAATAAAAACATGGGAAAAGGATTTTCGAGATATTTTTTTCATTTTTTTCAACCTTCATCTCAGAAACCTCTTTTCAAAGTTAAAAACTGAAGAAATTTTCTATACATTCTTACTATTAAGTCGTAAGACTTAAATGCCGTAATCAGTTTGAAAACACACACACACACACACGTTGTTAGCGCTTTAAAAAAGGGTCCAGTTTCTTTTACTCATACATGGCACCGCTTTCCTGGGGCGCAATTTCGTAGGTATTGACTAACAAAATATACGTATAAAAACAGAGAGCTTCCTCACTTCGAAGACTAAATCGGTTTTTAAAGTTACATATTTTAACACTTTAAAAAAATTTGCGAACTCAAGACATCTTGCGCCTAACGAAGACGATGCTTTTTCTACGACAAGTAACTAAACGTTCATATTTAGGCAAACTCTTTTCAGAGAATCTGTTCGGACCGGATTTACTTTCACCCAAGAAATTTTGAAAGATTTGGATGAGTAGAAGAATATAGTATACAAAATGTATTGTGTGAAAATTTCGACGAAGACGCTAAAAACTGCTCATGTTTTGGTACGATTCGGCTTGCCTTCAGCTCAGATTTTAAGCACTAAATTTGCATATTTTTCACAAATTTTTAAATACCACTCGGGTACAGGTATATTTAAAACCTATTAAAATTTTAGAGAAATCGGACGATAAGAACTTTTCTTTTTTCGTAATGCTAACTGGGCAGGGCCGAAAAGAAGAAAAAACAGAGAAGAAAACGTATTTATTTTTCAAATATATATTGATATTTTTTCACGTTTTTTTTTCGCATAAGGTACATAATCATCCGATTTCTAACTTCTTAAAATCTCAAAGAGTTCGGACAACAAATAATACTTTTTTAAAAAACAAATATACAAAAAAATTTTGATAAACAAAATGAAAAAAAAAATGTTTTCTTACAAACCATTTTACCACTAAATATCAATATCCTTTCTGAATTGTTTCATATAGGATACAAAAACATCATATTTTTAACTTCTAATAATTTCAAAGTGTTTGGGCAATAAGGACTTTTTTCAAGCATTTAAAATACCAGAATACCCCATCCCCTCCCACAATTTTTCAGTCATATTTAAAAATTACTCACCAACTGCAAGAATCAAAATACGCAAAAATAAAATAACCACTATCATATACTTTCAATTTTCTTTGCAATACTGAAAACAATTTCACAAAATACCTAAATTATTACTTTGAAAAATTCCTCGAAGTCACTTTTCGTTCTTTCCTCGCATTTTACCGTTTAGGCATATTTTGATTTTAAATCAAATTTATTTTATCATTTAATCTCATACATTAGCTCTGAAAATTTAATACTATATACTCACCTTTTAGCTAATGATTGAGTATCAATTTGGTTGAGGTATAAAAGGATTTAAGGGTGAAAAAAATTAGTTTGAAAATCAAAAAATTCATTCGGGATTTCGATGTAAAATAAAAAAAATAGTTACGCATAAATCAGTGATTTTAACTAAATATCAATATATTTTCACAAATAGTTGAAATATGCCCGGCTGAATTTATGTATATATTTTTATTAGAAAAATTACATTGTTAGAAATTATTAAAAATTTACTAATTCATCTGCATTTTCACTAAACTTCATTATTACACTGCATTAGGTGAAGATGAGAATTAAATTCATAGGAAGAATTTAAAGTAATTATAAATAAATGATAATTTAGAATGCATTTAGCAACTTTTAAGCTCATTTCAGTTTTCATTTGATATTTTGAATTTTTTTAGAAAACGTTCTTAGCACACATTTACATCTTAAGTAACCATCATGTCATATTCAAAGCTTCTAATCTAATAGTCTACCATGCCTATGGTGGTAGCGTCACCAACATAAAATACAGCATAAGTTGGAACAGGGATTGTCACATGAATTTGCCTACATAGATTTTGTAATCAGTTTAGTATTTCCTGATTTTCTAGAGAAATCGTAATTTATAAATTTTATAAAATGATTCTCACTCATTTTAAACTTTTAAATTTCGTATTTTTTAGGAACTGTTCTTACAGAGCATTTAGTCTTATAAATATCTATCATGTCAAATTTTAAGTTTCTAACTTTAACATTTCAATAGAAGTCGTAATTAAGAATATTTATAGAACGCTTTTCTCTTATTTCGTCATTTCAAATTTCGATTTTTTTAGCTTATCATGGAGAGCATTTACATCATATAAGTAATTTCGAAACAAAATTTCAAGTTTCTATATTTAACAATTCCAAAACAGTCGAAATTTTGAAAGATTTTAGAACTCTTTTCGATTATTTCGCCTTTTAAAATTTGGATTTTTTTACAAACAGCTCTCAGAGAGCATTTACATCGTTTAAGTAACTACCATGCTAAAGTTAATGCTTCTAGCACCTTCAGTGATTCACAAAATTGCAATTTTAGAACTTTTTCGCACCTGTACCACTATTTTGGTAATGGCGCCGTAAAAAAAAAAAAAATAGAGTCATGTTGGAGCAGAGATTGTCATCATCAATATATCACCATTATAATTGAAATCTGTTTGATATCTCCTGAGATGCCATAGAAGTCGTAATTTAGAAAGTTTTTTGAAGGTTTTTCGCTAATTAAATCCTTTTAAATTCGGAATTTTTCAGAAACTGCTCCTAGTTTATAAATTATAAATATCTACCATGCCAAATGTCAAGTTTCAATCTTTAACAATTACATAGAAGTAGCAATGTAGAACATTTTTGGGCGGCTTCTCGCGCATTTTCACACCTTTTAAATTTCGAATTTTTTTCTACTGTTCCTAGTGAGAAAATATATCTTATAAGTAATTACTATGCCAAATTTCAAATTTCTATCCGCTTCGTAACCTCAAAAATAGAAAATTTATAACTTTTTAGCTCCTGCAACCACCTGTTGACAGTGGCACCGACCTAAAATATAAGTTATGTTGGAGTCGAGACTGTCACTATCAATTTGAAACCATTACTTTTGAAATCGTTTTCATATTTCCTGAGACTTTATAAAAATCGCAGATTAGAACATTTTTAGAACGCTTTTCGTTCATTTCACACTTTTAAATTCGGAAATTTTTAGAAACTGATTTTAGTGAGCATTTATATCTTATAAATATCTACCACGCCATATTTCATCTTTCTAACTTTGAGAATTGTATAAAAATCGCAATTTAAAAAGTTTTTAGAACGCTTTTCACGCCTTGTCATCTTTTTTAAATTTCGAATTTTTTATCAACTGTTCTTACATAACATTTACATGTTAATAATCTCTACCATGTGAAATTAAAATTTTCTAGCTCCTTCTGTATTACAAAAATCTAAATTTAGAACGTTTTTTTGCTCACACAATCTACAGGTAGTTAGTGACACCGCCTTAAAATATAGCCTATATTTGAGCAAGGGATCCCTTTGTAACCATAACTTTTAAAATCGGTTTTTTATTTCCTGAGATTGCATAGAAATCGCAATTCAGAGCGTTTTTCGAACGCTTGTCGCGCATTGCCATCCCTTTTAAATTTCGATCGTAACTTGCATACGATATTCAAATTTCTAGGCCCTTGATTACCACAAAAAATGCCTTTATTGAACGTTTTTTGCTCCTGTAATCCCAAGGGCTGTAATCAATATAAAATATAACCTATGTTGGATCCTATGGTAATCTATCCTGTATAGGAATAGGGACTATCACCTTCAATTTGCTACCATTACTTTTGAAATCGGTTTGGTAGTTTCAGGATTATCCCCTACACATAAATACCCAAACTATACCTCTTTATCACATTAGTATAGATATATAGAAAGAAAATAATGAGTTGAAGTTTTACAATGTTTGCCATATATTCCATACATCAGAAGAACAAAAAGTAACTCAAGAAAACACTGCTTTTTACCACTCAATATCAATACCTTAACATCAAAACTACACACAATCTGTCAACGGCAAGAATAGTATTACAGTTACATAGCGTTGCAGTCACTTTGAGACCTTTACAACTAAATATTATTTTTTAGGGTTTTTTATATATATATATATATATATATAAATGTTTCACACAATCAACGAACACAATTTTATATAATATATCTAAATCTTTGGAAAAATTGGGCACATATATATTGAGAAATTTATTATATCTTCGTGAAAAATAACGTATCCCATAAATGTTGAACGATTCTGAACAAAAAATGTCGGTAGCAGCGGCATCTGTCAGTTCAAATGTAAGCATCGTAATATAAGGATTCAATTAAGAAAGCGTTTCGATTAGTGAAGAGCTAGCAGATTTCGTTGCGATTGACATTTTTTATTAGGCATCGTTCAACATTCATGGGATTCTATTTTTTTTAGTAATTTTTAAAGCATTATTGCAATAACCGGTTTCCATACTATATCGTCAACAAGCTGTACCTCTAACCAACTCTGATGAATTGACATTTTGAATATTTAAATAATATTGTTAATCAATTGGTGATATAATGTGGTTTATCGATGTTTTAAATACAGGGTGATTCAAAAAAGATGGGAAAAGTTTTAAGAGGTGATAGTACACACCCAAACAAACATTTTGTATCAAAGAATGCATGGTCGAAAACTAAACGTAAAAAAGTTAGAGGGCGCCAAAAGCTATGTTCTTATACGAGGCAAAAACAGACAATGAACGATTAAGTTAAGTTACGAAAACAAATTTAATGGCATTTGATTACAATAAATGCTCAAAACATCGACCGGCAGCTGTTATGCACGCAGTACAACGGCGAAGAACAGATTGGCGAATTTTCTGAAACACACCAGGCACCACCGCGCTCGCCAGATCTTTCATGTCTCGATTTTTTTTTTTTTTTTTTTTGTGGGGACAGCTAAAGGCTCTTGTGTATGAGACTCCCATTGAATCCGCAGAAGAACTTGTCGCCAAGCTTCCGGCTGCTGTAGGGGAAGTTCGCGATATGCCAGGTGTGTTTCAGAAAATTCGCCAATCTGTTCTTCGCCGTTGTACTGCGTGCATAACAGCTGCAGGTCAATGTTTTGAGCACTTTTTGTAATCAAATGCCATTAAATTTGTTTTCGTAACTTAACTTAATCGTTCATCGTGTGTTTTTGCTCGTATAAGAACATAACTTTTGGCGCTTCTAACTTTTTTACGTTTAGTTTTCGACCATGCATTCTTTGATACAAAATGTTTGTTTGGGTGTGTACTATCACCTCTTAAAATTTTTCCCATCTTTTTTTAATCACCCTGTACATGCTGGAAATTTCATTTGTAGTTTTAATTTATTTGAAATTTTTCAATTGATTAATATTCTTCTCAAATAAAATATATATATATTTTTTAATTATGTATGTATATTATAGCCACTTACTTAAATGTATATATACATATATTTTTTTTTGAAAATTAAACAAAGAAAACATCTTTTTAAAAACGGTTAAAATTGCGAAATAACGTAATTTTTTAGATATTCCAAACAGTGAAAATGGTAATTAATGAGAGTTTACTAAAATGACAAAACTTAAGCTTCCAAGATTTTTCTTTTAACTTTTTATCTGCTCTTTAAAGATTAAACAAAATAAGTGTTCAGAAATAATGTCATATTCGGCATCTCGTCCTACATTGTGAATAAGGTGACGTATAGTAAAAAATATTTATTCTCGATAATAATATTTAAAACGCTACATATACAACTCTAATTCAACACATTTTATTACATTACAGACGCATTCATAATTTACTGTAAATAATAATTATTTTTGAAATAATTAAAAAAAAAAAATTTAAAAACAAAATCCTTATCGCCAGCGTCTGTGCCTGATTTCATTTTAATGCCAACCAAAAACAATAAGATTAACCTCATCATCATTAAGATAAACAACTGAAGCCATGAAACAAGATTTCATCTTTGCTTTGTTTCTTGTCAGGAATATGACATTAATGAGACGTATATTTAAACTTTAATTATTTTTTTATGTATTGTATTTATTTGTGTATTATTAAAAGCGTAATTGGGTTATGATTACATCTTCTTATCTCTGAGATTAAAACGACTGAAATGTATAAATGGGTTTCTAAAAGAGTGGTTACTATTGACTAGTGGAATGTAGGTAGTCCAATATGTACCGAGCGTCCTAAAAAAGACTGACCGATTTTAAAATTCAATAACTTGCAAACGGTGACAGATATTTAAAAAATTCTTGCAGGAGAATTATGCATGAGGTCAAAAGTTTTTTTGCTGTGATTTTCGATTTTTGTTCGAATTTCAAACAATAGATGGCGCTACGATCAATAGACGCTAAATTCAGTCTCGATTTTTTGCACTTCGGGACCAACTCAATACATTTTAATCTCCTTTTTTCGCATGGAAGAAGAGAAAGGGTGAAAAATCCAGCCTGTATTTAGCGCCTATTGCTTACAGCGCCATCTATCGCTTGTAATTCAAACTAAAATCGAAAATCATTGTAAAAAAACTTTTTACCTCATGCATAACCCTCCTGCAAGAATTTTTTAAATATCTGTCACCGTTTGAATGTTATTGAATTTTAAAATCAGTCAGTCCTTTTTAGGACACCCGGTACCTGGCTATTGGACTACCTCTATTCCACTAGTCAATAGTAACCACTCCTTTGGAAACCCATTTATACATTTCAGTCGTTTTAATCTCATAGATAAGAAAATGTAATCATAACTCAATTACGCTTTTAATAATACAATACATAAAAAAATAATTAAACTTTAAATATACGTCTCATTAATGTCGTATTCCTGACAAGAAACAAAGCAAAGATGAAATCTTATTTCATTGCTTCAAAAATTTATCTTAATGATGATGAGGTTAATCTTATTATTTTTGGTTGGCATTAAAATGAAATCAGGCACAGACGCTGCTGATAAGGATTTTGTTTTTAATTTTTTTAATTTAAATTAATTCAAAAATAATTATTATTTACAGTAAATTATGAATGCGTCTGTAACGCATGTAACGGACACCCGGTATGTAGAGGGGAGGAAATAGTATGAACAAAAGTCAATGTTTTGTAACGACCTCTTACTAGGCGAGAAACTAGTAACGATACGTGGATTTTCCCGTGAAAATAGAATAGAGAACCCGCAGGATTGAAAGAAAAAAGATGATTAGTTTAAAGTGAGAATTTGGTACAATCACATTAAAAGGATGACCCCACCTTCCCTAATGTTGTTGTCTTTATCATAAACAGAAAAAATGTCTGTCCAAATGATTATTTTCATTTTTATCTGTGACAGTTTGAAGATCAATGCGTATGGAGTATTCTACTTTTGTTGAAAGCCTGTACCTACTGCACAGAACGAGCGGGCATACTCGCCTGGGCGACACAGATTAAATGGGTTAGACCAATGAACACCTAATAACTTGCGATAATGGCAGCCTCATGAATTGTTTTTCCAAAAATTCTTTCTTCTAATCTTATTTTACTGTACTTATTTCGCTACTTTTCCATAAGGGCACTCTACTTTCAATATGTCTTAGGTCACAAAATATCTTCTAGTTGTGAGATCGCAAATTTCAGAACTGTAGTTCATGCATTTCCGGTCATTTTTTATTTTAATGAGTAATTACATAAAAAAAAATTATATACGTTGGTGGGACAAAAAATATATAATGCCATAAAAAATTATAAAGTTTATTGTTGCGATTTGCTTCTTTTAAAAAGCTAAGGTTTTTCCAGGTAGGTCTAAGACACGTGAATTTTCATATGTCACAAAACACCATTGACTATATTTACGTTACAAATTTGATGAAAGTGAAATATTCAAATTACCAACTATTTCCAAGCATTCTTGTGGAACACGTACATTGATACAAAGTCAAAAGCACTCTACTGCGCTCTCTCCTGATTGCAGGAAATCGCATGTTTCACACTGAATCAAACTAATATTATTCTGCTGCAGGATTTTGGCTCATGCACCCTACTACCTCGCTGTGATTTTTGAAGTTAATTATTACTGTACTTTTTTTCCACATATGGAATCTGACGTTTTGTATAGTTAATACTGTTTCCAAATTTATATGTTTTTGGCCCAGGTTTTTCATTTTATTTGTATTGCAAATTATTATTTTTATTATAATGTTCTTGTTGTTCCGTATAAAACAATCGAAAATAAATCAATATGCTTTCTATTTTTGTTACATTTTTTAAAAAATATTTGTTCTCTTCTTCAATTTATATTCCTTAGTACAGTTTAAAAAATAAATCTGAGAACTCAAATGTATACTTTCAAATTCCCAGAAGTACATTATCTAAAAATACTTTTAAAAATTTGTAAAATATAATTTAATTCTACTCTCACAATTACGTTCATATTCCCTACCGAGAAATACTATGATTGATTTTAGATTGCATAAAAATTACAACAATATTATTTGTTTCTTCAAAGCACATGTATACAAGGGAAAATTTTTCATTATCGATTGAGTAACAAAAACCATGCTTTTATGCTAAAAGTGTACATATATATTTATGCTTACTTAGTAAATATAGAGATAAATTAAAAATTGAAACGAATACAGAATTGTTTTTTTCGTGCAATTGTTTTTATTATTTCATGAAAAAATAAATTAATTATAACAAAAAAAGAACTGCTAATTAATAAATTGAATTTTATCTATAAATATACTGTTACATTTAAATAAATTTCAATCACATTTTATTATTTTAATATTTAGATATAGTTTTTATATAATTAATTCATTTTAAAATTTAATTAAAATAATACAGTTATATATTTCTTTATTTTTCTATGCATACAAAAACTCCTTTCTTTGTACATATTGTAGGAATACTAAAGGGAATACTCGAGGGCTTGATTAATATTATGTCTGCGAATAATTAAAGGTCTTAATAAATAAAATTTAAAACTGTATTTATTGTAACATTATTTGCTTCTATGCATAATTAAGCTTCGAAATAATTACTTTATTTTCTTTATAGTTGACGCTGTATAATTAAATTAGCCTCCTCCGTAAAATGAGATTATATCTTCCGACCAAGTTAATTTTTGAACGCGATTTTGTTATAGGGTAAATATTATATTAAATACCTGCTTTGTATGTCATTTATAGCTCGTATTTTACTGCGTATTTATGTTTAGTTTTCAGATATTTCCTGTGAAGTGATTTTCTTTCCTTATGAATAAAAGCATTTTATTGATTTCCAAAAAAGTATAAGAACTTCTAATAAAAGAAAAATTTCAACGAGAATAAATAATTCCTGGAGAAATATTTTGCATATTTTGTACGTCGAATTAAAAATATAAATTATTTTAGCCCCTGTATATAAATTTCTCTATAAATATGTAAAGAAAGGGTCGTAAATCTTTTAAATAGTATTGGCGAATGGAGATTTAAGAAGAATTATCGTGGAAAAATTAGATTTTTCTGCAAACACCGATGTAATGTAAATTTTAATGTATTTACCGATTTTAATTAAACTCTGAAAAATTTATTTCATAATATTACTGGGAAATGGATCCCTAAATCAGCCACCATACGTTTGTGATACCATTTTTACTCAGGTTGAACCATAAACATGTATATGTTTAACCCTTCGGGTGCTCCATTTATGTAATTTGGTATAGAATATCAAGAATATATTATGAAATTTTGATGAATGATACGTATAAAGTCACCGAGCACTTTCGATTCTGGAAGTTTGTCTAATATATTCAGTAATTCTTAACGAATTTTTCTAGAATTTTAGGAATGTAAAAATCATGTTTAAATTCCTACTTCTCAGCAAGTTAGGATCTTTAGGGCAGTTAGAGTTACAAAAGCAAATTGAATGAAAAAATAATAATTGAGACCACCTAGTAAAATAAAGTATTCCAAATATTCTGGAGTATTAGAAGATGACTATTGTGGATAACAGATGTGTACATCTGTGTATGAATAGCATGTACTTTATATTAATTTAAAAAGAAATATCAGCGGGTTTTCGGTTTACAGGATGCAGGGATTTCAATCTAGTTGGCCATATTCAGGAAACTTGCGGAAGTGTAGTAAAATGTATTATTGAAAGTAAAATGTATTATTATTGAAGTATATTGAACTTAGTATATAAATTAATTAAGTATCTATTAAAATTTGACCATCACAAAGAAATAAACTATAACTGTGCATTATCCGAATCATAACATTATGTTTTTATAATTTGGTAGTTAGCTGTACAGTACAACTCATATAAAAAAGTTAATCACATATCGTGAAAATTCAAATAGATATCAGTAATAAAGTGAGCTAAATTTGCAGTTAATATCAAATTTCAGTTGCATAGGTGGATTTTAAGGAAATTTTAACAAACTTCCATTCTTTATAAATCGGATTCCAACAAGGAGAATGCATTTAGTAAAAATCAGTATGTAAACTGAGACATTCAATTTAGAAAACTAATGTTTTTATAATTTTTGTTTAAAAAAAAATTGGTTTTGATTGCCGTTCTGCAATATTTATATCTAATATCTAATCTAAATATCCAATAATATATTTGATAGCATTAACTTACTAAAATCACCCCAAAATAGGCATATTTGGAGACTTCTAAACCTAACGGGTAATCATTCATCATCGTGTCCACTTCCAATTGAATAAATAGAAAACGCGATTTGGCGTCATAAAGTAGTTTTGTGATAGCCTTTTAATAATATCCGCCGTCAATTTAAAATCGTGATGTTACGAATACCGTTCATATTTGACGTAAACCTGTGTTTCAGATCAAATTACGAAAGGTTAACTAACCTTTTATTTCTCTTATCCGGGCTTTCTACTTAAGATTTCGTAATAGGGATTTTTTAATAATTTATTTTATAGTCTACAAGCTGTTATATATGACGTTGTTCACGTAGCTTTAAAAGAAAGATAAATGCATTAAGCAAAACATTACACTCCCCATCAGGCATGCCAAGTCTGAGACTTTTTGCACATCACTATTATCTTAGAGAAACTGTTGTTCTTTTAGATCGCACAAATGTTCCAATTGAGTAAAGTAAAATTTTCTGTATTAAAATACTGGTATCCAAGACGCAAGAGGCTTGACAGCTCTGCTCTCCTTAATAAAAACATGTATAATTAACTAACACTTTATCACATTTTATAGGAAACAATACGGAATTTCTTATTTGTACGGCCTTGTATATACCTCAGTGATAAAAATGTGAAACTTTGTGCCAATTAATATACACAATTGCGAAAATGAAAACGCAACGAATTAAAAAACGAAAGCCAAGTAAAATCCTGTAAATTGAGGAATCTTTCTTCGTAATGCTGGGAGAATACTACTACAACAATTATTTTATGTGGTATTTGGGATGAAATATTTATATGTATTCATTCCATCGTAAAAGAATCCACAAAAATTCTTTATAAAAAATATATTTCAAAAAAGCTATTTTAAAAAAATGACAAGGTACTTATGCAATTCCAAAGCTAATAGAAATGTGGAATCAAAATCCTGTTAAACTACAATTTACAAACATGTCTCCAATATACTTTGTGTTTTCGAGTTTTAATTTCGATACCGGTGGAGGGAAAAAGATTTCAATTTGTCAATATCATATTACATGTTTAGATTTTATGATCGAAAATGTTATTATTTGTTTTTCAATAAAGTAATTTTAAATTTATATTCTCTAAAATGAGGTGAAGATGTAGCACAAGTCAAAGAACATTTTTTCAAACTATCTAGGTTTTTTTTAGTTTTTGACCGTTAAAAAAATTATCTCCCCTTATAACGACATCATTTTAGATATTTGTAATTTTGCGTTGTTTAATTTTGATATTGAGTATCCATTTGCTTTCAATAGTTTTTTTTAGGGTTTCGTTCATCTGACGAAACCCTATTCGTCTCGCTCGTCTGTCTGTCTGTCCGTCACAGAGCCCATTCTCAGAAAATATATATGTTGGAGACTTGAAAATTTTCATACTTTTATCTGAACACCACACGTTAAACGACACATCCTAAAATTTTGAAAAAGTCATATATTTAACCCTCTCGGCTCCAACTTGTGTATTTTAATCTTTTTATTCTAAGCCCATAATTAAGTTGAAGGCTTAAAATTTTGCATACTTGCAAAATAATTTTGCACAGAGCCCGTTCTCAGAAAATATATATGTTGGAGACTTGAAATTTTTCATACTTTTATCTGAACACACCACATCAAACGACAAATCATAAAATTTTGAAAAAGTCTTATATTTAACTCTCTGAGCTCGAATTTGTGTATTTTAATCTTTTTGTTCTGAGCCCCTAATTAAATTTAAGACTTGAAATTTCGCATACTTATTGCTGAACACCTCGCATGAAACGACAAATCCTAAAATTTTGAAAAAAGTCTTATATTTAACCCGCTGGCCTCCAACATATGTATTTTAATCTTTTTGATCTACTGAGCCCGTAATTAAGTTGAAGACTTAAAATTTTGCATACTTATAGCTGAACACATCCAATCAAACGACAAATCCTCAAATTTTGAGTAAGTCTTATATTTAACCTTCTGGGTTCTAACTTGTGTATTTTAATCTTTTTGTTCTAACTGAGCTCCTAATTAAGTTTTCTAACTTTTGCCGACACCACTTTGACCACTCTTTCATATTTTCTGAGTATGCCCATATGGAGACCTTCCTTGTTTGTAAAATTCAGTCATCTTATATTAGCAAGAAATACTAGGGAATTTCAGTTTTATTTCCAATATGATGTCATATTTACCTTTTTTAAATTTTTAATTTGTTTATTCCATTTTCCTTTTTTCCCGTGAATATCTGACAAATTAAAATGATCGCGTTGGAAGAAATTATTATTCCTTTTTACTTTTTTCGCAACAATAAAGGAAGCTTATAAAATTTAATAGAACAATGTCAGTTTGAATGATGAAAATAACGAACTTTTGCATTGATAAGCAAAATTGTTGAATAAATCAATAAAAAATAATCTATTTTCGTTTCTGGGTTAAAATCCATCTATGTGCAAACATCAATAGAAATCATTCATTAATTCATCCGTTTTGACGTTGGCTTTACCCAAACATTATACACACGTATATTCCATTTTATAATAATATTATTAGGATCAAAGCAGGATACAAAGTAAGCGTTCTATCTTAAATGGGAGAGGTAATCGCAAGATTAAAGGCGAAGACACATCAATAAAGGTCACACGCCACGTAGTGGATAGGGTTGAACTACAGGAATATATCTAAATGCTTTTTTTTCATTATGGGTAATCTATTAACTGGACATTTATGAAATAATCGCGCAATCTCAAACTTCGTGTTTTCATTTGTTTGCAGTATTTATATTCTGACAGTTTAGAATATTCTATGAATTTTTATTCGTGGTTATTTAATTTATTTATTGTACTTAATTATTTAAATAAAAACAGTTCTTTTTAGAACTAATATTATTTGCTCAATTGGCAAAACGTTGGCCATCGAATATCTGTATTTTTCGAAATTTTAAGAAAATTCTTTTTCTGGCAAAATTCATCTCTGTCCTTTTCCAAAAAGTAAAACAAGTTAGTCACGTCTTTTTATTTTAATTGATAAAAAAGATAAAATATTATTTAGTATATATTATCAAATGTTGCTCATTTAAATACGTTCGATTTTAATTATGTTTTTTTTTAATGTAATAAAAAAATGACGCATAAAAACTAGTAAGTAGTTAAAATGTAAAGATAGACATGTGTAGTCTCATTATTTACTGAATTATTTATATGCTAAAGTTATAAAAAAATGATATTCACAGTTGTATTCCCGATTAGAATACAACATTTATGAATGTTTAGAATATGAATAGAATTTAATAATAAATAAAATATTCAATTTTATGTTTTTTTTCATTTATCGAACGCAGACGATAAATTTCCAATATTCTCTTGATTATATTACACCAATGTTATTTAACTTGCAAATATTCCATTCATTTAATTTAAAACTCATTTCATTTTATATTCGGAATCACTTTAATTTAAAAAACATCCATTAAATGTTGTACTATTAAATGAGCAAGTATTGTTCATTTATTTGTTTAAATATTTTGCTATTCCAGACAATAGCTTCAATAATATTCCTAAAATCGCTAGATTAGTTTTTTTTTTTTTTTTTTTTTTTTTTTTTTTTTTTTTTTAAGCAGACAAAATAGTTTGGAGAAACCGTGTTAAAAATTCTATCACGAATTTCAAATTGTTATTTACACATAGAAAATGAATCTGGTTTACTATATTTATTGCATAATATTTTTGTTATAGCTTGTTTTGATAAAAATATGTATATTAAAAAAAATCGCAATGTCATTTTAGTTTCAGGGCAAAAGGCAAATATATTTGCGTAGGATTAGTACTTTTTAGTGCTCCCGAAATTAAAATGATATTGTAACTATTTTTTAAAATGTACATAGTTTTATCAAAACAAACTGTAGCAAAAATATTTTGCAATAAAACTGGCAAATAAGATTCATCTTCCATAAGTGAGAAAAGATGCAGAAAATATGCGCGATGGATGCGCGGATAGTAGATATTCTGTCACATATGAGGTCTTACTAAATCCCCGCGTATTAGCATTACCAACCCCTTCCATTAGATGGCACAGTTGTGTCAATTTACGCCAGATTCCAGCATTAACAATGTATGCTTAATATGTATGCAGTTCTGATTACGACCAAATACGTCTTTCATCAATCAAGGTAATTTAACACATGTAAAATGTCTGACATTTATATACGTTTTTCTTGGAATCTGCTGAAGATAATAATGTAAAACAGTTTAACAATTTTCAATATTTTCAGAAATAGCTAAACAATAAATTGATCATCCATCAAGAAATAAAAATATAAAATACAACAGTTGCGCGAATTGGAAAAACAAATCACATTTAAAATAATAGCTAAATAATTGAGCTGCCATTGATTTTACAATTTTTCGAGCTACTTAACAGATTAAAAAACATTTTGATATTTTTAGAAATAGCAAATGTATAAAATGGTCATTTTTCTAAAAAGTAAATATAAATAAGTCATTACATACAAACTATCACAAACAAAAGTGTCTTGTTTTTGTTTTTTAAATTATAATAATTATTTCACCTTTTTTTTTTTTTTTTTTTTTTTTTTTTGCCAAACGGTCAATTATACGTTTGAAGTACTTAAAAATAGAAAAAAGCGCATGCATTTCTGTTATTTTTTCTTTTTAAAATTGTGTAACTGCTGTATTTTGTGTTCTTACTTATAATCGAACGATCGATTTAGAGTTTAACTATTGCCAAAACTATTAAAAGAGTATCAAAATTGCTTCAGTAGTTTATAAATTAAAAAGTACATCAATTTCAACTGTTTTACATGTCACTTTGCTTCCTTAACGTTAAGATTATTGAATGAAAATTGAAGATATAAATTACTATTTATAACTGTAAGTAAATTATTCTAATAAATATAAAATTTAGAAACATATTTTAATTCTTTATCTTTCATCATGTGTTTCAATATTTTCTAAAAACAGAATACAAAAGACATAAATTTGAGAAATAATAAAATAATTTCGAACATGTTTAATTTCAATTAATGATAAAAGTGTACAAACAATACTAATTTTCTCTTCACAAGAATACACAAAAAATCCTACATATCTATTTTTCTTACCAGTATAAAATATCTGTAAACTATCGTTTCCTTTTATCAAAATTTTCCCAGTTTTTGTTCTATACAGGTCAACTTTATTTGTTGTTTAAATATATAGATTCAGCATTTTTATTGCTTATGGGCCGTATAAATATAACACAGAATTTTATTTTCAATTTAACATTTAAAACACCAGCTGATTTTGCTTGAGGTAGTATCTTCGGAAAAAGAAAGAGAATTCTTCTGTGTTAAATATTTGTAAAGTGTACTGAAGAAGAATGTAACAAATTCAATAATACAATTTCTACAATGTTGTTCATGCTCTAAGGGTATAAGAAGATACAAATTTTAAGACAATCTGAGAAGTTTTCGCGCCATTGCTGTAAAATGACAGTTTCTTTTACCATTTGGAAATATTTGGAAAAGAAAATTTTACCAAGAATATTTTATTAGTTATACTTTTTTTTTTACAGCCAACAGGAAGGTTCCCATGAGAATACATTTACTGAAATTTAAATGCTTAGATTTCCAAATAATATTAGCTTTTTTGTAATAAAATGTTTTTTAGATTACAGGAAAATAATATTACAATACAAAAAGGTCGGAAATTGCTCGTAAAACATGGTAAATGAGGTGCGTTCGTGCTATATCTAGTTTTATAAATACATACAGATCTTGGTGCAATCGCTATTGAATTCTTATGCAAAAATGCAGTAATACAAAATTTATTATGATTATATGTATTGAATTCCTTAATACAGAAATGATGCGACTTTATCTTAAATATGACGTAATCACCATGGCAACCTAGAATAATTTCCAATCTTGCTATAGCATTGAATTAATTATGTATGATATGATTTAATAAAATGAAGAACGTTGTTATTAATATCTTTTTAAATTCTGATATTATTTTCATAAAATTTGAAACGACTCGACAACATTCTGCAACGTTTATATATGTTAAATTTCAAACCATTCGGTTAGGTAGTTTCTGCACTGTTAGACAGCGCAGGGACAGAAAGACGGACGGAACAGACTACGACTATTGGTACTGGGTATTTACATAATTACAAACGCAAACACAAAGTGACAAATAATATTTAATTGCGTATTTCGCTGGTGACAACGGGGAGAACTTAAAGGAAATTTTCTGTGCATAAGGTTTCTTTGTATGAGTGATTTTTTCATTGACGTTTATACAAACTGCAAAAGCCTTTTAACTTTAATAAATATGTGATATGTAATGAAAATGTTATATATTGTAACCAAAGAATTTTGATACAAATTAGTAAATATTAATCAACGCAAGGATATAAGAAATACAAAAAAAAAAAAAATGAATTTGTACGAATAAAGGATCTGAGGTCACCACCAAAAAATAAAACAAATTTTGAAATAAAAATGGACTTAATTAAAATAATCTTTTACGATGATGAATGTAGTTTTTTTAACAATAAAAATACGCAATTTTGTCAGATAGATAGTTCCACTGCCTATTTTCTTGCTTGTGATTCGTTAAAGCGATAATTGACTGGAAATAAATCGAAATTTATAAATTCAAGACAGTTTTGCTCTGTTTTTTAGAAGCATTGTGACAAAGCTTTCCTGATGACGGTGATAGATGACGATCGAAATGTTTAAGGGGGTCCGGGACACAAAAATCTTCAAATTTTCATTTTTTTTTTTTTTTTTTTTTTTTTTTTTTAATTGGATTAAAAATTTCTCTGCCGTTTTCTGCTTAAAATGATGTTTAAATCATACTTCTATCTTAATTAGAACAGGAAATATTAATTTTTTCGTTTTGGTTTATTTTCAGAATCTCCCTATGGTTGTCAAGGAAACGAGTTCTTGTGAAATTGCGCTTATCTTCGTGATAGGTTTTTTCACCATTTCTCATATTTAAATTCTTATAACTCGAGAACCGTTAAAGATACAGGGTTGAAACTCGGAACATATCTTTTTCAATTATTTTACTTTACTTTTGAGCAAGCATATTTGAAAAAAATATTTACTTTTGAAAATAAGATTTTTTTTTGTTTTTCTTTTAAGTTGCATCACTTTTTTTTTGTAATTTTTTTCGTTAAGTATTTTTAATTTTTTTAAAAATTAATATTTTCTAAAATGCTGACTCTAAATTAAAAAATACATATTTCTGTTTATTTAAATGAAAAACAATTTAAATTCTACAAATAATATTTCGAGTTATAACGAGTTTAAATTATACCATTTTTTTCATAAATTTTAAATTTAATTTTTTTTAAAAAAAGCTATGGAAAGTTTTATTATTTGATTTTGTTTACAAATGATATGGTTAAACATCACAAAAATATTCAAAATTTTAACTCAATAAATAAAATTTTTTTGAAAATGTGCCCCGGACCCCCTTAATATCCTAATTTTATTTTAATGTTAGTTTTTAGACTTTACAACATTTTATATATCGTTTAGTAAACTTGTGATTTTTATTTTCACGTTTTATGTATAGTTTTTTCTTTATTATTAATTATTTTATTGATTTGATATTTATTGAGTAGAATAATGTTATACGATTAAGTAATAAATGGACAACGTTAAATAGCTCAGATTGTAAATATGTGTATACATAAGTATGAAGACAGCAGTTTCGAAGCTTCTGAAGCTTCATAAGCGGCTTTAGTCGTTGGCCACAAGCTGGAAGCTGCATCTCTCGGGCTTGCACTCTTTCTGTTTTAAACGCTAATTTTAACTTTTGGGCTGTTGATGGACCTTTAAAAGCTCCAAAACTGATGTCTGCAATTTTTGTATATACATATTTACAATCCATGCTCTTTATCGTTGTCCATTTATTTCTTAATTTATCGGCAAAAAAGTGCTATCCTTGAATTTTAATTATTATACGAGTTGTATTTTTTCTAATTGGGTAAAAGGCCTAGGGCCCTAGATTCAAACCGAGGTCGTTTGCTTATGCTGTCAACATACTTCAGATTAAACTATTCTTGACGAATCTGGCAGATACATTTCAAAAATAAAAGCTTTTAGTTTAACAAAATAAACTGTAGGGAAAGGAATTTCAATTAATGTTGGATTTTTACTTTCATTCCTCTTAATTATTTGAACGCAAACGTACTGACAGTTAATGAAATCATACGAGTTTTAATATTTTCATCTTAATGAAAAATATTCAGGGACGGGATTGAAAGCCTGGACTTTGAAATTAAGTGAAATGTGCCCACCATATTTGCCTTGGAGGAGTCGTAAGAGTGTATCAGCTTAAGGCATGGTGCTAAGTTCAAACGCAGCTTGAATCATTTTTGACTTAGAAAAAGTACAACTCGTAAGGGAATCAAAAAATAAAAACGCACAAAATTCATCTATTATAAAATATTTACAACGATGTTCAGATTGATGAAATAAAAATGGACGTAATTCAAATATTTTTTTTACGATGATGAATATAGTTTTTTTAACAATAAAAGTACGCAATTTTGCCATATAGATGGTGCCACTGCATATTTTCTTGCTTGTGATTGGTTAAAGCGATAATTGACTGGAAATAGAACGAACCTTTTAAATTCAAGATGGTTTAGCTCTGTTTTTAGCAGCATTATGACAACGTTTTCCTGATGACGGTCACAGATGATGATCGAAATGTTGAATATCTTAATTTTATTTTAATGTTTGTTTAGTTTTTAGACTTTAAATATTTTATACACCGTTTAGTAAAGTTGTGATTTTTTATTTTCACGTTTTATGTATAGTTTTTTTTATAATTAAATATTTTATTAATTTGATATTTACTGAGTAGAATAATATTATACGATTAAGTAATAAAAGTACAACGTTAAATATCTCAGACTGTAAATATGTGTATACAAAAGTATAAAGACAGCAGTTTCGGAGAATCTGAAGCTTCACAAGAGGCTTTCGTCGTTGACCACAAGCTGGGAGCTGCATCTGTATGGTTCGCACTTTTTTTTCTGTTTTAAACTCTAATTTTAACTTTTCTGCTGTTGGTGGTGCTTTAAAAGCTCCGAAACAGCTGTGTGCAATCTTTGTACACACATATTTACAATCCATGCTATTTAACGTTGCCCATTTATTTCTTAATTTATTGGAAAAAAGTTCAATCCTTCAATTTTAATTATTATCCGAGTTGTGTTTTTTCTTACTGGGTTAAAAAGTGTAGAGGCCGAGATTCAAACTGATGTCGTTTGCTTATGCTGTCAACATATTTGAAATAAATATATTCTGGACGAAACCGGCATTCATTTCAAACAGAACACCTTTTAGAATGTTTAACAAAATAAACTTTAGGAACGGAATTTCCATTAATGTGGATTTTTACTTTCATTACTCTTAATTATTTTAACGCAAACATACTGACAGTTAAAGAAATCATAAGAGTTGTAATTCTACTTACCCATCATACGTAGTAGAGAGTAAGTCCTGTAATCGTTTTAAAAATCGTCAAAAAGTATTGATGGATTTACACGTTTTAGACACTGGAGATTCCGAAAAACATATTTTTAGGAAATAAAATATTGCCCTCCGTCTGTCTGCGTGTTTGTAAACGCTCTATCTCCCGAACAAATTGAGACAAAGACTTGAATTCATGTGTGTACTTAGTATGTAATAATGCAAAGAAGCCTATCGGATATCAGTAACCTCGATTACATGGAACTATTTTTTTTTCGGACTCTCGAAATATTCGTTCTGGTAAAAGGTACATGAATATTTTCGAAATTGTTTATTTTAAGGAGTGAATATAAAAGACAATTAAAAAAAATCACAAATTTTGCATAAAGAATGAAATCAATCGGATATTTAGTTACCGATATATTTGTAATCATATTTTCCACACTTTTCGATTTTTAATGACCTTGCATTTCATTCAAATTTCAATTCAAAGATATATTTTAATTGGAAATGAACGCTTAATCCGACGCAGTAAACTGTTAGTTAATATGATTATCATTTTTGGAGTTGTGAGGATGTTTCTTTTACGCAATTCGGTACTACTTGATTATCCCGCCGACCAAAAAAATATCGCAAAACTGTAAGATTAAATGCCAATAATAGCGTATCGTAAATGTCACATTCACTTCACATTAAACACGTTACACGTGTTTGTTACGTCATTAAGTGATTATTAAATCCACGTTTTATTTGTATTTTTATTAATCTTTTACTGATTTATTTGTTCTTTTGTTATTTAAAATAAAAATTATGCCAATTTGTATAATTCTGCGAGTAGTTTGGCGATTTATATAATTTGTCGAAATTGGTGTACGGGATAATCAAGTAGTACCCGCAATTCAGTAATAGAGCACTATTATGTATTAAAAATATTTAAATATACGTTTAAATTTTATTTTGGAATTCCAATGCATTTAATAAATACTTTACACATGTTTTATTATTTTATATTATGTATATCCTTGATGGATAAGTATTACGATAGCCCCTAATGACTAGTTTTCATCTGAGTGAAAAAGAATGAGGAATTGAAGGGATTGAGAGATTGAAAACCTGGACTTTGAAATGAAGTGAAATGTACCACAGTATTTACCTTGGATAGCTTTGTTGGAAGAGTGTGTCAGCTTAAGGCAAGGTGCTAAGTTCAAAAACTAGCTTGGGTCATTTTTGGCTTAGAAAAATTACAACTCGTCAGGGAATTGAAAAAGAAAAACGCACAAAGTACATATAACGGCTTTACCGTTATATATTCATTATTCCTCCTTTCCCCTCAAAAAAATCAACTTTTAACTTTACTGGTTTATTATAAATTGTCATTATTCTTCCCCCCCCCCCCTTCAAATAAAATATTTAGTTCTAATTTGACATTTTAGAGTTAATTTCATATGTCTTTATTCATTCTCCCCCCCCCTCTCACTACTGTAAGTTTCGCTTTTACTTTGTAAAGTTCTTTTCAAATACAGACATCATTTATCTCGGTTCCTTTTTCTGTCTTTCAAATTCACACGATAGAAAAAGATCTTAACCGCAGTTATTTTCCATTGAAATAAAGTAGAAGAATAAAATACAAATGAATGTCTTTTCGCTTTGCAGCCGACGTTATCTAATGCCTATTTTCCCAGCCTCTGGGCTTGCATTAGTATTCAATTCTCACCCTTGTACTTTGTCGGATACAAACCATATGCCCATTGCTGACTAATTTGCAGCTATAGTTAGATCTGTAACGTGCATATAAAAATCACGTGTTCCTATTTCTTTAACCACTTTTCCTTACCGCAGGAATGTTAAGAGACGTGTAACCATATAGCCGCGCCATGGCGTAACTTTGTATTCTATGTAATACTTCGGGATGCTTCTGATTCCTTTGTCCACGCCACCAATTTTCATCGCCAATACAGTACATATGTTGCTATTCATCTCGCCAATGAGTGAGTGATTGTAATGAATATTTGAGGACTACTGCCTCTGATCTTGTGTGTAACAGACCTCGGCTCTCTGCCCTTCGGGGCTGCCCCGTCGGGCAGTCTCGTCTGTGACTTCTCCCGTCCCACTTACTATCATGGCCCTCCTCTTAAAAAGTTTCATAATAAAGGAGTAAGTCCTCGAAATCCTCGTGTTGGAGTTTTTTTCCATTTATTCATGAACCTGGAATCTCTAATATAATCTCCTCTATACAAACTGGTGCCGTGACCAGGATTTTTTCTCCAACAGTAAAAAAAAAAAAAAAAAAAAAAAAAAAAAAAAAAAAAAAAAAAAAAAAAAAATACGAGAAGTATCGTTCCTTCCGTATCATCCGCGACGCGAAAGGATGTCCAATCGATCCCTCAACATCTCTCTGTGATTCTACTGTCTCAGGTCTCAGCTACGATCTCCTTCGAAGGTGACTACCCCCCATCCTTTGCTGACTTTTCCTGATTCAATATTCTGTTGTTTCTCCAAAGCCTGACTCAAGAATTTTTAAACTTCTATCGTGTAATCGTCAATAAAGTCGAGAAACCTTCTCCGATAGCGGTGCGCTTCGCTCAAAAAAAAGGACACATCTGAACGGTAAACTGCTACGTCGGTCCTGTGATGTGCATTCACCTGAAAATAACCACCCCCACTCCTAAAAAAAAAAGGTGATTTTCACCTGTTTGTGTGCTTTCTGCTCTTCCATTCCGTGTGACCGCTTAGTGTAAAATTGTGTCTCCAATAACGCTCTGTTCTACTTATGAAATAATATTTTTGTTCGACCATATCCAAGGGAATCTCCATCAGTGTGTTTTATATTCCTGTTTTGTGAAAAGAAAAAGTGCCATCTGAACGTACATCCCCTCCATAGTTTCCTAAAAGGAAAATGTTTTGTGAAAAAGTCCTCACCTAGCTGTGGTATGAATTATCCGCACAAGTAACACACATTTTAAACAAAGTTCTCAGTGCAACAAGTCCAGGAAATGTGCGCCGTTTCGCTTTGTTTGTGATCTTGTGATTAATATTTGCAGTGCAAAGTGTCCAGGAATCCCTCAGATTTGGTGACAAAATAATGAAATATGCTAAAAAGATATATAATTTCGTGAAAGTGTCATCTTGTGTTAATACAACAAATTGTGTCCGAAGCAATAGTCAAAAAAAAAAATTCGATTTACGTTGTGCTTCTTTGTGGTGATATCTTCAATTTTACTAAAAAAAAAATATAGAATGCACCAACAGTGCCATGAAGTTGAGGAATAATGTTTTCCTTTTGTGGTGTGTTATCAAGATAAAAAAAAATTACCCTGGTGATGTAAAAGTGCTTCAGTTAAAAAAAAAAAAAGAACCACTCTGCATCTAAAAAAAAAAGACTGTACTAAATCACACATCACATCTTGTGTCATCTATCATTCAACATCTTTACAGCATTCAGAGTACGAAAATAGGACGTTAATGATATTTTGTTTTAATTTCTTTTCCGTTGCAAATTGTCACTAAAATCTTTTTATTTTAACTCTTTTTTTCTTAAAAAACACAAGCGTTGTTTTCTCATCGCTCTGTTTTTGTACTCCAAATGAATGCTCTCTACAAAAAATGACATACTAGTTCAACGAATGCAATGAAAACACTTGTGTCACAATACTTTATACAAAAAAAGGAAACACAGTTTGCATGTAAGTATGAACAGGGAATACTTTTACATTAAATTATTTACTCTAAATTGTTATAACCTTTTTTTTTCTTTCTTTTCAATATCAGTAAATATTATCAGTTTCTATTCATGTTATGGTTCCCTATTCATACTTGTACTTTTACCATTTGGATTTTCATAAGTTTGTTGATTAGTCAGCTTGAATGAAGAAATCACTTCTGAACTATTTTTTTACAATATTTTTAACAGTGATAGCATATTAGCTCCTTATTATCTTCTTCCAAGCTGCGTTTGTTTGTTTGTTTGTTTGTTTAAGTACTTTTTGCATTTAAAATGATAAAATTATTATACTTTTATTATTTCACTTATAATGTTTTTTATGGTTAAATCATGACATACTTCTCATATTTTTTTTTTCTTCCGTTAATTTACATAAACATGCTATGTTTCCTTTTTCGTAAAAATGATTTTTATGCATTCAAAAATCTAGAGTTTAACCCTTTAACCCCACTGGCATATTTTGAATGTACACTTATTCTGCCGATAGGTAACAAAAAAGTTCTCTGCTCCAAGTTTTGCAGTATTGGATATTTTTATATAAGTATGTGCACATTTCGCTCACAACATTTGCACATTTGCACTTGTGTGTGACATTTGCACAATTATTCTCAGCATGTGTTGCTCGACTCTGACCTTGTTTGTTTTTTTTGTTTTTTTGTATTTTAAACCTGAATTACAATTTAATTACCTGTTTTTTTTATTGTATTGAATTTCGGAAACTTTAATCCAACTGGATGTTGACAGAAATTTAACGTACAGAAATCTTGTGATTGATACTCATTTTTTTTCATTCCCCCCCCCCCCTTTTTTTTTCTTTTGTGTATAATTTATTTATGCAACTTATTGTGTTTTATTTTATGTGCATGCATTTCATTTCTGATAACTAGAGTTTTTGCATACATACACCTTTTTGAAATACTAGTATTATTTATTTTGCATTATTTGTGTTGCTCTCTCAAAAAAAAAAAAAAAGAATTCCTTCTTTTTTCCATTTTGGCGGTCAAAAAAAGTAAACAACAGAAATTATATAAACGCGAGATAAAAAAAAAAGGATTTTGCAGATAACAGACACTTCACCAGTTTATTTTTACAATATGGCAGCAAATGATGTAATTTCTATTAGTGATTTTAATCACCCCATTTCTGTATCTCCATGGGTAACTTATTTTGAAGAGATATTATTAAGATATTCGGATTCCATTAATATGGAAGCCACATCTATTCAAAATTCACTTATGAGCGAAAAT
This sequence comes from Maratus speciosus, assembly GCA_963932465.1. Classification (NCBI taxonomy): domain Eukaryota; kingdom Metazoa; phylum Arthropoda; class Arachnida; order Araneae; family Salticidae; genus Maratus; species Maratus speciosus. The sequence continues at coordinate 219,748,967 of OZ010788.1, forward strand.
GCTGCATCCATGTCTGAAAATATTATAGATTTCCTTCAGATCATTAAATTCAATTTTCATGTGCTTAAACTAAACTTTAATGTTCTAAAGGATGATTATTCCAAATTAAAACAGGATAAAGATAATTTATTTCTTGTAAATCAGAAACTTATTGAGAGATTACATGAAATCACAGCCCAACAGAAAAATAAGAAGAAGCTTACTGAATGTAGTAAGACTACGGTTGATCAGGTGGTAGATGTCAACAACAAACTCCCTCCATCTGCCCTAGATAAATCTACACAAACTATCCCCTCTTATATGTGTAAACAAGAAAAGTTACCACAACTGGAAAATGATACAGACACATATTTTAGCTCCGACCTGCACACTCAAGGTAAGCACAATGAAAAATTTACAGATATTAGCCATTCCTCTCTAAAGTCCTTATCCCCTGCTAAACTTAATGTACCTAAGCCTATTCGTGTCATTATTTTTAACCTCCCTGAAAATTTAAATATTCCTGATATCTTGTTTGGTATCTCAGATTTAATCCATATACCTGAACCTGATTTTCACTTTGTTAAAAAGTACAAGCTCCTACATATCAACTCCTTTAATTGGATCTTTGAGCTTGCACCACAGGACGCTAGGCAATTATTAATGCATAAGGAAATTATCATACAATCAAAACCGTACCCTGTTAAACCATAGATAAATGTTAAACGTTGTTTTATGTGCCAGGTATACAATGATCATATTGCAATTTCGTGTCATAATGACATTAGATGCTCGGCGTGTGCCTTGCCACACATTGACCCTCAGTGTAGAAATCCTCCAAAATGCATTAATTGCATTAGAAATAATGATAGCAATAACACCAACTTTGACATTTTCCACAGTGCTTTTGCACCTTATTGTCCATCATTAAAAAAATTCATCAAGCAAATGCGAGAAAAAGGATACAACTGCAATACATTCCCATAAACATCTCATACAGCTTCCTTTTTAAGAAACAAAAAAAAAACAATGTAACATACATTTTACATTTTTCGTTTTTATTTAACACACATTACTGTGAAGGAGTTACTATCCACAGCATTCCTTTTAAAATTTTTATTTTCCTATACATTTACATACATATGTCAGTTTTCGACAGCATTATTCATACTGATTTGATGTTTAAAATTAACTTAATTCTTTCAAGATTTTTTTTTATAAACACAAGTGTACAGTAGGTTGCTTTTTCATTTGATTATTTAGCCGACAAATAGTTAAATGAATCTCGAAATGGAACATTTGTGAAAATTGTTCTGATGCGGGTCATCAGACATTGGGATTTTCACATTTGAGGTAGATGTTACTGAAAGAGTACACATTAATTCAACTTTAAACATTCATCATTACACTAGTTACATCTTTAGATTTATTTTTTTTAGAAATTTGGATATAATTTCACTTGTTAATCTTAGTTAAGTTTATTTAGTTACATTTCATCACAAAAGTAGCGTTTCCTGGTTACATTTTATCCTTTTTCACTTTCCTTTACTTAAAAGCACAATTTTTTTTGGTTTATTTGTTTTAACTGTAGATGAAGCTTTTTTGTACTTGGGATACAAAGCTCTTGGTTCCATATGTACACAATGAGTTTTTGTTCATAGTTTATACAACTGAGTTCATAGGTCATACAACTGAGTTCATAGGTTACACAACTGAGTTCATAGTTCACTGAGTTCATAATTCATTGAGTTCATAGAAAATACACTTTACACGAGTTCATAGATAAAACACTTTACACGAGTTCATAGTTCATTGTGTTCATAGAAAAATACACTTTACACGAGTTCATAGCATTGTCAATTCTTTGTGTACTTCAGGGACCAATTGCACTTTCATTTTTCTTTCATGACAATACTTAGTTCATAGAATATTTCCTTACACATATTAGTTCATTGTAAGTTTTTTTTTTTCTCACACATTTGAGTTCATCGTATTACTTTTACACTTTAAGTCAGTGAAATACTTGCGCATAATTTGTTCATTGAGGTACTTAGACTGCTGTGTTCACAAACATACATCTAAGTCGTTGAAATTTTCCTTTTTTTCACTGACATACACTGTTTTAGTTCATAGTGAAATACTTTTCCTTGCTTCGTTCATTGAACTATACATTTTCCTTTGGTTCATAGACATACACTTTCAATTTAGTTCATTGACATTACAACTAAGTTCATTGATATTTTGTTTGGTAAAAAAAAAACACATATTATACACAATTCAAAATATTTTGTTTCTAGGTTTCAACGTTACACATTAGGATTTTTCTTTTTTTTGTTTTCATTATACCAGGAACTACTTTTGACCTCACATGATATGCACAAATTAAACATTTATTAAAAGGTTAAGTTTTAACACATTCTTAATTTTTCCATTATTATTATATTTCTTTTATGCCATGACATTTCATGTCACCATCACTTTGTTTCACAACAAAGAATGCCCAGTTTACAGGATGCTACCCCCTTCACATGCATTTTCTTTAAATTTCAAACCTATGATGTTTTTATTGTTTTCATCACACTTGTTTTGGTTTTCTACATGTACATAATTACACGTTTTCTTTTAAATTTGGAGATTAAATAAAATCTCTGGTTAAGCCTCACTTAGACAACACACACGTCTAAGATACTATGTCGTTCTTGTAATAACATAACGTCACAATAACAAAAAACAGTTTTTTTTTTCTTTGTTTGTAGCATTAGTAACCTAGTGCAGTTACACTAAATGTTTAAAACATTAGCTAAGGTTATACAATACACATACTGTTCATATCCTGCTCTATACATTGTAAGGAATACAGAGTTAGAATTTACTTTAAAAAAAATGTGGTTGTTATACTTACCCGATCATGTCACCAGTCTCTCCACACACTCGGATTGTCCTTTTACCGTTGACATGTGAGACATTTGTCTCAGTTTTTTTTATTTTTTTTTTAATTTATCCCCTCTGAAGTTTTGTTCCCGTTCAAAATTTTTGCCCTAAGGGTCCAAACTTCATTGTGTAGAGAGACAAAACCCTTGAATTGTGTTTCAATGCAATAAACATAACTTTTTATATGATACATTGACGCATGCTCCTTTGAAGATCAATGTGATCTTTGGGGAGCAGGGACCTAGGTATCACTTGGTGTCTGGGTCTCATAACTCCCTCCCCCCCTAGGGCTGATGTTCTAAACTGACGCCATCACACTTGTTTATTAACAAGATTAAGGGCTACACCCATTCATAGGCATGCTATATGCATCCCGTTCTTTTGTAGTCCTGTACGGTGTGCACGAAAACCAATTTTCTACTCTTTTTATTTTTTATATTTTTTCATTTACCTTTTATTCACAGACATGCATATGTCATTTATTTTCTATTTCATTTTAAAGTAGTATCTGTGTCTTTTGTTGCTTGCATTTATATTATATTATTTTTATTTTGAGAAGATATTATAACAAGTTACTAAAAAAAATATTTACTTCTCTTATTTTGGTCATGAAAAAGGCTGGTACCAGCCTCTTAATCAAATACTAAAAAGATATTTAAAAAGGATCCTGTTAAATCAAAAAATTATTATTTTCAGTTTCTGGTGACTGTAAAGACTAATGAATACCAAGAAATGAATAAAAATAAAAAGGCGCCATTTATCATGACCTGAAAAGTTTGCTTTATGCAAACATTTAAAGAATTGCAAGCACACAGTTATATGTTATATATATATATATATATGGAGGCTTATCTTTCTTATTATGTTATATTTGTTTTAAATACTTATATGTATGGGGTGGACAAAGTAATCGTCAAATATAAAAAAAACTGTTCTTCAAGATTCACAGTTTTTTTTCTGGTGGTAATGGGTGATATATATAACGGCTTTACCGTTATATATTCATTATTCCTCCTTTCCCCTCAAAAAAATCAACTTTTAACTTTACTGGTTTATTATAAATTGTCATTATTCTCCCCCCCCCCTTCAAATAAAATATTTAGTTTTAATTTGACATTTTAGAGTTAATTTCATATGTCTTTATTCATTCTCTTCCCCCCCCCCTCTCACTACTGTAAGTTTCGCTTTTACTTTGTAAAGTTCTTTTCAAATACAGACATCATTTATCTCGGTTCCTTTTTCTGTCTTTCAAATTCACACGATAGAAAAAGATCTTAACCGCAGTTATTTTCCATTGAAATAAAGTAGAAGAATAAAATACAAATGAATGTCTTTTCGCTTTGCAGCCGACGTTATCTAATGCATATTTTCCCAGCCTCTGGGCTTGCATTAGTATTCAATTCTCTCACCCTTGTACTTTGTCGGATACAAACCATATGCCCATTGCTGACTAATTTGCAGCTGTAGTTAGATCTGTAACGTGCATATAAAAATCACGTGTTCCTATTTCTTTAACCACTTTTCCTTACCGCAGGAATGTTAAGAGACGTGTAACCATATAGCCGCGCCATGGCGTAACTTTGTATTCTATGTAATACTTCGGGATGCTTCTGATTCCTTTGTCCACGCCACCAATTTTCATCGTCAATACAGTACATATGTTGCTATTCATCTCGCCAATGAGTGAGTGATTGTAATGAATATTTGAGCACTACTGCCTCTGATCTTGAGTGTAACAGACCTCGGCTCTCTGCCCTTCGGGGCTGCCCCGTCGGGCAGTCTCGTCTGTGACTTCTCCCGTCCCACTTACTATCATGGCCCTCCTCTTAAAAAGTTTCATAATAAAGAAGTAAGTCCTCGAAATCCTCGTGTTGGAGTTTTTTTCCATTTATTCATGAACCTGGAATCTCTAATATAATCTCCTCTATAGTACAGCTATAAAATTTTTACAAATATGTTTAGAGCGCGCGGGTTCAAAGAAGACACAAATTATAAATCAGTAATCTGCATCACAGTTCAGAATTTTTTTGTTGTTGTTTGTTTTACATTTAGAATTATTAAAAAAGTAAAATTTATAAATGCTTGTTATACACCACATTACAATCAGCAATTATAACTTTCACTTTAAGAAAGTTTTTTAGAAACAATTACTTTTATTATTATCTTATAATACTGTGAAATATCTTTAACTTTTATCAGTTCTCTATAAACGATTTTCTATGCTTAAAAATTATAATTAAATCATACTGACTGGTGAAGAAAGCATACGAGTTAAAAAAAAAACAAGTTCAATTTTATAACAAAGGGTCGAGCCCAGGATTTTTGACTTAAATTGCGAAAGGAATTTCAGAGTTAATTGGTTTGTCATGAGATAGCAATTTAAGAAAATTTCTGGGATTCGAACGTTCTGTCCTGTTCACTTTTCCACTTAATTAGAAAATTTTCAACTCGTAACTTTTCATGTAATATAACTGATGATTTGTAATTACCAGACAACGCCCTATTGAACATTATCAACTATTGAGTAATATTGACGAAGAAAGGTGAAAACAATTTTTTTAAAACAAAATAGTAATATAAAATGAGCATAATTCTGATCTTGATTATGATGAATGTTAATAAACAATTGTTTAATATGTATTGTTTTATTAATAATTTTTTAGAATAGTGTATTGGAATTATCATGGTAGTTTAAGTATATATTTAAACGATATGAAACAGTTAAAAACAAATCATAAGAAAAGTTATAAAACTGTATCGTTTTAAACATTCTTTTTTTTTCCTTCAGTTTCAAATTATTAAAATGTAGAATTTTACTTACTTTGAATATGATCAGAGTATTTTAAAACCGTTTTAAGAGAGATATATGATTACTAATTAATTATGTTTACAACGTTAATAAATCACAAATTATTTATAAGATGTGATTCAGTAAAGTTTTCTTCTTAGATTGATTTACCAATTAATGTAAGCGGCAGTAAATTTAATAGATGTGTTTTACAACTAGTAATAGTAAAGAGGCTTTTTTATTCATTGCTAGTTGAAGATTTTAAACTATTATAATCTTAAGCAGTGACGATATAAAACTTAATTTTAAATTTGTTTTATGCAGCTCTTTTATTGAACAACTGCATTAGGAAACCACAAAAAGCTACAAATGTTTGACAGTACTAAAATCTGTTTTCATATTTGGTTACTTGGTAAATGAGTTTTATTCCATCTGAATTACTCTTACAATAATATTTTTAGCATTGGAAACCTCATTACTATCCCGAAATAACTTAACGTTTTTTGCTGTCTTTGTATCTATGAGATCATATGACATAATTTTTGTATTTGTACACTTTATATGAAATATTTTTTCCAAGCTAGAAAGGTATGTTATATTGCTTTTATTGGCAAAAACTAATAAAAGTGTATACGAAATTGGCGTCTCCAAAGATGCCTATGCAGTCAAAATGAAAAGAAACTGTATCTTACCGATGGATGTTATAATGATGAATATTACAATATATACTATGAAAAATATTTGAAATTTTTAATCTGCTGTTTTTGTATCATAAAATAATTAACAATTATACTGTGATTACAAAAAAAAATCAACATATATTAGCAAAACAAGATACAAATTTTAAGAATGAAACAAGAAAAACTACTCAGACAACTATTTCATAAAAAATATATATAGCCTAAATAATCATAAAATTTAAAATCTGGCAAGAAATAATTAATGGAAATCATAAAGATTATTCAAGTATAACATTTAAGTAAATGAAAGTTACTTGTCGAACGTCTCAATCTTTTAATTCCCATTAAAATTAATTTCCGACACCCAAATAACAAAGATATCTGACACAGAATCTACAAGTCAAATACAAAAATATATATATCATATTTAAATGCTAATTTATACAATTATTGAAGCATTATTTTAAATTTCTACCCATAGTTATGAAATAAATTTGAACTTTCGGTGTTAATATCTCTTACAAATAATATTACCTTATAAAATTTGAAATGTGATAATAAATATTTTATATAAATAATAAAGATTATTCAAGTATAACTTTTAAATCAATGGAAGTTACTTGTCGAACACATTAATATTTTAACTCACATTAAAATTCATTTTTGACACCCAAATAACAAAGATATAAAACACAGAATCTGCAAGCCAAATTTAAACCAAATTTATCATACTTAAATATTAATGTATACAATTATTGAAGCATTATTTTAAATTTTCTATGCATAAATGAGAAGTAAAGTTGAAATTTCGATGATAATAACTTTTTCAAACAATATTGAAATTTAAAATTTGATAATAAATAATTAATGGAAATAATAAAGATTATTCAAGTATAACTTTTAAATCACTGAAAGTAACTAGTCGAAAGCCTCAATCTTTTAATTCACATTAAAATTCATTTCCGACACCAAAATAACAAAGATATCAAAATCGAATCTGCATGCCAAATTTAAATAAAAGTTATCATACTTAAATGTTAATGTATACAATTATTGAAGCATTATTTTAAATTTCTATGCATATACATATGAAATAAAGTTGAACTTTCGATGATAACAACTCTTTCAAACAATTTCTTAGATTTACGATCCATGAATAATCAATTTACATCACATATCAGTAAATTTTGTCTGTGTTTACTTTAGGCACATCTTAAAAATTAATGCATTGGAAAAGAGTTTATCTTAGAAATGTTTATATGAATTCTTAATCAGATCTATTCTCAATATCATAAATTATAAGAGTGCTTTATTTCACATTAATTTGAATGCGAATTTTTAGTAATTAATACATTAATAAAGCTTAAATATAATGTACATAAAGTATGAATAGACATTATTGTAGAGAAAACCAAATATGACAAGTCCCAAAAAAGACTTTTCTGTTTCTAAAATAATAACGTTTATAGTAATTGTAAAGAATTTTAACGGATTATACACTGAAAAAAAATCTCTAGTTCTACAGACGTAAATTTACAGAAATATGTATGCTTACTAAAATTTTACTGGTACACTGTACAGAAAAACACTGTACACTGTTCAGGTACACTGTACAGTAAATCTACGAAATTAAATTTTGTAAAGCTTCAGAAATATGTAGCAAAAAAATCTACTAAATTTACAGTAATCGTACTAATATTTTATCTGTTACTCGGGTTGCAGTTAAATAAAAAGTTCTAGGCACCCCAGTTTCCTAACAAATTCTTAGTAACCGTACAGATTTTTTGATTTACAGTACAAACGTGCACCTGTTAAATGCATTTTTGATGTTGCTGTTACATAAAATGTTCCAGGAATTCCAGTTTCCGACAAAAAATTTAGTAACTTTAAATATTTTTTTTTACAGTATGGATTTTGGAAGAATGTAACTATTATTTACCTGTAAAAAATATAAATAAGTAAATTTATCAGATGTTCGAGACATACGAGGAGCCGCTGAAGGAAAAAATAAAATACATGCTAGAATTCGAATGTGCTTAACAGCAATCTTCAGTTTATCTATCTATATTATAAAGTTGCCTAACGCTGACGTCATTTTGTTACGCTTTACATGCGACTCACGGTTTGATTAAGCAGAATAAGTGTCCTGTTCTTCTCGGTAAATAAATGAAATCAGATTTATAAAACAATCTTCTTGATTTATGGAAACTGTGCTCAGGGTTTAAAAAAATACTAATACTCAAAGTCTAGATTTCGTCAAAGTACATTTCATTCAGCTCATTAATACTATTGAAATGCAGTAAACCAACGTTTAAAATGCACAAATAATGCGTGAAAAAGCAGCAAACAGCTGTTTCGAATCTACAGCGAGATTCTTCTTCAGTGCAAGAGAGGGAAAAAAGGAACAGCGTGCTAGAAAAAGCAAGGCTGAGCAAAATGATAGACAGAGACTCGCTGCCTTATATACCCTATGCGGGTAGCGAAAGCGCCAGAAACAACCAATGAGAGAGAAGCAGTGGAAACGACTGGGTGGACAAGTAGCGACATATACCGGAAAAGGAGAGAAAATGAAACCAAAAAAGAGGAAATTAAATTAATGCTTTCCAAATACTTGGAAAATCTGGAGTACTAGATAAGTCATTGACTAAAGAGTGAGGATTTTTAATGATGTGGTAAGCTTCCCAAAAATCAAGATCAAGGTTAGAAGAAAATTTTTGGATAATGGTGGCTGAGGAAAAATCAAACCTATGTTGAGAAGACCAAGAATGTTGTGCAATAGAAGAACGTTTGAGCTCCTGATTTTTAACATAACCTTCATGCTCTTTTAAACGAAATCTAAGAGCACGTTTAGTCTGGCCAATATAAGAAAGGCCACATTGGCAAGAGATTTGGTAAATAACCCAGTTATCTAGGCGATCAATGGGGTGTTTGAGATTTGAAAAAGTGATTTTATTAACAGGAGAAAAAATAACCTTAAAATCAAACCTTCTTAAGATTTTAGCAACTTGCTGACTGATTTTAGGAAAAAATGGTAACACAACTGAAGTATTAGAGTTGGAATTAGAATGCTTTTCAGAATGGACGGATTTCGTCAATTTCTTATAAATAGAATCAATAATATTAGAGGAATAACCACGATCAACAGCAATAGCTTTGAGGTAATTAAGTTCAGCACTAAGTAACTGAGGAGTGGAACAAACATTGGTAGCCCGAAAAACAAAAGTATTGAAAGCAGCGAATTTCTGGTTAGGGGGATGAGAAGAATGCCTGTGAGGTGGAAGACTGACAGCAAAAGGTTTACGAAAGACGGTAGTCTGAAAGCCATTATCACAACGAATAACAAGGACATCGAGGAAAGAAAGACAGTTATTGGTCTCAATTTCAGAGGTAAATTGAATGCAGGGATCAATGGAATTCATAATAGAGAGAATCTGATTAATATCCGAATTTATTTCAACCAGGACATAAACATCATCAACATAACGAACATAGAACGGAAATTTTAAAATTTCAGAAAGTTTGACCTCAAAATAGTGCATATAAATATCGCATAAAATTGGACTAAGAGGATTACCCATAGCCAAACCATCAATCATACGGAAGAAATTACCATTGAAAACAAAAGTATTTTGTGACAAGCAAGCGCGAGTGAGAAGGATAAGTTCCTCGATTTCAAAATAAGAGAAATGGAATTCGCAAAGCCTGTTCTTGAGGCAATCCAAAGCCCCCTCAACCGGAGCATTTGTAAATAATGATTTAACATCAAAAGAAACCATCATGTGACCCTGCGGCTTAAAATTATGGAGTTTTTTAACAAAATCAAAAGAATTCTTGACAGTGAAACAGTTACTGCTCAAAAGTGGGGAAAAAACAGAAACTAAATATTTGGCAAGCTTATAAGAAGCTGTACCGATACTAGAGACAATAGGTCTAAAAGGAATGTCAGGTTTATGGACCTTAGGTAAAGCATAAAACCTGGCACAATGCGCAATAGATGGAATAAGAGACTTCTTAAAGTTAGCAGGAATAATGGAAGAAGACTTGATGGCAGACTTAATAGAATTAATTTCACTAGTGGAAGGATCTTTGCGGATGTCCATATAAGGACCATCTTTAATTAATTTATGGGATTTTTCCAAATGCGAAGATTTGTCGAGAAGAACAATCTGACCACCTTTGTCAACCTTAGTAATGATTAAGTTTGGATCAGAACGCAAATTTTTCAGACACTGTTTAACTGGAATTTTAAAATTGGGTTTATAAACATTAGAATTGAAATCAACAGTATTGGCAATGAGATGCCTGATGGACTCTTTTTGAGAAGAAGATAGAGCGCTATGCTTAAAGGCCCTTTCAATAGGAGCAATTAGATTAGGTAAAGAAGAAATAGCAGAGACAGAGAAATTGTTATTCAATTTGAGAGCATCGAGCTGATTGTCACTTAAAGAAACACTAGAAAGATTGACAACAACATTTTGGTTAACAACAGGCAAATTGCTGGGATTATTAATGACAGGACTTTTACAAAGTTCATTAAATTTCTTCTTTAAAACCGAACAATGAACAGAAGAAGCTGTGAGAACTCTACTCCATGACCTTCTGTCTATAGACTCAAAATCAGGTGTAGAATTAGCGAGGCTGATATGTAAGGAATATAACTCGCGCTCTATATGAGCAATTTTATGGCGAGTCTCTTGAATCAAAGCTCTTAAAAGAGCTAATTTAGAACGAAATAAGACCTTGTCAATTCTGTTAGAAGAAGATAAATTACAACGTATAGAAATGAAATTAGGAATAACCTTCTTACGCCTACAGTCAAGTAGGAAATGTAAGTGTTCCAAAAACCTGTACTTTTTTAATCGTAAATTACAAAACCTATTGATTTGAGACATTGCGGGAAAAAAAAAAGAAAAAAGAAAGAAATCACAGAGAAATAAAGGCCCGTTAAAGCCGAATACATTAAAATAGCAATTAAAGCCTTTGTGCAGGAATATTGAATCACGCATTATTTGTGCATTTTAAACGTTGGTTTACTGCATTTCAATATTCCTGCACAAAGGCTTTAATTGCTATTTTAATCATTAATACTAGTATAAACAAATGAACGAAACAGACTCAAAATGAGATGATTTACAACCAAGGTCGTAAAATGAAGACGAAATTCGTTTATCTTTGTAAGGCTGTTTCAATCTTTTTTATATTATTATTATTGCTTAATTGCATGAGGAGTGTTTTAAAGTACAACTTGCAATCTTTGTAAATGACGTAGAAAACATCGATAGTAACTTAATTACAGACAAAATGCATGTGAGATGAAATGATGATGGCTTTGTTTTCAGTATTCGCTTCTGAATGTTTGATGGCTGAAAATATGTGATTCACATAATTAAGCAATAAAATACTCATTTCAATTATTAGCAGTAAAATACTGTATTTAATAAAAAGCATAGATAGTTAACTTAATTTCAGAGTAAACTGTCAAGTGCGAGTATTATTTGCACTCAGAAGGTTCCGTACAATAAATATATGAATTATTAGCTGTATTATTAAAATTATTATTTCTAAAGAGTAATAAGACTTTGTAAAAAACTTTACAACTTAGGGAATTAAGTATAGCTGTATATACTACAAAATTACGAATGGGTATACAATAAAAGTTCAAAGAGATACAAAGCCTAAATAATATAAAATATTGCTATTCTGTATAATTATTTTTTTAACCTTATCCTAATCTGTTTAGGAAGTACTTAATTCAGTACAGACAATAAACGTAGTGCATATTTAAACACATTTGGCATTTCAAAAACTAAATTCAGCATAGTAATAATCATTTCTTTTTACAGTGAAGCTAAATGAAAACCCATGTTCAAAGTTTAAACTTGGCAGTGTACAAAGCGCATCGAAATGAGGTTGCAAAGTTACAACGCCACCTTGGTCTGTGCCGCGTGTTTCCAGATAGGTTTTTAATTAACTTTTAAAGACACGGAAGGCGTATTGAGAGAGCCACTCAATGCAAATTAGTCACAAATCCCATAGTATTTATGTGATTAATTTTAATGAAATTTGTCTGCTTTTAACAATTTGACGTTTATTGCTTTTATACTGCTATTGGACATTGCATTACACAAATATATCATTAAAAGTTGTTATCTAGGCTTTAAATGCCGATGGTACATAGAATACGCCGCCCATGTCATTACGTATGTCCGAACCGTCTGTGACTTTAAGAGTTAATATCTCAGCTAAATACAGACTTTTTTTTTCGAAAATCGTTATCAACAATTCTTTTATACTTCTGCTACGATAAGTACCTCCAGTGCTCCTCAACACCTTTTTTGAATGACCGCAAATTGAAATTTGTGTGTAACGGAGAAATGCGATTTTCTCAAACACTATGTGACCTAGGATAATCACAATAGTTTTCCTGCAAGGTTTAAATTAACATGTACTACTTCTAATTTTTTTCATAATTATATTTCAGTAGATTCATTATAGAAGGAAGTGATATATTTTGCACTACATTTTTGACGACATCTCAGAAAATACAATACCTAAAATTAAAAGAAATGTATTTGTGAGTTCCGTGTTACGAAAGCTTTCACACGATACCCCACATGATATACAAAGAAAATATTTTTTTTTCAAATAACTTAAATAGCCCCTCTACATTTTTCTTAAATATATTTGTGAATACTTAATAATCTGTAAGTATGCCAGTCAATAGTCTTCATTACTTCCCCCAATTTAAACTTTTCACGTTCCATAGTTTACGAGTAAAATGGCTGTGACAGACAGACACAGGACTGAACTTATAATGGTTCGTTTTTACTTTTTAAGTACGGAACGCTAACATTGTATGTCAGATAAAATGATGATAATTTTGTTTTCTGTATTAGCTTCTGAATGTATGATGGTTCAAAATATCGGATAAATAATCCACATAATTCATCTATAACATATTTATGTTGTTTAGCCTAAGGTTGTCATTAATATTTATACATTATTATTTTTCCACATAACGAGTGTTATCTTGGTTTTTTTAGTTCTTTCTAACAACGCGTGCTTATTTAAAAAAAAAAAAAAACAATAAATTTAAATATAATAAATTATTCACCTTCTCTCTATATGATAGATGAGTATTAAAAAGAATGACCGTCAACTTTTGTTATATTTTCAGGTGACAGTGACACTCTTAGTCTGAGAGGCATGCAATCTTTTACTACACTGTAAAAAGAAAATTGTTGTTTTTACAGTATAACACTGGCAGCTGTAATGCCAGTTTAGAACCCTATTACTAACAGTAATAAACCACAAAATTAGCAAGTAATATACCGTTAAGCAGTAATATTCTGTTAAATTCATTTATACGATGGTATATTACTTCTTATTTTACAGTATATTACTGGCACCCCAGCTGCGCAGTATTATACTGTAAAAAAAACATTTTTTTTTTTTTTCAGTGTAATTGTAAATTGTGAACGAAATGTAGTCTTTGGGAAACAAAGATAATTAAAGGTAGTCCTTTGAAAAACTCAGTTGACGATAGAAGTAGAAAAGTAATAACGATGCATGCAATATTTTATAATCGATAGAGCATGCAATCTTTTACTACACTGTAAAAAGAAAATTGTTGTTTTCACAGTATAACACTGACAGCTGGAATGCCAGATTTGAACCCTAATATTAACAGTAATAAACCACAAAATTAGCAAGTAATATACCGTAAAGCAGTAATATTTTGTTAAATTCATTTATACGGTGGTATATTACTTGTTATTTTACCGTATAATACTGCCATCCCAGCTGCGCAGTATTATACTGTAAAATGAACATTTTTTTTTTCAGTGTAATCGTAAATTGAGAAAAAAATGTAGTTCTTTGGGAAACACAGATAATTAAATGTAGTCCTTTGAAAAACACAGTTGACGATAGAAGTATATAAACAATTAAATAAAAAAAAAAAATCAAAAAACCCGACTGCGTAAAAAGCGAACTAATTAATTATTTCTCATCAATGTGAAAGTATTTTTTTTTAATTCCTTTTATTAGCTCACACTCTCGCTATATATACCTTGTTCAAATTTTCAATCGTTAATAAAATACTTATTATTCATCCAATCAAGCTCAAATAACTTTTTTAAACTTGTAGTGGCTGACACTTGATGTTAATCCAGTTTTTTCAAATATTAATGTATTAATTAATTTAAATTAATTAATTTTCAATAATCGAGAGAGCCTCTTCTTGATCAAGGTATTTTAAGACCGAGAGAGCCCTCTTCTTGATCAAGGCATTTTAACCGTCACTCAGGAGGAAAGAAGAATGGGAGAAAAGAAATTCTCTTATTGACCTAAGTAGGAATGGTTGTGTTTGGTTGTGTTTATGTCGGCCAATTATCAACACGAGGGATATAGGCCCTATGGGGAAGAGTGCCCTTCGTGGGGGTCTTTCTAAGGGAACCTAACCAGTATTAACGCTTGGAAGCCCAAGGTTCGAAGAAAACCACGAAAACTCCGAACGATTAGGCCGACGGGCGCGATTGGGATCGAACCTAGCATCTCCCGTCTACCAGCTTCGAGAGCAGAACCTCTCGGCCACTGGTGGGGCCCCTAAGTAGGAATAGACTTAAATTTTTATATTACTTGTTTATATTACTTACCTATTTTTTTATTTACTTGCATTGATGACTTTTAAGTTGTGTTTAATTGTTAGTTCCTATCTATAAACATTGTTTTGATGAGGCCTATAGATGTCTATGATGGTTAGAGTTGCAGTAAAGCTAATGTGTTGCAATGAAGTTAGAGATCTTACATACGCAACTTACAGGTTGTATAATATTTTAACGGAGCTTCTGACCGTAAAATAGTCAATAAAGCATCGTCTTCATTTTGAAAGACCTATCCAATGATATGCCACTCAATAGGGTGTGCACATTTTTTTCGTCGACGGCCGCCATTTTGAATTTATAAAAACAAAACCTAACCTATAACCATCGGGTCCTTAAGACAAAATGATAGAGATCTCATTCATTAAAATCCATCCAGCCGTTGGGATATTTCGAGGGTATAAATAAACCCACATACATAGATACACGTGAAACATATAACCCTTCTTTTCAGTTGGGTAAAAAGAAATAACTATGAAAGTCTACTTGCATAGCCTGCTAAGACCCAGCGTCCATCCTATTGAACAAAAATGAAAATATTTTTTCATATAAAGTATTTAATTTCAGTTAGAACTTGTAAATATGTAATGTCCATTATACCGGTTCGGTTAGTATTGCTATCTATACACAAAAATAACAGAAAAAATCGGAGCACAATGTGTAATTTATTCTTTGAAAATGGCGGCGAAAAAGAAAAGGGCTGATCAATGTAAGCCTACAGTTTTAACTCAAATTTCATAATTATTTAAGAGTTTTTCATAATAATGCAGTATATATGTAATTTTAAATGTAGTGTTAATGAAACTAAATCGTATGAAGAATAAATACATGTATTTATTGATGTCCCTTATATTTGACGTTGGTCTTCATCAGTTGTTTAAACTCATATTAGGCTGTTTTAGTATAATGAACGAAAAGGTTTCTTTTTGCTCAAAATTCTGTACAGTTTTGAGAAAAAAAGTAGAATCAAGAATAGACAATATATTTTTATAAATAATTAAATGAATTATTTAAATATTTTTCTAGAAGTTATTATTTTACTAATGTTCAAAATTTGTACATTGTTGAATATTTGATTTCAGTAAAATGTAATTTTTCTTTGCATTATTTAGTAACGAAAGCGGCTTAAATTAAGCTTTTCTTTAAAAAAAGCTTTTTCTCTTATTTATTGCAAGCTTTCTGTAGTATTTTGCTTTTGGTATGTTGTTTGTAAATAAATTAATTAATCAAATATAAATTGCAAGAAATTTAAAAGAAATTGTAATTAAAGATAATTTTATAAATAATAAATAAAGTATTTTTTTATTTCTTATTAATTTCTAATTGGCGATTGACATTCAGTTGCCAATTGTTGTACCCGTGTCACTAATAATTAAAATTATTCTAGCAAGCAATTGGTTGTTGTTGAGACAAGTTTAAAAAAATTATGATTAAAAATTATTTCAAAGTTTATTAAATTAATCTACATTTTTTTCTTTTAAATGTACCCCTTTTTCTTATTTGATGATGTACACATAGCCATTGTGTTTTAAAAGTAAGGGATGACCAATTAAAATTTCTGACTCTTCTGAGAAGTGAAATGTTTCCAGTAAGATAAATTCGACCTTGTCGCTAAAAATCAGAATTTTGATGCTTATGTTTTTTTTTTTTTTTTTTTTTTTTTTTTTAGTTTGTAAATAATTGGAAGGAATAAAATAAATTGTTCTAAAAAGAATGTCTATCACTTACCTAAAAGGATGGAAAAATAAAATGCAATAAGATGGAAAAATATATTTTATTTTAAAAAAACTCAAGTTGGGTGCATGAAATGCAACTTGTATATATGTTTAATGAAAAAAAATAATTGCTTTGCTGAAAAAATTTCAACAAATACTGATTTTTAAGTTCATACATTTATTTTGTTTGTGCAATCAGTTTTTTTTAATAAAATTTCTTATTATCATTGATTGAACAATTAAATTTTGCGTCATTATTATGTTTCTAATTAAGTTTTGCGTCATTATTTTCTATCCCATTTTTGTATTCAATTTTCTGTCATTATATTTAGTGTAAAATTCGGAATTTTACATCCAGTCACATGTAATTCAATAATGTGTTTTTCACAAGTCTAAGATGTAATGTCCATTTTACTGACATGCTAAAAATCATATATTTTTTATTTAAAAACATAAAATGGACATATGTACTACTATCGAGTCTCAAAAGGAGCAATAATCTAAATTATGGTAAAATTTTCTAGAAAAATATGTGCTTGGGTCTCAAGATGTATTATTATAATCCTTCTCCCATCCACCCTGACTCTTCATATATTTTTGGAATTAAAATACATTTGTTAAATTGAATTTATTTCTAGTTTTATAATTAGAAAATAACATTTCACTTTTGTAAATATGAAATAAGCCGTGTTTATGCTGTGTTTATTCTCATACAAAGTTTAAATAAATACCATATTCTTGTCAAGACATTTAAAATAAAGGCTTGATTGTTCTGCGCTTGCATTAAATAACCGGATACTTGCACAGTATGTGTCATCATTCAAACGATTAACTCCCATACTGGAAGAGCAACGAATATGGTTTACTCAACAGGAGTATAATTCATCACCAAGTATGCATCTGACGCCTTTATTCGCACCCATTAAAATAAACAATGTTGGTATTGATATCCATATTTTAGAAAATTAAATTCAATGGTTTAAATGACTCGGAAAGTATTGTCTGTTATACATTAAAGATAAAATAAATGGAACTGTATGCATAGAATTTTGCAAATGGGGAATTATTTATATATTATTAAAAACATCACATAAATGGAGGAATATAAAGACAGGGCATTCGACACTTTAGTTAAAAGCAATTACTTTTTAAACTTTCTTACATTTAATTTTAGTGTCTTTAAAAAGATATAAATTTAAGTAGAAGTACAAAAATAGATTTGTGAAATTTCCCAACACAAAATATTTTTTATATGATATCATATTAGTGAAGTATTATCAGGCCCTTGTATATTTAATCACAAGTATATGCAATAATGGCACGAAATATTACCCTGAATAAAATGTGTTACATTTTGTCAATATTGCACAAATATTAGCAATGCGTATTTTGTATTTTCAATATGAAGACAATGTTTTTGAAATTTTGGTTATTCATTGAATATCCAAGTGTATTATGTGAAGCCAATATTTGGATATTCCATATATTTGGATTTTCAATAATTAATATTTAAAGGAAAATAATTGCGATTAATTCGTTATTGTGTGATGAAATATTGTTATTAGGAATAATATAACCAATATAAAAAATTATTGTTTTCGATAACGATAATAACAAATTGGTGGTCATGAATTTAAAAAAATACCTCCAAGGTTTTAAACATTATTTTGAAAAAGAATATATGCATAAGGGAGACCGGGGCTAGTAGGCGCTGTTTTTAGTTATTGATTTTTATTATTTTTTTGTTTCAGTTTTTTATGAAACTTTAACTGTACTTTTAAAGCACAGGCATTGGTCTATAAATACCCGGAGTTTTGAGTTCGTAGCTTTTGTAGTTTATGTTTAGCGGAAGCCTAAAGTAAAAGGAAAATTGTGCACCAACCTACCCCGTCACGCGGCAAGTTGCCTATACTTACGGGGTAAGTTGGCACACGCTTTATAAAAAAATAAATGAAACTCAAGTAAGACACGCAGTTAAGAGAAATAAATTTCATTATTTCCAGTAAGTTTAAACAAAGGCATTATCGCTTTACAATGTAAATTCTAAATTATACAGATATAAAAATAATGAATAAAACATTAACATTGAGAAACTGCTATCCTACTCTATATCATCATCAGAGTTACAGTTGTCACAAATAAAAAATCGAGTGTCTCCATTTGGGTAAACCTCGTGTGCCCAAAATCTTGCATCGCAACCACTTTTCTCGGTGTTTGCTGTTTTTCAAGCTACCAGCACACACCAGACACCGAGCCAACTTGCCCCGTGTTGAATGCACCTACTAGCCCCATAATACATTTCTTCACAAAAGGGGCACGTAACCATCTAAGCATAAATAATCCAAGTAAATCACATATGGGGTAGGTACAGTTAATCATACACTAAGAAAAACTGCACAGGTTAAATCGCAGTTATTAAGATAAGTATTAGAGATTGGAAAAAGAATGAAGCAACAAAAATTACTTATCAATGCAAAAAAACAGAAAAATCGTAATAAGTGCCCACTACACGTAGGTAACGCTATAAAACTGCAATGAGGATTGTAAAAAGCAAGAATAAAAGTACTCTGTGACTGGTTGTGCAATTTATCCACAAACAGGCGATTTATGAGGACTGCTCCTACTTGCCCCTGTAGCCAACTAGCCCCGGTCTCCCCCACCTGATTTTAAAGACACTGGATTTTCATTTTATTCCTATAAAAAAACATTTAAAAAGAAATGGAATTAATTAGGGGGGGGGGGTGTAGGTTAATTCGGTGGAAAAAAACATATTTTTAAAAAAACTTTTAGAGGATGCAGGTAATGCTGGTTTATTTAATTAATTTTCATATAATAATTCAACATCTGAACGATACTTTCCCAAATTGTTATTGCAAAAGAAGGATGAATAAGTCGTTGGTAGCAAATCTCTGCAGGCGCCTCGAAAAAACGTTATTTTGCGGCGTACGTTATAACTCATCACTCGATCATCCGAAATAAAAAAAATCAAAGTGCGTTTATTAGGAGAGATGTTTCTCAAGGTAATGCTGTCAAGTTTGTTTGTTTTTTATCGATTTTTTCATTTTCAGTAGCACTTGAAAATCAAAAATGCGATTTTCTCTTCAAATAAAGGCGACAAATTTGTTATTGTACCTCTAGAACAGCCATACTCCACCCGCGGCCCGCGGACCGCATGTGTCCCGGAGACCTTTTATGTGCTGTCCGTGACACATACATAATCATTAATCCATATTTATAAAATTAATTGAGATGTGCATCAAAAGTATTTCAGATTTTTGCTGGACAAGATAAGGTATTATAAAGTAAGATATTTTCAGGAGAATATAAAATCTGCCCTCTGAAAATGAATTTAAAATGATCTTAAAACATTTTAAAAGCCTTTAGTCCAAAATTCTTTTTACATATAGTCTTACCTCTGATATAGTGATTTATACATTTCTTAGTCTTAAACACTAATCAAACATGATTCTGAATTAATTAAATTTGAGCTACATATTTTTACAATTAACAAAAACGGTGATACATTTTGCATTGAAAAAAATACTGATTTAATAGAGGAAGTTTCCTGTTTTCTTTTTAACTTGGAAATCCTGTCTTATTACATTATTACATTTCATGCTTATTACATATAACTAATACTGCTTTTTAGGGTTGAACGTTTGTTGTGGAAAATATCGGCGCTAAAAAATGTTTACACCACTATTCCCAAACAACAAATTTCTCAGCATATCTCTATAAATCTGCAATAAAAAGTTACGACGATTTTTATTGTTTGAAAATAATGGTGTTAAGAGCTTTTGCTAATATTTCTTCCGTGACAAACGTTTAATCTCTGCTGATAACGTCAACATTTTAGATAGATTTCATCAGAAATAATATCTATTTCAGTACCATGGTGCGATTTTTGAAAAATTCCTTCATAACTTTTCGTTACATGACCCAAGTAGATAAAAAACGCAATTATGCACGGATCGTCTTCAAACTCACCAAAAACATTCAGATGGGCTGATATCTCAGAGGGGATTGAAAATGGGTAAAATGGGGCTAATGGGGTGGAAATAGGGTGGAGGGAATTATGAAAACAACAAAAAAACCCCATAACTTCTTAGTTATAATACACATTAAATCAGTTTAAAGTTATTATTACTTCTAGAAAAAAGGGCCAAAAATTTTCGTATGACAGATTTTTGACAAAATTAAAAATGGGCTTAAAGGGCGAAATAAATAGGGTTTTAGGGAGAAAAAAATTCACAACTTCGTGAATTCTCAAGATATCAAATCCAGTGAAATTTATTGTAAATCTTCTTAATATTATCTACATCTTTTATACTGACAAGTTTTTGATTGGAGCAATTCTTACAGCGAAAACAAATTAAAAATACATAGCGGAAGAGAAAATTGTTGGATTAACATGAAAACCAGCTTTTGTAGAAATATCAAATTAAAAACTCGTTAAAAGCAGCCAGATAAAATTGTAAAACTGGGTTTATCTCTAATTTTGATTCAGTTTTTGTTGGTGAAATTTGTACTTGATTTTGAAATCTACCTGTGCCTATAGGACGAGCAGGCAGGAATTTTTTGTATTGATTTGTTATACTAGTTATATTATCTTACAACAGTAAAATATCCAGAATGGACACTCACGAATAGCGGACACTTTTTCGATTAGCAACGTCTATATTTTTATACATTTTTACCTGTCTGAAAAGAGGGGTTATGTGTTTCACGTTTATCTGTGTATGTGGATTTCTTTATACCATCGAAAAATTCCAACGGCTGGATGGATTTTAATGAATGAGGCCTCTATCAATTTGTCTTAACGGCCCGATGGTTATAGGCTAGGTTTTGTTTTTATAAATTCAAAATGGCAGCCGTAAAATACAAAATGGCTGTAGAGACGAAAAAAATTACGCACCCTATTGAGTGGCATATCATTGGATAAACCTTTCAAAATGAAGACGATGTTTCATTGACTATTTTACAGTCAGAATCTCCGTTAAAATATTATACAACCTGTAAGTTGTGCATGTATTGTGGATCTCTAGTATTACTGCAACTCTAACGATCATAGACCTCTTCAAAAGGGTGTTCATCGATAGGAACTAACAATTTAACACAATTTAAAAGTCATCAAAACAAGTAAATGAAAAAAATAGGCAAGTCATATAAACAAGTAATATAAAAAGTCAATTCCTACTTAGGTCGATAAGAGAATTTTTTTTCTCCCATTCTTCTTTCTTCTTGAGTGGCGCTTAAAATGCTTTGATCAAGGAGACGGCTCTCTCGGTCTTAAAATACCTTGATCAAGAAGAGGGCTCTTTCGATTATTGAAAATTAATTAATTTAATTTAATTAATAAATTAATACTTGAAAAATCTGGATTAATTTCAAGTGTCATCCACTACAAGTTTAAAAAAAAATTATTTGAGCTTGATTGGATGAATAATAAGTATTTTATTAACGATTGAAAATTTGAACAAGATATATATAGCGAGAGTATGAGCTAATAGTGGGAAATGAAGAAAAAATAGTTTCACATTGATGAGAAATAATTAATTAGTTCGCTTTTTACGCAGTCGGGATTTTTGATTTTTTATTATTTCTGCGGCCCGCCTATAATCTCAAACATATGTTTGCTCCCCGCGGGATAAAAAGGTTGAGTAGGCTCCTCTAGAAACATCTCGCCTAATAAACACATTTTAATTTTTTTGTTTCAGATGATCCAGTTACGAGTTATAACGTACACCGCAAAACAACTTGTCGTCGCCTGCGGAGAATTACTGCCAATGGTTTATTTACCAATATTGTGCAATAAAAATTTAGAAAAATGTCGTTAAGACGTTTTTGTATTATATGGAAATTAATTAAATAAACCAGCATTACCTGTATCGTCCAAATTATTTTTTGAAGATATGCTTTTTTTTTACAGAATTAACCTACCCCCCCCCCCCCTCTCCCTAAACTTCTTTACATCTGTATTACGACGATCTTAGAGTACGAAATATATGAAAAAGGCATTTAATTTAAATTATCATTTTTTTATTATTTATGAAAGAGTCTGAAAGCTGATTTATTTAGAAGTTCTAATCTCATATATCAGTATTTATTGCCGAAACGTCAGTGAAGGCTTACTGTGGAGACACGAAAAGTTTTGGTTTCTGTTAGTCTGTCTGTTAGTCTGTCTGTCTGTGCGATAACTGCCGCAAAAAGCATCCGATCGGCTTGAAATTCACTGGGCATGTTGATGAGGTACCCGGACTTAGCTGTATAGTTTTTGGTTAAATTTGGTTCATTCGTTCGTGAAATATGGAACATTTTATTTTGCTCTATAATGCTTTTCAATGGCAAGTCAGACGATTTTCAGATTTTCATTTGTTGAAAGAAATGGCTCATATGAAAAATGGATTTAAATGGTAAATTTTTGATGCTGAAATTTTTAAATAACATTATTAAATTATTCCAATAAATTATGTCAATATATTTGCGAGATTTTTTTAATTAGGTTTATAATATTGGGGGGAATTTTATGCATGTTTTGCAATAATATAAAGGATTTTGTTTTATCAGCTTGACATAATGCATATTTCATTTTTTTCCTTTTCTTTCTCTGTTGCCTAGCAACATATTTGGTCCTAATAATATTAGTATAATTGCGTGTATAATGCTTGAGTAAAGCCAACGTCAAAACAGATGAATTAATGCATTTGTATCTTTGCATATAGAAGGATTTTAGCCCAGAAATAAAAATAGGCAATATTTCTTTTATTTTATTTATTTTACTGAAATATTTTGCTTAAAAATACAAAAGTTCATTATTTTCATAGAGAATAACGTAACATTTTCCCATAACATTTACCAATATTTCTTTCATTGTTGCCAAGAAAATCAAAACCCGGAATAATATTTTCTTTTAAACAATTTTCAATTGAAATGTTTTGTCGTGAAACAGGAAAATGAAAAATAAAATTAAGAATAGAAAAATTAATATGGCGGCATATTGGAAATAAAAAGAAAACTCTCGAGTATTTCTTAATATAACAAGATGAAAAGTTAGTACGCGTAAGTACGCATAGCAGGTGAATTAGACGTCATTTACTGAAAACAAAGATGCTGGAATAAAAAGATCTTGGGTAAAATAAAATTAACTATTATTGACGGAGGAAAGAGATAGATGGAGATGCAGTATGCCGTAAAAACAGTTTGCAATACGATGTGCGTTATCGCTCCGATTTAAATGCCCTCATTCGGCCCAAACAAAACAAGCACGTGGAACAGGGGCCAAATTCTTTGACTTCATCAGTTTTTTTTTTTTTTTTTTTTTTTTTTTTTTTTTTTAAGCACGTCGTTGTGTTGTGCCGAATGTAGCTGATTTTAGGGTTACATTTTTGGCGTCACTTCAAGATCAGGTCTTAAATTCTATCAAAAAAAGTTCCGGAGCCCTAATATTCTGCGCTACCGGTACAACAACTGTACCGCCCCCCCCCCCTCAACCCGTGCCAATGTAATCTGCATATTTATATTTCGTACATTAATTGCAAAATTTAAAGCATTTTTTTTCTTTAGCAAAATAAAAATTTTAAATACAGTAAACTCCCGACTATCCGGCCCTCCGTACTATCCGGCCTAGTTAAAAAAATGAGGAATGTTGCAAGCAGCCGATACAGGCATGTTCTTTTCCAAAGGAAAGTGCTAACACACGACAAGAAGGAGCAAGAAGGGATTACACAATGCAATATCAGAGACAGTCATCTATCAACTACTTTCTCAAAAACTAAAAACTAAGCTTTGACTCTTTTATCTTATGCATAACTTTTCATATTTGTGCAATCATTTATTAACAAGCAAAAAAAAAAAAAAAAAAAAAAAAAAAAAAAAACTAATTTTTTACGAATTAGGCTTACGTTTTACGTTAATGTTTTTCTTATTTTGAAACTGCATGTACTGTATGTATAAAATTTATCTTAGAATGTGTGACATGTGTTTTTAATATAATGAGGAGGGGTGTCCAGGAAATGAGTAAATATATATGGAACTCCGGCCTATATGGCTTTTTTGTTATCCGGCCTACCCTTCCGCCACATTAGACCGGATAGTCGGGAGTTTACTGTATATCTATCAGCATATACTTAGCTGTCAACTATTCCACCTTTTAGTTATCACTTCTTCTGAATAGTAAAAATCCGTGCCTATTTTTTATGTTAATTAATTGCAGAATTCTGCGATTAAATAGGGTAACGATTATGATAAGGAAATGGTGTTAACACAAAAAAAGCGATAGTTCGCAGCTATGCATTTTTAAGAAAAAATGAATGAAATTTACAGAAATGAATATTTATATGCTGAAGAATGGAGCAATGTTTTACAATTTCCTATAAAAGGTGCATATCTTAAACTATAATCATTTCCTTCCACATAACAATCTTTTGCGGTGAGTCCCTGAAAATCAGATAAAATTAAAAATTTAACAACGTTATCGGAAAGAATCTATGCTTTTATAGAAAAAGGGGAAACGCTGCTCGATTGCTTTCTATCAGAATAACAATACATGGTAATTATATCTACTTACAAAGGAAAGTGACTTCGTATAGGTGCACAGAGCCTTAGCGTGGGTACCGTTCATGATACAAAATAAATAGAAAAATCACTAACGTGATTTTTATACTCGTACGCAATAGAAGACAAAAAACCTCGAACAGACAAAACGTCAAGCAGATGCTTGTTGGATAAAATAGAAAATATTCTTTTCAGGTTAGATATCGAAATAATAAAAAGAAAACCCAGCCAATAAAAAATTATCCTACTGTCAGAAAAGAAAATCGAACTGAAAGAAAATTTATTGTTCACTCTCTTGAGTGGCGCCGTATCAACACCTTGCCGATATAAATTTGAAATAGAAAAACACGATTTCTGTTTCCCCTTCATTCTGATCAAAATAGCATTAAAATGATTTGAAGTGGAATATAATACGTAATTTTAAAAGAGGATTTTTTTTTCAATGCATGAATAAATAAAATTTTAAATGTAATACAGAATGAGCTCGAGTCAGTCTAAGTCTAAAAACTGATATAAAAATTGAGTACGTTTTATCTCCATCTCCTACGTGTGTGACACATTACGTCACATATAAGTGTTTGGTAAAAAGAATGCAAAAGCTTGGAGATGGGAAGGAAAGAAAAAGGTAATTTAAGCTTCGGTTTTTCGGAAGCGCTATTGCACTGGGCTCCGGAGCCCTGTATTTATGAGCTCCGGTGAATTCCGAACAATATTTAAATATTTACTAAAAACAGAGAAGTACCGGAGCCGGGCTCTGGTGGGCTCCGGCGCAAATTAAGCCCTGTTCAAGATTTATTGTCTGTGTACGGTTAACATGAATATTTTATTTAAAATTTAAATTTTATTAATTTATAAAAAAAAAAAACTTATGCTTATCCTTATAAATCACAGCGTAAAAAAAAAAATCTAAGATATACTATAATTATCCGCACAAACAATAAAAAATTACGAATGTATATTTAAAAAGACTACGGGGGGTTCAGGGGGGCAGAGCCCCCCTGAAGAAATGCAATTTTTGATTTAAAAAGTTACCAGAATAAGTAGTTCATCAGAATTTCAGAACATCAATGTACAACCACTTGTTTAACACTTTTAATTTCTGAAACTTTACGAAGTATCTTGTATGCTCATAAAAATTTATGTAATTTGAAAACTTTAAAAAGCGATTTGCAGGAAGTTGAATATTATGCAATGAGTGTTAAAAAACAATGACTTCCAAAGATGACGTTGAGGCTCCTGATCTGCAGATTTACTAGTGTAGTAAGATATTGAAATATGTGCTGCAATAATTAAAGCGCTTATGAAGGCTGAAAGGCAAAAGTTCTGCTGAATTCTGTTCTATCGAGCAATATTATTATTCCTAGAATAAAACGATAAATCTGCAGTGATTTTATAAGTTATCGTGATATATGATGTTGAGTTAAAAAAAATGTTTCGAGCCATTAGTTTCTTTTTTCCGCTGAGATAGACTTTTGACGACTTACGTAAAGAAACTCTGGGATAGATAAAAATAGAATTATGTAGATGTCATAGTTCATGGATGTAAAACAGAACTTCATGAATCTATACATCATGGCATATAAAAATGTTATAAATATTGTCTAAAGATGTTTAGTGAACGTTTATCAAAATTCGGCAAGAGCATTAATGCCAGGGAGACAGAGGAAGAATTGGAATTATACATATTAGATGAAATTAAATAATCGATAAACTAAGGTAAATGCACCTGTAGTACACCAATAATTTTTAAAGTTTAAAAACAAGCGTAAAATGCATTCTAAAAAACGACAGAAAGAAAACTGATTCACTAACTTCCTTAAATATTAACTTTCCACAAACTGTTTTGAATAATTGATTTTTCTGCTGGAACATTCCTGTTTTTTAGAGTGTCTTCAAAAACAGAATTTTTGGCAAATTCTTAGAGATTTCGTTAAGAGATAAGTTTTCATTTCAAATATTTTTTCTTTAATATTATGTTTTATTTAAATTAAACTACTGTTGATATAATATATTAAACGGTAAATAATTTGCTGGATAAGCCGAAAATTAAAGATTTATGCATCAGCATTTTACTAAGCCCACTACTGAAGCATGAAAGAAGGTAACATTTTTTATTTTTCCTTTTTTTTAAGAACATACTTTGAAACTTTAATATTTAAACTGATACATGAAGTATACGACTTGGCAAAAAAAAAAAAAAAAAAAAAAAAAAAAAAATTTCGTATTTACTAACACTTTAATAATAGTTAGGTAATAGTCCAGGCAATAGAGACCGTATAGGGACACTACCTAGCAAAATTAATGGTGGCACTGGAAATCGGCTTTCTAGATGTTTTTGGGGTCGCTGAATCCGAATTTGTAACTTCCCACCAAAATTTCCTCCAGCAACCCCCCCCCCCTCTCAAATTTTGGTAAAAAGCCCTCCAAAACAGGTTTTTATTAAAAAAATCAATTTTTTTATTATTTTAGAGAAAAAGTTTCTAGAAATTCAGAAAGTAGACAAAATTTTTCCAACAAATTAGATACATGACATTATGACTTAGGATGAAGGGTAAGGGGGATCTGCCCGGAACATACGCCGCAGTGCTGCGTGGACTAAGTTGCGTAATTCCACTTAACCACTCACACGTTTACATTAGCCCTCCCATCTTCCCTCCGAATTTTCTCTATAAGGTTTACTTTAAGTTTTTTGGGTCGCTGAATCCGAATTTTTAACTTACCCCCCAAATTCCCACCCCCCGAAACCCCCCCCCCCTCAAATAGTATTTTTTAACTTAAATTTCTTATTGTTTTAGGGGAAAAGCATTACGAAATTCAGAAACTAGACAAAATTTGCAACAAATAGGATATATGACATTATGACGTAGGATAAACGGGGAGAGAGGGGGCTGCCTCGGAACATTCCGTGCTTTTCTCAAAAACCAAATTTTTTCAAAAAATCAATTTTTGGGGGTGTTGCCGAGTGAAATTTTGATGGGAAGTTACAAAGTGAGTCGAAATCCAGAACTAGTATTAATTTTGCCAGATAAAATCCCCTATTGCCTGGATTTCATAATTTAGTGCACGTAGCGCCGCAGTGCATGTTCAGAGGCAGCCCTCACCCTCCCCGTTCATCCTAATTCATAATGTCATATATCCTATTTGACTTATTGCAAATTTTGTCTAGTTTCTGAATTTCGTAATGCTTTTCCCCTAAAACTATAAAAAATTTAGGTTAAAAACAACTGTTTGGTGAGGGGGAAATTTTGGGGGAAAGTTAAAAATTTGGATTCAGCGACCCAAAAATCTTAAAGTAAACGTTATAGAGAAAGTTCGGAGGGGAGATGGGAGGGCGAATGTAAACGTGTGAGTGGTTAAGTGGAATTGCGCAACTTAGTTTACGCAGCACCGCGCACATGTTCCGAGGCAGATCCCCTCTTCCCCTTCATCCTATGTCATAATGTCATATATCTAATTTGTGGGAAATTTTGTCTACTTTCTGAATTTCTAGATACTTTTTCTCTAAAACATTTTTTGAATACATATTTTTAAATTGATTTTTTTAATAAAAACCTTTTTTGGGGGCTTTTAACCAAAATTTGCGGGGGTTGCCGGGGGAAATTTTGGTGGGAAGTTACAAATTCGGATTCAGCGACCCAAAAAAAACATCTAGAAAGCCAATTTCCAGTACTACCATTAATTTTGCTAGGTAAAATTCCCTATTGCCTGGACTATAAGCAGAGGTGTCGGGATGCGTGATTATGGGGGGGGGGGGGGGCGGTCCTCCTCAAATGTATGTGAACATGGGAAATTTGAGCTTAGAGTTGGAAAATTCTAGATTTTTGAAAGAGTTTTTCTTGTTTCAAATAATAGTAAAAAATATGATTTTTTTATTGTTTTGCTCTCTACATTTCTGAGCTCTGTAACAGTAAATATGTCAAATTATCAAGAGAAATGCAAAACGCACCCAGACTAAATTTGTCGTTGTGTTTCTCTGTAGTACAAAAATGTCATGCATCTACCAGACCTGAATTTCCTAACTTTTATGCATGAACAGTGTCTCTAATCTATTTACTTTATTTACCCAAAAACTTTGTTTCTTTCGTAAAATTCTCAAAATAACGTGACGCTATCTTCATATGAAGTGCGATTATGACTCGTATAGACAAAAAAATTTGCAAACCTTAAACTAATGCTGGCTGATAAGAAAAAAACAACGGAAATACTCATTTAGCATTAAATCTCTGAAAAAAAAGTTCCAATAAAAAAAAAAAAAAAATCCTACTGTCACAAACGAAAATCAAACAACAAATTATTCGTTTGCGATTGGCGCCATATCAACAGGTCGTGTCGTTTCCAGAGCGGTTATACGAGGTCTTTGGTCGTCACCGTCAACACCAGACATAAATCTACAAATATCACAATTTTTTTTTTAACAGAAATACTATACTATACTAGTGAATAGAATATACTATTGAAATAGTAGAAAATTTCTAAGAAAATATATTTAATTCTTCTACAAGACCAGAAGTATTTAATATTTATAAGTAAGTGAAATTTTTTGATATATTTGTTTTAAGAAAAGCATCTTGAGTACAATAAAAAAAATTAACTGAAATTCTGGAGACATCAGATTTCGATGTCATTGACTACATCAATATAATGAAATGTACTGTACAAACTGTACAAAGTATCAGTGATAATTCCTCTGGAATGTATAATCTGATAAGTTGAATTGTGTTCTCTGAAAATATGGGAATAGATAAGGAAGCTGACTTCTAAAAGCTTAAATTGGTTTCAAAAAAGATAACCGATAAAAATAATAACACAGCATTGGTCATTGATGATATGGGTATATTTTACTGGCAAGAATTTAAATAAAAATTGAGCGCATGATTAAATGACAATTTTACATTTCTCCAATAGAATATTGCACTAAACCATTTCATATTTAAATTACCATTCAGCAAGGCAAATTTGAGTATCACTAATATTTAAAAAGTTTTTAATATTTTTTTCTCCCAGATCTCAGAAATCTGATGTACACGAATTTCAGAATCAAATATAAATAATATTTGATTTATATTCAAAATATAATGTTAACCCAATTTTGACACATGCCAAGAAATTCAGACTATTTGGGTCAAGCCTTCAAACAATATATCTTAACATTGAAACAGCTAATGGTATTTCATCTAATAAAAGAAAATTTAATCGATAAAAATTATAAAAAAAAGTATCACGAATTACCATGAGCGATGATAGACTTCACAGCCTAATACTATTAAAAGGCGAAAGGGAACGAGAGGATTTTATTAAGCTGGGTGATGTTATCATTAGGCGGCTTTCTTTTAAGACCAGAAAAAAATGTTCATCCCTTGAAAGGCGACGGTACATTATATATACCACTTCCATTTAATTGTAAAAAGCAACTTTGGCACCAGAATGTTTATATAAAATTTTGGTTTCATACCGTATGTGAAGAAAATTTCTAATTATTTAAGAGTAAATTTTTTCGTAAGCCCTAGTGTCAATCGATATTTCAGCAACAGAAGTATTTTCCCCTAAAAAGGTTAAGCGAAGAAAATATAAAATATATTTCACTAGCATTAGTTTCACTATGTTACATTTTCCTCTACTTTATTTCATTTATTTATATAGTTTTCTCCAATTTTTCTAGTTTAAAATTTTTAATTTATTGTTTGGATGGTAATTGCTTTCTTAACTATTCATTTAGCGGTTGAGTTTGTTATCCTTCGATCTTTATTTTCACGCTGAATGATTCTAAGATATGAAAACAGAACTTAATCTAGTTTTGTTTTAATTATTTAAATGAAAGATGTGTATTTAAACTTTCATTAAATGTACCAATAATTATAATTTTATGTTTTTAGTTTCAATACTTTTCTTTGGAAGGGATTTTTTCTTTTTACGTATATGTAAGTAAGTAAGTAAGCACCCACCCTGGAAACCCGCTTTTGGCAACATTATACACACATTGCGCTTATCGTTTCAGTTCGGAAATTAGAGCAATTTGTTTCAAGTTAGTAATTTTTTAACTCCCGCAGATCTTAAAATATATGTAGCTACTTTGGAGTGTCCTTATGTGGTCCAATACTGGTGCATTACCTTAACGCTTCTTAGAAGAAAATGCACTAGGATCATCCCTCAAGTGAATGTACAGTATAAAAAAAAGAACATGGCATACATTTTAATCAACAAATTTTCTAAAGAAAAATGGACTAGCCATTTTACTGAAAATTATATTATCTTTCAATTTCTCTAAAAAAATGAAGATTTTGATTTTTATAGATAGACTTAATTTTGAAACCACATTTGGATTTTTCAGAAATTTTGCCCACGAATATCAATTGAGAAGTTTAGGAATTACGCAGATGAAGTCCTATAGTTAAACTTATTTTCAGTAGTTACAGAACGAACTAAAATGCATATAGTTTTTTAATCATAACTCAAAAGTATTTAATGGAACTAGATAAAATTTTATAATCACAAATTTCAAACCTCTTGAAATTCAGATCTATTATATCTTTTTGACGTTACAATGCATTATTTTTTAGGTGTTTACTCCATAATTTAAATATTTTGAAATTAAAATAATAAAGATATATTCACATAAGCTATAAAACGTTTAACATATGTCGATATCTAGAAGTTGCGACGTGTGCATCCAAAGTTTCAACGCATTGCACCAAGTAGCTTTAGAGTTATTTATATTTCAAAAGAAAATTTAATTGATGACTGGATAAATTATTACTTAGATTTCAAAAGTGTAGTTTTTGAGTATGTTTTCGAGAACGTTATGATAATTTTGTAATATCAGATAAATATAAAAATACTTTTCCAAAATATTTTTAGTGACATTTTAAAATAAAATGTCTTTTGCAAAGAAATGTATTTATATTTCTAGTAAAAATAATATATTTTACACAAATGCAAACTTTCTGTAATACACAAGGTGTCAACTACAGTCCTTTTTCCTAGCCTTTATTGTTTGAATATTAAAAATAGCAATTATAAAAATTGTGCCCAGATACCGGGTATTCAAGAAAAGTTGTGAAAAAAAGTGACTCAACGTCGATATTCTAGTTTACATTTAAATAAAATTTAAAATCAACATATAAAAAGAGTTAAATTAACAGAAATGATTTACAAATCGCCCACAATCTACGCAAGAGACAGGACTGCAAAGTGTTATCAAATTCTACAAAACGTATTTTCTGCAATATTGGGAAGCCTAGGTAGTGCAAATCCAGGTCAACAGGTGGTACTAAACCGGTGGTACCTCTGCATTTAGAAAGTGCGATGATGTGGTATGCAATAGACGCAAAACATAAAATCAAACCATGATCATCATCATATCTGTTACCGCTGTAAAATAATTGGAAATAAGTTTGGAAAGAAAACCACAAGAAAAAAAATCATCGAAACTTCCAAGTCAGCATCTAACCTCGAAATTTCTTTCTTACTGCAGGCGGTTTAATTTTAGTGTAACTAAGCGGGAATTGTTTCTGTCTGCTTGTCTTTTAATTCTAAATGTTGCTGTTTGAATTCGAAAGTTGGACTAGGTGTCCGGAAAATCTGTTTAGTTCCTAATTATGAAATTTTAAATGTTTTACATTTTTATGTTCTTCCTTTACTTTTATATTCATTGGACAATTTTTTGTGAAACATTTACTTCATAAATGCTGATAGTTAAAAACCGAATCAATCGGAGTCCTGGAAAACGTCCCCCTATTTCCCTTTTCTGAATGAATTTTAGATCTCTCTAAGCGTGTGGAAAACATACGAGTTGAAGACCATGAAATAGAGATTTTTAATCTTTGAAAATAGTCATACCTGCGACATATATGCGTTAAAACAGTATGTGAGTGGATGTAAAAGTCGCATTTTGCAATAAATTTCAACGACAACTGCTTTTTCGCACAACCTTTTAAAGTACACTTAAAAAATAAGTAAACTTTACCGAAAAAGTCAAACATAATGTAAAACATAAGGTGTTCGTGTTGAAATTTTGAGAATTTGGTACAATTTGAATATAAGGAAGACCCTCTTAATGTTATTGTCTTTACCATAAACCTGAAAGAATAATTTCTAGCAGAATGGCTACTTTCGTTTTTATCTGTTGCAGTTTGAAGTTCTATGTGTAAGGGGTATTTATTTTTTCTTTTGTAGGACAGCTGTACTTTGTGCACTCACCGAGCAACTATACTCGCCTGGACGACTCATACTAGATGTGTTATCTATATTATAAAGAACAAACATACATGTGCGTAACGCATACGTCATTTTGCGAATGGCAACACTTTGAAATTTGAAATGAAATTTTGGTTTTGCAATTTTCTCTACTGCAAATTTTTAAACTTCTAAACATCGCACATTTTAAATTTTTACACCGTCGTATAAAGAAAAAAATGTTCTTTTAAATGCAATTTGTTTGAAAGCTGTATCTCAATTAATTTTTGAGATATTAATTTTTTTGCAGTTTTTAATACCATTTTTCTTATCGTGGCAACAAAAGTACCTCATTTCTATTGAAAGTCATTGAAAGTCAAGTAAACGGAAAATTGAAAATAGGAGATACTGTATCATTTTGTTGCCATTTTCTCATAAAACCTGAAAAAATAGTTGAAAATGAAATATGTGCTATGTCAATAATATTGTCTGTTAATCCGTGATAATGACGTCACATGCACACTTTTCTATAAAGTAGTTTAAGACTGGGTTGTAAAAGTAGATTGCTTTAGCGGATGCAAATGACGCCATTTTATTAAAAAGCGTGTATGTTAATTCTTAAACCTGAATTATGTTTTGTAGAAGTGTGTCATTTTCACAGCCCAGTTGCTTTGAAATTCTTCACAGGTGAAAATGTTTCACTTTTGAAAATAATTTAATCGTAATCACACATTGATAAACGCAATGTTTTACAAAAAATTAGAGTGTCTTTATAAAAGAGAGGTGACACGCAAATAATAGCGATTTAAAATTACAGAAATTGATGATTCTCGCCTGGATGGATTTGCTTTGCCGAATTAGACAAGCATTCAAATAATTCGTGATTTAAAATAATATCGTGTTCCTGAAGTTTTTGTCGAAAATTCTCTCGAATAATAAAATTTTCATGCTATTCTTTAGGACATTCTACTATAATTTTATCAAAATAACATAATTTGCTTAATTTAATTTTTCCTAATTTTATATAATCTATATATTTAAAACACAAGTGTGTTTTTTAGTCATCTGCCCTGACCTTTCTGCTGAACCAATTTTACTAAGATATATATTTTTAAACTAAAAGCTCTTCCGTTGTAAATGTGATCGACAATCTGTTTTTTTTTTATATATATATCCCCACTTTTATATTTTAATTTAAAAAAAATTTTATGAAATTTCTTCAAAATGATGAAAATTAGATAGCCTTCATTGCTGCAGACAAAAGAGAAATAATGAGGTATTTTAAAATTTATTCATGCTATTTTCTGATAAAAATTCAAAATTGTTGATAAAAATTGTTGTATAAGGTTTAGTGGCACAAAATCCCATTAGGAACAGAATATTATATTAGGGGCATAATAACGGAAAATGACATACTGCTTTTGAAAACACGCATTTTTCTTCATAAATTTTCTATATTTTTTTTCCTTCTGCATGTGTACTGATACTAAGCTTCAGACGCTAGGCAAGATGCTTATTTAAGTGAAAATGGAGTTATATTTAAAAGAAAACGATCATTTCCTTAGATAAAACTAAGCCTTTTAACACAAATGCGTCCAAAAAACATAAATTACGGAAATTTTTACTCTCCAAAATTAAGATTAGAATCTCAAATAAAGAGTGCGTCTGCTCACATAAAAGATGTTGCTGACAATCGTGACTTTAAATGATTTTTAAATGATCAAACAAAATACAAATTTTAAAAAAATGATGAATATGGATATGAGAAGTGCGTATGCAAATTTTGAGAAGGTGAAAATTGCTGTTTTCATTCCGGAGATCCAAGCATAAGAGCCTCAATTGATAACAACATCCTAATAACTGATCTTTATTATATTTTTCTTATTATGTACCTATATTATAAAGAACAAACATATCTGTGCGTAACGCTGACGTCCTTTTGCGAATGGCAATACTTCACGATCAAATTTCGGTCTTGAAATTTTCGCTACTGCAATTTTTCAATCTTCTGACCATCGTACATTTTCAATTTTTGTCGCACATGGAAATCAATGTACTTTCAAATTTAATTTGTTTAAAAACTGTATTCATTGACTGGTGTACTATATTTTCTAAAATAATTTTTAAGCATGATTTTTTTAAAAGTTTATCTTATCACGTGAAGATTTCAATACATATAATAATAAACATTTTGCAGATAAAGCAACAAACATTTTTCAGCATTTGTTTCGGACTATTTTTGCATAATGAAATTAATACTTCCTTCATAAGCAAATAAAAGAATAATATTAAAAAAACACAAATCTAACATATTTGTAATCGTACAATTTAAATTTTTAGATTACCAAATAGCATTTTGTTTTTCAAATGGAATTTGTTTGCAAAGTACATCTCAGTTTACTGATTGTCTATGGTTTTAAAAACAATTTTAAAGCATAAAATATTTTTTTATTTATCTATATCGCGCGGAGCTCGATTACGAAAGATTAATCCGCTTGCCCTTAAAACTAAATAAAGAGTTCATCATTTTCTTACGGCTAATTTCCATTAAAAAAAAAACTCCCCTATGAATAAATAAATAAAATAATATAAACAAAACACAAATTTACCAGACATGTATAAGCTCTGAAATTATCAGAATATAAAAGGATGCCATAAGTAGTAAAATCTTGGTAAATAGCTCTTAACCTGCGGCTAATAAGAAAATATCGCTTTTGATAAATTAAAAAAAAATCATTTGATTGTGTAATTCGTATTTTCCATATGAAAAATGCTTTTTTTAATGTAAGTGGTCAATCTTAAAAATGTATTGCACATAAAAAAAAATATTAGTTTTCAATTAAAAAAATGTTTTCACCTATATTCTTCAACCCGGGAAGCCCGGGTATGGTCCCCTAGTACCAATAAACATCTATTAGCTTGGCGATAATGGCAGCCTCATCAATTGTTTTCCCAAAATTCTTCCCGCGAACCATATTTTCCAGTACGTATTTCTCCACTTTTGCTTAAAGGCAGTCTAGTACTGTCCTTATATCTAAAGTCATAAATGTCTTCAAATTTAGAGATCGCAACATTTAGGACTTCTTTTTAAGCATTTTCTGCCGTTTTTGATGTTAATGATTTATTACATTTTAAAAAATTTATAAATTCGTGGGAAAAAAAATATATATGCCATAAAAATTATAATGTTTAATGTTATGAAGTTTTTTTTAAAAGTCCTCTTAAATAATTTAGTCTTTTTTACGTATGTTACTATTCTGATGGAAAAGTTTAATCTATGTAGACTTTCGATGTTTGCGTTTCTTTAAATCATTCGCGACTAATTAATATTCTTTGTCTGTATGTTCTTTAAAAGCTAACGGTTTCCTTTTTACGCCTACCACATGTGAATTTAGAGACGCCGCAAAACGTCATTTACTATAAGTACTTTACAAATTTGAGGTAACTGAAAGATTAAAATTAAAATTTATAAATATTTCAAAACATTCTTCTGGAAAATGTACACCGATTCAACATCAAAAGTAATCTCCTGCTATGCCTTCTGATTGTCGAATATTGTGAATAACGCACTGAGTTAAACAGATATTATTCTTATTTGCAGCATAATTTTGTTCATGAACACCTCCTTCCTTGTCGAGATTTTCGATGATATTTATTACTATATTTATTTTTTTTTTCAGATATGGAATCTGGCGATTTGTCTAATTTACTGTGTTCTAATTTACTTCCCAAATTTGTACGTTTTTGGGCCTGAAACTTTTATTTTTATTAGTATTGCAAAATAACATTTGTATTATAATTTTCTTGTTCTTCCGCACAAAAAATAAAAAATTAATCAGCCAGCTTTCTGTTTTGTTACTTTGTTGAATAAATTTGTTCTCTTCTTCAATTTGTATTCAACTAGAAAGATAGCCCGTCAAAAATGACGGAAAATGAGATATCAAAATATATACAGTTTTCTCTATTTCGCCAAGGCCCCTATACTGGAAAAGTACCGAGAATTTAATTTCTGTATTCGGCTATGTAAAGCACATTAAAATCGGGAAGATAGGACGCCTTCTAGTGGCGATTATTTTGTTAGTGGCATCGTATTAAAGATGTAAAGACGTACATTTTCGTACGTTACACTTTAAATTCTGACCCATAGATTTTGAAAAAAAACCCTTAAATGCACGGAGTTGAAATTAAATTTCCATGACCTCGATTATGAAAAATTAGGTTTCAATGGGAATTTCGGCAAATTAGCCAGCTATCGCAAAGTTGGGGCCATATATGGCAACTTACTTTTGTCGCCAAATTTGGTGAAATGTCAACATTGGCTCTACTGTGGTAACCTATTGTGGCTGCTATTAGTACTTTTCAACAATTACTCATTGTTGAAGCTCATACCGATTTCTCCACAGGAATCTTAGCATGGCCGCGATGAATGATGCGGTCCATCCGGAATTGTGAGGGACACTCAGCGACTTGGATTTTATATAAATAGATAGTACGTTTTAAAAAAAAAAAATCTGGGAACTTAAAAGTATACTTTCTAATTCCCATAAGTACATTTTCAAAATATACTTTTAAAAAGTTTTAAAATATAATTTAATTTTAATCTCACAATTATGTTCATATTACCTGTCGAGAAATATAAGAATATTTCCCAGATGCCCCAAAAACTACAATAATATTACTTGTTTCTTCAAAGTACTTATACAAAAAAGAGAATTTGTTATTATCGATTGAGTAACAAATATCATGAGTTTATGTTAAAGGTGTACATATATGTACTTAGTGAATAGCTATGCTTTTTTAGTAAATATAGAAATGAATTCAAAATAAAAACGAATATGGAATTGATTTTACATGTAAATATATTTTTTTTTCATGGGAAGATAGTTTAATTATAACAAAGAACGAACAGATAATTATAAATTAAATTTTATCTACAAACATAATGTTGTATTTACAAAAAATTCAATTACAGTTTTGTTATTTTATTCTTTTTGTATTTAGATATAATTTTTATATAATTAATTCATTTTAAAATTTAATTAAAATAATACTTTTATATGTTTCTTAATGTTTGCATGCATACTTTTTTCCTTGCAAACATTGTAGGAATACTAAAGGGAATACATGAGGACTTGATCAATTATATGTCGGCAAATAAGTAAAGTTTTTGTCAATGAAAAAAAAAATAAAACTGTATTTATTGCAGCCTTATTTAATTATTTGCATAATTCAGCTTCGAAATAATCACTTTATTTTCTTTTTTGTTGCCTCTGTATAATTAAATTCGCCTCCTCCATAAAATGAGATTATATCCTCAGACAAGTTAATTTTTGAAGAAGATTTTCTTATAGGTTAAATATTCTGTTAAATATTCGCTTTATATGTGATTTATAGCTCTCTATTTTACTGGTTATTAACATTCAATTAGTTTTAAGTTTTGTTTAAGGGATTTTCTTTTCTTATCAATTGAAGTAGTATATCGCTTTGAAAAAAACTGATAACTTCTAATTTAAAAAAAAATAATAATTTTAAAGAGAGTACACTTTAAACTTAAACGTCTGAAATTCAGTTAAAATGTGTCTTAAATGGATGGTCACATTTTAAGTGAAAAAAAGGTGTTTTACTTTTTAAGTCACCTTTTTGCATCTGAGGTTAAGACATTGGAAACATCTTAAAACGCCGCCATATTTAAAACACTTGAAATATCTTAAAAAGCCGCCATTTTTTAGACATTCGAAACATCTAAAATGCTGCCATTTTTAAAACACTTTAAACGTTTTAAAAAGCCGCCATTTTTCAGACATTTGAAACATTTAAATTGAGGTCTTTTAAGACACGAAACATCTTAGAAGATTTTTTTTCTCTTATTTACCCTGTCTCATTGACAGCAGGTTAAAACTTAGACGTACAGTCAAGCTACAAAGCAAAATAAATGTTTGCCAACTATGAAAGACTACAACAGACTGCATACTATACTGTCATAATTTATTTTCTATTGCAGCAAACCATGTTCAATGTTGCCAAGTATATTTTTAAAATACTGGCACTTAACCTTTTATATTCATTTTTAATGATGAGAACATTACCAATTAAGCATAGAGATTTTTCAAAAATTACAATTTTAAATGAATCTATTTTGATTCTTACATATCTGCAGTAGGACATTATTCTTCGAAAAGGACCTAATTTGCCAGGATATTCCCTATCCTGTGCTTCTAGGAATTAAAATTATTTTATAAAAGTTACGATCTTCTTTAAGTACTTTCAAAAAATGTTTTTCCTGGTCAATATTCAAAATACTTTTATGGACTCATTTTGAGGTGCAGATGGAGTGCTTTTTATTCAAACAACTTTCAGACACACAAGTATCTTAAATTAAGGAATCTATTATATCTAAGTTGTATATTAAGGCATTTAAGTGTCTTAAATGCTTTTTCAGTCGTTTTTCTGTCTTACTTTTAGACTCCTTTTTTTGCAGTGTAAATAGTCCCTTAGGAAGCATTTCGCTTATCCTGTATATTGTATTAAAAATACAAATTATTTTACTGGCTGTATATCAATTTCGGTATAAATATGTAACGGGAACATAAATTTTGGAGCAGTCATCATAGGAGCAATTCAATGTTTACGCAAATACCGATTTATTATAATGTCAAAAATATTTAGATAAAGTGCTGACATTTCTTCAGTGGTTATCCATAAAAAGACAATATCAACATCTCTAAATCAGTTTCAGCTGCTATTATTTTTTCTTCTCAAAATCATGTAAGTATATTTTTTTGTCTTTATTTTTTTTCTTTATTTTTAGTCGAACGATCATTTCATAGTTTAACTATTCCAAAACTTTTAAAAGGGTATCAAAATCGCTTCACTAGTTTCTAAATCAAGACGTACATCAATTTCATCTGTTTTCCTTGTCACTTTGCTCCCTTAACGTTAAGCGCAATGAATAAAAACTGAAGGTATAAATTACTATTCTATAAGTGGTAAGTAAAATATTCTAATCAATAAAAATTATAAACATATATTGCAATTCTTTAATTTCCACGCCGCGTTTCAGTATTGTGTATCTATTATTGAAAGGGTAACAAAATCACTTTAGTAGTTACTCAAGCAATCAGTACATCAATGTCCGTTGTTTTCTATGTCACTTTACTTCATTAACATTGAGCATAATGAATAAAATCTGAAAATATAAATTACTATTATGTAACTGGTAAGTAAAGTATTCTAATCAATAAAAATAAGAAAAAATATAATTTTTTTAACTTCCGTGCTGCGTTTTAGTATTGTATATATATTATTAAAAGGGTATCAAAATCACTTCAGTAGTTACTCAATCAAACAGTACATCAACAGACAGCTTATTTTATGTCAGTTTACTTCCTCAACGTTAAGCATAGTGAATAAAACTGAGGATATAAATTACTATTCAGTAACTGAAAAACATAAATTAATCTATTTTTGATTTTAATTATTTAAATGAAAAATGTGCATTTAAACTTTCATTAAATGAAACAATAATTATAATTTTATGTTATTTAGTTTCAGTATTTTATTTGGAAAGGATGTTTTTCTTTTTACCTTTAAGTATTATTATCATTAAACCCACATTGAGCATAACATTTCAGTTGGCAAAATAGAGAAATTTGTTTCAAGTTGGTAAATTTTTTAATCCCCCCCCCCACACACACACACTAAAAAATATCTGTAGTTATGCTTCTGGATTGTCCTTACGCGGTCCACTACTGATGCGTTTACCTTAACACGGCATTGAAGAAGATCGACTAGGAACATTCCTCAAGGGGACGTGCAGTAGAAATCTAGTCGGATGTACCAATCCCAAAACTTTCTTCTATATCATGCATATTAATACTTCAAAATTCGCTATAACACTGTCAAAATTAAATGGCAATATATGCCCCTAACGAGGATTCTAAATATATAATAGTTCTTGGGATATGACT
The DNA here is from genome assembly GCA_963932465.1 of Maratus speciosus. Taxonomy (NCBI): domain Eukaryota; kingdom Metazoa; phylum Arthropoda; class Arachnida; order Araneae; family Salticidae; genus Maratus; species Maratus speciosus. Next base: position 219,790,415 of record OZ010788.1, read on the forward strand.
ATAGCTGAAATCGTGCAAATCCAGCAAAATGCGCCCTATACCAAATGATGATTTATACCAAAACCTAATCAGCAACAACTTATGTCAACGTCTGACTGAATCTGAAGTTTGGAGAAAATCCGTGCATTAGTTCTTGAGATAGAGCTATGGTGCGAATTCTGAAAAATGCAGCATAGCAGCGCCACCTGTTGAGCGATTTGCACCAAAACATAAAGAGCACTAATTCATATAGAGGTATACCTGAATCTGAAGTTTGTTGAAAATCCAAGCATTAGTTCTTGAGATAGAACTATTGCAGAAATTGCAAAAATGCAGCATAGCAGCGCCACCTATTGAGCGATTTACACCAAAACATAAATAGCACTAAATCATATCCAGGTATATCTGATTCTGAAGTTTATTGAAAACCCAAGCATTACTTCTTGAGATAGATTGCGGAAATCGCCAAAAATGCAGCATAGCAGCTTCACCTATTGAGCGATTTACACCAAAATGTACAAAACGTCAATTCATGTCAAGGACTAACTGAATCTATAGTTTGATGAAAATCACTGCATTATTTCTTGAGCTATTGCAAAAATTGTGTAAATCCTGCAAAATGCAGCATAGCAGCGCCATCTGTTGGGCGATTTACAGCAAAAAGGTTACCAGCACCAATTCATATCAAAGAATAATTAAATCTGAAGTTTAGTGAAATTCCGTGCATCATTTCTTGAGATAGAGCTATTGCAAAAATCGTGTTAATCCTGCAAAATGCGCATAGCAGCGTCATCTGTTGGGCGATTTACACGAAAACGTTACCAGCACCAAATCATATCAAGGAATAATTAAATCTGAAGTTTGATGAAAATCCGTGCATTAAATCTTGAGATAGAGCTATTGCAAAAATCGTGTAAATCCTGCAAAATGCAGCATAGCAGCGTCATTTGTTAGGCGATTTACACCAAAACGTTACCAGCATCAACTTATATCAAGTAATAATTGAATCTGAAGTTTGATGAAAGTTTGTTAATTAGATCTTGAGATAGAGCTGTTGCAGAAATCGCGAAAAATGCAGCACAGCATTGCCTTCTGTTGGGCGATTTACACCAAAAACTAATCAGCACCAAGTTATATTAGTGACTAACTGAATGTAAATTTTATTAAATTCCGTGTATTAGTTTTTGAGATAGAGCGCCCATAAAATTTTGTCACATACATACACACAGAGAGACAGACAGACATTTTGTAAAAATATGCTTATCGGGATCTCTGACCCCTAAAACGTGTAAATCCGTCGAAAACCGAAAGTCGAAAATTTTCACGAATCCAATACTTTCTTCTCGTAAAGATAGAAAGAAGTAAAAAGAGAACATACCATACAATTTAATCAGCAAAGTTTTCAAAAGAAAAATGGACTAGCCATTTAATTGAAAATTATACCATCTTTCAATTTCTCCAAAAAATGGAATATTAGGGGGCCGTTCCCATATTGCTATTAGAAAAAAAAATAAATTTTTAAATTGTAACAACTAATTTTGAAATCATATTTGGATTTTTCAGAAAATTTTGCCCACGGATATTAAGCGAGAAGTTATTCGGTGAAGTAGTTTCGGAATTAAGCAGATGGAGTCCTATTGTTATACTTATTTTCAATAGTTACAGAAGAAACTAAAATGCGTATAGTTTTTTAATCAAAACTCAAAAATTACCTGACGGAAATAAATAAATTTTTAAATTCACGCATGTCAAGCTTCTAGAACTTCAGCTCTATTATATCGTTTTGAGGTTACATTGAATTATAATTTAGATGTTTATTTCATAATTTAAATATTTTGAAATTAAAATCATAAACAAATATTCATATAAGCTGTAAAACGTTTAACACATGTCGATATCTAGATGCTACCAAAATGTGCACCCAAAGTTTCAACTCATTGCACCAAGTAGCTTTTGAGTTATTTCAAAATAAAATTCAATTGATGACCGGATAAATTATAACTTAGATTTCAAAAGTGTAGTTTTTGAGTATGTTTTCGAAATCCTTATGATAATTTTGTAATCTCAGATAAATAAAAAAATACTTTTCCAAAATATTTTTAGTACATTTTAAAATAAAATGTATTTTTGCAAAGAAGTAGTGTCTAACTATCTCTAGTAGAAAGCATATATTTTTCACAAATGCAAAATTTTTTGTAACACACAGGGTGTCGACTAATGTCCGTTTTCCTAGCCTTTAATGTTTGGACATTAAGAATAGTAATTATAAAAACTGTGCCCAAGTGCCGGGTATTCAAGAAAGTTGTGAAAAAAAAAAGTTACTCAACGTCTTCATTCTAGTTTACATTTAAATAAAATTTAAAAGGAACATGGAAAAAGAGTGAAATTAACAGAAATGATTTTCAAAATAAATACAATCTGCACAAGAGACAGGATTTCAAAGTGTTATCAAATTCTACAAAACTTCTGTTCTGGAATATAGGGAAGCCTAGGTAGTTCAAATCTTGGTCAACAGGTGGTAATAAACAGATGGTACCTTTGCATTTAGAACGTGCTATGATGTGGTGTGCAACAGACGTAAAATATAAAATCAAAACATGCTCATCGTGTTATCTGTTACCGCTGTAAAATACTTGGAAAAAAGTTCGGAAAGAAAAGCAGAAGTTTGGAAAGAATACCAGAAGAAAAAACAAATCATCGAAACTCCCCGGTCAGTGTCTGACCACTTCTGTCGAATCTTCTTTCGCACTGCATGTGAGATAATTTTAGTGGGAACTAAGCGGGAAGTGTCTCTAGCTCTTTGTCTTTTAATTCAAAATTTTGCTGTTTGAATTCAAAAATTGGGCGAGATGTCCAAAAAATCTGTTGGTTCCTTATTATGAATTTTTAGATGTTTTAAATTTTTATGTTTTTTCCTTTATTTTTTGTTCATTTGACGATTTATTTCAAAATTGAAAATAGTAAATTGAGATTTATAAGAAATGTTTTGAAATGTTTTGATTTGGCCACAAGATGTATTATACTAAAGTTCAACTTGAGTTAAATATTTGTTTAGAATACGTTAAATACTAACTTCTTTTCTTTTTAAGTATTGAAATAGATAATAAATAATTTTGAATGTCTATTCAATTAAGCTGACATACATACTATTTTATAATATAAAAAAATATATCGGCTATTCTTGTGTTTTAACTTTATTATTACGTACTTTTGGTATTCTCCCTTCTGGCATTTTTTACTCGGAAGTTCTGGTGATATTTGGATACATTTTATGTCTCCCTAGACTAAAACAAAATAAATAAAAAAATAAACACCATGTATATTCATAAGAAAACAGAACCATAAGTCAATTATTAAGGTAAAAAAGAGTAAAGTAAAGTTATTTTTATTGGATAGTGGAAGTATTCCTACCTAATACAAAATGAAAATCCAATACTCTTTCATAAAAAAGGGAAATATAGAATGTTCTTTTAAAAAACATTATTGAGACTACTTTTAAGCATAGTTCTTTTGATCATGCTTTCAAAAGTAATGCGCTAAGTTTCAGCTCAAAATTTTAATGATGGATCTTCTAAAATGACACGTCTTCAAAGACACAATCGACGAAGAATTTTCACATTTATCAAAAGTACAATACGCGTCCACCAATTGCCTTCTCTGAATGGGTTTTAAATCTCTCTCACATTGTGGAAAATGATATATGAGTTCTGGGCGATGAAGTTTCGGCTTTACCTAATCTTTTAAAGTACTGATACTGGAGATATATTTGCATTTGTAAATTCATTGTGCATGTGAGAAAATCATGAAATTACGACTGAATCTGAAATAAATGAAATTTCTTAAAACCTTTATTAAAAAACATACATTTCAAGTTATTTGGCGTAAGTTAAATAGTAATATAATTCAAATAGATTTCTGTTTGTGAAATAATAAATATATCGAAATAAAAAATATTGAATTCTGTTTTCTATTTTACTTCAATTTATGTATTACATTATTATACATAATTTTATTGTCTATACAATACTTCATTTTTTACAATCATGAATTTAATTTAGTTCTGTATAGTTTACTATAGAAAGATCAATAAATATTTATATGCACACATATATATAATGTATATGCTCTATAATTATATAAGCAGCCTACGTATGTATACAAGACGATCTTATCCTACAGACTGGCTGCCTTTGAATTGTTTATACTCGTAATAATAAAATTTGGCTACGCTGACTTCTAAAACATAAAGCAAGAAGTTGTCGCTGTCTGTGCGGGCTTATTGACTTACCTATTAACCCATCAGTTACGACATGGGATTTACCAGACAATTTTCTGTTTTAAAACTGGTTTTAGTTCTACACCCTCTAAATAATACAAATGTATACAATTTTAATTATTTCATTATCTTAATATTAGAGTGTCACAAGCTTTAGTGCCCATTATACATTTGATTAGCAATTCAATGACAATTTCCATGCAATTTTTTAAAACCATTCTGCTAATGATAATTGCAAAGAAAATGTATGTACAGTAGAGTGGAACTAAAAAACGAAGCTTCGAATTTTATATTCTACTAGTGATTATGTTTTTCGTTTTTAACTTCATAAAAAGAAAATATTTTTCTTATTTGTTCCTCAAAGCGTCTGATTTTCCCTAAAAAACGAATAAAAGCCAATAATTGCATGCATGAAAAGTGTTTTAAGCTTATTGTTAAATTTATATTTTGCAAAATTCAATTAATGAAGTATGAATGTCCTGTAATAAAGAGAATAATATAGTTTGAGTGCCATGGAAAAGATGAACCCACTTTTATATGACTTTTGTAGAAACCAGCGTAGTGGGCGTCAGCTTTTATTGTCTCTGATTCATTTGGCTGCGACTCGTAACAAGTTAGTTCGATTTAGCGTGCGTTGACAGTTTCTCTGATTATTTTTCAATAAACAGTCGGTGTCAAATGTGAAAATGTGTGATAACGTGCCTAAATCTAGAAAATTGTTGAAGTATCTTGTATTTTGCGAACCAAAACAATTATCATTAGACTGTCACCTTTAGCGAACATATGAAGATGTTATGAAACATTATTTATGCGTTCAATTTAACTTCAAATCTGATAGCTGGAATCTGGAACACTGTTTCTGAAATATCTAAAGCTGTTGCTGATACAATTAAAAGTGTATTGTTGAGACCCTCAATTCCAACGGTTTATGATACACAAATAATAAAAAATGATTAAAGACTATCGTGAGAAATGCCAAAATTTGAAGAAAAATATTACGATTAGAAAGAATAATCCGACATCCAATATAAAATTGCAAAATGTTAGGTAGTCGTGCAAAAAACTTTTTTTGTGTAAATTCACTAAATTTTGTCGTATATCAGAACAAGAACGTCACTTTCTCAAAGACCAAAGAGAGTTCGGGTTATGGCAATCGGATCAATAGATATAAAAACTACAAAAAAATGTGTAGCAAGACTGTAAAAGTAAATATCAAGGAAAGAAAAAGTTATTTTAAAAACAAAAAGATGATGCTTTGATTGGATGTTTAACCAAATGAAGAAAATAGTTCATAAGGAAATAGTTCAATCGGTAGTTATTCTAAACCTGAATTTGACAATCAATAAGGTGAAAGAACTGCAGTATTACATTGGGTGAAACAGAACCGCCATCAATTTAGGACACAAATCTGGAGTTATCAAAACATTGGAAGCAAGACTGTAAAAACTTTACAATGGATAATTAGTTTATTACATGCAAATGAATTTTTTTAGATGTCTATTTAAACATCTTGCTGGAAAAACTACGGGTAATAAAGAACTTTCAGGACCAATAGGAAAGCAACTTGAAAAAATGCAAACATATTGAAATTATAGACTATAAAAAATGTATCCTGTCTTGACGGAATGATTGGATGAAGAACATATAAAAAGTATAAACAGGGGAAACACCTGAATTATTATGAATTTTCCTTGTCATATTCAAACAGTGGAAACGTGTGTCAAAATTGTCTCGAGAGCTGTGTCAACCGTCTTTAGATATTAAGCAAGAGATGGCCTTTATCTTGGGAAAGTTGAATTCCCTCAATGTAATGACAAAGTTTGCCTAAGAAGGATTATAAGTCAGAAGGTTGAATATCCAATTGAATTAATCCATAACAAAGCGAGGTAGGAGGTTGGAAGTCGATATTTAGCCACCTCCTCGTGATGACTTCTGGGTAGTATTTGATTAATATAAGCAGATATGAGCTAACAGCTAGTTGTTTACATTAAGTTACTTTACACTGAAATTTCAAAACTTTGACGTTCTTGAGGAACCGGAAAACAAATTAATTAAAAAAAAAATCTTTTCAGCCAATAGTTTAGACATCCAAAAATGAAAAAAGTTTTCACTATTACACATTAAAACAAAAAAGTTTTTTTTTTTTTTTTACCCTATACTTAAGTTCCACCCTAATGTACTCGCTTTTAAAAAAAAATAGTAAACAAAAACACAAAACTTAAGTGAGACGGAGTATCGTGAATCAAATAGCACAAATAAATTTGTAATGTTATAAACAGCATCTGATTATGACCCTAAGTGATGGATATATATAATGTTCTTAAAAAAATTAATTACCTGAACTGATCAATTAAAAAAATCATTTTGGAGTAAAAAAGGAGGCGCACACTGGAGGTTGATTTAAATTTGGAGGTTTGAATGAAATGTTGTGATTAAACGAATATATATACAAGCGTGATTTTCCGGGGTGCTTACAGCGTGTCCATAAATTACTTCTCGGTGTTTATATGCATCATAATTTTTTATTTAAGAACATGATAAAAAATAATATTACATAATCCTAAAATACATCTTTTCTCCCAAAAATCCAAAAATCTTCAAAAGATTCCAGAGTAACACTTTAACTCAAACCATTCCTCTAAAAACTCAGAATTCTCCAAATTTGGAAAAATATACTCCATCTGACAACATCATATTGCTTTTAAATTACATGTATCTGAGATAGGCGAAAAAAAAGATGCTTACTATTTTATTTTTGGAATGTCACCATTTTAAACTAGTGATGTCTTTCGTTTTAATTGTAAATGTCTCTCATTAAACAAAATAAATATTACAATTCAAAATTAGTGTTACAAATACCAAACATAAAAGTTGGAAAGAAATTCGACCAAATTGAATAAATCGGTGCCAACTTACCTGTAAAAAACGCACGAAATTATGATTAAAACGAATTTTTGTTTCCAGATTTTTCTCGGTCTTTTTACAGATACTCTAGATAATTGTAAAATTCACTTGTTTAAATCAATAGTTGTACATTTGTTTTGCCAGTGAGCTATGTACAGATTTCTGGAATATATATTTCTGGTTTAATGAAAGCTACAGAGCTGGGATTGGAAGATTAAAGGCAGTGATTTTACATGAAAAATAGTTACAAAACCAAAAAAAAAAAAAAAAAAAAAAAAAAAAAAACGGACGCCGGCTTGGAAATTTTGGACGTTTTTCCATATATATAAAAGAATACTAAATTCAATTAATAAGAATACAATTTTGAGTATTGTACGTCATGAACATTTGTGCATAAATAACAAAACAGCATTGTGAGTATAAATAAAATAATAAATGTTCATTTTTGTATACAAATGTAAGAATAAACATAGATACTTGTACATCAATTGATTGATTGATTTAAATGGGAACATATTGATTTAAATGAAAAAAATCCGCAGTGACTGTACTGGACTTTACGAAAACTTTTTACCAACCTTTTAACCATCGGTTATCCCTTCACTTTCAAAGTTGACCGGAACGTTAGCAATGCGGAAAATTCCATCAAAAAAATTGAAATAAATTTAATCTAGACAATTTTAAGGGGTGTGTTTTTCGGGTGCCCCGGTTCGTTTAATACGTCAAACGACCGCAGCGGCTTCGAGATCCTTATAGATTGTGCAAACATTCAATAAATAGATATATGAAAATAAATAAAAACTTAGATCATAATTTTAAAATGTTTCCACTTGTGAATATGATTTCACATTCTAATTAAAACGTCTCTTTCATCCATAAAACTTCAATCCTTTTCCAAAATTGTCACGAAATTTTCAAAGCGTTTTTATTTGATCCGTTCTGTAATTAAGACCTGTTAATCAAAATAATTATCGAAGTTTAATTTACATAGCTATGCTAATAAGGCTTATTATGTGTGTTAAATATACATATTTCGCGTTTGTTTTCAACTTCCTGTAAAACTTAACTCTCTCTCCCAATTGCCCATATATATTTTATCATATTAATAAAAATCGTTCAATTTTCCCTCAGTTTTTATAAAAGGATTGGGCTACTAAATTACGTAACTTTCTTGTGGAACATGATTGTTATATAAAAATAAGATGTACATGAATAAAAAAAAATATTAAATTAAATAATCCACATAAAAGAGAAAATACTTATTGAGAGGTTTTTGTCATAAAATGGGTGCAAAATGGTGTCAAATCTTTTGGGCCGATTTGTATTAAAGTAAATACAGATCTTCAAATAGTGGCCTGCAATATATTCACAAAATATAAGCTCAATCGAAAGCACGGTTTGTGTGTTCGAGCATACACACGCTAAACATACCGACATGGAAGTATAAAATGGACTCTGGGGACAAGAAACCGTTATTAAAACGCTGATATACACGTACACATACATCCATGCAATAGCGAAAGCTGATTTAACTAACCTGAAAATGTAAAAATAGACCAATGTTTCTATAAGTGGTTTTCCATCATGATTTCAATACTTTCCTTACTCTATATGGTTACTAAATTAATTAATGTAAACTGTTCTGCTTGGAGAAGATTCCTCGAGATATAATTCCTAATGCATCTTCTAGGGCAATGAATTAATGTAAGTGCATTTCTTATTTTCAGGGAAATAGTGTACGTATAGCATGTTAACTGTGTTATTGGTATTGTTTAAATTTAGGAGAATGATCATTTTGAATGTCTGTGAAAGCTGAAAATTTTAAAAGCTTTTCAACATGACATGAGTTACAATCTATATTTTCTTCTTTATTATTTCTTTTAATTATTTTAAACTATTCTAATATTCACAAAATACGCAACATGAACTTTAAAAAGCTTACAGTTTTATTTAAAAGGCAACAGAGATAATCATAACATAGATGTTACACGTTAAAAATATACATTTTATTTAATTTTTTTTAATGCTTTCGGCCTAAAATCCGGCTGTCATTGTTAGAGAATATTTTTTATTATTACTCGCTGTTCCATTCATTCAAATACGTCTCTTCGTTTGAAATGTGAGAGTCTATTATTATTAGGTAGCTGATAATAAAAGTAGCAATGACTTGGATTGAACGTATGTAGAGAAAAAATTTAACTGCCGCTCAATTTATTTTCAATACGTAACTTTGTTCCATACGTCACTTTGATTTTAAATGTATAACTGGACAGTAGTAGAGGTAGCAGTGTTTCGCATTAAAGTTACATACAGGAAAATATTTACCGTATATACTCGCGTATAAGTCGACACCCTAACTTTCGAATGCAATATCTGCAAAAAATCAGAAACCTACGTATAAGTCGAACACTACTTTTTTACTTCAATTTTGCACAAAATCAAACCAAAAATTTCACTTGCTAATGCGAAAAAGTAGTAAGTAAACAAAAACGAGTCATTGAAATTTTTTATGATAAATTATTATTATTTGTAATATTTTATATAATATTTTATGATTCAAACACATAAAAAGCCATAATTTTGCAGTAATCCAGGTTTTTTTTTTTTTTTTTTTTTTTTTTTTTTTTTTTATAATTGACTCGCATTTAAGTCGACCCCCATTCCAATTAGCTTGTCAAAAATTGTCAGAAATTTCTGGACTTATACGCGATTATATGCAGTATTCATTTTAATGCGTCATTTTGCTCATATACGTCACTTCGTTACGTCCATTACAACCGTAGTGTCGCATTTGAATGAATGGAACAGCAATTAATAATAAAAATATTCTCTGATGATGGCTCCGGGGTTGCAGGCCAAAACTAGAAAAAAATTTAAGTAAAATGTACATTTTTTACTTGCAATATCTATATTATTATTTTTTGTCGCTTTTTAAGTAAAACGGTGATTATTTTAAAGTTCATATTACTTGCTTTGTGATTGAATCAAGGTGTAATATTGCATTTTGCCTTATGATTTTATATATTCTAATAGTATTTGTAAGAATAAATGTTCATATTGTTTTTACATGTTTAAATGGTGTGCCACAAAATAGATAAATATAGTTATTGAAAATTTTCGAAGATAAGTACAAACGTTCAGTTTTATTCTTATTATATGCCGTCTCAATAATATTTCTGTATATAGAGTTTTAAAAAAATCACATGATATTTTTTCCTAAGAACTTCTTTAAATAGGAGTGATAATAACTGTTCATATATACAGCGCATCTTTTGAGAAAACAAAGTACGTAGGTAAAAAAAAAAAAAAACCTTCTAGGGAACTCGAGACTATAAATAGTGATGATAACTCCAACCTGAATTAAATGAAACAGGATAGATTTTAACGCGAAATAGAGGCACAGAGTGATGGAACAGTGGCGCAGCAGTTATGCGATTGTCACCACTAAATTTTAATTGTATTCATCGACTTAAATAATTTCAGAAATTTAGTCCTGAAATATGACGAAGAATACAATTAAAATTTAGCGGTGTCATTCGATTCTCTGATGCTAAACTGTTCCATCACTGGACGTGAGATGTGGGGACGAAGAATACTTCAGTACAACAGAGTTTTTCCAAACAATGCATATCTGTGATCTGCAGTTCTTCGTGTTCGTCTAAAGCATAAATGATGTTTGAACAACAGAGTGAGGATATCAAATTCTGTCAGAGTTTGGAAAAATTGCCAACAGAAACACTTTACAAGTAGCAGCAGACTTACGGTAAAAAAAAAAAAAAAAAAAAACATATGTATATAAAGTCAAATAACCTTTGACGTTTTATTTAAAAAAAAACAAAAGTCCTCTGTCATATTGACTTTAGTGTGTAATATAAATAACATGTTTATGTCTATGTTACATGTTTTGTTCTATTATGGTCAATTTTATTATTGTTAAATAAAATGTTTCATTATTTTAATTTTTTCTGTATTTACTTCCATATTTCAATTTCAGAAGGGGAAAAAAGTTAAGGAAATGAAAACATCAATTAGTTTCATTATATTCTAAAACAAATGCGGATTTTTCACAAACAATAATGTGTTGAAGCGACAACATCGTTCATTTTTAAACATATGATTTTTAGTAGAAATAATGTCTGTTTCGGTGAGTTCTGCCAAATACTGTGATTTTCTTTTCGAATCACGTAACATATTCGATTCGCTAATTGAATCATTTTAGTTTTTCAAAGAATTTTTTAATTACTAGTTTCACAAATGAGCTACAACTTTTATAATTCAGTACGAGCAACATACATTTCGCAAACTATATGACATAATTACATAATCAACTTTTTTTATAGAAATAAATTGAGGAAACACTTTGTATGTCAACGTATATATATGATTAAATTAAAAATGGAAGGAGCTGAAAGTCCAAATCTGAAAAATGAGATTATATATTATACCTGAAAATTATATATATATATTAAGAATTCTATTGCCAGTTTTGAGATCTGTGGATGAATATGGATTTTTGGTGTTAATTTCATCTCAAAGTATTCCATATTTTAGGAGATATCGCCATGAAACATGATCAGTTGTTTAATCAGTCGTTTCATAGAATCGTTACATAAATTCGTTTCAATTCAGTCGTTTCATAATATCCGTTTCATTAGGATTTTACATATATAGGGTATATATATATATAAATATATATATATAAAATGCTGTAAAATAAAATTACGCTGTATATATATACATATATTCGAGGGTGGGTTTAAAAAAAGGTTTCAAGAGGCAGCATTTGAAAATTAATTATCGTCGAGGCATTATTTTTCACCATATTTGGTACAAATGGCGCTAGTTGTATTACTGCGGCTGTGCTGGCGGGTATTGTAAGTTTGCAGACGCGTCAAAGCGATTAAAATGACAAGACTTTTTTAAAGTGGTCTCGCTTGCGTCACTTTGACAAGGTTACCTCAAGCCTGACATGTTGAATGATGGTGCCATATTCCTGCATGACAATTCCAGGCCCATACTGCTCGCCAAGTCTAAGAATTGCTCCAAAAGTTCAAGTAGGAAGTCTGGAGCAACCCCATAGAGTAAAAATTTCGCATTCGGTGACTATTTCCTTTTTTTCGAAATTGAAAGAGCATTTACTTGGTACGAAGTTCATTGATGTGACATTGATGTGTTCTTCAGACATTGGTGTGAAAACGGCTGACTAGAACTGGCTCAATGGATAGGGACGTTATTTCTACAAATCCTGGTTAAATAAGTTGGTCTTGCGTTCAGATAATTGCCTAAATAGGTTTGGTGATTATGCGGTGAAGTGATCTTAAAGTATGCCTCCTAATTCCGTTTTGTATTTTCTGTTTATTGTTAACCCTTGTAAAATTTTTTGGACCCATCCTCGTAATAACTCCATTTATATACTTCTTATACAACTATTGTAATACATATATTTTTTTCATATAAAACATTCATTCTTAAACATACTTTCAAAAATTACAAAAAGCACAGATATTTTTTTCTCATAAAATCGTTTATTTTCTATTTAGTAATGCTGTATTTGTTTTTTATAAAATGTTATTTTAACAAACTTTTTATTTTTATAGATTTTATTTAGTGTTTAGATATTTTTTTTTTTTTGTTATGTCTTCTCAATAGAATCCCATATATTTCAGATTTCTATTTTAACAGAATATATATTTATTTTTTCTTTTTTCTTTATTGTTTTAATTGTATACCCATAAAAGCCAATATAGTCCAAGACAATATCTGTAATGGATAAAACAATACCAATGATAATACATTTAAATTTTATTAATATAAAACCACGGATAATTAAATACCTTCATAAAAAATATGGTTTATTTATTCCATATAAGTTCTTTGTTTAAGTAAGCTAATAAGTAACTGCTTTATCAGTTTGCTTAATAAAATAATCCTCTTGCGTAAAATTAGATTAAAATTTTAGCGAGGCCTTACAAAGAGTTTTATTCTAGCATTTTTCTGTACGGCAAGAATATAAGTCAATGTCCACTTATTAATCTATTGTAGTGCATAATTAATTCAATAATTCTTAATAGGGTTAAATCTGGCATCATTAAATTTATTTTTCCGAGTTCCAAAATTGAGTAAGTATACTGCACCGAAAAACGAAAATGTATGCAAGTAAAATTATGTAAAGTTTTACTAAATTTTTGTTTTACATATAAGTTGTTGTACTCTTACTCTATGGTATGTAGCATCATTTATCCAACGTGGAAAAATAGTTCGTTTACAAATTAAAATCTCATGTTAAAATAGACAAAACAACTCGAATGTCACCAGCAAGCGTTAGCGCATCCGCTATTAATATTTATGTTTTACAGTACATAAAAATATTGAGATTACTCAACAAGGTATATTTTGCTGTGTTCTGTCCCATGGTTATTCAACGCGGCGCCCTCTATCGCCATGGCGCTCTTTGCTGGATTTTATGGCACCCTATCGAATATTTCCTGCGCTAGATTTTTTTTTTCAAATAAAAATCCATTCTAATAGATGCTTCTTTAAAATCATTAGTGTTCCACATCAATTTTATGGAGTTAAATTTTCAGCTTCTTTTTCGACAAAATATTTTTATACGCTACTTTCTTAGTGAATTGTTCTAAATTATTTTTCTTTAAACTTTCTTTCCGCAATTATTTTCACATAAAGCTATAAATAGTAGGGGGCATTATGGCTAACATTGCGAGGTGTTGGTGCATCTTATAATACGTCTGCATAACTTTACTCCCTACGAGTGTTGTCAATAGGGTCTCATTTGTTTTCAGAAAATCCGAATTCATACGAAAATTCTGAATTTTTACTTTTTTTAATGACAGGGATTTTTTTGATTACTTAAAATTAAAAAAAAAAAAATTTCGGAATTTCCTAACAATAAATCAGGCCAAACTGACAGCCATGCCTCCTGCTATAGTGAGATGCTAGGGAACTACATTTCCAGACAAGTGAATAATTGCGCCATTTAATGTTTTCCGCTATATGAGGTGTGTACGCGGTTACTAAACGTTTGGACAGCCCTGTTCTATACTTAACCCTTACTTTTTTCTTAATTTGCTTTACCAACATTTCCAGTTAATAAAAAACTGTACAGCTTTTAAGACTTTTAGGAAGACTTGCATAATGCGTTAGGCATTATCTGTTCGATGTTTCTATTCTATCCACAAACTGTTTATCCATATTCGCTGAATCAGCGAGAAATAAATCGTATGCTTCATGTTTTTTGAAAAGTGTTTATAAAATTAATATGTTTGCGATCTGCTTGCTTGTCAGTCTGTCATCTGTTTGTCCTGCTATAATTATCGTAAATATACCCAGATTACCATGAACTTTTTATGTGTTATTGCGGTTTACTATATAGTATTATTTCTTGAAAATTAAATGTGTTGCATTTATAGTTTGTTTACAAGAACACACAAAAACAATTTCATTAAATTATGTTGTATGGAAAAAACCGTTTACGCTGTTTTTAATGAATGTTAGCATATTTCAAATAAAATGACATCGATATGAATTACTGAGTTGGACTACAATATGTTTACTCATTTGTAACTCGTTTGCAAATATCCATAGAAGAAATCATTTCATCATGATTCATGTTGAAAAATAGTTTGCAGTGTATTTTAATGTTGGTATGATAATTCCAACACAATAAATTCATTGAAGTGCATTGGAGCATTTTACCTCAGGTTATGGAGTGTATAGCATTTATCTTTTATTTGCAGAGATATACGAAAGAACTCAGTTACAGGACTGACAAAAATGTATAATTGCTGGAAGTACATTTCCCGCTGTGGTAAAGAGTGGGATTTACGGACATTTTTAAACTTACCTAACTTAGTATATTAGATGCTGTATATAAATACTACATACAGATCATATACAGGTCTTTCTGGATTTATGGCGCATTTTTAAACTTATCTAACTTTGGGTGTATTAAATGGTGTGTATAAATTTTACACATAAGTCACATACAAGGCTGCATGACACAATTCGCCCTCATTATGGACAGCAACTGATGAAAAAGGATTTTTAAGTGCTTTTTTAAATTACTTACTTCGATATCTCCTTTAATTCTAGTAAAAAAATGAAATTTTCTTAATAAATTTCTGTTTGTGTTGGAAAGTGTTTAATAATGATCTATGCAGAGTGCATGATTTTTAGTTCTTCTCTTTAGTTAGAATTGTTTGAGTGATTTACTTACATTGTTAGTATAAATTGCACTTTTTTGTTTAGACTGTTGGATGTTGGTCTTCAACTAACTAATCATATAAAGATTGTTTTATGATGTGTCTTCCTTAATGATTTGCATTAAAACTTTACCGCTATTAGCGTTCTCAGAGACCGCTTCTTTTTTTCAATTTTCACAATTTAATTTGTGGTTTTCAGATTAACTTAGATATTAATGAAATTGTACTTTGTTTGAAGCTTTGGTAAATGTGTGATTAATGTGTTAAGCAATGTGTGAATTTTAATTATAATAATCCTGCATATAAAGTCTAGTGAATATCACTAAAAGAGGCGAATTTTCCACTGTCCATTTTCAAATTTCACTGTAATAACTGCGCCATATTTCAGAATGTATTTACAATTATATTCAATAATACCGACTCTTTTTTAACGAAATGTAACAATATCATTAAAAGAGGTAAGTGTATATCATTCAAATCCAAATAATTCCTGTAATAACTGCACCAAAATTAAAAAAATAATTACAATTGCATACGATGACACTGACCGGAATATAAATAAATAACAGCATTTAAAGTACTAAAACTAGTACCAAAAGGTACCGAAACTAGTTTGCAACAAAATATAAAGTGTTTTCGGGCTTTAAACGTTGTTTTTTATTTATTTATATTGCACTGTGCCGAATAGATTCTTATTGTAACTTACCAAACTACTCTATACATATCTACCACTTTTCCTGATAGCATCGCATTGCACATAAAAGATAAATCTGTTGAAAATTTCGTTCAAATATCTACATAATTGTACAGTTAAGAGCAAAAACTTGTGTTTGAATTTAAGACAGATACTTTGCCTTTTTGGTAGAATAAATATATATTATTCTGTATCACTATACACAATTTGTGTACCGATACAATTTTTGTATAACTATACACAAATTGTTAGATTAGATGCTTTATGCTTAGATTGTTTAGAAAGTTTTTTGTTTGAAATTCTATGCACCAGATGCACAAATAATGCATACCTGGTAATAATAAATATTAATAATGAATAAAATATGGATGCTAATAATAAGGTATAAAATCTTGGATCCCTAAGTGCAAATTGTTTGTTTACATGAATTTTGTTTAGATTGTTTACAAAAAAAATGTTTGTTTGGATGTTTGTCTTTCTAACACCTCTTACTCTTTTGACAGTGAGTTCTGATAAATCTTGTACATTTTATGGACATCAGCATTACAATAATTCTTTATGTTCGTGTCTTTCAAACATCATGAGATGTTCTTTCTTAAAAATCCAAAAAAATCTCTAAATTGATAACATATTTTAAGAATATTAATATACGATTTAATGATAGTTTTTAAATACATGGATTTCACAGAATGATAACCATGAACATAAATTCATTCATTTACAGATTTAAATTGAATAAAAAGAATATATTAAAATATCATGCATATGAAAGTCAACATGTATTATTAAAAACATTGTCTAATTACCCATAGCATTTCATTATGCTGAAATAAGCATAAAAAATCCCTGCCAACTCGGCCTAGAGGCGGAGGTAGATTTCGAAGTTAAGCACTAATTTCACCAACAAAATCTAAATCATGATTCGAGATAAACCCTATTTAACAATTTTATCTGGCTTCTTTTAACGAGTTTTTAATTTCATTTTCCTGTAAGAAATGGTTTTATCAGATTCATTATCATACGATGATTTTTTCTTCAACTCCCATTTTTTTTATTTGTTTTTGCTGTAAGAGTTGATCCTATGGAAAACTTGTCAATATAAAAGTAGCAGATAATATTAAGAAGATTTAGAATAAATGTATGCGGTATGATATCTTGGGAATTGACGAAGTTATGAATTTGTTTCTTCTTCAGCGTCCACCCCCCTTTTTGTAATTTAATTTTTTTTCTGCTGTAAGAGTTTGTCTTATCAAAACTTTGTCAGTATGAAAGTTGTATGTAATATTAAAAAGATTTATAATAAATATTAGTGGATTTGATATCTTGAGAATTGACGAAGTTATAATTTTTCTTAATTAATTTTATCAAATATCTGTCATACATAAATACTTGGCCCTTTTCCTAAAAGTAATAATAACTTTAAACTGATTTTATATGTATTATAATTAACAGGTTATGGTTTTTTTCTGTTTTCACAAAACCCCTCCCCATTTCCATTCCCTTGATCCAATTTTGGCCATTAACGAACTAGAACGATATTTTTTTCTCTTGATTTTATGTGTCAGTTTGGAAGAGATTTGTGCAGAATTATGGAAGTTATCGTGTCCATAAGTATGTGATATATATATATATATATATATAGATAGATAGATAGATAGATATAAAGTTTTTAACTGTGCGTGGCTTCGCGTTCTATGGATCATGATCGGCGTAGATCTGCAAAAAGTTTTAAGAAATTCCAATATAGAGAATTTAATAGGTAATATTTCTTACGAAATTTACCTAAAAAGAGTAATACTAATTTTCCTGCTTTCATTTATTTTATACTTTAATGGCCTTTATTATCCATTAACTGACATTAATTCAATTAAGTTTTTTTATATTAAATAAAGCTGCTATCTCTAAAATAATACGTAATTTTCTGCTGATAAATTATTACATGTGCAGGTAGCGTTATGTAAAAAAACTACGGTGAAATTTGCCTTTATCACTAGTGCTTTATTACTGCGTTCTTCAACTTATTTAATAGCGAAATCTAATTTCCCTGCTTTTATTTATTTTATACTTTAAGGACCTTTATTATTCATTAAGTGATGTTAATTCAATTAAAAATTTTTTTTCTTAAATACAGCTGCTATCGCCAAAACAATGCGTAATTTTCTGCTAATAAATTATTACGAGTGCAGGTTGCAGTATGTAAAAACGACTCCGGTGAAATAAGTCTTTATCACTAGTATTTCATTACTGAATTCTCCAACTTATTTAATAACAAAAATCAATGATGAGCTATGGCGAATATTAAGATTAAAGTTTACTGATTACACAAAATCAGTAACACAGTTTTAAAAGACTTCTTTAATTAAATCTGGATTTTCATTGCCCACCCTGTATATATATTTTCTTTAAAAAGAACAAAAATATTCTATTGTAAAATGTAGATTATTTAATAATTTTAAATGTATTTTATAGTTTAACGAAGTACTAACAAAAAGTTTTCACGTAAAATAAATTCTATTTAGCTATGCACTGTGAAAAGCAATATAAAACATAAATAGTTCACTTCCGGACAAAATTTCCATTTCTACAATTTCCATAAGTCAAACGAAAATATTTTCATAGAGCGTAGCGAATACTTTCGACATTTCTTGACTATTTGTATCTCCTTTGGACCCTCAGAGAATGAAAGTCTTTGCAGGAAGTTTTATTGATGAATCGAGGAGTTTCTTCTGGAATTCCCTTTGCAAACATTTGAAGCTGTCGAAATTCTGAACAAGCAAAATTCTTTTTTTTTCGCCTCAAGGCAGGGAAACAAAAGTAGGTGGTGATTTAAAAGATTTAAATTGTAAATAAAATTGTGTGTTATGTTTGTACTGCCCATAAGCAATAAAACAAAGCTAATTCGGTTGACGATTCAGTAAATAGTATGTACTGCATATCTTAAAATATATAGAATATATAGATAAAATGAAATGGAATATTAGAAATTTGTAATATTTTCATACAAAATAATAATTTGAACATATTTGAACAAATAATAAAAAAGAAAGATTTAAAAAAGTGAAGAAAACCGTGTCTAATAGTTGCTTTTATAAATTAAAAGTTATCATTATTTAATTTAAATTTTAGTGCTTATTTATTAAAATATTAACAAACTGATTGTTTTCTATGTAACGCGTTTATTGTCTAAAAGTGTTGGCTCCAATATTTTAGCGTAATTCACATTATGACCTATAGAGAATTTGATTCTGAATGAATTGGATCCAAATCCATTATTTTATTTAAGGTATGTTGACGATATTTTCATTGTATGCGGTCATGACCGTCCAGTCATCAAGTGCGGTCATGATTCCTTTTTAACAATTAACAAAATTGATAATAATATTAAGTGTACTTTAGAAATACAGAGAAATTCTGCTTTTGCATTTTTGGATGTTCTCATTATAAAGAAGGATTTGGAATTTACCCAATCAGTTTATATGAAACCGGTTATGTTAAACTCGATTTTCAAGTTTAATGCATCCCATCCATTTAATTATCGTATCGCTACTTTCAAGTCTTTTGTAAAAAGAGCATTTTTTGGTATGTTCTGACACTCAGCTGAATAATAAAATAGACTTTTTTCAAAGGAATTGCGAATGATCTTTGTTCCCTTATTCAGCATATTAACAGAATCATCATAAAGTTTAAAAGACCTTTGGCTGAACATAGAGGCGTAGACACAACGACAATGTTTCAAAAGTTTCAGTATGTTCCTATCATGTTTGAAAAGCTCCGATAATTTAAAAATAGTTTTAATATAACTCTCATAGCTATCCCGCTCTCCTAGTTTAACGGATTTACTCGTTGAACATTTGGACGCAACTCAGAAGATAGGGCCGGCATATATGAAATCCCCATTACACTCGAAGACAATAGCAAGAAATATTATTTAGGTATGACCGAGAGAAAGTTTGTGGAAAGGTTAAAAAAGTATTCCAATGCTATAACGAATCAAAAACCCTCTACTGCTATGTCAAGATTTTACATTAATAATTATACGAGGGTTGAAACTTTAATAGCATAAACTATTTATTAACATATGATACAAAATAGATACATGTTACAATGTTTTACTGTTTTTTCAGTGTTTTCACTAGTATTGTGTACAACCCGCTGACATCTAAATGAAAGTCGTAGTATACATTATCTGTTGTGTTGAAAGTTCTAATGAAGTGGTCTACTGCTTGTCGAATCTCTGGAACAGTTCTGCAGCGAATGCCACGTACTGTTTCCTTCGTTTCGCGAATCAATACGAAGTCACAAGGACATAAATCCTGTGATTATTGTGGATGGTAAAGCCGTTCCCAGCCTCATTCACCGAACAAATCAGCCACAACTTGCACTGTATGCTGCAGAGCATCATCGTGCAAAATGATGGGTGAATTCTTCAAAATCTGTCACCTCTTATTTATCAAAGCTAGTCACAGTTTGTGTTCCCAAAATGATCGTTAATAGTGCGCAATGACGGTTTGGTGTGGAGGAGCGTAATGCGTGAGGATAATACTATTATTTTCGTACACGAGAATCAACATAACGTTCACATTGTTGGGCTTCTAACGAACTTTCACTCTTCGTAATGACCCATAGTGACGCCATTTGTTAGATTGACGTTACAGTTGTGGCTCATTCGATTTGACCGATATCTCATCCAATGTAATGATACCGAGGAAGAAAGCTTTCCCTCGCTCTCATAGCGCTCCAAACGGTTACGAGCAGCATTGTATCATAAACATTTCTGCATTTCAGTGAAATCATGCGGACACATCAGGATGCAATATTTTCCATGCGCAGGCGTTCTTTCAGAATGCGAAGCACAATAGTATGCTCAAAAAAGCCATCTTTGACATGCTCACGAATCGTATGGCGTCGATCAATGTTCATTAACGCTGCAAAAGTATGCACTTCTTCACTGACACTAGGTCGACCCGGTCGACGCATGTCTGCCACATTTTGACGTTCTTCGTTGAAGGTTCTTACCTACCGTGCGCCATTGTTCTTTAAAGCATCGCAGATTCATAGTAAGGCTCTTGAAGATCTTGTTGACACAGCCATGCTGTAAAACATCTGACACATTCAAACTTTATCCAACTCAGTTGTTCTTGTTTCGAAAATATCGTGACAACACTATGTAAGATCGAAATCTAACAATAGGCTCTGTAGGTGGTGGAATGTGGGAAGGGAGGGTTCATATGTTCCGGGGTACGGTGGCTATCAAATTGGCATGTGCCATCAGTGACATCATTAGGTTCCGTCTCATGGCGTCCCTAAAGAGGTGTTGCCACTTAAAGTTTCAACCCTCGTATTTGCTATATTAATTTTGAGAGTGTTAGAATTATTTTTCCAGGTAATGCCACACTTAAGAATTTAATTAGAGAATCAATAGAAGTTTTATTAATAAATGATGGAGTCTGTAGTGACAATATGCCATACACTATTCCTGAACTTTGTATAAATATCCAGAGAAACACTTAAGTTTGTGTTCGGTAGTTAATTTCTCTTTTCACATATAGATGGAGAAGGGTCCACTGGGACTTTTATTAGACTTGGGCTATTTGTGGATTTATTCTCAAGTTCTTAATTTAGCTATTGATTATCTATAGCGCAATGGTCCAAAATTATTTATTGGTTTGACTGTTTAAGCACAATTGATGAAGAAAACAAGGGATGGACATTGCAAATATGAGAATTGCATGCTCTATCCATTTAGTTTATAAAATTTCTTCTAAAAATGCTTTAAAAATTATTCTTTGTTAAGAAAAATGTATATTTTCAGTTATGAAAACACTTAAGTATTTTATCAATATTGGGTTTTCTACATGTAGACTTATCAAGGTAAAATTAAATATGGATGTGTCTCATGTCTTATGAAGATATAATTATTTTTTTTATAAAAATCTACTCCAATTTTAAACAGGTTCAATTTGATATTGACACTCTCCGTACTAAAACCGAAGTCGAAACATCTGGAAAGAAGTAATTTATATAACCACCTGTTCATTTCGCCAATAACCGCCGAAAAAGCAAGGCTAGATTTAACCACGTAGTTTAGCACAAACATTACCCAAATTAGCATTGGATAAGCTGTTTTCAACCCTGCCCATACGGTCAGAGTTTTGGGTCAGGGTTTCACGATTTGTCAGAAAGAGTCATACTTTAATTTTGGGAAGCGTTGCAGCATCATCTAACGATTGACTTCATACATTATGCAAATGGGATTACCTTACAGATCTTGTATGCTCCTCCGTAATATATATTGTTATTATAAAATATTTGCTTGGATTAAATTTTCCAATATTAATTTTATTTTCTATATTTCCGTTGTTGCGCATTCTTCCTGCTATCATTACTATTTTCTGATGTACATAATTTGTATGCATTATAAATTTACTTTGCAGCATACTTGAACTCTATTGAATTTGGGAAAATAATATCTACTTCAACAGTTATTTAAATTTAAGATTAATGAATAAATCAATGATGTCGAAAATTAGTTTTGTCTTTGATTTCTGTACACATATCATAAAGTGTCATGTATTTAGAAAAATATTAATTGTCTATCTCAGAAAATCCCAAACATTTAGATTGGCATATTAATACATCAAAATTTATACTTTTGCTGCACCACTAGATTACAAAAATAATCTTAATAATAACAGCTGAATTATTATGTTAAAATAGATATAGGATTATTTTTTATTACTGACATACAGAAGAGAAATAAAATCAACGATATATAATAATTAAAAGCACCATATAATAATAATAATAATAATAATAATAATTCTTAGGTTAAGTCTTTAATATTTATTATTTAACCAGATCTAAATATTTAACTTTATACTGAGTTGTATAATTAATGTGGAGACACCATTTAATAAATTATAATGTCTTCGTATTCAGTTGAATGCCCGCTTATTTTACAATAATTGTAATTGAACACTTTCTACAAAATACAAAGTTCCTTAATCTCGTTTCAATGCATTGCAGAGAGGAAACTGCATTCCGCCACAAACGATTTATGTTAATAGAAGCAGAAGTTAAGAAAACAGATGTTAGTAAAGAAGATTGAGTATTATAGAATATAAAAATGTGACACTATAGAATTTACAGCAATTTTTGGTATCTTTCCTTAGTGTACCAGTAACGGAAATATTGAGTACTATATTTTGGAAAATGCTGTTTAATATTACTATAGGTAAATTATTACATTTATGCATGTACGCCGATTCTGACTCCAGAACGCTAGGCACAGTTTAGCATGAAGTGCTTAAACTGTATGTTCTCACGCCACTTTTTGTTTTGTTATAAACCTTCAAAATGGTGAGCATATTTTGTATATAATATGAACGGTCGACACTTCCTTGAATTTGAGTATGCTTAACATGAATCACTTTGACTTCCGGCTATATTTGTGTTAAGTCTTCTTACAGTCAGTTTGAAATTTGCTTCCGTTATCAGAAAATATTTGAAGGGTCAATAAGGAGAAAATAACAAGTAACTTATAGACAATTTCATTCGCCAGTTTTTATGTAAGTAGCGCACAACAAATTTTGTAATTGGTTTGACATACAGAGAAGAAATTCAATCTTTCCATCTACCTGAGATAAGTAATGGGCATAACAGCTTGGCATCTGATACTGAAATGCCTTGTAATAAAAATAAAAATATAAAATGCCTTCAAATAAATTGTGCTGTTTAACAATTCCTTTTTTTTTGGCATATGTCATTTGTTCACAAAGTTCGCACAAATGCAAAATCTGTGCTATTTGGGCGTGGGTTTTCTTATCATAAAAGGTTTTTATTGTTTGTTTATTCTTTATCATCATCATTCACAATTGACAAATGAGTAAAGTATAATATTGTAAGCTATTATTAGGCATGGAAAAACTTTTTGTCGTTTTTTTAGGATATTACAGCGACTCAATAAGATTTACATAGCCTTTTACAATCAACTCTTCATAGCTTTCATTTATTCGAATATTTGGGGATAAACATCCCCAAATCTTTATCGAGACTTCTAATCGCTTTACATCTTCGATTATGGAAAGAAAGATTAAAGAAGTCATCAAGTCATCAAAATATTTATATAAATTTTATTGTTTCTAAAAAGGCTTGCATATAATCTGTTATTTATTTATTTTTACATATAAGTCAGTGTTCACATGAACTTTTGGAGATATATTTGTCTTATTTTAAACGATTTTTTTTTTGTTATTTACACAAATTCATGCATTAAGAGGCAGAAATGCATGGAAAACAGAAGCACTGGCAACAGACGAAATCAATAAAAAAGTGATTTAAAAAATATATCTATATTGAAAGAAAGAAAGAAAAACCGGTGCCATAAGCTTCAGACATGAAAATGAAAATTAAACAGACAAACTTTTCACTTTGATTTGGAATCCGTTGTCCACATTATCTACTTAAAGTACGGAAAATTCTTAATATTTTCAATATCCACACATTAACAATGACAATCAGGTTATCTGAAAATTAACTAGTTAATGTCCAAATTAACTAATTTTGAACTTTACCTGTAACACATATTATTTTTATAATTTTTGTAATTAGATGTTTGTATCCATTATCACTCATTATCTGTTTAAGATACAATCTCCATTAAATTTATTTTGAATCAACCAACATATACACGAGTATTTAAAAAAAATTTAGTTCGAAAAACGCATTCGTACATGTGCTTAAAAAATCCATAAAAATGCTTTAAAGATATTTTTATGTTTAAAAATGTTTTATTTACCATGTATTTGTATTCTATTTGAGTATTTTCACATTGTGCCTCCTGCGACGATGGGTTTATTTAATTATCTTATATTTGCATAGTCTTTATTTTAAGTATCGATAAGACTTTTTTTATTTTCAAGTTGCCTTCTGTTTATATTTTCTATTTTTTTCCATTTCTATTTTAACAGAAATTGTTTCTATTTTATTTATTGTTTCAAATGTGCATGCATAAAAATTCGTATTTTATAGGATAATATGTGCAATAAACTAAACAACGCAAATGAGAATACATGCACATTTTACTAAAAGAAAAAGGAACTAGATAATTAAAACGTTTCGACAATAACAAAATTAAATCAGGATTTTTTTTATCATTATTTGGTTCTTTGTTTAATTAAGCTTCTAAATAATTACTTTATTATGTTTGTTTTAAACACACCCTAGAGCGTAAAATTAGATTATAGATTTAGTAATGGTTAAATGAGTCTCAATCCTTCTGCATAGGTAAAGAAGTTAATTGAATATACGCTTTATATTATGCTTATTAATCGATTTTAAGACATAATTAAAATGTATGTTAATATTTAACGAGGTTAAAGTTGGGCGCATTAAATTTCTTTTCCTGATTTCCCTATTGAGAAAGTATCTATCTCTCTATAGTATAATGGATAAACGTATCTGTGCGTAACACTTGAAGGTACTCCGTGGTCTTCAAGCAAACTTCCGCTTCGTCTCAACTTATTTAAAAATTTCTGATGTACTTACTGCAGTTTTCAATTTATATAATTGATCGACAAGAAGCGCTCTTCTGTTGGCTTTGAATCATTTCAACATCATATTTATCCTGAAAACGACCGCAGAAGCAGTTCGAAACATCGATATTATGCTTTGTCATTAATTTTATTAAACAAATACTTGTTTATGTGTACCATTGAACAATTTTACATATTTTTTACGCATACATCTTATTTATTAAACTAACTGTTTAACTCGTTCTACGCACGGGAGCTCACCAATTTAATTCTAAAACTAAAATTAAAAATAACTGTTCGATTTAAAAAAATGTTTTTCTACTGCTGTGCAATTTTTTAATGAAATTTAATTTATCATGTTACTATGGCAGCAGACGATAAAACGATATCTTTGGAAAAAGATAAATAAATAGGGTAAATAGTTTTGTTGATGTTTGTGATAAAATGTTTTTATTTTTAAGAAAAGGTAATAATTAAGTGAAATTTAAATAATCTGTAATTATTTGCATGGGAGGTAAAAGAATTATCGTATTATCGGTTACAGCTTTTTAATATTGCAGTGTGGCGTACGTAATATGTATACTCACATTACAGTAAACATTTAGAACTCGTTAAAACTCGCGAAATTACGAGTTAAACATAAAAAGGCAAAAATTCGTCAAAAACTTAAAATAAAAATTCGTTCATGTGACCCCTACAAACAACCCGTGTGCCAAATTTCATTGCCCTGCGCCCTGTGGTTTCCGAGTTTTTGAGGATAGCTATGCATCTCTTAGAGATAAATCCTCTTTATAGATGCAACAAATATAGAGATTATGCAAAAATTATTATTGCACTTGAGATTGCCATGCTTTATTATAAATTGCCCTGTGTAAATAAGAGTCTATAGTCTATATGATAGTACAATTTTAATATTTTAATGACGTTAGCCTTAATAGCGCTGCCTATCGGAAAATAATTCCAAATTTTTTGTGCCTGAAAAAATTTGACAAGACATTTATGGCAAACTGCACTACTGTATGATAATAAGCTCTTTGGTGATTTTTTAAAAATATTTATGTACTCTTGGTTCACCTTGTATTATACATTTATCGCTGAGTAAATATGAAGGATAAAGCCTAAAGATTAAACTGTGCGAAAAAGAAATTCCCCAAAAAGAATTCTAAATATTAATATATATAATTATGCATAAGATTTTTATACGTACTTGTACAAATAAATTATTAATGATAAATCATGATACAGATTCTGCAGTCATCTTCAGGATAAATATGATGTTGAAATTATTCAAAATAAACAGACGAACGCTTGCTGTCGAGTCTTGTTCAATTCTATGAATTGAAATTGCAGTGAATACATTAGAAAATTTTATAATGAAATAGGTTGAGATGAATCGGAAGTTCACTTGAAGACCATGGAGTGTCACCAGCTATGATGGGGAATAGATTACATTAAAAAATGACATGGTAAAAGTGGGAAAAATTGAACTATTGCAAACAGGTAAATAATTAAGAATTTTATTAGAAAGACTTACATTTCAACACCATATTTATCCTGAAGACGACAGCAGGAGCAGTTCGAAACGTCAATATTATGCTTTATCATTAATTTTATTTTTAAAAGTTCTTGTTTATACAAATTATAATTAATTCTGTATATTTGGTATCCACTCTCAACGATGTCCAAAGGATAATTCCTAAAACATTAGTGTTATACATATAGTTCCAATTACAAAATTGCTTTAAATTTTTAAAGCAATTTGTTTCAAGAAAAACATTTATTAAAAAATAACGAAACTTAAATTTTTATACGGTCCCACTGTCCTATAAATTATGTATATTTAGTAAAAATAATCTATTTGACTAAGAAGTAAGACAAAAAAAAGTCGTGTTCTTCTACGATTAAAACTGACTGAAGTATAGCAGTTTAAAATTGAAACATCTGTTTTACTACGAAATAGGGGTCATTCACAAATTTAACAGAAATATAAATAATAGCAGGATATTTGAAATATAATAATGGTTGAGAGTAAAATTAACATTACAATATAAATTTGAAACCTGTTTTCATTCTGACATATTAAAGAAAAATATGCAACTTGTGTTAAAAATGTAAGATAAAAGTAACAGAAATTGTGTTAAATGAAATAATAAAAAGCAACATTCGCAATTTTTTATAAAATGTTGCATATTTTTAAATTCTGTTAGATTATCTAATCTAAAACATAATTTATAAAAATTAAAGTTATCTTAAAACTTTCTACATGTAACTCCTTCGGCTGCAGTGTAGAAAAGTACACTCGAAATAAAGCCTCATAATAATTTAAGCACTTTGTGTACGATCCCTCGAATCGTGGTCCAACTAATATGTGTTCAGTTGCAGATATTTGGATTAACCATTTATATCCCAAATTATGAATTCTTAAAAATTGCATCTTCTAGACCATTTTTAGTGAATTTTTCAAACGACATTAGAAGATTTACAAAATCCTTTAATAAATTTTAGAAGGACTTTGCAATTAAACTCAATTAATTAAATTTGAATTTATAGAGATTTTGCGCAATATTTATAATTCCAATCAAATCCTTTATTATAAATATATGTATATTTTTTTTTAGTATTTCATAGAAATAGGAAATGTACAAATATAATGCACTTACAATAGAAATATAGATTTTTTTTTTCCAACTGAAACTTCTCCTCCAACAATCCTTTAACGTCAAGAAAGCTGAAAAGATGCAAATGAAAGATAAACTATACTTTTAAAAAGATTTTTGATTTCCGCAATCAATTATGCTTTTGGATTCAGATAAAGTATCTATAACCCATTCTAATCTCGATTACTCCAAATTAAAGTATTAAATTAATTTTATAACAAGTTATTTTAGTGATAATTTAAAGTGCCGTCGGGAAATAAAAGGTTAAATCATGTAATTGAAGTTCATAACTCGGTCAATTTTAGTGTTAGTTGAATGGGATCTTTTTGTCTTATTTGTTAGTGCAACAGGAAATTTTTACTAAATATTACTTATAGGACCGGAGGACCGCATAAAAATTTTAATTGCAATTTCTTTGATAAATGGTTTTCTTGACGCAAATTGCTTTAAAAATACTTCTTTACCTAATTTAAAACATTTTTGTAACTGGGAATATATGTCTATAACTAACGGTTTAGGAATTAGCCAACGGACATCGTTGAGAGTATATATTAGGCAAAAAAAATACATAGACGTACAAAGTTGGGAGATGTATTATTTACTAAAATATTTCAAATGCATTAAGAATGAAAACTAAATATTATATTGCATAACATAATGTACTTAGACAAAGCAGAGTGTGAGAAATCGAATGCTCCATGTCATTTGATATTTGCTAGAGATCTCTTACAGTAATTGAATACAAAATATCATGAAAATAGCAGCTTTTTTACTTTCATTTATTTAAAATTGTTTCAACTGATTTATTTAGACTGAAAATCTTAAATATATTGCTTTAATTATTTTTACTGTTAGAATGATTGATCATATCAATACAGATTTCCAATCAATCTAAGTTTAATGATTTGCATTAAGGATTAAATAATGCATTAGATAAATATTTTTATGAAGAACATTAACTTTATGAAGGTTTCTCATTCAATTAAAAATATATAGGTCTCTTTCAGCAACAATAAAAAAATATATAGCTTGAATGGTTCAAGCTATATCCTAGACTATTTTCAAGTTCATAATTATAAACTTTTTGTCCAAAGACGTTATACCGACTTTAATTACTTGGTTTTACATTTACATTGAAAAATTTGTCATGGTTCAAGCGATAGAAACTACACCATTAAAAAAAACTTGTTTCAAGAAATCTTTTAATCATTTAAATTAAATTCATAATAATTTACTTTAAATTTTAAAGCTTTTGGCTAGCTCGGAAGATATTGTGGCACCAGAACATTAAATTAAACAAAAACATAATTTGAAGAACAAATTAAAAAAACAAAATTTATTTCCTACATTGTTTAAGATCGAGAAGGGACAGATATTAAGTTATTTCCTTCAATTAGTTCTACATTTAATGTTAAAGTTTTGTAACAACTTAGTTAAGTCAATTGAAGATTAAAAAATAAAAAATAAAATAAAATTCATACAATATGATAATTAAAACACCATAAAAATTAGATTCCGTTCAAATGAAATCGAAATAAATCTTAGACTTCTTCCATTTTTAATTGAAAATATTTGTATTGCAAATTTTGTATTATGTTTATGACAATTGTGCATAAAATGATAAGATGCATGCAAAATACAAAACTTTAAAAAAGTCTAAGATTTATTTTGATTTCATTTGAACGGAATCTAATTTTTTAGGGTGTTTTAAGTATCATATTGTATGAATTTTATTTTTATTTTTTAATCTTCAATAGGCTTAACTAATTTGTTGAAAAAATTTAACATTAAATGTAGAACTAATTGAATGAAATAACTTAATATCTGTCCCTTTTCGGGCTTAAACAATGTAGGAAATAAATTTTGTTTTTTTAATTTTTTCTTCAAATTATGTTTTTGTTTAATATGTCAAGTTTTTAAATAACTAATGCACTCAGACGAACGCATTTCAAAATTATTACAGAGTAACATCATCAGGCTTTGATGTATGCGGTATTGCATCACAATGTGGGATGCAGTTTACCAATGTGTAATTCAAAATGTTTCACCAATGTAGTAATGCAGGTTGCGGTAGTTTGGACAAAAACTTAAAATCTGAACGTAAAAAAACTATAATCAATACATAAAAAATTAACTTCACTTAAATTTAGATACCCTATTTCCCACTCAGGAACGTAATGAATGTAAATGTAAATTGTGTTGAATCCTTACTGCTAATATTTAAACATATTATAGGAGTGATAGACTAAAAAATAAAAAATAAAAGTTTTATCTTAAATTTTTTAACCTTATTCTCTCCCTACGGGTAATGTAAACACATCAGAAAATTATTACCTAAGTTTAACTTGGGGTATAAATAGTTCTCATCTCGGAATAAAAAAATACATTTTAAAATTTAAGTTATGTAATTCCCCACTAAGTTCGCTACCTGCGTAAAAATAGCTACCCACTAGAAACTTTTTACTGAAATATAAACTTGACGAAAGCAAAAACATATCCTGAAAATATTTCCTCTATGACGCCATATTCACCTTTTAGGTAGATTTCGTATGAAATACTACCTATTGGCGTCGTTCCTATGTTAGAATTTCTGAAAAATTTTTGCAGATCTACACCGATCATGACCCCTAGAACTCAAAACCACCCTCAGTAAAAAACTTTGTTTATCTGTCTATCTATCTATCTATCTATCTATCTATCTATCTATGTATCTATCTATATATATCACTTTCTTTTGGACACAATAACTTTCACAATTCTGCGCAAATCTCTTCCAAACTGATACATAAAATCAAGGGGCATAAAATCTTCGTCAAGTTCGTTAATGGGTAAAATCGGGCCAAGGGCCTGGAAATAGGGAGGGGTTTTGTGAAAATATAAACCCCCATAACTTCTTAAATTTTGTACATATCAAATCAGTTTAAAGTTTTTATTACTCCTAAAAATAGGGCCAAAAATTTATGCATCACAGATTTTTGATAAAATTAAAAATGGGCTCAAGAAGCGCAAAAAATACGATTTTTGGGAGAAAAAAATCGTAACTTCGTAAATTCTCAAGATATCAAATTCAATTAATTTTATTATATATCTCCTTAATATTATCTGCAACTTTTATATTCACAAGTTTTTGATAGGACCAATTCGTACTGCAAAAAAAATTAAAAACTAAAACAAAAAATGGGGGTGAAGACGAAAAATTTCCATAACTCCGTCAATTCACAAGATATAAAATCCCCATGAATTTATCATATATCTTCCTAATATTGTCTTCAACATTTATAAAGATAAGTTTTTGATAGGACCAATTCTTACAGCAAAAACAAATTAAAAATACATAGCGGTTGAAGAAAGAAAATCATCTTATTAAGGGTGTATTCAAATCCAAACTGCTTATTTTCTGACTCATTTTTAAATTCATTTTTGCTCTCAAACGCATCCAATTGATAGATTCTCTTCTTCAGAAACTATATAATGTACCGTACTGATCGATTTTTTTATAGAGGCAGAATATATTTACAAAAATGATGTCAAAATGGGCATTTTGAACAGAAATTCCGGAAGCGATTGTGTTAAAAAAGAAAAATATTGCCCTTCTGAAAAAATAATTGTTTATTAATAAAGTTTCAATTAATTGAAAGAAAAACAAGAACACATGCCGCTTATAAATCTTTTCAAAAATCACGTCAAAAAGTTTCGTATTTTTTCTATTAAAAATGAATCTGAAAATGTGCCAGAAAATTTCGAGTTGTTGAGCATGGAAAAGCATTTTTTTTAATACCGCCTTAACATGATTCTGATAAAACCAGCTATTATATAAAAATGAAATAAAAACTCGTCAAAAGCGGCCAGATAAAACTGTTATTTATATCTAATCATGATTTAGTTTTTGTTGGAGCAATTAATATACTTAACTTCGAAATCTACCACCGCCTGTAGACGGAGCCGGCAGGGATTTTTTTAATTTTGGGAGAAAAAAAAACTAGCTCAATTTAATATTTCACGTGAAAATCTTTCAACTAAAAATAAATAAATTATTATTACGACTTTTGAAAGTTTTGCAACAATGAAGTAAAAAGGTTACATTTTCTATGAAAAATGTCCGTTGATTTTCAATGAAAAAAGCGAAAATTGGAATTATTAAGAAAAATATTTGAATAATGTAAAAATAAATTGGCCTATGTTTCTCTCTGGGCTATAATTCACCCATATGCAAAGGCATTTTACCATTCGTTTTGACCCTGACGTCAGGCAAACGTTATTACACTTTAAATTTATAATATCATTAGAATTGGTAAAGAATAAAAAATGAGTGGCATCAGGGACAAAAAGGTGGGAAGAAAAAATTAAAAAGTTATGATCTCCATAGGCTTTTCCATGTTAAATTAAAATTGAGAAGTGACACTGGAAATAAATATGTATTGCGCTGCCGCGCAATACTTAAATAAACAGACGCGACTTAATATTGTCCGTAACAAAAATTAGTTTTGAGGGCATATCCGAGACTATTTTCGAGTTCATAATTATAAAACTTTTGACCAAAAAAGTTACCGGCTTTAATTATTTGATTTTAAATTACATTGAAAAATTTGTCATGGTTGAAGCGATAGAAACTACACCATTAAAAAATCTTGTTTCAAGAACTTTAGCACCATCCCGTATTATTGTACAAATCCGTTCACCTTAAAAATATAGTTTCTCAAAGAGTTTTCGAAGTTTTGTTGTACATCAGCTGCTCGTGCGGTAACAGACCTTTGCATCCAGCTAACCCAGTGATTAGCAAGCAGCAAACATACAACCGAAAGAGGAGAAATATTGATTTTATTAGTTTTGTTGAATTTTTAAAAAAGCACTGAATCAATTTTGATAAATGGGACCAATTCGGGTGTATACTCTTGCAATAAAAAAAAAAAAAAATCGCATGTATTGTTGGGTTAATTAGTGAGTGATCAATGAACATGCATAAAAAAACAAGTTGGAAATTTTACATCAACGTGACAAATGAGGTACGTTCATACTATAACTTATTTTATAAATATTCAGATCTTGGTGCAATAGCTGTCGCAAAAAGTCATGAATACAAAATTTATTACGATTATATATATTAAATTCAGAAATACGAAAAAATATGACTCCATCTTAAATAGGACGTAATTAACATGGCAACGTATAATCATTACCTATCATGGGGTATTATTGAATTAAGTACGTAAGGTAGGATTTAATAGAATAAAGAAAACTTTCATGAATTTTTTTTTTAATTTTGGATTCTATTTTCGTAAATTTTGAAACAACTCCACGAAGTTCTGAAACGATTATATATATTAAATTTGAAACCATTCGGTTGGGTAATGTTTGCGCTATTATATGCATACAGACCGACCAGACGTCAATTATGGGTGGTATGTATTTATATAATTACGAACCCACCTAAAAACATAGGCGTCGAATTGGTAACCTAATTTTTTTTAATCGGTTTAAAATATGCAATTTTCCTTATAAAGATTGCCAATTGAACGCTTCATTACTTTTATCCCTTCAGTGTAAAAAGATAAGTTCCGCAATTTAATTTATGTTACAAAGTAATAATTCAAATTCTATTCTTTCACACGTAATCTTCAAATTCACAATTTCATCTACAAACATTATTATTAATTATAGTTTTATTATCACAGTCTTCGGCTTCTATTCTATGTATTAAATGGTTCTCACGCAATGTATGTCATCTTACAAACAATTAGCTGTTTTAAATGGCACACTTTGAAGGGCACAGAATAACATTTTAATGCATCGTCTAATACACATTTGATATTTTCATTCTCTCATTTTCAACGAACGCTGAAAGATTTAATCTTGGGTCGTTGGAACATAAAATTAAATTGTTTAAAATGT
Source organism: Maratus speciosus (assembly GCA_963932465.1). Lineage (NCBI taxonomy): Eukaryota > Metazoa > Arthropoda > Arachnida > Araneae > Salticidae > Maratus > Maratus speciosus. Next base: position 219,824,566 of record OZ010788.1, read on the forward strand.
TTGGAATGCATTAACTGTTTCACAATTGAAATCACATAAAGTGTAATGCATACGTTATTGAATGCAAAAGCGAATTATTAGAAGTAAAATATTTTCACATAATTAAAACAAGTATTAGGGACTTTATATTCCTGGTAGTAGTAAATATATTTGAAGATTTTGTAAACGTAAAAATAAATTGGGACAAACAATTTAATGCATTTTGCATTAAAATAAGGTTTTATTTATGAAAATTCAGAAATTAATATTAACATACAGTTTAGGGTGTTTCATTTTTCCAAAGGTGTGATTTCTTATGACTTTGATTACGCCTCGAGTCTCAGTGTTTTAAAAAGGTATGATTGCCAAATTTCAAGAAGATTGAATAATATTTAGGAGTTGCACATATTCATCACTTTTATCTAAAACTAGTGAAATTTCTAATATCGAAGTGTTTTGTACTAATGGGTTCTCATGTATTTTGTTCATCTTTTGAAGATAGCTCAACTTTAAAATGGGATCCAAAAGAGGAATTTGGCTGCTAGAAAAATGGCTATTGATGGGTTTTTAGGAGAACGGCTCCCTTCAAAGGAACAAGTATTTTTAGTTTTCATTTACCATCACAAAGAAATGAAAGAAACTTTTTAGGATGCTGCCAAATCACCAGTACTAAAGTACAGTAAGTGTGGAGTAAATCAAATATCCCTGTTAAGAGGAGGAAAATGTCCGTGCTGGTATACAGAAGGTGTACAAAGAATACCAAAATCTTTGTAAAGAGAAATCAAGAAACACGGATAAAAAAAAATGTGAAACGGCAGATTTGGAAAGGTGATCTCGTCGAGTTCTTTGATATTTCCCGGAAAAATGTGATGGATATGACTAGCGTATCACAAGAAGATAAAGAATTTCTTAGGTCACAAAAAGAAGGTGGTATGAGTTCGTCAATGGGTGGAGTAGACAAGGTTTTCGACTCGAAAATAAGAACTAAGTGTACAAAAGAAGACAAAAATGAATCACATAAGAATAAATAAATAAATCATATAAGAATTACAAAGCTATCGATGAAATCAATAAAAATAGTTATACTGGAAGATTCATCTACATTATCAGCATCACCTAGTAACGATGAGGCCGTGTTTTTGCCTAAAGCAACGAAAATATTACGTTCAAGCACTAGGATAAAACGATTCTTGATCATACACTCACGTATACTTGGGATCGAGAACAGCTCTCTATTCGACAAGCAAGTACTTCCTTTATAGCAACTGCAAAGATCCTTGACCACGATGTTTCAAAAATCTCCGTATCTCCAGCTACCATTTACAGATCTCGGGTGATCAATAGAAATGAAATAGCGAAGAAAATCGAAAGGTGACTCTTCGAAAATTCTCCTCATTTGGTCTTGCGTTGTGATAGTAAACTATTGAGCTCAGATGCCTATGGGAGTGTCAAAACTTTGGAAGATAGAGTTGCAGTTTTAGTAACTGGAAAATATTTTGAACATTTGCTTGGCATACCTGTTGCCTTGAAATACACTGGGGAGTAGATGGCTGAAGTAATTATTCGGGAAGTGAATCAATTTGGGCTATGCGACAATATCATCGGTATGTCTTTTGATATTACATCATCTAATACAGGAGTGATCCAAGAGGCATGTACCAGAATTGAAAGGGCATTCGGAAGAACATTGTTGTGGTTGGCTTGCCGTCATCACATCCATGAACTAATACTGAAAGGAGTGTTTGAGAAATGTTGTGGCATACCATTAAGTATTCCTGACATCCAGAGTTTTCGGAAATTCCGAAGTCTGTGGACTTCACTTGCTAAGAGTATATATACGACAATGCTGGATGAAGAATGAACCGCCCAAGGCATTCTAGAAGAACAACGAATGAAAATGGTTAATCACCTCCAAAATGTCCTAAAAGACGGAAGTCATCCAAGAGAAGAGTACCAATAATTATTAGAACTCTCACTCCAGTACCTGGGAGGTTGGTCTGAAAAGGACTTCAGTTTCAGGATTCCAAGGGCTCAGCATCACGCACGGTGGGTGGCAAAGGCAATATATGCACTTAAAATTGTCCTCTTCACTAAACAGTTGAACATTCCTCAAGGAGAATTGAAAGGAATGAAACGTGCTGCACATTTTGCCAGCTTCATATATGTTCGCTTTTGGTAGGAAGCAATTGCAAATCGATGGGCTCCAAAGAGTGATTTGGATATGCTACAGATGTAGAAAACAGTGCTCTCACAGTTGCTAAGAAACACCTTTGGTATCTGTCAGAAAGAAAATGGTTCGAAATATAAACTTAGGATTGGCTTTTTTAGACGAAGATATTTTCAGGTTGATAAGGAAAATATAACTAAAAATTTAGAAAGCAAAGATACATAGAAAAAGGAATTAAAACGATTAGAGGGTAAAAAACTTGTTTTTGAAGGATAAGACCTGAGCTATTTCGTTACTAATAAAACAAAGACATTCTTTGAATTGTTTCGGATACACGAGGTGGCACAATACTGCAATTCTCTAAGAAGCCATGTGGACGCTCTTAAGGTGGTCAGTGATACTGCAAAAAGAGGAATTGCTCTAATAAAAAACTTTACGAATCGGTCAGGGATGAGCAACAAAAACAATTCTTGTTGAGAATAGTTGAGCATCAGAGAAAAATCTTCACCAAGCGAACAAAAAAGTGATTGCATCGTTCAAAGTTGATTTATATAACACGCATTTTGACTATCATACTACCTATTAATCTTAATGTCCAGTTTTTGTACTATTTTAAGTCTGTGATTTCTAGTTATTTTTTCAATAAAAGTAATTAACATTGAAAAATCGTAATTTTGCCTATTTTAACGAAACTGATCAATATTTGCAACCTCTAATTAATATCAACTTTTCTTGAAATTTGGCATATATATCTTTTGCATTGCCGAGGATCGGGCGTAAGCAACGTCTGCAAAAATTTTAGATTTTATTATTTGTCTTACAAGATGAAACACCCTAATATAGTTACAGTTCAAGAAAAATAATTGTTGAAAATTCGACAATTTATCTCTTATAAAAAAGATACATTTTCTATGAAAATGTGTTATACATATTATCATATAGGAATATTTATTTTTATATTAAACATATAATAAAAATATCAACCTTCCCAATGCTTTTTCATTTAATTAAAAATTTTCCAAAATGAAACGTAACTTTCAAAACTTTTGTCTGTCTTCGCGAAATAATTTGTCGACTGCTACTAACAAAAATATTCTAAAACGTAAACTTAATGTAAAATATAAGCATTAATCTCTCAATACATTCTTTTTAAATGTTCGAAAAATATAAATTGTGTGACCTCGAGTATTTCAACTGCAATGTTCTCAGAGAGACTGAAAGGCGATTTAATGTATTGAAGTTTTATACACTATGACGCAAAAGTTTAGACAATGAAGAAATTCTTACATACTTTGAAAAATATTTATTCAATTTTCAAATCACTGCTTGAAATTAATGTGCTGTACATATAAACAATATTTATAACAAAGAAAAGTGGAATTGTGCATATTGCAATAAATTAAATGGTAACAAAAATAAACTGCTGTCTCAAAAGTTTAGACACAAATTAAATAAAATCGAAATAAACAATTTTTAAAACCTGGTTGCGCATCCATGCTTATGTATTACGTCATATACACGAGACTGCATGGAAGAAACTAAATCTTGCATAGTTTGTGGATCGATATCGTACCATGCATTCTCAATAGATGTCTTAAGTTCCTTTTCAGAAGAGTATTGTCTAGCGTTGCTATAAACTTTGCGACACATGATGCTCCAAAGGTTTTCTATAGGGTTAAGATCTGGGCTACATGCTGGCCAGTCGAGAACTCTTATATTATGGGAATTAAACCAAGATTTTGAATGTTTTGCAGTGTGAATTGAAGCATTGTCTTGCTGAAATTCCCACTGAGGACCCCCTAGAAGCTCAGCAAATGGCAGTAGGTTTTCTTCTAATGTCTGTGTATAATGCTGTGAAGTTTGACGACCACTGGTGAAGGTCAGAGATACTTGTCCATTATAGCAAAAGGCTGCCCAAACCATCACCGAACCCCCTCCTTGTCTGCGACTAAAAAAACGTCGAGGTTCCTTCCGCAAGTCATGCCAATACGATAAACAACCATCTGGACCATCCAGATTCCACTTTTTTTCATCGCTAAATATGACTGACTGCCATTTCTCTCCATATGACATATGCTTTCGAGCCCACATAAGTCTTTGTAACTTATGATGTGGTTTCAGAGCTGGTTTCTTCTGCATTTTGCTATAAACGATTGTTCCTTTTTCCAAAATTCGTCTACGAATCGTATCCTTTGATACAGAGAGTCCCGATGAGCTTTGAACTCCACGTACGCTCATTTGTTGAGTACTCGCTAGTCTTTGTATCAGGCGATCCTCTCGTACATTTCTCACACGTGGCCTCCCAGACCGACATTTTGCTTTATATTCGGAACCACTCGATAAAACTCGATAAATAGATTTTTTTGACCTATTAATAATAGCAGAAATTTCAGAAACGCTCTTCCCTTCACCTTTCAACTGCCAAATCCTTGAAACCTCATTCACTTGAATTTCTCTAGCTCTCGGCATGTCGACTATAAAGCGCAATCGTTTGCAGAACTTAAGTACTCCAAATTTGTGACATCATCGATTCTAAATTTGCATATGCCAGCGAATATTCAAAGAAATTTAGAATAGTGTCTAAACTTTTGCGACAAGCACATTTGAATTTTTATGAAAAAAATTAGTATTATAGCAAATAAAACGACTGTCTTTTGTACATAGCATTTTAAATCAGTTTTTGAATATATTTACAGGTTTTTGTAATTCTGACGTCATAATTCTTCATTTTAAAGCTGAATGACGTCATTGTCTAAACTTTTGCGTCATAGTGTATACACTCATGTTTAAGAGAATTCCAACACCCTGAGGAAATCATCAGAATTTAATGAAATTTAATACACAAACGATTGGTATTGGTAGAAATAAATGATTAGATTTTCAAAGCAAAAAAGCTATGTTAAGTGTCCGAAATTAGTATTTGGTGTAGCCACCAAGCGCTGCAATAGCTTCTGCTGTACGACGTGGTATGGACTAGAACAGATTTTTCATGTCTGCTTGGTGAAGAGAATTTCACGTTGTTTGTATGCATACCTAAAGTTCATCAGTAGAAACTTATCACGAGTATCATGAGCGAGACACAATTAACGAAAACCCACATATTTTCAATAGGTGACATATCTGGCGAACATGTAAGCCACGGAATAAGCTATATATTTTCTGCTGAGTAGAAGTCTGTAACATTCCTTGCAGCATGTGGACGTGTATTATCCTGTTGGTAGATAGCTCCAAGAATGCCTTGAAGTAAAGGAACGACTTGAGGCTACAGTCCTTCACGGATGCACCTGTTGCTGTTCAATTTATCCAAATTTCGTAGAAGCTGGGATCATCCATATTATGCAATCACACCCCAGACCACAACTCCGGATGTCCATCCTCTATGACGTTCGATAATGCACTCCGGATGGTGTCGTTCATTTGACTTTGTGTCTAACACGAATGCGGCTATCATGGTATCACAAATTAAAGCGACATTTGTCAGAAAATACCACTTTTTGCTAATCTGTACGCCAGTCTCTATGTTCATGTGTCTCTTTGTTACTAGTTTCAAATTCCTGGGAAATTACCAAAAAGGAATAAATCCAAAAATAAAAAAAGATGTGGTACACAACGGTTGTTGAAAGACAAATCTTGTATGCACATGAAATATGGTTCCCTAATTTAAACAGTCGTGGAATCAGATATCTGAAAACAATACAAAGAATGAGTTTAATGAATGTTATCAAAACTTACAGAAGCATCTCACACGAAGCACTAAATGTTTTAACAGGAGTACCACCAATCATCACAAAAATCCAGAACGAATTCGTGGCATATCAGACAAAAATGGGAAAAAGAAATTTAATAATTCAATCGACGAAAATAAATAAAGATAATTTAATGCTGAAGGAAATTACGTTCGATTTTCCAGACTATTACAAAATTAATAACCTGAATATACTAGAAGAAATAACGGAAACAGAAATTCGCAGCAATAAATTAAAGATATATACTGATGGCTCTTTAATGAAACAGGGAACTTCATGCGCCTTAACAGTCATGTTAGAAGATACTTTTATCCACGACAGTGCAGCGCGCTTAAACCCTCTCAATGCAATCTATCAGGCAGAACTTAAAGCAATACTAAATTCAATAGAATGGTTTTCGACCTCTAGATTTACATCACTTTTAATCCTAACAGACAGCAGATCCTCATTAGATGCCCTCAAAATTATCTTCTCAAGAAACAAAATAATAACAGAGATTTATACAGAACTACAAAATATCACGCAGAAATCTATAAATATAGCATTGACAAAGGCTCACATAGGAACAGTTGGGAATGAGCGCGCAGACACCTTGGCAAAAAAGGCAGTTGAACACAACCACTATGATGAAATTCAACATATACCATTCCCGGATTCAGTAATTAAAAATTATATACTGGAAAAAATTATCCAAGACTGGCAGGATATCTGGAAACATTCAGTAAAAGGAAGAGATACATATAAAAGTCTTAACCAAGTTAACAAAGAATTTCTCTGTACTTCAAGATCATCAGTTTATTACATTAGTGGCCATGGCAGTTTTCCTGCATTTCTCTACAAAATAGGCAAATTAAATTCGGATGTATGCCCCTGCACTAAAGGCCGAGGAACAGTACAACACTATATTTTGGGGAAATGCTCTCTTCTACCTAATCATTTCAAATTTAATAAAAACAAAACCTTAAGGAAAAACTTCCAGAAGATTCTACTGGATCCAGCAAATATTTCAGCGCTAAATGAAAATTACAATATTCTTAATAAACACTACTCCTTGATAAAAAAGATTCTATAAACAGTGTCACCCATTAACTATCAAGATCATTCATAAAAGTATTAAACATCGCCTAATTAAATAACACCTTGATTTGTAAAAAGTTTATATTCCTGAATTTTGGACTAAATCTCCAAACTGTGAATTTTATCTTCAAACTAAAATCTACAGTTTTTAGAACTGTAAAAATCATATTATGAACTATGAAATATAATGACTTTGAACTGCAAAATATCAACTAACTTTGTTTTATTAAGTCCTATTAGGCCCTAATGTGGATTAGTATAAATTTTTAAGAAATCTTTTAGCTAATTTAATTAAATTTAATTAACATTAACAATACTGTTTTAATTTTTCATTAAAATTTTAAATTGGCTACTTTCAAGTATTCCTATTTTAATAACTGATTGATGATCTGTAATATCTCTAATATCTTAAAAATCCAAAATATTGTTTTATTTGGGCTCGTCCAGCTTAAGCAACATTGGGTAGCTCTTGTGATATGATTGTACAATTTTAATTGAAATTTAAATGGGAGGGGTGCCTTCCTACCTGCTGAGGCCTCCGGGTCTGTCTGGTGTCTGGGGGTTTCGTGGGAAGGTGGATATGGGTTTTTCCCCTCGTGGACATTTAGCTCCTATACCGCAAGGTTGGCTGTCTACGAGTGGGTGATTTCTGTTTCTGTCCATTGCACTCTCAGCCGTTGTTGGTTTTGTGGGAGGAGATCCTGTATTAAGGAGGTCTTACACTCAGTCCATGGTGAAGCAGATGTCAAAGAATTGACAATGCAAACAGTGATACACCTAAAGCAGTTGGCCATTGTGATGCCAGCTGTCTAGATAAAGCTGTAAAGTTCGTCAGCGCCATGCAGAATAGGTATTTATCATCGCTCGTCGACGTCACCGTTCAGGGTCCACTCTCAGATCTCCGAGTTGTCCGATCCTAGTCATTCCACTGCCTTCAAACTCGCATCACTCTGCTGCTGTTACGCAGAACACCAGCTGGTATTTCACGATAGGAAAATCTTTCTTCATGAAGGCCGATGATTCTAACCCCCCCCCCCCCCCATCAAACTCCGTCAGTAGTTGAAATTGCACCCTCTTTCGTCGAAGAGGCATAGTTACATAACACCTAATGTTTACTAAAGACAATTCTCAACGTTTCGCTGCAGCCCTCTATTTAAAAGGTTTCAGCAGCAGCGCAGCAGCCCAGAGGGCGCTGCTAAACCCACACATGCGCGGTGATTCAGAAATTGGAATCATTTGCATAATACACTATAGTTTGCAGTCTCTAAAATTTTCAGCTCAATGGCGTCTATCCTTTATGTTGTTGCAATTTTCACAAACATGTGTGTATGTAGACGAAATTTAGAATAAGGTAGGAAGCAAAATTATTTCGATGAAATAGTCATACCGTGCATTTTAAAAAACTTATTTTTTTCATATTTTTATATGGTCACTGAGTTACTCTAAGAAAAAAAATTATCCTTGCTCTAACAAGTACAATAGTCAATATTCTGTCTATATCAAAATTCACCGAATTATGATACTTTGAGATTTATGAAATTTAAGATTTTTCTGTCTCTAAAAAAGGGCAGAAAATGTTTTGTGCTAAAACTTTTATCACATTTAAAGTATAATAACTTCTTGAATTTTACTCATAGAAGAGTTGAATTTTTCTTATTGTTCTCGACTGAATATGGAGAAACATTTTAAAAACATAACTTATTGGACTTAGTTACCGTTTAAAAAATAAAAAGTAACTTTTGATAATTGTCAGGGACATTTTATAAACATAATCTACTATTCTACGTTATTTTGAACACTTTCTTAAACTGCATTTCCTAAGTATCTTTAGTATGTAAATACTTAAATCGTGTATAAAACTTTTCTGGATATATTGTATAAATTTATCTTGATAGAAAACAGCCAATGTCCGAAATAAGTTTTTATGTCTTGTACACGGTTTGTCGGATATCTACCAAAATTATTGCCAAATTGTTCTTGAACTTCTGAGATGTAAAGTACATGGTAGTTTTCATATTTCCCGGTGAAGATTTAGTCGGGGGATCAATTAGGGGGCTAATAATAAATTTAATAATAAAATAATATTTGCGATCACCAATGTAACAGAAAATGCTGAAAATGGTCGGTCACTGCATTAAATGATCATTGGAGTCCTGTTCAACTTTTGTGTGCATTTCTGTATGCATATCACTCATATTCGTGAGGGCCCCACATTTAAACTTCAAGGTAAATCAATAAAATCAGAAACAACACTAAAATACCTGGGGGTAATATTAGATAAACAATTATCATTTCTCCCACATGTGGCACAAAAGAGAGTAGAAATCGGAAAAATAACTCAAAATCTTTATAAATTTTCATCAATCACAGGTCGACTCCCTCCGGAATTTTTTAAGATTTGGTACTCGGCGATCTTACAAAGGAAACTGGCCTAGCGTGTGCTGTCTGGTTTCCGCGTATGGCGCAATATCACGGTCGTCGACATTTGCTCTCGGCACAAAGGAAAGCTTTGTTGCTGATAACGAGAGCATATCGCAATACGTCAACAAACGCCCTGCAGGTCCTCACAGGTCTCCCCCCACTGGATTTGCAGTTGGAGGCGGAGGCGGAGTATTCGGGGACGATTCGTCTTGCCAAGTCAACAGAAAAGGCTTTTGGTCCACTATACTATCCAAAATGCTCAAAATACAAAACATCACCACTAACAAGTGAAATACAAATTTGTGAAATAAACGACTATGTAGGCAAAATTACAATATACACGGACGGTTCCAAAATGTCCGAAGGCACAGCCTCGGCATTTTGTGTGTACGAAAAAAACGAGCAAATCTATACTTGGAGAACGAAACTGTCCCAGGATAACTCCGTCTTCTAGTCAGAACTCTTCGCGATCTCTTCAGCATTAGAGTGGATAGAGTCGGACAAACATTCTCAATACTTAATCATAACGGATAGCCTATCAAGTTTAAAAGCATTAAACAATTTTGACAATACAAACTATTTAATACTAAAAATTCTTCAACAATTACAAACAACAGTAAAAGACATATACTTCAATTGGACAAAAGGACATTCAGGTGTTGAGGGCAATGAGGCAGCTGACCAACTGGCAAAATCGGCAGTAACGGATGAAACACTAATACATACATTTTTACCATATCCAGCTTCTTCACTAAAATCACAGACAAAGCAGAATCTGTTAAAAAATTGGCAAAAACGCTGGACGGATTCAGACACTGGCCGATATACGAAGGAATTCTTGCCATTGGTTGACCACAAGTATTTCGTAAACAACAGATACTTACACATACTTTTAACAAATCACGGCCCCTTTCAGGAACACTTATACAAAATTAACAAAAGAGACTCCCCACTATGCATTTGTGGCTTGCCGTCAACTTCGTTACACTATGTATTATACTGTACATTAACATCGCATTATCATCTCAAAAAACACACACGTATGAATTTAGCAAGTTGGTGGCGGGATGTAAAAGAGAAACCACAACTACTCAACAAGATCATACAATGCATGAGGTTTATAGAAACAAACGAGTACATCTTTTCAAATCCAGAGCCATTCTAGTCCGACTCCATCACTAGGGTGTAGCATGGAGGGAGAAACGGGTTATTAGCGGGTGCCAGAAACTTCTATCACTTTTGAATTTTTATCTTGTGCATCTCTCCAAACTCTTGTATGCGCAAATTGTAAATAGTAGGTGTGTTGTAATGTGTTTCTAATTGTGATGTTCAATATTGTGTGTTTAATGTACTGTGAAATCCCTGTAAATCCATGAAAAATGTAAATAATTATGCAATCACATTCAAATGATCCTCATGTAATCACTACACACAGTCATGTAAATAGTAGGTGTTTGATATTGTGTTGTAATGTGTTTCTAATTGTCATGTTAAATATTGTGTGTTAAATGTACTGTGACGTATATATATCTAAGAAAAATGTAAACAATTATGCAATCACATTAGGTGAAATGATCCTCATGTAATCACTACATACAGTCATATATCTCGATGTGAAATCTTCGGTTCGCCCAGAAAAAATGGGTAACCAATTGTGATTGTAATTGTAAATCTCATAGTAACCGAAATAAATCTCAGCAGCTTGATCAGGGACCCGACGCTCCCTCTCAGACTCTGGTTGAGAGCCGAGAGGAGTGGATGTGGTCTACCCTTCGGGATTGCACTAACACTCTAAAGTGAAATCTGAGTTGCCGAGGTGGTCATCGCTGTCATCGATGTCGCTGTGTCTGTAAATAATCAAAAGTTTTTTGCTTATAGCATACAGTGTTTTCGACTAAATTTAACACAACTTTCCGAAAACCTGACAAACAACGACAGCGACAGTATACTGCAATTAAAGCATGGATATATTGAATATTTGATGAGATATGACATTTGTATTAAATAATGTTTAACTGAGTATGCGTGAAAGATTTCAAAATTTTCATTTCATAATTTGGTTGTCAGCTGTTTTGGGCAACTTCTATAAAAAGTCCAGTCAAATATTGTGAAATCTTACAACGATATAGTGAGCTAATTGAAAAGTTGTTGAAAACCCTTATAATAAAGCTTCTTTTAGAGAGCAACTGATTGTATCGCCCCTATCTTTGTGAATACTGTATGTATATATATATATATATATATATGTATATATATATATATATATATATATATATATATATATATATATATATATATATATATATAACAGAAATTTTGTGGTCGGCAATAATGCACGTGATTTAATCAAAATTGAAATTCAGTTAGACCTGGACATCCGTTGGTGCTGATTAGATTTTGGTGCAAATCCTCCTGAAGATAGTGCTGCTATGCTGCATTTTTCATGGTTTCTACCATAGCTACATCTCAAGAACTAATTCTTATAATTTCATCAAACTTCAAATTCTGTTAGATCTTGACAGAAACAGATCTTTTTTAGATGTTGGTGTGTACCGCCCAACAGGTGTGGCTACTATGCTCTGTTTTTCAGAATTTTCGCGATGGCTGTATCTCAATAATAAATAGATTGTATTTTTAATTTACCATTTTCTAAAATGGATTCATTAAATGATCCCATTTTAGAAAATCGTTAAATTGTTATACATATATATTTGAATTTACCTTTGTTTTTTTATTGGTAGTTTTACTTGAAGGACTAAATGATCAAAAGGGTTTGTTTCATAGACGGTTATTTGCACAGTTTTATTAGACAATAAATACATATTTGGTACGATAAGACTGACTTATTTAGGACGGGGAAGGTTTTCCAATGATACACATTTGGAATACATGTACCTATGCTTTTGCAAAACCAGCCCCGCAACCATATTGCAAATTTTACACAATCTCAACGGATAGCGATGCAACTTAATTGCAAAACAAACCCATAGTTACTCGAAGAAAGAATCCCTTTTTTAGTGCATGCAATGTCAAAACAGTAAGTTTAACACTAGTACGTTTATTTTACGTTTTAATGAAAACCTGAAATTTTACTCATTGTTGAAAAAAATTAAAAAAAAATCTCTCCAGATAAAGTGACAGCAGCGAGTAAAGTGTTGCCACTTCACCCAGTTCACCCGATTTCGTCAGAGAGCGGTTCGTTAAAAAAATAAAGCGAGTTCGAAAACTTTCCCCTATGGAAATTGTGCCCCAGTGTCCCCTATGTTTTCAATAGTTATTATTTATCCCTGCAATAGGCTTAACGTAAAAAAAATGATGTTACTGTGTTCATTAATACGATTTCTTTAATGTTCCTATATCAAGGCTTATACCATTAGAAAGTTTATAAATTTCTGAAATTTTTATGTGATTATTTTACTTTGTCGAATGAATAATGAAATATCTTTGAGACTGCCTTCAGAATAAATAATCATATGCTTTCAAGAGTTATTATTTATCCCTACAATAGGCAGCACTTTAAAAATGATGTAGCTGTGTTCATTACAACGGTTCGTCCCAAATTCTTATACCAAATCTTATGTTATTAGAAATATTATAATTGCTAAAATATATATCTGATCATTTTAAATTGCTGAATGAATAATGGAAAATCATTGGGGTTGTTTTCCGAATAAATACCACATATGATTTCAAAAGTTATTGTTTAGTCCTACAATAGGATTAAACTTTAAAACGATATTACTGTCTTCATTATTCGTTTTTATTTCGGCGTTATGGTTTCAGGCACGTAGTAATAACATTTTTACGGGAAACTATGTCATATAAATTTGCTGCTACAGGTGGTACATAAACTGTTTTTTCACGAACAAACATTCGAAATCTAACTTTTCAGTCAGTACATAAGTACCAAAAAATACTTATATAAAACCCTGCTGCTTAAAAATAATCTTTACCACGATGAAAACATGTGTACTAGAGGAGATTTGGTTATTCTTGTGGAACTATTTTAAACTTTAAGATCTAGCTTTTTAAGTTTATTCAGGTAATTTACCTACCATAATATGTTCAAGGAACGCAGTTGTGTAAATTTAAGTTCCTGTATTATGAACTTTGTTATCATCGAAATATTTCGAACACCTCTGTAAACCCCACATAGTGAGGAAATTCTACAATCCCTGAAATACATGTTTAACTATTCTTTTAGCAGATTTGTTATCATGAGTTTCATGTTACAACCTAAATCTTTTGCTGAAATATGGCGAAATGACTTAAAACTTTCCACTACCCCATTTAACGCCTTAGGTTTTTTCAAATTCATAAAATACATTTTGAGTAGATTAATTATACTGAATTTCATTTCTCTATCTATAACTGGCGGAATATTGTGAAAATTTCGACCTTCCCTTTATTCCCTTTAGTTGCAGAATTTCTTAAATCGCTTAAATAAGTGTTTAATGAATTTTTCACGGTTTTGTTATCTTGAATTTCACTCTTCTACATAAGACTGCTGCTGAGATACAGCGAAATAGTCACAAATTTTGGACCTCCCTTTAACTCCCTTAGAAGGGAATTTCTGAAATCGCTGAAATAAGTGTCTAATTATTTTTTAATAGATTTGTTTTTCTGAATTTTTCGTTTCTACCTAAAACTGCTGCTGAAATATGGCGAAATGTCCTAAAATTTTAAACCCCCTTATTAACACCTTAGAAGAGGAATTTCTAAAATCTCTGAAATAAACGTTTAATTATTTCTTAACAGTTTTTTTTTATCTTGAATTTCGTTCTGCTACATAAACCTGTTGCTAATATTTGGCGAAATGTCCGAAACTTTACGACCACTCTTTAGCACCCTTAGGGGTGGCAGGTTTCTAAAATCGCTGAAATATGTATTTAATTATGTTTTAATTAGATTTTTCTATCAAGAATTTCTCGCTACTACATAAAACTTTTGTTCGGTTATAGCGAAACGACGTAAAACTTTCGAATCTTCCTTTCAAAACCCCTAGGAGGAAAACTCTACAGTCGCTGAAATACATGTTTAACTGTTCTTTTAGTAGATTTATCACCATGCGTTGTACGCTACTACCTAAAACTGTTGCTGAAATATGGCGAAATGACCGAAAACTTTCGACTACCCCATTTAACGCTTTGGGGGTTTTTTAAATTGATAAAATACATCTTTAAGTAGATGAGTTACCCTGAATTTCATGCCTCTATCTGCAACTGGGGGATATATCGTAAAAGTTTCGACTCTTCCTTTAATCCCCTTAGGTGCAGAATTTCTTAAATCGCTTAAATGCGTGTTTACTTCATTTTTCACGGTTTTGTTATCTTGAATTTCACGCTTCTAGATAAAACTGCTGCTGGGATACAGCAAAATATTAAGAAAATTTCGACTTCCTTTTAAATCCGTTAGGAGGGAATTTCTAAAATCGCTGAAATAGGTGTCTAATTATTTTTTTAATAGATTTGTTTTTCTGAATTTTTCGTTCCTACCTAAAACTGCGGCTGAGACATGGCGAAATGTCCTAAAATTTTTAACCCAATTATTAACCCCTTAGAAGAGGAATTTCTAAACTCTCTGAAATACGCGTTTAATTATTTTATAACAGTTATTATTTTTTTTAATTGGACACATACATCAGACTTGTGTGCTTGACAACAAGGCCCGCTTATAAGTCATCGTCGATATACAGGGACGAGATAGCACAATGAAATTTACAACACAGAGAAATTTTACATCCGTTCCACATACAGTTCCACAAAGAGTGTTCAATGGAGCCAGCGGGAGTCGAACCCGATAAGCCTCCTACGCTCTAAAGCGATTAGCAGCGTGGTGTCTTAACCACTCGGCTGCGGAGGCCCCTAACACTTATTTTTTAAATCTTGAATTTCGGTCTGCTACATAAACCTACTGCTGAGACTTGGTGAAATGTCCGAAACTTTACGACCACTCTTTAGCACCGTTAGGGGCGGCAGATTTCTAAAATCGCTGAAATATGTGTTTAATTATTTTTTAGTTAGATTTTTCATCATGAATTTGTCGCTACTACATAAAACTTTTGCTCGGATATGGCGAAACGATGTAAAACTTTCGAATCTCCCTTTAACCTTTCTGTGGGAGAATTTCTTAAACAGCTGAAATATATGTTTATTTATTTTTTTAATGTTTCTTTTATCTTGAATTTCACGATTCCACCAAAAACTGCTCTTGAGATAGGCGGAAGTTCCCGAAAAATTTTCGACACCACTTTAATCTCCTTAGAAGGGATAATTTCTAAAATCGGTGAACGATATGTTTAATTTTTTGTGTGCAGATTTTGTTTCGAGAATTTCACACTGCTAACTAAAACTTCTGATTAGATACGGCAAAATGTCCTACAATTTTCGACCCTCCTTTAACTCCCTTATGGCGAAATTTTCTAAAATCGCTAAAATACATGTTTAATTATTTTTTTAATAGAGTTTCAAGCTTCTGCTTAAAACTGCTGCTGAGATATCTAAAATCCTAAAAAAATCCTATTTTTTCGGCCATGCCTTTAATCCTCTGAAAGGGGGGAGGGGATTTCCAGAAATACTTTCTTAGTCGATGCCTACATAATGTAAGGAACAAGTCTTCCAAATTTCTAAATCCTAGATGCAATGGTTAAGGCTCAGCGTTGATTATGAGTTAGTCAGGACAAATTATTTTATATGTTTAGATTATTTGTCGCCAAGTGTTCTAACGTTTATAGTTATGTGGTTCTTAAAAAAAGGCTCTCCCGATACCATCTTTATTTTTAGAGCATTTTCGGGAGTTTCGTTGCTGTTGTCGTTGTTTAAATATTGCACATAGAAAAGAAATCGTTTTTGGCATTGAACTTATTGCACTGACACCTATGAGTATGAAAATTTTCATATAAAAATGCTGATGTTTAAATTTTTTTAACTCCTCCAAAGTCAACAATAAAAGCGATCACAGTAAATAGCTGTATATAAATGCAATATTAAAAAACATTTGAACAAAGCATTTGAAATGGATTCTTAAAACATATAAATTATTTGGCGGTAAAATATAAAATTTTTAAATAATCAAATTTTCACAAAATGATGATGTTTAAAAATTCCGTCAATTTTTGTCAATAATATCTACTTTTCGAAAACATTTAAAAAAGTGAAAGCTGTTAATTTTTTTTTTAATTTTTAAAGATGTGTCTTGTAAGCATGAGAAACTACACGGAATCACATAAAAAAAAAAAAAAAAAAAAAAAAAAAAAAAAAAAAAAAAAAAAAAAAAAAAACATTCATAGTTCTGGGTCGCGTTACACCGTTTCGTTAAAGAGGTTGTTACGATTTAAATAATCAGTTAAATAACAAACTTTTTGAGGGCGTATTCGAAACACTCAAAAAAATTCTAAGGGCATGTAAGAGAAAGAGTCTTTAAAGGGTTTAAAAAGAACCTCCCCTTAAAAAAGAATACAAAATAATCCTATAGAAACAAAAGTTATAAGTACTTATCTTCATCTACAATGGTCAGTTGAATTCGACAACTTGTTTACCGGGGGTGATCATACAGATACAAAATGCCTATTAACATTTAAAGACACAGTGAGTGGAAAGACAATTTTCGAAATCTAAAGTAATTACGCGACTAATTCTTATTAATTTAGTCTTTTTCCTTAACAATTTAATGCTTAAGAGCCATTATTTTGAAAATCAGACAAGTGCGATAGTTGTATTTTTTGTTTTGCTTGATTTTTTTTATGTTAAAGTAGATCATATTTAATGAATATTGTGCAATTTTGAAGCCCTGAAAATATTTCCTGTTTCCTGCAGAAAATCAAGATCATGAATCCTTTTTTCATGAAACTTCAAACGCCAGTATGTTTGAATTGCTATATCTCTGGAAAGCAACAACATCCCAAAATTATTTCGTCATAAACTGTTAGTATAACACTACATGCTTAGTAGAATTTACTTGGATCCATGGGGCATTGTTAATTTTCACTGTTATGTTGCCACAAAATGCAATCAAATGACGTTTTTGACCGTTTTCTGCACTTATTATCTTAGTTAAGCAATAGAACCCCAAAATTTTTCTTATAGAATATGAAAGTTTACTATTAGGACAAGCTAAGTCATATAGAACTTTACTGGGATATCGATGCTGTTAGCAGATATAATCTGTCAAAATTCAAAAGTTTGAAAATCTTCAACTGTTGAATTAGCCCTATATCAAAACAGCATCACAGTTGAATAAAACAAAATATATCAGGTAGTAATTGAACATGTATACAAAAACATGAAAACGAAAAATAAATGGGGTCTCGTGCTATTTTCAGAAAAAAATGACAAAACTTACGAAAAGGCAGTGTTTAATATCAGGCTTATTCCCTAGCAGAAAATGATTTATCCCGTTTCTATTTCCCTTTCGTATGTTTATCCCCTTATGAGGAAATGGAACTTCCCTTTTCTCTTTCTCCTTGTAGGGGAAAAGCCTTATTATTGCACTGCCTTTTTGTAAGGTTTGTAATTTATTTTTCTTCTGAAAATGGCATGAGACCCCACTTAATTTCCGTTTTTATGTTTTTGTACATATGTTCAACTACCACCTGATATATTTTGTTTTATTCAACTGTGATGCTGTTTTGAGATAGGACTAATTCAAAAGTTGCAGATTTTGAAACTTTTGAATATTTAACAGATTATATCTGCACAACAGCATCGATATCCCAGTAAAGTTCTATATTACTTAGCTTGTCCTAATAGTAAACTTTCATATTCTATAAGAAGAACTTTGGAGTACTATTGCTTAACTAAGATAATAAGTGCAGAAAACGGAAAAAAACGTCATTTTGGTTGCATTTTGTGGCAACATAACAGTTATAATTAACAATGCCCCATGGATCCAAGTAAATTTTACTAAGCATGTAGTGCTATACTGACAGTTTATGACAAAATAATTTTGGGATGTTGTTATTTTTCAGAGATATAGCAATCCGAACATACTGGCATTTCAATTTTCATGAAAAATAGGATTCATGGTCTTGAACTTTAACATTTTCTACAGAATACAGGATATTTTTTCAGGGCTTCAAAATGTCACATTATTCATTAAATATGATCTACTTCAACATAAAAAAGAATCAAGGAAAACAAAAATTACAACTTTCGCACTTGTCTGATTTTCAAAATAATACCTCTTCATATCTTTATATTAATACTAGGCTTTTCACTAAAGAAATTTATCATTAAAAGTTGTTATTTAAGTGCGCCACTTGTTTCTTTATGTGTGTACAAACCATTCGAGTTTTTAAAGTTTAAGAGAAACAGACTTTTGAAAAGGGAGTTCCGCCGAACATCGGTGACCTTTCATGGTGCTTTATTTAACCCGTTCGGGTTTGGCGTACAATTGATTGCACATAACATTTCTCTTTAAATAATAATAATAAAAAAAAATACGTTACTTTTTTGAATAAATCACGTGTGTGCAATTATTTATAATTATAATACAGGGGACCAATCCGGGACCAACCCTAGTTCGGATAAGTAAACGTTCGGATAAATTGACAGACAATTTAAGGGATGTTCTGACTATACTACAACCTTCATACTTTATCCAGACTTAGGAATATCAGCACCAGTTAGTGCTGGCGTGTTTTAATTTTAACTTTTTTTATTTTTGTTTGCTTTTTTATCATTTAAAATTTTCTTTTTCTCTTTTATCATTTTTTGAACTCCAGAGATTATAATTTATGCAAAAAAGCTATCGATTGTTGCTTGTTTCAAAGAAGATATCCTTTTCAATGCTACCATATTTCGAATTCTTCTTAAATACGTTAGTTGGATAGGAACACCATTCTTCTGTTATTCGAGCCATTTCGTATCTGTTTCAAAACATTCAAAGGCTTCGTTATGTGATAGACTTGGGTAATTTTACGAGCATTTGTTTTCATTTTGTTGGATTTAACTCCCATTCCCCAAGCCTTTTATTCTCTTGTTACGGCTCCCAACAATACCCTAATCGGGGATTCGATTTCGCATGCTAAATCTAAAGGGGAAAAAATGAGAGACATAGAGTGTTTGTACAATTGGAAGTTCAGTTTTTTTTTTTTTTTAATGGAGAGAAATTGGCTGTTCAAATAATTGGAAATCCTGTTTTTTTTTTTTTTTTTTTTTTTTTTTTTTTTTGAGAGAGAGAGAGAGGGAAATAGACTGTTCTGATAATTGGAATTTCGGTTAACTGAAGTTCCGATAATCGGTGCTCTGATGTATTCTAATTTTAATGTGTATTATGAATTAAGTTCCTTTAAAGTTCAAAATATTACTATAAGTTGTTTTATAAAAAGTTCTAATACTTTTTATCGCTAAACATAATGAAAAATTCTTATTCTTAAACTCATATGTTTTTCAATTACATCGTATAATTGAACATTATCTACACTATGACGCAAAAGTTTAGACAATGACGTCATTCAGCTTTAAAATGTAGAATTATGACGTCAGAATTACAAAAACCTGTAAATATATTCAAAAACTGATTTAAAATGCTATGTACAAAAGACAGTCGTTTTATTTGCTATAATACTAATTTTTTTCATAAAAATTCAAATGTGCTTGTCGCAAAAGTTTAGACACTATTCTAAATTTCTTTGAATATTCGCTGGCATATGCAAATTTAGAATCGATGATGTCACAAATTTGGAGTACTTAAGTTCTGCAAACGATTGCGCTTCATAGTCGACATGCCGAGAGCTAAAGAAATTCAAGTGAATGAGGTTTCAAGGATTTGGCAGTTGAAAGGTGAAGGGAAGAGCGTTTCTGAAATTTCTGCTATTATTAATAGGTCAAAAAAATCTATTTATCGAGTTTTATCGAGTGGTTCCGAATATAAAGCAAAATGTCGGTCTGGGAGGCCACGTGTGACAAATGTACGAGAGGATCGCCTGATACAAAGACTAGCGAGTACTCAACAAATGAGCGTACGTGGAGTTCAAAGCTCATCGGGACTCTCTGTATCAAAGGATACGATTCGTAGACGAATTTTGGAAAAAGGAACAATCGTTTATAGCAAAATGCAGAAGAAACCAGCTCTGAAACCACATCATAAGTTACAAAGACTTATGTGGGCTCGAAAGCATATGTCATATGGAGAGAAATGGCAGTCAGTCATATTTAGCGATGAAAAAAAGTGGAATCTGGATGGTCCAGATGGTTGTTTATCGTATTGGCATGACTTGCGGAAGGAACCTCGACGTTCTTTTAGTCGCAGACAAGGAGGGGGCTCGGTGATGGTTTGGGCAGCCTGTTGCTATAATGGACAAGTATCTCTGACCTTCACCAGTGGTCGTCAAACTTCACAGCATTATACACAGACATTAGAAGAAAACCTACTGCCATTTTCTGAGCTTCTAGGGGGTCCTCAGTGGGAATTTCAGCAAGACAATGCTTCAATTCACACTGCAAAACATTCAAAATCTTGGTTTAATTCCCATAATATAAGAGTTCTCGACTGGCCAGCATGTAGCCCAGATCTTAACCCTATAGAAAACCTTTGGAGCACCATGTGTCGCAAAGTTTATAGCAACGCTAGACAATACTCTTCTGAAAAGGAACTTAAGACATCTATTGAGAATGCATGGTACGATATCGATCCACAAACTATGCAAGATTTAGTTTCTTCCATGCAATCTCATGTATATGACGTAATACATAAGCATGGATGCGCAACCAGGTTTTAAAAATTGTTTATTTCGATTTTATTTAATTTGTGTCTAAACTTTTGAGACAGCAGTTTATTTTTGTTACCATTTAATTTATTGCAATATGCACAATTCCACTTTTCTTTGTTATAAATATTGTTTATATGTACAGCACATTAATTTCAAGCAGTGATTTGAAAATTGAATAAATATTTTTCAAAGTATGTAAGAATTTCTTCATTGTCTAAACTTTTGCGTCATAGTGTATCTACCTATCTGTCTGTCTCTCTCTCTATATATAGACTATAGCATCACTTTAAGAAAAATTAATAAACTATTTTTTATTGTAATATGTATTTTTATATCATGAATTATTTTTGTATTATTAAGGAAAATATAATAGAGAATATAATGTGTGAAAATAAAACGAAATACGTATGAAAAATTTTTATATTTTTTTTTCGATAATTCTTATATCTAATTTAAATACTTAAGAAAGAAGCATTATCTGTTTTTATTTGAATAAAATTTAAGGGTTTTCGGATAAAGAGAAGACAGGTTTTTATTTGCGTTTTGATAATATATTAATATTTTTTTCTTTTCTCCACGTCTTAACAAATATTTTTTAGGTATTATCTATTTACACAGGATTTATAAAAATAAAGAATATGATTGTACTTCTTTGATATTTACTTTTTTTATAATCTTCTCCATCTTTCTACATTACGTTTTAAATATTTTTTTAAGTTTATATTCAAAAAATTGTTGTAAGAAAAGTATAATAATAATAATAATAATAAAAAAATACCGGTGAGGTTTACATTTAGAGCTACATATATTTGAAACACTTCGACAATAAATAAAATTTTAGGCATGATTTGTTTTAATTTTGTTTGAGTATAGAGCATTCAAAATAATTTATTTTATTTTTACACTGTTTAAATCACTAAGCAGTTCGTGGAAAGATACATCAAATACTATTAAAATTAAGTAAGTTGGTTTGACGAAAATTAAATTGTGTATCCGCTATTTTAACTTTAATCATGCAATTTTAGTTAAATGAAAATTGACCTAAAATCAATTATTAAGATTAAAAATGGTTTATTTAAAACTATTATTCTCAAATCGAAATACAAACCTAAGTTGTTTACACTATTTATAAAAATATTGTTAATAAAGTAAATTCAAATCTCACATATTCCTCTTAAATTATGTTGTCGTCGCGAAAGTATCTATAATGTATAATGAAAAGCAGAAGGCCGATCGCACTTTATGCAAAATAATTTTTGTAGCAAACATCTTCGTCTTCGAAACATTCGCTTTCACAAACACATAGTTGTTGAAGATAAATATTTAACTGAATTGTAATTGATGGTGCTGTTAGATGTAGCAAAGCTTTATTTAAGTGGATGTAATAAAAACAATGCATTTTTAAGAACCAGTAAAAGAAACAAATTCGAAAAAAAATGTGTTCGTTGATGTAAAGAAAAATTTCTGAAGAGATTAGTGACTGGTGCTGGAGTTTGTTATGCAAGTAAAATAAAACCATAACCAGCACCGAGTAAAATTAAAGCAATTTTACGCTGTTAATCAACAGCAACATTTTAAATACCAATACTATGATAAAATTCCAGTTATACAGGGTGTTTCAGGACAGCGGTTACAAAGAATAGGTAGAGCACACCTAGATGATGGGAAATCACATAGCAATGCATGGTCAGAAACGCTTTCCTGCACGGTAGAGATGACACAAAACCCAAGTAGGGAAGAACACGAAGAGAGTGAGAAAGTGTGTTTCTCATACTTAGTAATGAAAAAATGCCTGACCAAAGCTGGAAAGTTCTGAGGAACTTGTTGTACGAATGGTGGCGGCTGCTGGGGAAGTCCGAGACACGACTAGTATTTTCAAAATCATTAGATCTTCCATGCGTCGGATATGTGAGGTCCGCGTCACGGCCGGGTTAGTAATTTTGAACACTATCTTTGATGAAGATCGTTGCGTCTATTTTTGTTCTTATTTCTTAGTTTTTTGCTGCACTAAGAATAATAAACTTGTTTTCCTAACGGTCGCATTTGCAAGAAAATGCGGAAAAGTTAGAGGAAAAGTTCATGGAGTTTAGTTTTTAATTAAGCACAAATGATTGCCATTTGGAATTCATTTTTCTGATACACTGCAGTTGATTTGGCAGTATGACCGGAGGTTTTGTCAATATCTGGAGAATACCTTTATTGATTTCTTTTACATTTGTAACTATAATTTTTTCATCGAAATGAGTTCTGAAATATTTCGTTGATATTAGAGAAAAGTCCCTTTAGAATTAATTGGTTCGGATTTTAGCTTTAATTTACTTTCATAACAAATGTAATTTTTGTCTGAAAACATACTGGATTTTTTTAGAGTCGACATACACGCGGATCAAGAATTTTACCAGTATTCTGTCCTTCAAAATAGGTGGTTCGTCTTATTCTCGAACGGAGTATAAATACGCGAGTTTATACGGTAACTAGATATTTCTCAACGACAACATACCAATTTTTAATATAATTATATGCATAAACATATTTTGAAATTGTTTTATTATAAATATTTTATTACTTTCGTAAAGCAATTTGCTTTCAGAATCTATTGCAGAATTTTAATTTTAATAAACTTATTACTAAATTTTAATTTGATTTTTTGACAAAACAGTGCAATAAATACTTGATGCAGTGGTTGCAGAATTTTATTTTTGACAAACGAACATACTTTGTTGATTCTAAGTATATAATATATCCTTAAACCACATGCTTATTCAATTAAACAACTTCAAACACTACAATAAATTAGTTATTTTGAATTCTAATTAAACAAAGCAAAATTAAAAGAAATCGTGTCTGAAATAGTCTTTCCTGACGCAGACCTTTTATTATGTGTAGCTGCAATTACAATAAAGTACATTTGCATCCCCGAGGGTATAGTTACACTAATTATATATCTCTTACTAGAGGGTTTTTTTATATAAAATTTAAAAACAAAAATAATTTAAAGTACAAATTAGAAAAATCTATAAAAATATAAACAAAGGATATGTAAACATAAAAGAATTATAATTATAAATTTTATTTAATAAAGACTGTGCAAATACATGTTATCTAAAAAAATTCGCAATGTGTGGATGAAAAGAAAGAAAGAATAAAATGGCAACAAAGCAAATAAAAAACAATGAACGGTATTTTTTTTTCGGCGAGAAAAAAATAATTTTATTCAAATGAAGAAAACTTATTTTTAATCCATTTTAAATATTTAATGTGAACTCTGTTTACATTGAGCTATATATGAACTGAATATATAAACTCTGTTTGCATTGAAGAGATCTATTAATAAGAAAGAAAAGATTATGCATCAAGCATGGATTAGTAAACACTTTCCAATACATTCAGAATAATGCAATGACACTTCACCGTTTTAAAAGTTGAAATAGGATGTCTAATTAAACCTTATGGAACTGCATAACACAATTGAAAACCCAATTTCAGCAATTCCCATCTACAGCCGGAAAATCTTTTGAATTATTTTGTGCAACCCTGTATATAATGTATAGATTTGAATATATAAACTACATGCATGAAAAAATTAGTTCCGTTATGAGATACCTACGGCAGTTGAAAATTCTCATTCAGCAATCTCTGCTAGTACGGAGAGTGGTAGGAGTACTCTTTTATGAAGCTCTGTATATGAGGTATGGAATTTTTACATAAAGAGTAACATGCAAAATATTACTTAATTTTAAAAGCTCATAAGAAAATTTAAAACGCATTTCCAGGAATTACTGCTCAAAGTAAGTACTGTAATCAATTTTGTGTTTCCCTTGAAATTAACAATAAATGCAATAAACGCCTTATTCTATATTAGTCATCTTATAGTGAAATTCCGTGATTTATATAAATTTCAATACTTTTGAAATAGCGTAATGCAATTAGAATACACTACAACCTATTTTCCTCCATTCACCATAGTGTAACGGAATATTTTTTGGGTGTCTCTGTAAATGAAATTTTAACGGTACACACTTTGTATTCAATGCCGAACATTTCAAGGTAAACAGCATTAATTTATGAGGGGCGCCCACCCATAGTAGTCGAAGTCCATAAAAAAGGGAGATAGTCCACTTAGGAGGCACATAAAATCTGTTTTATTCACCCCCCACAGTGAACCAGGTCTGTAAGCAGATGCCATATATGAGAAAGCATTATATGTATGTGTGTGTATAAATATGGATAGTACAAAACATATTTCAGTTTTATGACTTAAAAGACACTCTTTTATTTTATTTAAAATGACGCTATTCGCATTCGTTCAAGAATTGAACATTTACTATCCAGTTTCAAACAACAGTAAAGTAGGTATATGACGTAACTATCGCTGAGTAACAAGGAAATCCAGAAAAATCGATGTCGTCATTCAAGCAACTCGACAAACAACGTATAATCTAAATCTAATTATTCATATGCCTTCATTTGTTTGTAACATTACTGTAGATACTTAAATTTAAATATAGTTGATAATAGCTCCATGCTTAATCTTAATCAAAAATCATTCATTTATATTTTTTCAAAATAGCACGTATTTAATTTAATTTTTTTTCTTTTGTTATGGGAAAATGGCAAAAAAAGATATAATTACTATTTTCCAACTATTTTTCATTTACTTTCTACAGGAAATGATGTACTTTATTTGCCAAAATTAAACAAATGGCGCACAAAACTACAAAAAAGTTAATATCTGAAAAATAAATTGAGATCCAGTTTTCAAACAAATTGCATTTAAAAGTACTTTTTGTTCCCAATACGACAGTATAAAAATTGAAAATGCGTGATGTTTATAAGTTTAAAAAAATGCAGTAGAGATTATCCGTATTTAACCGTACATTGATAAATCTGCTTTGTTTTACGGCTGGCTTGTATAAAGTAGAGTTATTTTTTAGAGACGACATTTTAATTCTTGGCCGAAAGAAATTGTGTATCGGCGGCTAAAAAACACGTTATATAAATAAAATATTTATTACGTGAAAAAATATTATAATAATTTATTTAATAACGTTTTTTTTAAATATTTGATATGCATTTAAAATAAAAATGTAATATACCAAAATAATCTTTTTTTAAGTACATTATCTAACTTATTCGTGATGGGTAACTCGAATTCGTGTTTTTTGGATGCGTGTAACTTCACCCGGGGATTAGTACTTTAGGTAGATTTCGTATGAAATACTATCTATTGGTGTCGTTCCTATGTTGGAATTTCTGAAACATTTTTGGAGATCTACACCGATCATGACGCCTAGAACCCAAAACCACCCTCAATAAAAAACTTTATCTCTCTCTCTCTCTCTCTCTCTCTCTCTCTCTATCTATCTCTCTCTCTCTATATATATATATATATCACTTTCTTCTCGACACGATAACTTCCACAATGCAGCAAAAATCTCTTCCAAACTGATACATAAAATCAAGGGCATAAAATCTCGGTCAAGTTCGTTAATGGGCAAAATCGGACCAAGGGGATGAAAATAAGGAGGGGTTTTGTGAAAACCGAAAAAAACCCATAACTTCTTAATTTTTGTACATATCAAATCAGTTTAAAGTTTTCATAACTTCTACAAATAGGGCCAAAAATTTATGCATCACAGATTTTTGATAAAATTAAAAATGAGTTCAAGGGGTGCAAAAAATAGGGTTTTGGGGAGAAAAAAATTCATAACTTCGCCAATTCTCAAGATATCAAACCCAATTAATTTTATTATACATCTCCTTAATATTATGTACAACTTTTATATTCACAGGTTTGTGATAGGACCAATTCATACAAAAAAAAAAAAAAAAAAAAAAAAAAAAAACGAAAGAAGGGGGGGGGGGGAGAAGAAAAGTTTCCATAACTCCGTCAATTCACAAGATATAAAATCGCCATGAATTTATCATATATCTTCTTAATATTGTCATCAACATTTATATAGGCAAGTTTTTGATAGGAACAATTCTTACAGCTAAACAAATTAAAAATACATAGCGGTTGAAGAAAAAAAGCATCTTTTTAAGAATGTATTCAAATCCAAAATGCTTATTTTCTTACTCATTTTTAAATTAATTTTTCGTCTCAAATGCGTCCAGTTGATAGATTCTCTTCTTCAAAAATTATATAATGTACCGTAATGATCGATTCGATATTTTGATAGAGGCAGAATATATTTCAAAAAATAATGTCAAAGTGGGCATTTTGAACAGAATTTCCCGAAGCGATTGTGTTAGAAACGAAAAATATTGCCCTACTGAGAAAATAATTGTTTATTAATCAAGTTTCAATTAATTGAAAGAAAAATAAAAGCACATGTCGCTTATAAATCTTTTCAAAAATCACGTCAGCAAGTTTCGTATTTTTTCTATTAAAAATGAATCTGAAAATGCGCCAGAAAATTTCGAGTTGTAGAGCATGGAAATGTATTTTTTAATACCACCTGAACAGGATTCTGATAACACCAGCTATTATATAAAAATGAAATAAAAACTCGTCAAAAGCGGTCCGATAAAATTGTTAAAGTGGATTTATATCTACTCATGATTTAGTTTTTGTTGGTGCAATTAATATATTTAACTTCGAAATCTACCACCGCTTGTAGGCCGGGCCGGCAGGGATTTTTTATAAATTAATTTATCTAATGAGAATCGTACATAATATCCATATTTATACAGTAAGCGTAATATACATATAAGTACCCCAGGTAAAATTAATACCCTTATTAAATACATTAATTATAATTTAGAAACACGAGTGCAGAGAACATTATTGTTAAATAAAAAAAAAACATACAAGAGTAACGATCATGGGCGGCTCTTCCTGTTTAAAAAAGTATAATTAACCGTCAACAATGTTTTAATGAAGCCGAAGTTCAAAAATTATTTTATTGTGGATATCATCACTTAAAGTCGGGTACAGTGAATATTTATTTGTACACATTTTTGTAAGCAACCTCTTTATAAAAAATATACATTTGAGTGTTCCGTACTTAAAAAGTAAAAACTTAACCATTATAAGATTACTCTTGTGTCTGTCTGTCTGATTCTCTGTCACAGTCCTTTTACTCGCAAACTATGCAACGTGGAAAGTTCAAATTGGGGGAAGTTATAAAGACTACTGACCCACATAGTTCCAGATTAATAAATATTCATAAATATATGTGGGTAAAATGTAGTGGGGCTAATTCAGTTACTAGAGAAAAAAATTCTTTTCTTTGTATATCGTATGGGGTATCATGTGAAAGCATTCGTAACGCTGAAATAAAAATATATTTCGTTTAATTTTAGTTTAATATTTTCTAAGTTATGCTGGAAAATGTAGTGCAAAAATATGTTCCTCCCCATCTAATTCCGAATCTATTGAAACTAAAATTCTGAAAAAATTAGAGGTAGTAGACATTAATTTAAACCTTGCAGGAAAATTATAGCGATTACCCTAGGCCACATAGTTTTTGAGAAAATCGCAATTTTCCGTTACAGTCAAATTTCGAGTTACGGGCTTCAGCAAAATTGTTGAGCAGAGCTGGAGGTACCTATCGTAGCAGAAATATAAAAGCATTCTCGATCATGAATTTTGAAAAAAATCGTCGGTAATTAGCCGAGATATTAACCCTTAAAGACACGGACGGTTTGGACATACATAATGACAGGGACGGCGTACTCTATTCTTCATCGGCTTTTGATGCCTAGATAACAGATTTTAAGGATATGTTTATGTAATGCAATGCCCAGTAACAGTATAAAAGCAATAAACGCCAAATTGCTAAAAACAGACTAATATAATGGGAATTAATAAACACGTGTATAATAATCACTTATAAATAGATAAAGTTAAAAATTCTATAAAAAGTGATAGAAAATCTTTATTAAGATTGACGATCGTTTCGTTGCATAAACGACGACATTTTCAAAATCATTCAACGATAGAAAATATTTTCACATAATTTAAAAACGATAAACATAGTAAACAATGTCACGCGACATGATGCATAATGAAAAACATTGTAAACATAAAATTAATTTAAAAGATTAGATTAGCTATTGGTGAGCGTGGATTAATTTTCAAAACAATAACATGGTAAACATTCTCACGAGACACATTAATATTGACGAGGCGAGCGGCCTCTCTTCGTCCGCAGCACTGTATTCTTCCACTTATTCCGACTCTTTTGCGGAAGCAAGTTTCATAGGTCCCCAGCCACGTCCCTAGTAATTTAGCCTAGTTCATTCCAAATGACTTAAAATTTATTATGAATCAAGAAAGGTCGGCGGTTGGGAGAGGGCGGGTGGGTCAACTGCCGCGGCGAGCGGCCTCTCTTCGTCCGCAGCACTGTATTCTTCCACTTATTCCGACTCTTTTGCGGAAGCAAGTTTCATAGGTCCCCAGACACATCCCTAGTAATTTAGCCTAGTTCATTCCAAATGACTTAAAATTTATTATGTATCAGGAAAGGTCGGCGGTTGGGTCAACCGCCGCCGCGAGCGGCCTCTCTTCATCCGCAGCACTTTATTCTTCCACTTATTCCGACTCTTTTGCGGAAGCAAGTTTCTTAGGTCCCCAGCCACGTCCCTAGTAATTTAGGAATTAATAACATAAATACTATGTGATTCGCGACTAGTTTCCATTGAGTGGCTCACTCAATACACCTACTATCTATATTATAAAGGACAAACATATCTGTGCGTAACGCATACGTCATTCTGCGAATGGCAACACTCTGAAATTTGAAATAAATTTTCGGTTTTGCAATTTTCGCTACTGGAAATTTTTAAACCTCTAAACATCGCACAGTTTCAATTTTTACACCGTAATATAGGGGGAAAATGTACTGTTAAATGCAATTTGTTTGATAGCTCTATCTCAATTTATTTTTGAGATATTAATTTTTTTATAGTTTTTAGTACCAATTTTGTAATTGTGGTAACTGAAATACACCATTTCTATTAAAAGTAAAGGGGAAATAGTCATGGTGTATTTATTTTTATTGATTATATCATTATTGATGCCATTTTCACGTAACAAATAAAAGTAACTTTTTTTTATAATTTTTGAACGGAAAATGATGTCAGCCATTAAAAAAAAAAAACACGCATTCTTCTTCATAAATCAGTTACATTTCAATATTTTTACATTACGCTGATACTGAGTTTGAGACGCTAGGCAAAATGATTCAGTGAATAAAAATGATGTCATATTTAAAACAAAACGATCACTTTCTTTGATAAAACTAAATATTTGGCCGATACTAAATGGCCAATACTATGACAACTAAAGGTAAATTTCTGAATTTTTTATTCGCGGTTACTGAGATTAGAACTTAAAGTTTGTGAGAATGTTCACATGCAAAGTTGTATCTGACAAACGTGACTTTAAGTTTGGAAATACATTCATTAATAACCTATTGCGCGTTAAAATACTTTTAAATTGTGAACTTGAGTTATGCATATGTAAATTATGAGAATGTGAAAATAACGTAAGTTTAGATTTTATGGGGGGAAATTTTATGATGTGACAAAGGAAAATCCTTTTTACTGATTTTTCATCCCGTAAAAGCAAACATAAGAGCCTCAATCAATAACTTAATCATAATTATTCATGTTGATTGCATATTCTAATACAGTTTAATTTGTCAATAATTTAAGCAGTTGAAGTTTGTGGAAATAACATTTTGGTAATTTTAGGTTAAAAATATTATTTGTTTTAAGAGTTAGGCAACCAATGTAATATGAATTTTTTATTGTAATTATTTTTGTAGGTTTATCATGAATTTGATCTAACAGTTTCTTTCTAAACATTTTAGTTCGTCGAATTTCGACGGGTTCCAACTCGTGTCCTTAAAGGTTAACTAAAAACCTATATGGAATAACAAATATACAGAATAGCTATATTTGCTATTATTTAGGTTCCATATATCTTTGAACTTTCACGGTATACCCATTTATACTTTTCTAGTACACAGGGTGCAAAGGAAAGTCCCTTTAACCTGAAAATACTTATGAATGGAGAGAGCTACAGCTATGCAAGTGAGAGAACGGTATAGTAAAGCGACTACGCCCTATTCAATGAAAACGACAGCAGCGTCCCATAGTGGCGAAATTTTGAAGATAGACACTGCAAATCGAAAACGAAAAGAGATAGAGCAAAATTTCCAGTTAGAAACTTTTAGAGCATCAATTAATTAATAGAATACGACATTTGGTTTACATGGATAAGATAAATCTTCGTCTGTTTATCCAAAATTGTCTGAAATCGATGTACTTCATTTTGTGTAAACATTTGAATGGAATAGTCAGAAGTATGAAAAAATACGCACAATTTATGTTATAAATACGTACTTATCTCAATACATTTTGATAACATCACACACACGAAATAAAAAGACAAACTGTCTCACAGTGATAGAAAGTTAATATTCAGTATGTTCGAAAATTTCGCCATTGCTCACGATACACGTTTGTATTCGTGAGAGTAAATCTGCATGCACATTTCTCAGCACGGAACGTCTGTTGCAAGCCTCTTCAATGCGACGACGTAGATTTAACACTTTCAAGGGTGGTGGCTAGACGGTCTTGCCACCTAATTTTAATTCCAAAACTGACAAATGGCACCAAGAATATTTTAATAAAATTTTGCTTTTGTAAGAAAAGAGGAAATTAGCGGGGTTTTGTTTTCTGAGAAATTTGTTTGAATATTCTGGTGTCAGTCAATTATTTCATCAGTTTACGAACAGAATTCTTCTGGCCCTTAAAGGGTTATTCTAAAATTGCATTGGGAATTAAATCTTTACAGACATTACAGCACAGTACAACGTCACAATTTGCAATTGTGCACTGCTGCATTTCCGGAATGTGAATAGGCAAAGTAGAATCGTTTTTGGGTACGCAGGCGACGATTTATCTTATCCGTGTGAACCAAATGTCGTTTCGTACTAATTAATTGATGCTCTAAAACTTTCTAATTGGAAAATTTGTTCTACCTATTTTCGTTTTCGATTTGCAATGGCTGTCTTCCAAATTTCGCCACGGGTGCTGCTGTCGTTTGCATTAGGTCGGGCATAGTCCGGTACCGTTACCTCATTTATATAGCTGTAGCTCTCTCCGTTCGCAAGTATTTTCAAGTTAAAGGGACTTTCCTTTGCGCCTTGTATAATATACAGCTATACCCAACCTTAAGTTGTATAGTTTTTACAAAGTCTTATTATTGTTTTAGCAACGGTATTTTTTTTAATTCCTACTATTAGTTCACACTCTCCCTATATTTGTTTATTTATATATTTATTTATTTATATATTTATCTTGTTCAAATTTTCAATCGTTAATAAAAGACTCATTATTCATCCTATCAAGTTGAAATAATTTTTTTTGAACTTGTACTGGATGACAATTGATGTTAATACATTTTTTTCAAATATTAATTAATTAATTAAATTTTAATTAATTAATTTTAGTTTTGCATGGGAAACAAAATGGCGGCCATTGGTTATCGAAGGTCAATGAAAGTATTTTCAGTAAGGGATTACCAGAGGGGGGACCCTGTTCTGTCGCCAAATACCGCCAAGTTTGCCGCCAACTTGGCGATATATCGCCAAATTTGGCGTCCAAAATAAGTCGCCAAAAGTGACGCCAACTTGGCGATATTTCTAATATTTCGCCAAATTCCCATAGAATTCCATTGTAAACCTACTTGCTTATAGAAAATCAACAAATTGAGATATTTTAATGCAACAAAAACTAATATTAGCTTAAGGGATTATATTAAATTTTCCTTTGGTGACCTAAGTAGGAATTGACTTTAAAAACAAAATTTTTATATTACTTGTTAATAATGCACTTACTAATTCATATATTATTGTACGGAACCCTCTGTGCGCGAGTAATACTCGCACTTGACCGTCTATATTTAGTAAATCCTCTTTAAATCAAGATAACGATGTTTTTATACTCTGAGTAATGACTGAAGTTTGAAAATAAACTTTTTCTTGTAACATGCTCTGCACAGAAAATATAGTGCCAAATATTTTCAATTTAGCATACACTTTTTTGATTT
Source organism: Maratus speciosus (assembly GCA_963932465.1). Classification (NCBI taxonomy): domain Eukaryota; kingdom Metazoa; phylum Arthropoda; class Arachnida; order Araneae; family Salticidae; genus Maratus; species Maratus speciosus. Next base: position 219,857,733 of record OZ010788.1, read on the forward strand.
AACGTAGTTCATGCATTGAAAAAAATCTATTTCAATGAAAGATTCAGAATCGACTAATAGACTACAGACAATTGTGTATCTTGGACATCAATTTGGCATTTTATTGTACTTAATATTTGCGAAATTTTGTATTTCGAATCTATGACCTTTTTTTTTCTCTTTTGCACAAACAAGATTAAGAGAAAGACATTTCTCTCTTAAGAGGAATTTGTAATATCAATAATCAGCTCAGTACAAGCATAAAAATGGAAGACCCCATTCTTAGAGTTTGAAAATTTCAACTAACTTTCATGAACTTCAAAGTATCAAAATTTGGAGAATTTTGGAAGTATAAGCATTACATTTTTACTGTTTCTTTGCCAGATAATGGTTCTTTTAAAAAAATATAAATTCTAGAACTCAAAGAACATGTGAAAATTTTAAAAGTATTACTTTTATAAAACTAACGTTAATTGGAAAACTTTTGCAATTTATTTGGCCTACTGCAACAGGTAAAAACTTAAACCACATTTCAATATTTTTGGTACTCTGTGTGTTTTCCCATGGGACAACTACCTCACAAGGATTTTTTGAAGTATAAGTCAAATGTAAAGTCATTTCATTGTCAGAGTGCAATATTTGAAATATTTTTTAGAGTTCTATATGGCATAATATAATTTTAAATTCCTTAAAAGTAAATGAAACTAAATATCTTTTATAATAGTAATAGGCAGCATTAATTAATAAATGAGAATTAAGTATTATCCAAATATAAAACATAAAAACTTTAAAGCGATTCATATTGAATTTTAAAATGCGTTCTTAATTGAGTGCATCCAGCAGAATGCTTCCATAAAAGAATTCGTTGCAATGCATAGAACGACAGAAACAATTTATGAGAAAATTGAATTTTTATTTATCTACAACTTATTAAATACTACTTAAAATCCTTCCAACTGTGGTATATTATAATAAAAATGTAGGCATTCAGAATTAGCAACAGTCTCTGGATTATGAGGCATTTTGTTTATTATCTTCTTTATGATTATTTCTGTTTTCTTTCCATTTGCATTGTACTGAAACAAACAAATTAGGTATTATCACTATTTAATGTTTTTGTGCAAAGTAAAGAAATAAAAACAATAATCAAACAATGAGCATAATTTACACATCAGCAATAATTGCAAATTTCGAAAATGAATTCTGTTAAACTCTTATACTAATACAAAGACTACTAACAATAAAAGTTGTATCTGTTTAGCTCTAATCTACTGTACTTTTTTTTTCATTTTGTACTAGACATATTGGAATGTATCCATACTAGCATTTATTATGCTGTCTAGTTTAAAGTTATCTTATTCAGACAAGGTCTCAAATAATTTCGTATATTTTTTTCTGTATATTTAATCTTTTAGAAAATTTTAGCATTCATTTTATGTATTCTTAAAGGCTCATAACAAAGAACTTTCCAAACAAAATAATTTATTTTTTATAAACTTTGCTTTATACTATCCCAGTATTCCTAGTTATAACTGAACTGTTCGTCGGCATATATGAATAAATTTCGAATACGCCTCCTCAGCATGCTCTTTAAAGCTAAATTATCTAAAGCTGAATAAAGGAACTTGTTTTCTACTGCCTTTTTTTTAATAGAAAATAAGAAAATTCCCATCGTCTCGAGCCGTCCGTACATGAACTTTGCGCCTCCCAAGAGTTTCCAAGGCGTCTCACCTGTTGTAAAACAAACATAGTAAAATTAATTGCAAATAAAAGTTTTAAAAATGTCAAATTCCTGACGTATAAATTTTTGGGATACATTTGTAAAAAATACTTTATTTTTAATTTTAATGAACGGATTTTTTGTACTGCCAAAACAGTTCAAACAGAATAAGTTTAGGTTTATCCCATATATGTTTATTTTCAAAATAATTATTTATGTAACTGCAACCGAAATATCAGGCGGAGGTTCTTAAACCCTAAACAATGAAAATTCTTAAGAATGAATATGAAAATGTAGTTGATATTTAAAAATACGTTTATTAAATACATGATAAACACATTATCTTAGATTAAAAAAAATATCGCTAAAAATTGTGAATAAAATCATCATTGAATAAAAAATGTATTCATTTCATACTAAATAATTAATCAAACCTACATAAATGCAACGTACTATTATATATGTTATTGAATCACATTAAATTAATTGGGTATCGTTGTCTATTGAAAATGTATTAGAAGACAGCTGTACTGGTGAAAATAATGCCAAAATATCTACTTCTTATTTCATTTAACAAGTAAAGTTACATTTTGACATAACTAATTTTTTTCTGTGTAGTAATTTTTGGAATTAGTAATGACAAGACAAAATATGTTAATTGTAGACTAGGGGTGTTTCAATTTGTTGAAACAATTTCGTCTTAATATCTTATAAGTCAGTAATATGTTAAAAGATATATCACAATTCTCTCAATGACAGTCACAAGAAGAAAAAAGTAAAAAAATATCAATTTTGGATTAAAAAAATATTTTATATCCCTATTTCTCCTTCTTTCCAAAGACAAATTACTTTATATTCTATGGTAAGTATAAGTTTCAAAATTTTGAGAAATTTAATTTTTTTACATCTGGTCATCGACTGCAAAATTTCATACTCAGTTTTTTCAAAAAAAAATTTTTTTCGATTTATACTACTATTATGGACTTCTCCACATTAGTGTTTGTATTTATCCTAATTGTTCTACAGATATCCCTTTTAAATATCAAAAGAACTATTTATATTTAAAATTATAATTCTTTTAAATGATGCATGTTTTCTCTATTTCATTTTTTTTTTTTTAACTGATTACATCTGTGTAGAAAAGTGACTTCACTTTATTGAGAACTATTTTTTTTTTTTTTTTTTAAGATGGATGTAACAAGTTTCAAATTCGAATTTTTCGTAGTTTATTATAAAAATTTACTCTAATTTAATATGTTCACTATAAAACATTCCGAATACCTTAAAATAAATGCAATCTTCATGATGTAGAGTTGTACAGCAACTAAAGACAGAACAGTATTTTACCAAACTTTTTTTTTTTACAACAAGAGGTTTTACAACTGCCGTCTGCTGTAAAATTAACAATATTTTAACGATACTGTTTTTAACATTATGAAAGTAGAGACCGGTTGTATATATTCATGTAAGAAAGAAAATCATTGTTGTGTTATTATTAGTACTAAACGATCTTCGTCTTACTATATGGTGAAGACGTGTAACGATAAAACATAGGATTAAAGATTTAAAAAATATGTTGTAATATTTTTTACTGGTATTCCAGGTGCCTCCAGTATTACTTCTGGTACATGTCTGTCTGTCAGTTCTTCCGCTATGCGTTTCCTTAATCTGTCCTTGAGATTTTCATTGAAAGACGATCGTTTCTTCATTTCGATAAAAAGAACAGCTCTTTCATCCCTATCTTTACTGTATTGTCCAACACAAAGGCAGTCTTTAATTTCTGGGAATAACTTAACTGAAAATTTAGCACAAAAAATAAGTTTGTAAAACAAAATTACGAAAACAGAAAAATATATACTTATATTTATATTTTGTATTCCTTACCTACATTATATATTTCTGAACTTCCAAACCGACAACCTCGTTGTTTTAATGTCTCGTCACTAAACAAATAAAATTAATTAGATGATTAGGACGAATATTTAATAACTAGGAAAAAGTAATTCTGCTTTTTTAGAATTTAGTGTAGCTCCCGATGAAAAAAAAATATGTACATAAGTATAGATAGTACAAAAACGTATTTCAGTTTTAAGACTTAAAACACACATGCTTCTACCTTATATAATACGACGTCATTCATATCCGCTGAATAATTCCACATTTACGATTCAATCCAACAGCATGTATAGAAAAGTATGCATATGATCGCTGAATCGTTAGCCTCGCGCAGAATAATACACAAATCCAGCAAAAAGCGATGTCGTGATTCAAGAAACTTAACAAAAAAAATTGGCTACCTAATAATTTATATGCATTCATTTGTTTGTAACATAATATAGTTACTTAAAATTAAATATATTTTATAATCGCTCGATGTGTTATCAGAAGTTATTCTTTTATGTTTTTTAAAAATAGCACAAATTGTTTAACTGCATTTTTGTTCAGTTGTTATGGGAAAATGACAACAAAAAGATATAATTACGATAAGATATAAAAATATTTTTTCTTTACTTTCTACGGAAATGGAGTACTTCCGTTCTCAACTCTAAAGAAATAGTGTTAAAAACTAAAAAAAATAATATCTCAAAAAAAATTAAGAGGCAGTTTTCAAACAAATTGCATTTAAAAGTACTTTTTTATCCTATACGGTGGTATAAAAATTTTAAATTGCGATGCGTAGAAGTTAAAAAAGTTGCAGTAGAAATTAACCGTATTTAACAGTACAATGATACATCTGCTTTGATTACGGATGGCTTAATTAACGTAGCGCTATCTTTTTAGAGACAACACTTTAATTGCTGGAGGAAAGAAATAGCCTATGAAGAACCGGATGGGATATGAAAAAAGTTAAAGAGCTTGCATATTGATATTGTTCCAGTAATAAATGCCACAGCAATATCGTAAACAATATTTAAAATACTTCTAAAGAAGTTTCATTAAGTTACAATATTTTTTCATAAAAGTAAATTATGATTTCAAACATTCACTAAAAGATTTTTAGTTATTTCGATTTCGATTTCATACCATACATACAGTTGAAAATCGACAATAACAAGACAGAAAAGAAATTTTGTTACTCACGAAGACATCTGCAGTGAATAGGACAAAATTTCTATGTATGGAAAAACATTTTTTAGTGTACATACCTTCTTCCGCAAACTATAATGCCTTTTGTTAAGGGATTGATTATTATCGAATCACCAATTGTAAACTTTCCTGAAAAGAGATATAGAAACTGAGTAAAAGACATTAAGTAGTTCATCCTTCAAAAAAAAAAAAAAAAAAAAAAATGTTTCATATCGCTCACACGTAACATAAATACCATAATTGAAAAATATTACATTTCCCAGAAGAGGCAAAAATGATTTTGAACATTTTGTAAAATTAAATGCTATAACAGGAATAAATGCTTTACTTAAATATTGGACCACTTACTGATAATGTCTTTAATTTACTATTATCAGGACAACTACTACGGTACATATATCGGCAGTACCATGTCAAACTATCCAATAGGAAAACAGTGCTGCCAGTGGGCTATTTTTTTTAATTCAGATTTCTTGACTGGTCTCGCTTTTTGAGATAGTAAAATTTGTCTTATTTAATGAAATAATTATTAAGGCGAAAATAAGGGGAGCTTTACCATTTCAGAAAAGTGGTGCCAATCAAGAAATCTGAATTTTAAAAATGTAGCCGACTGGGAACACTTTTTTCATGTTGGACAGTTTGACATGGTACCGACGATATACCAACCTAGTATATACCTGTCTTTTTTAAAAACAATAGATAAAAAATATAATCAAAGGATTTCAGAAGAATTTTATAAATTCGTAGATTTTCTTATATAAGAAATTTTTTTATCCCAAAATAAGTATATAAATTTTCTAGAAGAATAAAGCTAACCCAGGCACAGAAATCTATTAAAAAATTATTCCACATTTTGCTTATAAACGAAGAGTTTCGCATAAACTAAAAATCCGAATGTAAAGGACATTACCTTAACATATTCATTTTTAATAGTATTTCTCTTTTCATCTCTCCTTTTAAGATAACGCAGGGCTCGTAGCGTTCCTAAAATTTTCGCACTTTGCTACCAGTATTTTAAATCAAAACCCTTCATGGGCGATTCCTTTAACACCTACAATAGAATTTTACAATAAATATTATCGTTTTAAAATTGTGCTAGGAAAGTGTGAAAATTTTAGGAACGCTGCGAGCACTAGATAACCTCTTTTTGCCGAATTCTTAACTGTAATTGCCAGTCTTTATCCAGCTTTTATTTAAAGAATAATGGTCTTTTATAAGATTAAGCTTTCGATTTTAGTTCTCTCTCAGTAATTCTTTAAGCGCAGCGCACTTTATTAAAATAAAAGAAAATATATATTCATACACCTAGTAACAATTTTCGCATTTCATTCACATGCCTAATTTAGTTGCTATGCAGAATTTACTCAGACATTTAACATCAATCCTTTTGACCGTTATTCTAGCTGCTTATATTTTCTGCAACGTATAAAATTATTTCATTATTGGTACTTTATCTCTAATTTCTTATTTTTTTGTTGTCTCATTTTCTGGTCTTCACTCCCATGGCATTTTTGGCACCCCCCGTAAAATTGTGGTCTCTTGGTTTTGCAGTTCTTTTGAACTGATTTTCTTCTCCAGTTATCGTTTTGCGTTAAAATTTCATATCTGCCCTTTGTAACTCCCATTGACTTTTCATTAACGGAAAATAACACATATCTCTTCTCAACCCAATCTCGTCATATTATACGTTATTGGCAGGGCTCCCAAAAGGTCCGCCAACTGAATACCAATATTATTTTAGAAAAATTTTCTTTTTAGATATTTCTTACAAACCACCCTCGGAACCACGTTTGAAATTTAATTCTAGCGCAAACCTACCATAAAATTTTCTGTTAAAATTTATTGGTACTCAGTTGGCGGATCATTTGGAAGCCCTGTATTGGCTATTTTCATCTAACTCCAACTCCGCCAAAACCCAAATCTGTGAGAATGTAATGAATTCATTCTGCTCTCTATTGTTGGTCTGTCAATGTTTATAATTGTTGTTACCTCTCCAGCGGTTGGCGGTTGCCTGACGTGGGCTTGCTCTTTGACACGTTCTATACTGAATCTGGTGTTAAAAGCTAAAATAATGTACTCTTTGATCTCCAATAGCTTTGTACTTATTGCTCGGCACATCTTCACCTTATAGCAGTGGTTCCCAACGTGGGCGTATGCCCCACCGGGGTGACATTTGACCTTCTAGGGGGGACAATTCCAAATTTCTTACTTACTCATTCACTAGAAGTTTCTTTTGTCTTTTTTGGGATAAGTAGTGTTGTAGGCTAAAAATAAATGGAATACAAGCAAAATTTAATATATCAGTTTTTTATTGAATTTTTAAAATGTTCTGTATCGAAATTTTAAAATAGATTTAACACCAAAATAATTATGTGAATATTTTTTGAAAGTGGAACAATGGAACAATGTGAACAGCTGATTGGATTGCCTAGTTGCGTTGCAACTTTACATCCAGTGGATAGGTGATCGTGTTGCAAGGGCATTAGGGAGCCTTAAAAAAAAAATAATGTTTAGGCGTGGCTGATAGCCACAAAATTAAATTTACTTTAAGAAAAAGAAAAGACTAACAAAAAAAAAAGACAAAGTACATAAGTACTAGTATAACATGTTGAAAAGTAAAAAAACAAAGAAAAGAAAAAAAAATAACTAAAAAAAAAGAAAAATTCCATTAGTTCCAAAAAATAAAGCAGGAAAAGACGAAAAAGCTACCGGGGAGTGCCCCATAAAAAAAAGACTCTTTTCAGAGACCATACATTAGTTTAAATATGAAATGCTAAAAAATTAGCAGAAAAACTTTTTTTTTATACTATATACAGGACAGAACAAACAGAAAGGTTAAGTAAAGCAGAAGGTGAGAGTTACTCAGTCTTCATCGTTAAGCAAAAGCGAGTATTTAGGGCGTTTTCTGTTAGTGGGGTCGGATACCTCGTAGTCGGGAAGTTCCGCTACAATTTGGTTAGGGAGGTTGTAAACAGATTTATAAAAATTTTTAGCAAGTTTATTAATGCGCTGTTTTAAGGAAGTGGTTTTCAAATCCCTGCGGATAGTGGTATTACGAAGAAAACGGTGACCATTACGTATATAGCGTAAGTTTTTGTTATGAGCACCGTAAAGATACTCCATACTGGTTTTGCAAGCGAATCCCCAGATCGGACAAGCATAGGTTAAGATTGATCTAATACATGCATTATACGGGATTAGTTTATTATGAATAGAAAGAGTATTGCTTTTGAGAAGAGGAGAGAGGGCCTGGGAGATACTAGCAACTTTGCCACGGATATTAATAAAATGTTTTCCAGGTAAGTCTTCTATAAAGGGTAACCCCCAGATACTTGGTGTCATTAGTCCAAGGAATAGTAGTGTTATTGATAGTAATGCGATTAAGAAAAGTTAATTTTTTAGAGAAATAGACAGCAGCTGTTTTCTGCTCGTTGAGCTTAATACGCCACAGGGTACACCAGTTAAGGAATTTATCTATGTGTTTCTGGAGAATTTTGTATAATGTGAATGGGTGTTGTGCAGAGGCGTACATTGCCGTGTCGTCCGCGTACAGGGTAAGACGAGTCCTCAGTGTTCTTGGGATATCGTTGAAGAAAATGTTAAATAACGTAGGGCCGAGGACCGACCCTTGTAAAATACCAGAGAGAATAAGGTATAAAGTGGAAAGTATATTGTTAAGGCGGACGCGAAAGGTGCGGTTGCTAAGGTAAGAATGTATGAGAAAGATAAGTCTAGCATTAATTCCAAGCTTAATTAATTTCTATATAAGGCCAATATGCCAAACCTTATCAAAAGCCTTAGCGACATCGAGAAAAACAGCCGCAGCTGGTGTGTTCGTGTTTAGTTTCTCACTCAAGAACTCAACAACACGAAGGAGTTGATGTAATGTGGAATGTTTAGCTCTGAAGCCAAATTGCTCAGGAATGAGTATGTTTTGTGTGTCTAAAATGTCATGTAACTGGGACCTGATGACTCGCTCAACAACTTTGCTGATAGAGGGTAATAGAGAGATGGGACGGTAGTTAGTCGGATCTTGCAGATTACACTGAGGTTTAGGAATAGGTGCAATAATAGAAGTCTTCCATGCTTTAGGGAAGTAGTAGAACTGAAGAATAGCATTAGTTAGTTTAGTAAGATAAATAATACAGTTGCAAGGAAGATTTTTAAGAGCATAATTAGTTATGTTATCGTATCCAGGGGCTTTTCTGTTTTTAAGATTTTTGATAATATTAGAAATAACAATTGGTTGAATTTCCGGAAGTGGGTCCGTGGGAGGGGTAGCTAAAAAATTTTGAACAGTTTCATTTACTTCAAAATAATGATTAGGGCTGGCAAATTTTGATATTCTTTTAAAGTATTAAAATTCACTATAATTTTTCTGGTGCAGAATTTAAAAATTTTTCGTAACATTTTCCATTATTTATTAAATGAGTTTTCTACTTCTATTCGCTAATACAATTATCGATATTGGGAAAGGGAAAACAGAGAATGTCGTATGCGAAATAATGGCTACTTAATTTTATAAAGATGCGAATATTAAAATGCTTCTTGTGTATTGTGTTATTCGTATAAAGGAAAGTCAGTGTCGGAAGCTTTTCCGCCAACTCTTAATACGTTACAAGAATGCATCATAAAATGTATGAATTTATCAGTTTTAACGTTAAATGTAAGTGTTTATTTAAGTTACTTGGGAAGATAAAAATGCAGACTGTATAACACTTTTCTTTAACATTCAGTTAAATTGGAAAAGTACAACATAACTCGTTTTGGCATGTAGGCAAAGATGTATAATCTCATTGCATTTATAAAATTATGTTAAAAACACATTTGTGGTAGAAGATTCACCTCTTTGATAAGTTAAAAAATATGAAATGAATAGATTTTATTAAGGCTCTAATACACTTCCACCGTGTGAATAGAGTTCATTTTTAAAAAATGAGAGGCATAATTTACAGATTTTGGGGGGGGGGGGGGGGGGGACATAGTGACTTTACGGATGCTTTGGTGGGGCGTGGCCAATAAAAGGTTGGGAACCACTGCCTTATAGTATTCGATTGTGAATATTCCTAACATCAAGAATTATTTATGCACTGTAAAAAAAAAAAAAAAAAAAAAAAAAAAAAAAAAAAAAAAATCTGTAATTTTTACAGAAAATAATTGTATTTTTTACAGAAACAAACTGTTTTAAAGAAAAACAGTTTTTTTTTTCTAAAACAAATTGGATTTTGTAATTTTTAGAGAAAAAAACTGTTTTAATGCAAAATTACAAATATTTTCTGTACATTAAACGATTTTCCACTGGCGACAAAATTGACAGTTTTTTTCTGCCAATTTGAAAGTTTTTTTTTACAGTGTGGCAACAAACCACATCATACTGAGCTTCATACATTTTTGCAAGGAAATATTTTCAAAGGATTGCAGATTTATTTAAAAAATCCTTAGATTTATGTTATTAAGATTTTTTAATATAACAGATAAGAATAAATGGATTTTATATTTTATCCAATACCAGAGATGCATTTGTGAATAATGTCACGACTGGCGCTTCAATTACACTAAAAATTTAAATTTTAGTTATGATGCCCTTTATGTTGTATGCATTGTATTTTTGTTAAAAATTTTGATTTATTACTTTCGTAAAATTTGGAAATTCCTAACCCCCTGTTTACCATCTCCGTGGAAATTATACAGAAAAACTAAACATTGCATGAAAGACTAATTCATCATAAATACATTTAAAAATCTTAATACCGGATGCGCGGAAAAAATACAAAAGAATTGAATGACCCCCAATAACTACTGAAGCATTTTTCGCTATGTTAATTTTGCAAAATACTGTAATTTGTTTTGTTTTTTTAAATGAATATAAATATTTTTAATACATTGATTACCAATAAATTTTGAGTAATATGATTTCTTGAACAGTTCATTATTGGCATCTCCCCATATTTTAACAGGCAACGATGGCATTGGTTTTGAAACTGCAAACTCTCCCATTTCTCCGAGTAAATTATTTCCTAAAATAATGAAAACATGCTGTTATTTTTTTAAAGTAGTGAAAAATTGAAATAAAATAATTTAATTGTGAACAAAAATCATTTTATTTATGTTATATTTTAAAGCAAAGAACTGCTTTCAAGTAGTGCATATTCACATTTTTGAAAGTTGCAGAAAATTAAAACAAGGCTCGAAGAGTATGGGATACATATTTAATATGCATAATCCTACGCCAAATTATTAGGATAATCATTACACATCTGTAATGCAAATGTTAAAGAAATTTACCCCAAACATAACTGATTAGATATACTAGTGAGAACCAATAAAATTTCTCCTATTTGCTTCGAGGCATGATAAAACTATTTACGAAACAATGGTAATTTTCAAACTCAAGTAGATAACTGAGCTCCATTTATTGATCTTATTCAAACGTATGTTTCATGCATTTACCTATTTCGGCGTAGTTAAAAAATATACATAGGGATGATAACAACAATGTATAATATATGTTAACTTAAATGGACTAAAGTAGCAAATCTCAGAATTGTATAAACTGTGAAAATATTACTATTTTACAGAAAAAAATTCTATATTTAAACATACATCTAATAAAAACTATATTCTTGTCTTACATTTCATAGAAATAATTTTGTCTTTTTAATTTTGTTTAAATTTTAGAAATGTGTTTGTTCAGGAATAAAAATTGACTATCTCTAAATGACATAGTATATGGACTTGTTCTTTACATCCCAAAGTTTAAGAACAATTCATCAAATAATTTTCTATATATTCCAGAAAACTTCCAGAATCAAAAGTGTCCGTTCTATAGTGTAGTTTTAGATATAGATTTAGAAAAATATCAATTTGAACATGAACTTAAATTCGAATGAAATAACAAAACAAAACTTTACTATTCTACCAAATATTACACTTAGGCATATGTTTCACACTTTGAATTTATTTTAATATAAATGCTTTATTTTCAGTCGTGAATATCACAAGTAAAATTCAATTTTAAAACAAGTAGCTTTCTTTCAAGAGTGTAAAAAGTGTAAATATATGTACATGAGGACGCAAGTTTCATCGCCTTAACCATGAGACGTTCGCCTTATAAAAAATTTAAAATATCGTGTTTTCTCTATTAATCTATTCCATTGGTAAATCTGCGCCAAAGGAACACTGCAATCTTTAAAAAAATAGTTTTATCCTGTATTTCTGGCATTGTAAAATCTTGGTTTTCAATGAAAACATATGGACGCTGTTAAACATTTTTCATGATTTTACAAAATTTGATTTTTTGGATAAGGTGAGTTTTGAAACTCACGCCCTCATATGTATTAATCTATGTTAAACTTATTTCAAGCGTTGTGATGTATAAACATATTTAAAACTAGCCACCCTTGGTGACCAGTTTGGTCTCCTTTAAACCTATGCTAAGCATTATATCATGTTACTTTTATTCATAATTTAATTTACTTGCTCAATCCTTTGCCAAATCGGAAGATTCTGATACACAAATGATGAACTCAGTATTTTTATGTTAGCTGAGTGCAGGTGATAAATCGCCAAACATTGTATCCGTCGTATTTTTTTCTTATTTCATTAATTTCAAAACTGAAATACTTAAAATTTGTGACTCTCAGTTTTCTCTTATTTCTTGGGGGGAAAAAGATAAGAAAAAGAAAAGAATGAAAAGAAAAGAAAAAAAAAGTATTAAATAATACTATAAACTATGACTTTTTTTCAACATCAAAACTGTGTTTAATTTACCTTGCGACAAATTGTTTATGACAGTTGCATGAGATGGTCTATTATAATACTGATGATATGATGCGGCGATGGAACAATATCGGGCGATTTATCACTTGCGCTAACATTAAATTACCAAATTGGCTGTTTGGCATATAAAAATTGAAGTGGTCAACCCGGAACTGTTGATGACAGTCACATGACTTAGGCTATTATTATAGAGATTATTATTAAGAAAAGAGTACTTTTCGAAACTTATTTTTTAACAAATCAATATTTTCTAGAGAGAAAAATTTTGAGATAAAGACTTTTGGAAAAATATTTAACAAAAAATTACTTTAACACTTTGAGTGCCAAGTCTATTTTGTCTATCTTTCCGTTTGGGCATCGAAACAAGATTCACTTTACACATCCTATAAGAAAAAACCTTTAAAATTCTTTAAAATGCGACGGTATTGTAAACTATGCTACGAAGACAACGCGGCACAATTTGGTAGAGGAATACCCAGAAAATTTAATACTCAAGTAGTCACATTTTGTGATACCTGCAAAAGACAATCATTTTTATGTGTGCTGTGTTTTAATAAAGCCCATTAATATGTTTTCTTAAGAAATATTTAATATTTTCGTGATATAACCTTGAAATTACGTAAGGTTTATTTGGAATGTAACTTTTTAAATTTTATATCGTATTGTATCCTGTTACTCACCGGTGACTGACGTGGCACTCAACGTATTGTATGATATAATTATTCAGAAATTAGTTCTTCAAAAAGCAAAATGTATATAACAGATTCTAATTTTTTAACTTCATAAAGGGAATATACGAACAACCTTCATCATCAAGGCATTCAAGAGCTACCCCTAGAGATGGTGACGAGATCTCGCCTAAGTACACAGGTAAAGTCTGTTCATTTAGCAAGCAAAATCCCATAACTTCTGTAGATCCTATTTTTAGCAAATGTAAAGAAACAGTTCTTTATATGATATTATTAAAATAAGAGATATTATTACATATTTATTAAGGTATTGCAAGTATTATGTGGAAGACTTGCTTATGTAAAATACAGGGTGGTGCAGGATTACATGTCAAAAATATAAATGCAGGCAGAGGGAACATAAATAAGAAGATTTTGTATAGGAATGTGGGTGCGAAAATATATCGTTGAGGCAGTAGAGGGCGCTCTTGAGTTAGGCTGATGAAATAGCTTCGCTTACTAGAATAGGTATTTCCCGCACAGATGTAAGCAATATGCATCGTTACACACATCGTTCAGCTTGCTGACATGCATTTCATGTGTGGGGCTGCACAAGGAAATGCCTCACACCAAATGACGCCCAACAGCTCTCGAGCTTGTCGAAGGACTATAATCTACTGTGCGTAATACTGCTTTTTCTACTGCATGAATTTTGCGATATCTTTCAGTGCGCGTATCACGCCTCGAAGCATTAAATGATCCACTCGTGCACAACTCCCAATGGAGACACTCAAATGTTTGGAGATCCAGCAGATTCCTACCTGGAATCGTTCCATGTATATCATTTGGGCAACCGCTCCATTTCCTTGTGCAGCCCCATACATGAAATGCATGTTGCCAAGCTCCGCATTTGTGTAACGACGCATGTTGCTCAAAATCCGAGTGGAGAATGACAATTCAAGCCAGCGAAGCGTTTTTATCTGCTTAAATCAACAGCGTCGTCTACTGCCTTAACGCTGCATTTTCGCACCCACATTCCTGTACGAAATCTGCTTATTTAGGTCCCCTCTACATGTCTTTACATTTTTGACATATAGTTCTGAACCACCCTGCATAGCGTGATTAAAAATGAATGGGACAAAAAGAAAACATACATATGACTGCTATAATTACTTTTCGAAGTACAAATTTAACCTAAATCGATAACTGTACAAGTTTCTAAAGATGTTCAATATGGGCCCAAAGCGGCAGCAAGACTCAAATGCTTTCATAGCAGAAGTACGTCTTTTTTGCGCCTGACGAAGAAAGACTCAAATCTTTTGAAAGGCCTAGCGCAATTAAAAGTTTTTGATGGTGTTTTAAGAAATTTCTAAGTAATTGGGGCTATTTTCGGACCAAAACAGGCCTGGCATAAAGTAGCCCCGAAATACTAGTTTCCATGCTAGCTTTATGAAAACGTAAACATTTTCTGCCAAAATAAAAAGTTAAAGGAAAAATTATGATCACGCATAGGTTACAGGTTACTAAAGGTAATATTTTGACACTTACTTTATTTGTAGCTCTTATCAAGATTGTTTCACAATAGAAAGTTTGGATAGTTAAAATCTACACACGAAAACAGTAGTTTACAAACACATTCAATGTTGACATTAAAAATAAATAAACTACCCCCAAACTATTCAAATACCCTATAGTGGGGTATAAAATATTTTTCAAGGTCAAAAACTCCAAATTGTCTTGTATTTTTTGTTCAATACAAAGATTAAAATAGTTTCTTATGGGCTGGACCAAAGTAATCCCGCAAGGACCAAAGTATCTAGAGATCGGCTGTACCGTGAAAGGAAAAAAATCTCTGAACAACGACAACCAATGAAGATTTTTAGTATTCTACCACACAGTAAGCTTTCTCTTACTGGAATGTCACCATTTTAAATAACACCGATTCTAGTGATGATTTCGATAATAAAGTAGTTTCTTCGTTGTTGCCAGATGAATATTGTACAGTTGCACATTCACGCTATGTTTTTATTTTCTAATTAAAGCGATTACAGTAATTTAACGTTGCTTGCCTTTTCGTCTAATTCATTTTGAATCACCCTGTGTGTAAATAAAGTTTCTTAATGTTAAGAAATTGCGTGATTTAACCTCAAAATGTGATTTAATTATGGTATTATAATGATTATCAGTAAATGAAAATTTAACAAAAGACTAATATTTAGGATTCTTTACAAAAGACTAATGATGCCACTATATATTGCACCAAGATAATATGCATTTTAGGAAAAATCCATAATACACTCGGCGCCGGTTAATGCTGTCAGTAACTTTATAATTTTACTTATTTGCAACTTTAACTTACCTTATTTGCAACTATTTTACTTACCTTATTTGCAATACTAAATTCATCGTTACATATAGTCAAACCATCGTCTAATGTTATAAATTTTTGAGAGAATAGGTCAATAGAACTGCAAATTTAATATTCTTTTTATGACAGACCAATTTTAAAATTGCTCCTACATTAATTTTATTTTAAATCCAATTGATGCTAAACATGTAAGTTCCAGAATCAGCTTTTGTTTTCTAGTCTTTTAAATATTTAAAAATGAATAATAGGTTTTATGCATAATCTTAAAATTGTTCATGGTTTTCAAATATTATTATAATAAGAATAATGAATGTATAAACATATTATTAAATATTATGGATGCATACTTTATGCATTTGAGAATACGTACCGCAACCTACGGCAAATTCAAGTCCTTCTTTTATTTTGTTTAGCGCAAAGATATAGTTTCGTGGTTTCACAACACTTCCACCAGAAATAATAGTTTTTAAAGAGCTTAAATGATGCTTCTTAGCTACCAGATAGAAAAAAAAAATATCATTCAGTTAGAGTTTTACCACTGCAAGATAGAAAAATATATTACATACTGTTTTTATTAAACATTGTGCCCATAAAAGATTGTCCCAATGATAAATTTTAATAGTATCAACTGTAAAGGTTGTAGAGCGTTGGTTCAAGATCACAAATAAAGATTAACTCAAACAGTTTTAGATGAGCCCATACGCGAGTACTTTGTTACTTAGTCGCTTAGTCGCTTTGTTACTTAGAGTTCTTTGTTACTTACTCGCTAGCAGTGCCACATGCGTAAAATGGCAACTTCTGATCATAAACTGTTATTGCTGGGCTGAAGATTTAAAAACCGTTAGAGCCATGCGATTTTTTTCCTTTGGGGCTTCATAAAAAATCGTGTCTACGTTCCACCGCTACTTAATGATTTTCCAGAGTTGAAACACAGAGGCTATTGCTTCCACTACTCTGGTCTTGTTAACCGAAGTGTGGGAAGAATTGCACTTTAAGTTGGATGTGTGCCGTATATCTAAGGCCAATGTCAGACGGGCATCTTTTTGCCTTCATTTTTGCTACGTATTATCCATTCACAATGCTGCAAAAAAGCTGGCAAAAAGACGCCCGTCTGACATTGGCCTAAAGATGCACATATGGAACATTTGTAAGAAAAACTAGGTTAGTTTACCTTCAATTGGATGTATGATATCTTGTAAATAATACTGCTATAATAAACTGTTGTAATATACCTTTGAACTCGGGATATTCTTTTTATGGACACCCTGTATTTTAAGCCTTATTAAGACTAACCTATATAGGTATTTGTTCCAGAAACAAATTTGCTAAATGTTTATAGGTTTCGTAGCAAATGACATTTAAGAAAATATTCAAATAAAATTGGAATTACTTAAAAGAAAAATAGAAACAAAATTAGAAAACAATTCACAAACAAAATAAAGAAAAACTTTACTGACATTCAAATATTATGGATTATTGAATTAAGTCATTGTACGAAGCTATTTCTTAAACTTACATTTACACATGTTTCTGAATAATGTTTATTTATATTCGCTCAACAAAAAATATATATTTATTGCATTTATTAAAAGCATTGATTAATATCTTAAACTGAAACTATCAAAATAACTAATATATTTATGAAATTTATAACGATATGATATTATTGAAATATCAGATACTTATAAGAGTTTACAGTAATGAATGATTTTTTTCCTTCGCAGAAAAAAAATGTATCACTGAAAATTACAAAAATTAACAAAATATGCAATTTAATGTTTTGATAAACACATTTACTTGATGAGTTTTAACGTTCGTTAATAATATATGCTTTTATTTTAAATGAAAACCGTACATTAATTAATAACTGTGAAACATTTTTCGGTCAGGGAACTGGAAGACATTCACTTCCTGTATAGGTTAGGCTGGTTCTAATACACCAACAGCTGAAAGACTGTATATAGAACTGTCCCCACAAAGAGATGTACCGGACTGCCGGATGTTTTCGAATGTGCATCACAATTTGCATAAATGGCTTACACTGCTACGTCCGTAAAATGTTTCCTGTTCTTCTCAATGCGACCACTGCTCGAATGATTGCGATAAAGCGGATATTTACCCTCCAGTGCTCTCGTGAACAGCACAAAAGAAGTGTGATTTTGCAACCAATTAAAATGTAACGTGACTGCGTTATGTCATCGTACGCATCAAATGAAATATTCAATAGGCAAATCGGAAAAAACAATGAAAAAATGTTTGATAAGCAGAAACGTTCACGAACCCGTTAAAGACTGGCGTTGAGTTTTCGCAACATTATGTTTGTGATTTTTTTATTTTACTGTGGATATTTTTTTCAAAAATTTTATTATCTTATATCGTATATATGACTTTCATTTTTAAAAACAAAATTGTGAATTCATTGTATTTGGAGAAAATTAGAAATATAAAAGAAATAGTACAGAATGTTTTGATATTTTTTATTGAGAAATTTCAGATTACGTTCATAAATAACTATAAAGAAATAAATAAAAGTCAGCAATTCAAGATAGGGATATTGCAGCAGTCAGACCATCTATATTATAGAGGACAAACATATCTGTGCGTAACGCATACGTCATTCTGCGAATGGCAACACTTTAAAATTTGAAATGAAATTTTGGTTTTGCAATTTTCGCTACTGCAAATTTTTAAACTTCTAAACATCGCACAGTTTCAGTTTTTACACCGTCGTATAGAGAAAAAAATATACTTTTAAATACAATTTGTTTGAAAGCTCTATCTCAATTTATTTTTGAGATATTAATTTATTTATAGTTTTCAGTACCAATTTTGTAATTGTGGCAACTGAAGTACTCCATTTCTATTAAAAGTAAAGGGAATATAGTCATGGTTTATGTATTTTTATTTATTATATCAATATTGATGCCATTTTCGCATTACAAATAAAAGTAACTTTTTTTCTTATTTTTGAACAGAAAATGACGTCAGCCATAAAAAAAACACGCATTCTTCTTCAGAAATCAAAAGATTTAAGAAGATATTTCAATATTTTTACATTACACTGATACTGAGTTTGAGACGCTAGGCAAAATGATTCAGTGAGTAAAAATGATGTCATATTTAAAACAAAACAATCATTTTCTTTGATAGAACTAAATATTTGACCAATACTAAATGGCCAATACTATGGCAACTAAAGACAAATTTCTGAATGGTACATTTTCGCGGGAACTGAGATTAGAACTTAAAGTCAGTGCGAATGTTCGCATGAAAAGTTGTATCGGACAAACGTGACTTTAAGTTTGGAAATAAATTCATTAATAACGTATTGCGCTTTAAAATACTTTTAAATTGTGCATATGATTGGTGCATATGTAAATTTTGAGAATGTGAAAATAACGCACAGTTTAGATTTTATGAGGGGAAATTTTATGATGTGACAAAGCAAAATCTTTTTACTGATTTCTCATCCCGTAAACACAAACATAAGAGCCTCAGTCGATAACTTCAACATAATTGCTCATCTTGATTACGAATTCTAATACAGTTTAATTTTTCAATAATTTAAGCAGTTGAAGTTTGTGGAAATAATATTTTGGTAATTTTAGGTTAAAAACATTATTCGTTTTAAGAGTTAGACAACCAATGCAAGAATAATTTTTTATTGCAATTATTTTTGTAGGTTTATTATAAATTCGATCTAACAGTTCCATTCTAAACATTTTAATTCGTTGAATTTCGACGGGTTCCAACTTGTAATTATAATGCTAGATTAATTTTAACACAATTATTCTAATTGGTAAATAAATCATATTAGATGTAAATTTCCAACTGGGCGAAAAATGTCCGGACCAGGATTCGAACCAGGGATCTCCTGGCTGAAGCCGCCAGGTTTGTTGGTTGATTTTTGACGGCCGATTATCTACTCTTGGTATGTAGGCCAAAGGGAAGTGCCCTTCGTGTGGGTCTTTCTAAGGGAACTTAGAGTCCGTGATATCTCAGATGGCAGAGCACTGGCGGCTTCAGCCAGGAGATCCCTGGTTCGAATCGTGGTCCGGACATATTTCGCCCAATACGAAATTTACATCTAATATTATTTATTTACCAATTAGAATAATTGTGTTAAAATTAATCTAGTGTAATTTCGTATCCAGCGTTTTCTGGAGTTCGATTACCTGAGATTTATTCTGTTGAGCTGAACCAGGTTTCAGACCAGATGTTATAATCATTAAGGTTAGCTGGGTGAGAAAGTTCCACCAGATTCGTCCGGGATAGCTCAGATGGCAGAGCACAGGCAGATTCAGCCAGGAGATCCCTGGTTCGAATTCTGGTCGGAACATTTTTCGCCCAGTTGGAAATTTACATCTAATATAATTATAATGGGCAGTAAATGTAATGGACCGCTATATAGTAAATGCTGGAGAAGTTTTGATATGGGAAAAATGTATTTGATTTGCACTGACGTTGCATTTTCGCAACATATCATATCTGGCAGGAAAAATTTCAATATTGCTTTTTTTCTCTTAACTAGTCATTAATATGTATATATATATATATTTTTTCTTTGTTAGATTTGCCAGCCACGCTGACGCTCTCTCTAAAATTAAAGTAAAAAAAAAGTATTACTTGGCACATAGTTTTCATCTTCCATTTTATCCAATACTGATGGCGTAATAAGTATCCTGGTAAGCTTCAGTTCATCAACTAAATCCCACAGATATGTAGGAGTCAACAAATATGGCATTCCTTCAAAAAGCACTATCGTTGATCCGATGAATAACAATTTCACTGCGAAGGTCCATGATATCCAACCTACCTGTTTATATAAACAGATATTTAGATAACCAAAAATGATTACTTTTTAAGTACATAAGGTAGACCGCCGAGTATCCGGACTGGCCGGGCCGAAGGTCATCCGGTTAAGGAAAAATCCGGGTAATTGGACAACTTTAAAAAACGGCTATGGCATTGATTTTTAGGTAACTTCCCTTCACACTGCTTCCAGGTTTAGGACTGGCAATTTTAATAGTGCACTTTTAGCATATTACAAATGGCATGCTTTGAAAATATTTTTTTAACTTTTTAAAAATTTTATATTTTTTACAAAATTGGTACAAAGTTATACATAGAAGTACACATAGAAATTATTGTATGTATATATGCTTATACTATACGAGCAAACGCGAGCGGGCAGAGGAGAGATCTCTCTTTCCGAGGACACTAAGTGACAAAAGAAGCAGTTTTTCGACCCCCTTCCGATATTTTGAAGATAAAGAGAGATGTTACTAGGGGGGGGGGGGGGGATAGACACTCGCGCGTTAGAAGTGAAACTTCTTAGGCTCGAGAAACAGTTGAATTTACACATTGATTTCTTTGAATTTGTTGGCGATTTTATTATTTCAGAATTACGAAATGGTTATTTAAGAGTACAGTGGACTTTGAAATTCGCGAAAATATAGCAAAAAGTCGATTTTTCATTTTTAATCTAAAAATAACATTTATAAGGCTAGTGTCAGACGGATGTCTTTTTGCACGCTTTTTTAATTACGTATTATAACTACACAATGGCGCTATCATTGTGTAGGGATAATACATAAGTAAAAAAGCGTGCATACTGACGTCCGTCTGACATTAGCCTTTTCGTACTTACCGGATGCATTTTTTCTTTTCAAATATGTTGATTTTTGCCGGAGTTATGGCCATTTTAATTTCAACATCTGATGCGCCACGCCCCTTTGTTTACCTTTCTGCCATTGTTTTTCTTCTTTCGCGTAGCCGATGCGCGTAATCTAAAAGCTGTGAAATCATGCTTACATGTTTTTCTTGACCTTACTCCATGTAATTTTCATAAAGTATGTATATTTCATTATTATTTGGCAACAGCGTATTTTATGTGTGACCTAAACTGATTGTTTCTGGTTTGTTTAGCTCGTTTGTTTTCGTCTTTAGAATTTCGTAGCAGTTCTGTCTAGTTATAATTTCAGTTTAAAAAAATGTTCTTTTAAGAACTAGAACTGCCTGTTTTTTACAACATTTTTTTAAAGAATATTTTTAAAGTTAGGGTAATTTACTAAATTATCTTTTTAATTTTTTTTGGTTTCTGAATACATTTGTAAACAAGCATTGCATAAATTCAAAATATCGGAAGCCTAAAGGCCCACCATCTAAGCGATAAAAGCTGGTTCTGCAAATATTTTAAAGTGGAAATCGTTTGAAATGTAGTCAATTGATGGTGATTCCATCGAGAATATAATACTGAAACTGTTCCTGGAAATTCATTGGATACAACCAATCATTGTGATAGTTTTTCTGCCTTGTCTACTGAATACAGTTTAGTAAGCAACTCTATTTGGCAGATTTACTTCAGAAAGTAACTTGTAGTGAGTGCCTGCAATGTCAATTAAATGTTTTGAAGTTTAATTCTTTTGTATTCTCATCGAAATTAGAACTTGCATGTGAAACCTGTGAAAATTCATATGGATATGTTTATACTTGTGAATGTGATGTATCAACAAAAAAGTTTGATATAAACAGAAAATTTACAGCTGCATTTTTATCATTTGTGGACGGTCATGCCGCACTAGAAAATGGTTAGAAAAATTTATATTTCGAATTATTTTATTGTGTATTCAATTGTATTACGTTATTAAGATTAGATTTTTTACTGGTTAGTTTTAGTGACATCCAGTGGAATTTATCCTACCTCGCCTAAAGAACTTTCACGACAAAAATTTCGGAGAAGGGTGGAAAAAATCGCATGGTTCCTTGATCGATCCGGTTACTTGGACAATACGGATAATTGGCCTCCGGATAATCAGCACTCAACTGTATTTTGAATCAATCATTCGTTTCTTTTAAACGTACCGCCATTGTTTTTTAACTTACCTTTCGCGTAATTTTCACATATATTTTTGCCATTTTTACAGTGTCGTAATTCGTGATGCATAAAATATGCGAGTTATTTTCAGTACGTTGTTACTAATATTAACTTTCGTTGTGAGAAAACATTAAAATTAAGGAAATGATTGCTTTAAATTTGATTGATTGTTTTTAATGTAATATTTTAGTGTAAAGTGATAACATTAAATAGGAAATAATCTGGTAATGAGCTATCGTACCTGCATATACCATATAGCGCGATTTAAATTCATATAGCCCAGTCATATTTTCGAGTTAACTTAAAATTTTATTCCAAGTAAGTTTTACCTCTGTTTGTAAGAACATTCTACACCATTAAACATTTTGTGGTTGATTGAGAAAAGATTTAGGCTTAAGTAACTGCATCATGTGATGGTGAGAATGCGCTCCAACAGTTCGAGCTTCGGTTGAAACATAACTATAAAGTTAAAACGTCGCTTCACAATCTTGAGTTTGAAGCTACTGCAGCACCAAAAGTTCTTTGAACGTGCCGCAAATTTTTTAACACTGTAGGTTTTTAACAGGAAACTACTCTTATACCTTGGCATGTTTACTTACTTCATTTTTTAAAGGGTCTCACTACTCTTAAAATTGGAAAAAAAAGAAAAAAAGAAAATTTTCAACAATTAATATCTTAAAATGTATATGATTTAAAAACATACTTTTTATTATCATTAAAATATATAAGTATGTTCTTGCATGTCATATATTTGAAAAATCGCAAGATGCAAAATTAGTATTTATAGGGGCCTTTAAACTGTCAGACATTTGTCGAGCAGAAAATTGGTATAACAGATTATGCGCAGGATAAGCAAAATAAATTTTGCAACTAGAATGGAATTTTTTGTGCCTAATTATACTCCAGATTGTAATAATTACCCTGAACCTAAAAAAATTGTATTTAAAGCACTTTTATATTTTTAATGAAAAGTTGTATTTAGCTAATACAACATTTCCAAAATTTCAACCGTATAATCACCTAAAAACTATTTTTTGAACAATAAAAAAGAAATTTTAGCTTCAATTTATACAGACTAATGTGAAACATAATGTTTTTGAAAATTTCATTGAAAAATATTCAAAGTTTTTGAGATATCGTGCACGTCATGCTCCAAAAACGTTATTTGGAGAAAAATGACTTCAAAGTTTAGGAAACGCCGCTTCATCTATTGAGCGGGTATAATTCTAATAGCCATAATTTCTGTTCTAAAGGGAATTTCAAGGAAACAATCATATCAAAATGCTCAGAAAAGATAGAAGTTTAAGATACAAAAAACTTAAAATTTCGAAAATTTTGTAGCTTTAATAACCCTGAAGTCCCTTAATCGAATAAAATCTTCTTTTAGGCAAAATTCACTTGCATACGTTCTATTACTATTTTCTCAGGAACACAAACTGATATACATTTAAAAACTGCAATAATTTTTGTTTTAATAAGCATTCTAATTTTCCAGCTGGAATTTCCAAACCAAATTCAGAAAGTACTTAAATTAGGCATGTTAGATTTCATGAGAAAATTCTAATATCATTTGCATGATGATGTACCATTATTATTTTTAGAAAATCACAGCATTGTTATAAAATATGAAAAGAAAAAAATCCGAGGGAAGTAAAACAGTGAATTTCATGTTTGATACATGTAACGAAACTGAAGCACTGCTTTAAACAGATTACAAAATAAATATTCGCAGACAACATACAGTTAAATACACGGAATCCTATTTCAGTAATGAAATATGTCTAATATTCTCCGTGAGGAAATTATTAGTATTTTATTTCCGTTTTCGTGAATAAGTTTACAATTTAATTTCTAGAAGTCTAATAATAAAACTGGTAGAAAACTATTAAATTTAAACAAAATTATCAGGCATATTTGATTAGTGCAATGTGATAGTACTTACTGCTGACATTGAGAGCCAAATATCATTTGGTTCACAATTCCAATGAAGCCCGAAATCCCGAAAAGTTGTAAGTAATCCCTGTAAAGGAAAAACGATAATTATTTTATGCTAATAAACTTATCAGTGCAGATTAGTACTAAATCTTTCCCATAATTACGGTTAACATGTTTTTTTTGTTGTTTTTTTTTGTTCTCTATTATTTGCTGCTTTTTTAAAAAGTATATTTTTGATTTGGACGCGAACTTATTTTAAATTACGAACTGCAATACATTTGTAGCAATACAACAATTAATTAACTTTAATCGCTTGAGAAATTTAGCTTGTCATTTTACCACTTGGTGAGAAAAATCATGTCGAGTTAGGCTCGATATGTTACCAAAATGAAGGGGTCAACCTGTTTAGGTTAAAAGCACTACGATTTTAGTTAACTCATTAAAAGACGAAAGGGGTAATATGATGAAATATCTGAACGATAAACATCTTCAAACGAATAATAAAAGTTTTAAAAACTGAAACAGGGTATGTAAAAGGCAAACAAGTTCCGAAATTTATGTAAACAAAAAGGGAAAAAAAATCATGCGTCAAGCATAGATTATGAAACACTTTCCAACACATTCAGAATAATGATGCAAAACTGCACCGTTTAACAAGTTAAAATATTATGTTTAATTCAACCATATGGAAACGCCTAAATCATTTGAAAACCCGTATTCAGCTGTTCCCATCTACATTCGGAAAATTATGCGAATTCTTTGATCAGCCCTGTATGTATTGTATTGCCCTATTATATAGTCGTAATCTTGTAGTGAAATTCAGTGATTTATATCAATTTAAATACATTTGAAATAGCGTAGTTTCATTCAAACAAAACAAATGATTTTTCCCCTTTGACTATAGTGTAACGAAATTCTTTTAATTGCCCTTGTAAATGAACTATTTATCCCACATACTTCATATATAATACTAAACATGCTTTGGTGATCCTAAATAGCGTTGATCAATTGCATGAAAATTCGAGTTTATTTACTGGAGTTAGAGCGTGGACAGACGGACAGACAAACCGAACGCATAAACACTTTTCAACTTTGTTGGAAAGTGTTAAAAAAGGGCTATGGGCTATATTTTCCTTTTTATTTACTAAAGAGAAATGTTTCTTAGTAAAAATATAGATTTTTAGTTTTACAGCATGCTATTAAACGCTTCTTTTAACCAGAGAAAAAACACCATTGGATTTATTTTTTAAATAATTTTTGCTACTTTACTTCAGACGATTTTCTTGCTAATGTAAATATCAATGAATTGCGTTAAAAGCCATATGTATTCGATGCGTAATTATTTTTTTTATAGCAGATAGCATTAGGACATTTTTAATTATATAAAAAGATGTTTTAGAAAGCACGTTCTTAAATTAATAAATATCTACATATCTAAATAATCAAATGTAATTTAATTTACACAAGTAACAACGCCGGCAGCTGTCATAATAAGCATGATATTACATTAAAATAAATAATTTTAAATTATTTCTATATTTCATTACATTGAACTACAACTGTTGCGAAATCACATGGAAAACAGTTAATATTCCTGTAAATTTTTCTCTCTTCTAATGGAGCGATTTCAGTCTTTTTAAAATGCTTTTTGCAGTAGCTAAACCATAAATTTATCATTTAATAAAAAATGTTATAAAATAAAATTTATATGATTGTGTAAACAAACAAAATATCCCAAATAAAGCAGCTGATATACAGTCTTCGAAACAAAAATTCACCCTCACTCTTTTTCAGCAACATATTAATGCAGCGAGATGGTTGCGGTATCTTTTCACTTTGAATTGTCACTGTACTATTTATCCGAATATGAAGGTATTTTTTTAAAGAAAAGGTCGCCCTACATATTAAGACAAACTACAAATGTCTAAAAACATAAACTCAGAAAAAAGTACCATTAAAACGCAATTACTCACCTGAAAAAAAAAAACCATTCTTTCTAAGTAATATATAAATTCTAATTGTATAAAGAAAAAACAAAATATTTCTCCGGTTATTTTGTAAAAAAAATCTCTTCTGTGGATGCTTTTATATCAGGACCCTTCTTTTATAACTTTTTAGACATAACGCATCTATTATAAAAAACACACTAGAAATCAAATTCATTTATAACCTGTACATTAATAATTGTAATGAGCTGTCAAATTCCATAGCCATGTTTCGTTTAAAAAAATATGTAGGTCATAATTAATAATTTTTACATTGATTTATTAATAATTTTCATAATTAAAAATTTTCTTTCGATTTGAAAACTCGCCTGGAATATGTTTGGCTCATCCATTGTATCTCATAAAAATCTCGGATGATTTTTCAAGTAGATATATGTTAAAGTTTGTTTCGTGAATTAAGCATTAGTATCTTTAACACCTTGACCGATTGACACTCGGGCAAAAAGAGTTTGCTATCTTCGATATTAAGACCTTATGGATATTTATGGATATTAATTTTAAATGTAATCTTTGATTTGTTAAATGGCATACCTTTTTCGATTATACTCAGTCAAATATTTTAGTAAAAAACAAATTTAGTATGTAAACGACCCCTACGTCAAAATGTAAACATATTTTAAGAAACAAATACTCAATTCTTAGTCAAAGGGTCCCTCTCCCATCTGTCTGCGACAATTGAGTGATGAAATAGCATAGGGCGGGATTTTTCCCTTGACTGTATCTTTTACTCATGAACCGCTGAAACGATTTCCATATATTTTTTAATAGTTTCTGTAGTATATAAACTTTAAATTGAATGTTCTTAATACGAAAAGTAAAAATTTTAAATGCAATAGACATGTTAATTAAAAATATCGAGATCATGTTTCTCAGTGAGATTGCATAACACACACATACACACACACACACACACACCAATACCGTCCTACCCGCCCTCGTCAATAACTAAACTTTTTACCGACGTTTGGAATACCCACCGAAATTTTATTAGTATCATTTAAATATTATTATAGAATGTTAAGATATGCAAAATATACATATGAACACCGAAAAAATTTCATTCGAAGTAAAATTTTATTTTTTAGAACAAAAAGTTTGTGGGAGCACAGTACCATTATTTAGAGTAACTCGGGTGTTACTCGTTTTGAAATTTTACACACTCACCCGAGTAACTTAATCTCGAACTAAGATGTCCTGGGTGGTTACTCTATTATTCAATGAATTGCCTGACAAAGTGTATAATGTTATTAAACAGCAAAGGATATTTTAAGCAATGGAGATGAAAGTGTTACACACACACACACACACACACACACACACATATATATATATATATATATATATATATATATATTGCTTTTACACTTGCCGAAAGTTTAATTTTTTTAGCTACTACCAAATCTATTAACAAAAAAAGCACTGAACTCAAGTCAATCACTCACGAGAAAAGTTTCATCAATCTCAGCTATTTTACATGTAATTATTTTTTCTTTCCGCAATCACCTGTCTGCATTATTTATTGTTATTTCTTGCTGAACAATTTCGTTGTAATTTAGCTACTGCCAGAACTATTGGGGTGTCGGGACGGTCACGAAGAATGTATCTCAAATTGTACTATGCTTCTTACCACTATATTCTTATAGTATTCTTCTTCTTATATAATCACATAAATTTTACTATTAAATAAGGCGAAGCATTCTGTCAGAATTTAATGATAGCAAGCAGTGTACTGTTTTGAATCCATGCGTTATATCTTTTACGAAAACCGAATGTTTAAAAAATGCAGTGATATTTCTTGAGTGTTTTACGAGAAAATCTATATCAGTATATATATATCAGTAATCTATATCAGTTTTATATGTTATTACAGGACTGTTCTTGCCCCCTTAGGTAAATATAATCAATTATATCAAAGATCTAACTGACAACACTCAAACGACAAAATATCACCAGATGAAAACTAAATCGAAAGTAAAAAGTTAAATAAAATGGAATGTGTTTTACAATGTTGCTAACAGTAAAAGCATCGACAAAAATTTCTTAAATACAAACACACAAATATTTAGTGATAATAAATGAGTTTTTTATTTCATCATGCTATATTCTTATAGTATTCCTTGTCTTATTTAATCACATAAATTTTACTATTAACTAAGACGAAGCATTACGTCTGAATTTAATGATAGCAAGGAGCATACCGTTTTGAATCCATGCATTATAATTTTTGCGACAATAGAATGTTTCAAAAATGCATTGATATTTCTTGAGTAGTTTCCTAGAAAATCTATATCAGTGCCAGCTGTTTTACATGTGATATCAGAACTGCTCTTGTTCCCATAGTAATAAATAATCAATTTTATCAAGTATCTATTTTGCAACACTCAAACGACATTTTATCACCGGATGAATATAAACGCGAAAAATAAAGTTAAATAAAATTGAAAGTGTTTTACTTTGTTCCTAACAGTAAAAGCATTGTCAAAAACATTAGAAATACAAACATATACAAATATTAAATGATAATAAATGATTTTTTCTTCATCATACCCCAAATCCGTGAACAATCGTTTTTGGTAGACCTGTTGAACCTGAAGTATAACTGATGAAAGCTGGATGAGAAAACGATACTTGTTCAAAAAACAATTTGGGTAAAGTTCCATCTTTTTCATATGCCATTCTTTTGAATTCATCTAAAAAACAACTTCAAAGAGCAAATATATTTCTAATCAGAACGGATTGATTCTTGGCATTGACACAATATTTATAATTATAGAAAATATTATGTGTTATGTTGTTATTCTATGAAGGCAAAAAAATTACATTTTACTCAAATGTGTATTCTCTTCAAGGAAAAATTATTGAAACTGGAGATGTATCGAATTGGACTAAAATTGCACAAAAAGGTTATCCTCTAAATTTCAATGACAAAAAGCGTTAACACTTTTTTACTTCTTTTTCTCTAACTATCATTGAAAATCAAAGGAATAAATAAATTAGAAAATTAACCTTAGATTTTTCACTAGAGTTAAAAAAATTAATGATGAAAAATGAAGATGATAAAACTATGATATTTCATTTAAATTTTATTTCCAAACTATTCTTAGTATTGCTCATTACTTGCCGTTACTTATGAAAGTCTTATATTTTCTGGTATTATTTTATGAATTTTATAAAAATTATATTTGATTCTAAACGTGTATTTTGTTATAACTAAAATGTATCAAATTAGAGTTATTTCAAATTCAACTAATATTGCGCCAAAACTTATGTGGAAAACTTCAGAGCCGATACTTTTTTTTTTTTTTTTTTTTTTTTTTTTTTTTTTTTTTTTTTTTTTTACATTTTATTGAAATTCTTTAAAAAAATTAAATTAGATACGTATTTTAGATTTTTTTAAGAATACAAAGTTAAATGGAAATATATATGCTTCCACATTCCAATTAATTTTTCATTCCGAACTTTTTAAAATCTTATACATTATATGCCTTTACTTATGAAAATTTTGCCATTAGTACGTAAGATCAGAAATCATTGGTATGATTAGAGCATTTATAAAAGCGACAATTCATTTGAAAAGGGTATTTTTATTTCGTTACTAAACCGATGAATTATTTTGGATGTGTGCGTTTAAATTGTTATTAAGAGAGTTTTAATGCTATTGAAGAATCACTGAAATACTTGAACTCTAAAAAAAATTATATTTCATATTGAAAATTCGAACAATTTTGCAACGGATTTTATTGCTTTGGGAAAACATCACTCGAAAGTTTGCTCAAAAATGGTGAAAGCAGTAGTCTTTAGATTTATTATGTGATTAAAAATATTTGCGATGTAGTTAGGTTAATGGATTAAATGTTAGTGTGTACTAAGATTTTACTATTTCGAAATGAGAATGAAATATGAAAAGAGAAAATAAACTAAATAAAAGCCGCATTTTATCAAACTAGCTAATTAGTAATATCCAGGGCTCGAAATGGAAAAATTCAGGAACCGGAACGCTAGTTAAAAATTGTTGTTGACTAAAAAATTTTTTTGAAAGTTATATACAAATTTATTTCTAATTATAAAACAACAATTTAAAAATGAACTCAAGATTCTAAATAATAATAAAAAAGTTACACAGAGCATAAGAAGAGATATATAATAAGTTTCAATAATTGCAAGAACCGGTAAGATATTTACCATAATTTCATGAACCGGAACAATATTTGTCATAGTTTCACGAACCGGACATTTGCTCCGGTACATTTCGAGGCTTGGTAATATCACGAAGTATGTAATTGAAATACAGTACATACTTCTTAACATAGATGAGCCAAAGATGGCCAGTGTAACCTAAGATAGCCCCCCACACCCAACAAAAAATGGAATTAATTTCGTTTTTAATCACAAGATGGTGCTACTGCATTGTCAATCATATATCTGCAGTATACCTGGCTGAATTGGAAGAGATCACCTTGATCGACCACCAGTGAATGCAGTAGTATCCCCTCTGAGGAGGAGTGGTTGTTCCAATTTTCAGATCAGAAGATATTTTAATTTGCATGTGTTTACATTATTAGAATTTTACGTTGTGATACTTTTTCTATAAGCTTATTTCTTTCTCTTTAACTATATATTTAGTTCATTTTTAATACGTTTATCAGAATTATGGTTCTTTCTCTTTCAACTGGCGACAATATGCATGTTCCCAAGGTGACCCGACACCCGAGCCACATTTGAAAACAAATATGGAAGTCAATATAGTAAGGAGAATTTTCAAAATAACTACTTAAATATGTGAAAAATCTTATTAAGATTTATTATCAGATTTATCCAACGATTACCACACTATTGAGATCATCAGAGATCCCCAAAAGAAGTCAGTAACACCCAAAATAAAAGCCCTGAACTACGGTGCACCAAAAAAAGTTTCAAAGTATTTTCGTATCATAAGAAAAAAAAAAAAAAAAAAAAAGATTAAGAAGAAAAACTCTATAGATTTCAAAAGAAAGAGTCATTCGACCTTAATAGTAAGCAACGCAATAAGAAAATCAAAAACCAATCCGGTACACTGCCAAAAGAGAATCACAAACAACCTGATACCATCACAGTGTTGCCAGACTGAGGACTTTTTTAATTCAGATTATTTAACTGTCACCATTTTTTTTTTAAATAGTAAAATTCACCTTATTTTTCTAAATTTTTAATCTATTTTTAAATAGGCTGAATATTTCTATTTCAAACCAATCCCTGCCGGCCCGGCCTACAGGCAGAGGTAGATTTTGAAGTTAAGTATACTATTTTCACCAACAAAAACAAAATCATTATTAGATATAAATCCACTTTAACATCTGTCTGCTTTTGACGAGTTTTTATTTCCTTTTTATAAAATAGCTGGTTTTATCAGAATCATGTTAAGGCGATATTTAAAAAAAAATATTTTTCCATACTCAACAACTCGAAATTTTCTGGCACATTTTCAGATTCATTAAAAAAAAAAAAAAAAAAAAAAAAAAAAAATATGAAACATGCTGACATGATTTTTGAAAAGATTTATAAGCGACCTGTGTTTTTATTTTTCTTTCAATTAATTAAAACTTGATTAATAAACAATTATTTTCTCAGTAGGGCAATATTTTTCGTTTCTAACAATCGCTTCGGGAAATTCTGTTCAAAATGCCCACTTTGACATCCTTTTTTGAAATATATTCTACCTCTATCAAAAAATCGATCATTACTGTACATTATATAGTTTCTGAATAAGAGAATCTAGCAATTGGATGCTTTTGAGAGCAAAAATGAATTTAAAAATGAGTAAGAAAATAGACAGTTTGGATTTGAATGCATCCTTAGTAAGATGATTTTTTTCTTCAATCGCTATGTATTTTTAATTTGTTTTTGCTGTAAGAATTGGCCCTATCAAAAACTTCTCTATATAAATATTGAAGACAATATTAAGAAGATATATGATAAATTCATGGAGATTTTATATCTTGTGAATTGACGGAGTTATTAAAATTTTTCTTCTTCAATCCCCCTTTTATGTTTTCGTTTTTAATATTTTTTTCGGTACGAATTGGTCCTATTAAAAACTTGTGAACATAAAAGTTGTAGATAATATTAAGGAGATGTATAATAAAATTATTGGATTTGATATCTTGAGAATTGACAAAGTAAGGAATTTTTTTTCTCCCAAAACCCCTATTTTTGCGCTCCTAGAGCCTATTTTAAATTTTATCAAAAATCTGTGATGCATGAATTTTTGGCGCTATTTTTAGAAGTAATAAAAACTTTAAACTGATTTGATATGTACAAAAATGAAGAAGTTATGGGTTTTTTTTTCGGTTTTCACAAAACCCCTCCCTATTTCCATCCCCTTTGTCCGCTTTTGCCGATTAACGAACTTGAGCGAGATTTTATGTCCCTTGATTTTATGTATCAGTTTGAAAGAGATTTGTGCAGAATTGGGGAAGTTATCGTGTCCAGAAGAAAGTGATAACACAATTGCTTCGGGAAATTCCGTTCAAAATGCCAATTTTGACATCATTTTTTGAAATATATTCTGCCTCTATCAAAAAATCGATCATTAATTTGCATTATATAATTTCTGAATAAGAGAATCTAGCAATTGGATGCGTTTGAGAGCAAAGATGAATTCAAAAATGAGTAACAAAATAAGCAGTTTGGATTTGAGTGCATCCTTAATGCAATGATTTTTCCAACACAATCCGCTTCGGAAAATTTGGTTCAAAATGCCCACTTTAACAGCACTTTTTAAAATATATTCTGCCTCTATCAAAAAATCGACCATTTCGGTACATTATATTGTTTCTGAGTAAGAAAACGTAACAATTGGAAGCCTTTGAGGGTAAAAATGAATTGTAAAATGAGTCAGAAAATAAGCAGTTTGGATTTGAATACACCCTTACTTAGATAATTTTTTTCTTCAACCGCTGTGTATTTTTATTTATTTTATTTTTTTTTTTTTTGCTGTAAGAATTGATCCTATCCAAAACTTGTCTATACAGATGTTGTAGACAATATTAAGAAGGTATATGATAAATTCATGGGGATTTTATATCTTTTGAATTGACGGAGTTATGGATTTTTTACTTCTTCAAACCCCCTTTTTGTTTTCGTTTTTAATTTTTTTTGCGGTACGAATTGGTCCTATCAAAAACTTGTGAATATAAAAGTTGTAGATAATATTAAGGAGATTTATAATAAAGTTAATTGGAATTGATATCTTAAGAATTGACGAAGTTATGAATTTTTTTCTCCCAAAAACCCTATTTTTTGCGCCCCTTGAGCACATTTTTAACTTTATCAAAAATCTGTGATACATAAAATTTTGGCCCTATTTTTAGAAGTAATAAAAACTTTAAATTGATTTGATATGTATAAAATTTAAGAAGTTATGGGGGATTTTCAGTTTTCGCAAAACCCCTCCCTATTTCCATCCCCTTGGTCCGATTTTGCCCATTAACGAACTTGACCGAGATTTTATGCCCATTGATTTTATGTATTAGTTTGGAAGAGATTGGTGCAGAATTACGAAAGTTATCGTGTCCAGAAGAAAGTGATATATATAGATAGATAGATAGATACATAGATAGATAGATAGATAGTAGATATATAAAGTTTTTTACTGAGGGTGGTTTTGGGTTCTAGGGGTCATGATCGGTGTAGATCTGCAAAATTTTTTCAGAAATTCCAACATGGGAACGATCCCAATAGGTAGTATTTCATACTAAATCTACCTAAAAAGCGGTGACAATCGACAAATTGGGGACAAAAATGTCCCCAATCTGGCAACACTGTACCATCATGCCCAGGACAAGTGGTTGCCCGGCGAAAGTAAGCTGTTTTTGACATTTATATAAGAAAGACGAAATGATGGAATGCTATTGTGAAATCAGTGCTTGCAATATTTGATAAAGAGGTGTCAAGGACTTACCTAAGAAGAGAAAATAAAAAATTGTATCTGCAGGTTCTGTATAGAATCCGATTACAAAGGTATATTTTGAAAAATATTTATTGTAATTGTTTTTTGTAATTAAATACTTACTTTTAAATTAACATTGTAATGTTCTTCTACAGTTTGCCGAGTATTTTTTCACATTTTAAAGGTGATTTCAATGTATGGGCCACCATTGGAACACTATACGCCAAAAATAAGCTATAATTTATAGCAGTAAGCTATACTTTTATAAAAGTAAGCTATACTTTTATAATTTTGAAATTGTACTATAAAAATAATTAAATTATATTTTACAAATGAAATTATATTTGATTTGTGTGTGTTAGAGATAATCGTAAAATTTTACAAAAAAAAAAAAAAAAAAAAAAAAAAATTCAGCGCCATGCACCTGATCAGAAAATTATAAAAAATCCTCAAACCTTAATTACGGCCACCTATCGTACAAAATTAAACATTTGATACTATCAAGATACTGGAAATTTGAAATTATAAGGTACATTTCGAAACTAATATTATAATAGAACACAATACACTTTATTTTTTGGAAAAGTGGTAAATATTTATTACACAACAACACTTAAAACAACGCATAATGGTAACTTATAAGAAAGTTATGTTATAACAAGCATAGATTTAGAATCAAAAAGTAATTACTATTCTGGGAGAATACTTACCTATTTTTAATTTTCAAGATAGACATACTTTTCGAATCTTCTTTCGATGGTACAATGATAACTTTTTCCAAAGAGGGAAGTCCTGTGAAATATATTTATTTTTATTATTTTATGGCCTATATTTTGCTCTTTTACAATATTCACACGGATATCAGTTATGGAAATAAATTTTTTTAACATTTTTTAAATATCTATATATTGAAATATAATAGCAATTTCAATTCAATTTTCAACACAGGAGGATTTAATATATTTAAATTACCAAAATTAAAACAACTTGAAATTAAATATTAAAATGAAAAGGAAAAGAAATACCATAAAATATGTTAAAAAATAGAAAGAAAATTATATCTGAAAATGGAACTAGTTTTGAAAGAATAAAATAAACGTACTTCAGACATCTGATCGTACTTTGGAAAATGAGATATTGATTTTTTGAGAAAATTGAAGACATTGATATTTTTACTTGACAAAGGATTTTTTATTATGCGATTGTTTTGATATTAAAATTGTAATGTGAACGAGATTAAAACTAATTTATTAAAATATAATTTTATGTTTCATATGTTTAGTAATGTAAAATCTGAAAAAAACTATGAAATAAAATTTGACATAAAATACATCATATTGTAAAAATTATTATATAAAAATAATATATATTAATATATAAAAATAATTTATTTATAAACTAGCTTCCGGACCGGCCTTAGTCTGTTGGAGGCAATTAAGACCTAGACCAGGACCGGCCCTAGTCTAAGTTTCATTAAGTGCAAAAGTAAACAATTAAAACAGAATTGCGATTTAGAGTTTTATTATAACGGAAGTAATACTGAAGTAATGAGAAATTTTCCTTAGAAACAAGTCATTTTCCCTTTTCTCTGGCTTCGTAAAATAAAAAAATTATCTTTATTAAAATAAATAAAAATGTGGTCACCAAAAATAAATAAACAAAACGGACATTTTTGACTGCGGTAAGGTGACATGGCGAAATCATTTATCTCTTAATTAAGCTCCAAAACGAATACCGTGGACATAACAACAGGCGATAAAAGTTACTGTAGGAATCTTTTTTCTCTAAAAATTAAAAAAAATATATTCCAATAAATTCAAATAATTAATATTTTCTAAATAATTTTTAATTATTTTTAAAGGTTTTTTGCATACGGGGATATAAAATATAACATTCGATAGCTAAAATATCAAATAGAAATCGCTTGATAAAAAGACATCTTCTCATATTATGCAACTTAAAAAATTCCAGAAAAATTTTAAAATCACTGTACAAATTCAAAATATATATTTTTTTAAACACGAAAAAATTTCCTACATCGGGATAAAGGTTTGAGTTTTGATTCTTCTTATGGATTGTTCAAAATCACCGGCGATAATGGATGCGCGAATATTTACATTCATTATAAAATAAAATCTAAATAAAATAAAATGGCGCTGAAAAATTTAAATTGCATGTTTCTAGCGTTATGAAGCTATTATACAGCGGATCTATACGATTAAATATTTCACTTGTTCACAATATATATACAAGTTTATATTCAAACATATTATAATTATTCAGGAGATGATTATTCTGACGTGTTTAGTAATTATGTTAACATTAGATGACAGCCCATGCTACGTAGAACTCTATAAATAAATACTTTAGCTTGCTAGAAGAAAGGTCAAAGTTATAGAGCATATATCCATAAGATTAAATATTGCACTTGTTCGTAATGCATAAATAGTATAATTATTCGGAAGATGAAATAAGTATTTATTATTTCGCACTCGTATTCTTGGAAGTATTCCACAAACAAGAAATATACACTGTCAAATGAACAAAATATGGAAAGTCGAAGTAGCTTCAGACTTCCATGTGCATCGAAGTTCATTTTCTGGCCAAAGCGCTTGGCTGCAGAGGTTGGCATCAAGTGTTCTGGGACGTTGAGTGTTTGTGAATTTGCAGACGGGTGGTGGATGTGTTCAAACCCGATCGCGCCCATCAGAGTAATCGCCAGGCGTTTACCGCAAATTTATTTAGCCCTTGCGTGAATACGTTTTAGGTTTCCTTAGATAAAACCTCACGGAAAGCATCGACCCCTATAGCCCATATCCCTCGTGTAGATAACTGGCCGTCATAAATAACACCCACACCGTATATCATTTTTGTATATAAAAGGAGTCATTTTATGAAAGCTTGTTATTTTTCCGTTGTAGATTATACAAAAGCGGCTGAGAAGTAGGATGATTCGACTCAATATATTAGTTTACTCATCGACAAAGTAAAAGTAATTCATCCGTGAGGCACAAAACTATGTAAAAATTTACTGTACAGATAAGTTAATTTTGGTCAATTTAACTAACCAAAATAAACATATACGTACAGTGGTAAAAAATTACACCTTATTTACTCTACAACTAATTGTAATAGAAAAAAATTACAGGTACCAAACAATTGGAAATAAAGTCTACTTTTAAATGATGTATTTATGGTTAGGGACCATTTAAAAATCAAAACCAGACAAAACTTTTTTTTTCAATGTCAAAAACTAACTTTGGAAATATATTTTAAACCTTCGGCTCAAACTATGTCTAGAAAAAAAAATTAAGTCATTTGGTTGATAAGTTTTTGAATTATAAACATTCAAAATTTAGAGCTTCTAATGTTAAATTACAGTTTCATATTTTTATTATATCTCATGAAATTATAATCCCAGTGTGATAACTTTTTGTTTAATTATAATACTAAAAAACCAAATTATAAATGCATTGAATTTGTGATTTTAAAAATTTTATAATATTAATTATGAATTATGAAATTAATGTTCGACAAACATAAATTGCAACCTACAATTGTTTTGATAGATTTATATATATTATGTTCTACTTAATACAAATTATCAATTTCAAAGTTTTCTTCCCATTAGTTTTCGAATTATGAGTAAAAAAATTCAAAGTGATGTTTTAAGGGATCGTCTATGATGTTCAGAAAAGCATAATTGGAAAAAAAAATATATATGTATTATTCATTTTGATGAGACATTTGGGATGGCAATAGTCGAAACATATTAAGAGAGTGATATGTTCATATTGGAAAGAAATAATACATTAATAGAAATGACATAGTCATTCTGTAACTTTTCAACAATCGAGCACCGAACTTCAATTTGGATAAAGCCCCTAAAATAGGCTCATTATAAATAATTAATTTCTCGGAAACCAATCATACGAATTTAATGAAAATTTGGATTTAGGCTAATTGAAGACTGTAGAATCTATTTATGGTATCAAACTTGGGTATTGCTATTTAAAAAAACAAACTTTGGGTTTGTTTTTATATGTAGTTGCCCCCCTAAGCAAATTTTATATACATCATTTAAAAGTAAACTTCATTTCCAATCTCGTTTGGTACCAGTAACTTTCTTCTACAATAATTTGTTGCAGTGTTAGTAGGGCGTGTTTACTTTTTTTCCAAGACTGTACACATCAAGAATAATAAATCTATGGAGCATAAGCAATATCATAGCAACTAAATTTAAATTACAATGCGTTAAAATTTGTTCTATACATTTTTTGTGTACCAGTGGTCCAGTACTGGCCCCTGGTCAATTACCGGTACAATCCTTCTATAATTATTCTTTGACATATAATACTATAATTTTGTTAAACTAACAAACAAAATAGAGTCAACTTTGTTTAAGCAAAAAACAAAATTAATCTTAAGGTGCTTTTTGTAAGAAAAAATTATCGTGTTAACCAGTAACTGCCACAGTAAAAGTAATTGATTAGTGAGACACAAGAAATATAAAAAAAAGAGTAGTGTACAGATAAATTATCATTTTTTTTTACTAACCAAAATTAACATATATGTGCATACCAACGGAAGTTAACTTAGCCATGCTTTAATATTTCTTTTATAGATTTTTGGTGTCCCATTGGTCAACTACTGGTGCCTGGGGAATTACTGGTGCATCCCTTTATATTTATTGTTTCACTGGTAAAGCCTTCATTTTAGTTTTAAAAAAATACAGCAGATTTTGGGAAATGTAATGTGGTGTTAAACTTACCATCTGTTATATCTTTAATGTTTTTTAATAAATGTATAATCTCCTTGTTATATGGAAACTGATCAATAGTAAATAAAAACTTTGGTTGCACTTGCTTCACTCTGTTCAGATATGCCTAAATAATAAACTTCACATGATTTAGTAAGCACTATTCATAAGTACATTTATAAAGTAAATTTGAATAATTATTTTTATTATTTCAGATTTTAACTAGCATTCCAGGTAAATCTTCCAAGCAAAAATAGTGAATAATGTTTTACTCAAAAGATTAATTTACATTGAAGCTATTACACACAAATTAAGAAGTCTTTGTACATTATGATACATTATTAGATTAGCAAAATTGTACTAAAATAATAAGTGTACCCATACTAAATTTTTAAATGTATACAAGTTTTATCTCAATTGTGAGTGTATTGAATATCATTTTTTTAAAAAACCTACGACTTATTTTCAAATTTAAAATGATTTAGGATAAACTCCTTACAGAATCAATAGAGACCAAGTGGCTATTAGAAATATATTTTCTTAAAGGTGGTAAAGGTTTAATTGGTATAAAATAAGGGTGATAACAATTATTCTATATGAATAAAACTGTCCATGAAACAACACTCGTACAAACTCTTTCTCATACACAATTTTATTCTGATATTAAAGTATTCCCTATTTCAAAAGCATTTTCCCAATAAAACTGATTTTAAAATTATGAATATAATCATTGTTCCGGTACTACTTGATTATCCCGTCGGCCAAAAAACTATCGTCAATCTAATATCTAAAGATTAAATGCCAAAAGTAGATGATAGTAAATTTCACATTCGTTTGACATTAAACGCGTTACACGTGTTTGTTACGTCTTCAGGTGATTTTGAATTCGACGTTTTATTAGCATTTTTATTAATGTTTTACTAATTTTTTTTTTTTTTTTTTTTTTGCTATTTAAAAAATATGTCAATTAGCGATTACCTCATGATATTAAAACAGAAAAAATATAATAGATTAGTTTCAGCTGACAAATATTTATCCACATTTTTTTTTCTTCAAGCTTATATCTAATGTTTGCATACCTGTTAGATTTGACTCCGTCTTCGTTTTTGACTAAATGAAGAGCATTAAGTTCCTTACAATCTTCCGTTATTATTCATATGTATTATGTCCCTTAATAAATTCCATTATTACATTTAAAATATTTACATTTTATTCACAAATGCAATATCTTAAAAATATATGTTTGTTTATGGTTTAATTTAATAATTTTGCATTTAAATATTTAAACTATTCTTAGTATTTTTTTTTTGTCCGAAATCATCAGAATAAATCAAATTTATATTTGGTATGTTGCTCTCGCTGTCATCAAGGGGAACGTCATCATTAAAGTAACTCTAATCTTTAGTGATTTTTTTTTTTCGTTTAACTTGATTAATTTTCCTTAGAATGGCAACATACTTTCATTTGTATAATTTGGCGAATAGTTTGCCGAAGTTTATCGATGAGATAACCATGTAGAACCATTATTTATTTATGATTCTTTATTTTGTCTGTACCAATTACATAAATTTAATTTAAGATTTAAAAATGTAATATGCGTAGAGCATGCATATAGGTTATAATTATGTATAGTTTTTACATGTCTGACTTAAAAAAAATACAAATTTTTATTTAGCAATTCCAGTTAATTAATTGGAAAAATTATATGTTGCCATACAGCAACATATTTTTAAATGTTTCCATTAAAGGAATTCTAGTGCATTTTTTTCTTTATGCATTAAATATTTTTCATTATTTCTTACAGAGTATAAATAAAAATAACTAAAAGTAAGATTTATACATTTGGCCCTATGGTTGGTAAACCTCCAGTCCATATAGCTCCTATGCTTGTCACAGCAAGCATCGCTATCACGGCTTCTATCCTGTTCGACATATAACCTGAAAAGAAAATCAAAATTGAAACGTGGATTAATTTAACGGAAAAAATACAGATGTATAGCTGTAAGGAAATTTGCCCAAACTTGTTTATCCAAACGCGTTTAGGATAATATAGATTTCCTAGGCCAAACCGGCTTATCCTAACGCACTTACGATAAACTAATTTTTCCTAGGCCAAACTAGTTTGGCCTAACGAACTTCGAATAAACTAGTTTGGCCTGTCATTTACTGGTCTGAACCAATTCAGCATAGGACAATCTAGTTTAACCTTGGCCAATTCAATTTAGTGTACTGTTATTGATCCAAACTACCGCTCCAGTGGTTATTTCAGGAAGACATTGTTTGGGTTTTGTGCACTTGCTTGTGTATTAATTTTGTACTTTCAAACAAAAGCTGATAAGCATTCTTGTGATTTCAATGGAGCAATTTCATAAAGAAAGAATTCGACGAAAACTTTTCTTCGTTATTGGTTGTAAATCTCGGTTATTGGCTTTTCAATAATGTATAGTATATAAAAGAAAGAAAAAAGATATGATTCACCCCATACTACTTTCTCACGAACTCATCGCAGAGAGATGCAAGAGATATTATTTGACTGGACATTCTGTTTACAAAAATTGATCGAATTTTTAAATGATGATCGCCTACATGTTAAACATGGTTTCAAATTTGAATTTTCAAACGTTAACACCAACTTAATACTTTTAACAACATTAAGTTGTATGTAATTAGATAATCTATAAAAATTTGTAGTTTATAACCTTTTTTCGAAAATTTGTATAAATCTGGAACAATTTAAAGTTAGATAATGGTAAATCGAAGTGACAATCTTTAATATTTCTTTCTTGACGTAATCACATTTCTTCACATATTCTTCATCCGTTTGAAAATTTTATTTCTTAATGAGATACAATGATTTATATAAATTACGTTTATTTTATAGTTATAAATTTTTATCATTTTTCAGATTACTATTTCTCTGTTTCAGAGGTACTTTACAATTTAAATCTTAATTTTAATATTATATGTTTGTAAATAAACCCTAAACACATTTCCTTTATTTTTTCCTATGTAGATTTAAGAGACAGTAGGTAGATAACTGAGGTATACAATTTTTACTGTTTATTGTCATCCAACAAAGTCAATTAAAGTCTCAAAACCGGGTGTTATCATTTGAAATATCAAAATTGATTATTTTTTACTTATGTACACATCCCTATTCCAATTATTCCAATA
Source organism: Maratus speciosus (assembly GCA_963932465.1). NCBI lineage: Eukaryota > Metazoa > Arthropoda > Arachnida > Araneae > Salticidae > Maratus > Maratus speciosus. The sequence goes on from OZ010788.1 coordinate 219,900,012, forward strand.
TTCATAAAGTAAACACACAAAACCGCGGTTGATCGGTACATGTCGCATCTCTCTGAGACAATTTTGTTACAAAAAACATAAAAAGGCCAGTTTTTTTTCAACTGTATACAACTTATTGCATGTTAATGTCTAGATAAAGTAACACACTTCCATGAATTTTGTATTTATGCATTAGAATTTGCATTAAAATGTACATGTAACTCTTTATGTATCGTACTTGTCGGATTTTTCCGGATATTCAGGAATATAAAGAATATGTTTGACATGTTTATCAATGACGATTTGATTGGGGGGAATAAAAAATACTAATATTTCACCCTGTAAAATAAAATGCACGATGCGATCTATCACTATAACTTAAGAATATGTGGATATTGTTCAATATGTGTATTCATTTGTTATAAGAATTGCACGCATATTCATGGAGATATATCGAATTTTTTAAAAAGGTAAAAAAAAAAAAAAATCCTTGCTTGTTTTTTGTAATACGATGCAGGTTTTTCTACTAAATTTAACGCCAGTTTCAGAAAATTTGACAAAATGTAGTGGAAATAATACAGTGCAGCTGGAACGCAAATATGTTAAACATTTGATTAAAAATGAGCAGTTGTATAAAATATTTTTAGCTGCGCATGTACGCACGATGACAAATATATTTTTTTTCATGATTTAAGAGTCAACACTATGGAGCAACTCATAAAAAAAAGCCAGTCAAATTTCGTAAAAATTCAGAAAGATATCAGCGATAGAGTGAGTTGATTTTTAGCTGCTCTCTAAAAATAGCTAAATGATAAGGGGTTTTCCATAACTTGTCGTTTTTAATTTTTACTTTTGCTTTTTTATTGATGCTTTAGTTCTTCTTGTAGGCAACAGAACGAGCCTATTTCAAGAAAAAAAAAGAAGTTTCAAAGTCTAAGCATTTCTTCTAAATCTACTCGTTGACATCGATTTAATACTAACACTTTTGCTGAAAGTCAGTTAATAAAAAATGACAATTTCTGAAAAATCCCTTATCATCCAGCAGCTTTTAGAGAGCAAGTAAAAATCAGCTCACTCTATCGTGGATATCTTTCTGAATATTCACGATAATTGACTGGCTTTTTTATGATTTGCTCCATACAGTTGACTATTAAATCATGAAAAAAATATTTGTTAGGGTGCACGCAGGCGCAACTTAAAAATATTTTATACAATTGCTCATATTTCATCAAAAGCTTAATTTATGTACATTCTAATTCCACTATATTATTTTTAATACATTTTGACAAATTTTCGGAAACTGGCGTTTAATTTGGTGAAAACCCTGCATAAAAGGAAAAAAAAAAACAAGAGTTTTTTGAACTTAAAAAAAATCGATTTATCTCTATTAATATATGTCATATTATTGCACATATGAATACACATATTGTACAAATGCCACACATTTGTAAGCTATAGTGTAATAATTTCGTAATTTTTTTTACAGGGGTATCCCAAATATTATTATTTTTCTTCGATTTCTTGTTGCCCACTAATTGTCCTTCTGATCCAATCACCGTTACAAAATATGAAGGCAAACATATTTTCCATAATCCTGAAGTTCCAGAAAAATCCGACAAATATACCTTTAAATTTTCGACAAAATATCTAAAATTGGATGCGTCCGGGGTTTAACGACTATATAGTGTTATACATATATACATAGTATGTGGTGAATTTCGCGGAAACAAGTGGAATTGTAGTATTAGATATAAATAAATATTTTAAAATATTACTAAGACAGTAATACATATGATGACGCGTACATGCAACTATGTCACCAATTTGAAGACCCAGTTTTTTAAGAGCTGCCGCATATATCCTTGTTTCTTCATATAACTCTTTGAAACACAGTTGTTTTACTTCTCTGTTTTCTCCTGTATTATAAAAAAGAAGAAAAATAATAGAGCAAAACAATGTTAAATTAAAATAATAACTGATAAGAAAAGATTTATTGATAATATTTAAAGATAGAAATTAAAAATGACGATATAGCGGTTTAAAGATCATATGTAAAGATAAAAATATGAAACCTGCAGCTATCAAAGCTACACGATCATCTTTGAATTTTAAGAGATTTTCGGCGATATTTAGTCTTGCTCCTTCAAACCATTCAGGAGATTCTTCCATAGGTATTGACAAATCAATGATCTGAAAAATAAATAAGTAATTACTAAGCATATATATGTTACGATAATTTGGTAACATGTCATGAAGTTTGAAGTAAATAACGCAGAAATCATTCTATAACAATATATCACGAGGCTTTAAAATAAAGCTTTCGCATCGTACAATATTAAGGAAATGTAAAGCGCCATTCGATCAAACATTTAGTGGACATCTCGGGGATCGCTATACTGAATAGCACTTATGCAGTCGTCGATATTATGCTAATTGGCTTTTGGTCGAAATACACTGGCAAATTCTCGAGGAAGAATGAACAGCTCTTCATAGCAAAAGAAAATGCATTGGTGCTTTCTCGTAGAATACAGTTGTAAGCATTCACTACGAATCACAGCTTGTTACGATATTCCACAACATCTACCTGGGTAGTTACTTCAGCTGAAACAATATTTAGGATAAGACGATATAAAAACATTCTATTTCTCCAATTTCTCGCTTCCAGAAGTAAAGTTAGCTTTACAGCACAAAAAATGCTACGAAATCTGAGCTCCTAAACTCACGTTTTGATGTTTATAATAAAACACGGGAGGTTTTTCATGACATTGCGGATATGGGAAAGCACCAATAACAGATCGAATTTGGAAAGAACTATATTTTAAAGGTGTAAGAAAAAATGACTTGTCCAGTTTCGCCGTAAAAAGAGCGCCAAACCATTTTTAGTATTAAAAAAAATGGTACAAGTAAATAATTTTAATAGAATTCATAGCGGCATTTTAAAATTGAGAAATAAAAACCTTGAAAGCAAATAATGATTTCTGGAAATGCTTTTTTAGATTAGATTTTGAAGGGGGAAATTACGCATGAGTTAAAATGCGCATTTAAAATAGGATTGATTTTAAGCAAAGGGAATAAATAGAATATTATTTAAGATAGGGAATAATTTAATAAACGAAGATTGTTGTATCAATTATTTATATATATATATAAAAATTTTTTGAATTTTTGAAAAAATTTTTCCGAAAATTTTTGGAGTACTAAGAATAATAAGCATGGTCTCTCAACCATTTTGTGTCTTTCCTTTCTTTTTTGTCGTTACTACCGCAGTTACTACTTCCATTACTACTACAGAAAATCGTTTCGAGAGATGGAGTACACCTAGATGATGGGAAATCACATAGCAACGCATGGTCGGAAACGATTTTCTGTAGTAGTAATGGAAGTAGTAACTGCGGCAGTAACGACACAAAAGAAAGGAAAGACACGAAATGGTTGAGAGAACATGCTTATTATTCTTAGTACTGCAAAAATTTTCGGACAATGCTGTACAGCGTTGAGGAACTTGTTGCACGCATCGTGAAAGCTGCTCGGGAAATCCGGGATACACTTCATTTTCGAACACCTTCTTTGATAGTGATCGTTATCTCTCTTTTTGTTCTTTTTTCTTAGTTTTTTGCTGTACTAAGAATAATAAACATGATTTCTCACCGTCTGTGTGCCCTGCGATTCTTGTGTTTTCTATTTTCACTGCCGCGCAAGGAAAGCGTTTCCATCCATGCATTGCAACGTGATTTCCTATTTTCTAGTCGTACTCTATCTCTTCTGAAACTTTGTAACCGCTGTGCTGCAACCGATTTCAGCGTATTATTATTCACTTATTGGACAGTGGTAATATTTTAGAGAGAATTGTTTTGCACAATGTGATTTTTCTGGCAATCCTTTATCGTTACTTAAATTCCATTTAAATATTACTTTTATTCAGTATCACTCACCTGGGCGTGCACCATACAATCACAAATTAGTACTTTAGAAAAGTTCTTGCAAATGCTATACTTGATTTAAAAAACATTGGGTAGAACTGTGTATATCACCATCATATTCAATTTTTTGCTGCTATTGACATTTTTTCAATAAAAGTTAGAGTAAATAAATGTATACCGATAAAGTAAAAATGACAAAAAGCAGAAAGACAGATGCAAAATTTTTTAATCTTGATGGAATTTATAATGTTACCACAATAAGTAATATACATAAAAGAGATTATTAAAAAACTGGGGTTTTTATATGTTTTTTGATATATTTGTTAGTTATATAATATTATATATCACACGCACACATATATATATCGGGTGTCCCAAAAATGACGGATGGATTTTAAAATTCAATAACTTGCAAATGGTGACAGATATTAAAAAAATTCTTGCAGGAGTGTTATGTATAATGTCAGGAGTTTTTTAGAGTGATTCTTGATTTTAGTTCGAATTTCAAACAATAGATGGCGCTGAGAGCAATAGCTGCTCAGTCCAGACCAGATTTTTGGTACTTCGGGATCCATGCAATGCATTTTAATCTCCTTTATTAGCATGGAAGAAGGAAGAGGTCAAAAATCGAGCTTCGATTTAGCGGTTATTGCTTGAAGAGCCATCTATCGAGGCTATTTGTAACTAAAACTGAGAATCACAGCATAAAAAATCTCCTGACATTTTACATAACACTACTGCAAGATTTTTTTTAAAGATCTGTGACTGTTTGCAAGTTATTGAATTTTAAAATTTCTCATTCATTTTTGGGACGCCCAGTATATGTAATTTTTTAACGATGTTTGATTAAATTCGGTTAAAAATAAAATATTCTTTACTAATGAATGGTTCTAAAAATTAGTGTAACTATTTAACTTATTCATTTAAATAAAAAAATATTTTTCCACTTGCAAGATTATGTATGGATTCTGTTTTCTTCCTTTTTCTAAAGCTGGTAGCCCCTGTTACTTTAATAAAAGGGGTTTTTATCTAATTTAATTGCTTCACGTACATCTTAAAATATCTCTGACATCATAGCTATTATATATTAAACAAAGTTAACTTTTTTTGATAAAAACAGGTATTTTATTTTTCAGTTGTCATTGAAATATTATCTATTTTTACGTTATATATAATCTAGATATTTTATAAGTAGATTCAGTATTAAAATTTTAAATAAACTATTTAAAAATAAACTCCTTGTACCAAAATGGGCATATATTTTTATATTAATTCATTCGCAGATATTTGTTTAACTCATTTTATTGAGAGAACATAAACAATAAAACTGAATTTTTCTATTGCTAAAAGCTATCAATTCTAGTTTAAAATTTCTGTAGTAGGCTTGATTTTTGTCGTAATACATTTTAATGCACTTTTTAAATCAGAAAACAATTTAAGTTCTTAGACATAAATACCAATTAAAGAAAGTTCTTAACATTAGTATTGAGACAAGATGACATAAGAAAGCATTTTGGTGAAAATAATTTTTTTGTTTTGTTTTGTTTTTAGATTAATTTGAATTTGCATGTTCTGAAAGTACATTTTCTGTTTATAAACAATTTAATTAGAATATTACCTTGACAATATTCCATTCAAAACAGTAAGTCAAAAGTGCACTATATTACCAAAAATCTCCGAACAATCTCGATTTTACACATTTTATCGAATACCTAGAAAAATATTTGACGAATTATTCTAAAACTTTGGAGATATAAATAAATTGTTTAACTTCCTATATTCTCATTAAAAAATTGATCATGGGGGGTAATTTCGGGACCAAAAACTAATTAATGAAAATAATTATTATTTTTGAGTACTCTGTAAAATAAGATGCTTGAAACGATCAGTAGTATGTGGATAATGTACTTTCGTGAAAAAAAAGACACCCCCCCCCTCTACTAACACTACAACTAATTTTAATAGAAGAAAGTTACTGGTACCAATGTACTGGAAATAAAGCCTACTTTTAATTGATGTATATAAAATTTGCTTAGGGAGCCATCTGCAAATCAAAACCAGATCGAAATTTCTTTTTTTCTATCGCAATACCGAATTTGTCAATACATTTGAAATCTTCGGCTCAAACTATGGCTAGAAATAAAATTTCTAGTTGTTTAAATGATAAGTTTTTGAATTAGAAACATTCAAAATTTAGAGCTACTAGTGTTAAATTAAATTTTCATTAGAATTAAATTAAATTTTCATATCTCCTGAAACTATAATCCTAATGTGATAATTTGGTCTGCGGTTATAATACTTAAAAACTCAAACATTAATACATTGAATTTGTAATTTTAAAAATTTTATAATGAGAAATATGAATTATGAAATTAATATTCGAAAAAAAATATGAATTGCAACCTACAAATTCTTTGATAGATTTATATTTATTACGTCCTGCTTTATCCGCGTTCTCAATTTCAAATTTTTCTTTCAAGTAGTTTTCATCGTTGTTAGAATTATCATTAAAAACATCCAAATGATGGTTTAAGGAGCCGTCTATGATGTGCACCAAAGCGTAATTTAAAAATATATATTACTCATTTTATTAAAATATTTGGACTGCTAATAGTCTAAGCGAGTAAAATGGTTATAATGGCAAGAAATAATACATTAATTGAAGTAATAAATAGTCAGTAATAGTCATTAATAGTCATTAATAGTCAGTAATTAATAGCAATTCCGCAGCATTTCAAAAATCGAATACAGAACTACGATTTGGAAACATCCCCTAAAATATGATAATTTTTAAATAATTAATTTCTCGGAAACTAATCGTACGAATTTCATGAAGATTTTGATTTAGGTTAATTGGAGGGCGTATAATTTATTTATGGTGTCAATCTTGGATATTGCTATTGAAAAAACAAAGTTGGGTTCGTTTTTATATGTAGATGTCCCCCTAATCAATCCCTACTTTATATACATCATATAAAAGTATACTTTATTTCCAATTGTTTGGTACCTGTAACTTTATTCTACGATAACTTGTTGCAGAATTAGCAGGGGTTTATTTTTTTTGTGTGTGTGTGTAGATATGAAGGTTTCCTTAAAAAATTCAGGAAATTTTCGCATGTTTTTTTTTATATATATAGCATGCAGGATTTTTAACAGAATTTAAAACTCCTTTTAGAAAACTTGTCAAAATACAGTAAAAATAAAATGATAAAGTTATAATATAAATATAATAAATATTTGATGAAATACAAGCATTTATAAGAAATAATTTTTAATTTCTTTATGGTACCAATTTTAGGTAGATTTCGTATGAAATACTACCTATTACATTTTCCCCTATGTTGGAATTTCTGAAAAAATTTTGCAGATCTACACCGATCATGGCCCCTAGAATCCAAAACCACCCTCAGTAAAAAACTTTATATATATATAACTATCTATCTATCTATCTATCTATCTATCTATCTATATATATATATATATATATATATATATATCACTTTCTTCTGGACATGATAACTTCCACAGTTCTGCACAAATCTCTTCCAAACTGATACATAAAATCAAGGGGCATAAAATCTCTGTCAATTTGTCAATTTGGTTAATAGGCAAAATTGGACCAAGGGGATGGAAATAGGGGGGTGTTTTGTGAAAACCGAAAATAACCCATAACTTCTTAATTTTTGTACATATCAAATCAAAGTTTTTATAACTTCTAAAAATAGGGCCAAAAATTTATGTATCACATATTTTTGGTAAAATTAAAAATGGGCTATAGGGGAGCAAAAATAGGGTTTTTGGGAGAAAAAAATTCCTAACTTCGTCAATTCTCAATATATCAAATCCAATTAATTTTATTATAAATCTCCTTAATATTATCTACAACTTTTAAATTTTTCATAGGACCAATTCGTACCGCAAAAAAAAAATAAATAAATAAAATAAAAAATTAAAAAATTAAAAACGAAAGCAAAAATGGGGGGGGGGGTGAAGAAGAAAGAAATCCATAACTCCGTCAATTTACAAGATATAAAATCCGCATGAATTTATTATATATCTTCTTAATATTGTCTTCAAGATTTATATAGACAAGTTTTTGATAGGACCAATTCTTATAGCAAAATTAAATTAAAAATACATAGCGGTTGAAGAAAAAAAATCATCTTATTAAGGATGTATTCAAATCCAAACTGCTTATTTTCTTACTCATTTTTAAATTCATTTTTGCTATCAAACGCATCCAATTGGTAGATTCTCTAATTCAGAAACTATGTAATGCACCGTAATGATCGATTTTTTGATTGAGGCAGAATATATTTCAAAAAAGGATGTCAAAGTGGGCATTTTGAACAGAACTTCCCGAAGCGATTGTGTTAGAAACGAAAAATATTGTCTTACTGAGAAAATAATTGTTTATTAATCAAGTTTTAATTAATTGAATGGAAAATAAAAACATAGGTCGCATATAAAGCTCTTCAAAAATCACGTCAGCAAATTTCATATTTTTTCTATTAAAAATGAGTCTGAAAATGTGGCTGAAAATTTCGAGTTGTTAAGCATGGGAAAATATTTTTTTGAATACGGCCTTAACATGATTCTGATAAAACCAGCTATTATATAATAATGAAATAAAAACTCGTCAAAAGCGGCAGATAAAATTGTTAAAGTGGGTTTATATCTAATCATGATTTAGCTTTTGTTGGTGAAATTAGTATACTTAACTTCGAAATCTACCTACGCCTGTAGGTCGGGCCGTCAGGGATTTTTTCTTTTGAGAAATTGGTATTGAACTATATAGAGTAATTCATGCAAAAGGTCAACTCGTGAAAATTCAGAAGGATATCGATGATAGTGTGAGAGGAATTTCAGTAAATATTTAAAAGTAGATGATAAACTATTTTCTACAGATTAACATTTTTTTTTTTATTTATATTGATACTGTATTTCTTATTTTTGGAATGAGTCTACTCCAAAAAAGAAAGACTTATCAAGGTCAAAGCTACTCCTTGACATTCATTAACAACTAACTCTTTTGTTGTAACTCAATTAACAAGAAATGATAATTTGTGGAGTACCCCTTATCATCCGGCTTCTTTTCGAAGTCAACTTAAATCCAGCTCAGTATATCGCTGATATCTTTAGGAATTTTCAAGATATTGGATTGGTGCTTTTATATTAGGGAACTTCCACTGTTACCCTTGTGACCATTCGTGCGGTTTTTTACAAATACTTGCAATTATTTTACTATAAAATATAATTAAGATAAAAAGTGATATAACCAGTAAAATACTATTGAGCTCCACTCATTTAATATATATCTAATTTGTAACAAAAAGCATTTCCCTTGTCTATATAATCAATCAAAATTTTGTTACTCTTGTGACCAAAGTGTCACAAGAGTAATTTAATATAGACATAAGTAATTATTTTTGCTATAAATTAAAATATATATGTTTGTGTGTGGAACACAGTGGTATTTAGCTGGTTATATCAATTTTTATTTTACTTATATTTTGTAATAAAGTAATTGGAATTATACATGAAAATTTGCTCTAATTATCACAAGAGTAACGAATGGACGTTCCCATTAGTTTCTCTATACAGTTGAGTCATGAAACATGAAATATAATATTTGGTATAGTTCGCGCAAGCGCAGTTAAAAAGGGTTTCATACAACTGCTAATATTTCGTTAAATATTTAATGTTTTTTTTTTATCAGATTGCGTAATACTGACGTTGAATTTGATAAAAAGCACTGCATACTATAACCAAAAAAGTCTTGATTTTTTTCAATCGTTATGTATCCATGAGTATACTTGCTATTCTTACATAAGTGAACACAAATACTGTACAATATCTTCATGCCATAGCGACAGATTATTTCAAGCATTTTATTTTACAGGATGATCCAAATATTATTTTTATCCTTGACTTTGTTGTTGGTAACTTAATTACACCTGAGACCAAATCTTCATTGAAAAATATGAGTTGACACTTTCTTTATACTTCCGATGTTTTAAAAGTATTTCTCTAGATGCTTTTTAAAACATCTAATAATCAAAAGCGTCCTTTGATTTTTGGTTTTAAAGTGAACACGTGGGGAATAAGTTTAGTTTTATTTGAGATTGGAGAAGAGGATATCCGAATCAAAAATCATGTTCTGATCCTTTCCTCAGTTATTAATTAAAATTATCTGAACGATCTCCATGATTTTGTGTCAGATTTTTTCGAAATGTATTTTTAACGTATACCGTATATAGTATTTAGATAGGCAGACAAATAGATAAATTTTGGCATGTTTTTGTACGGAAAACAAAATTTCCAACATGATACGAATGTCAAAGTATTGTTATTTCATTTAATTCTAGTGAAAAATACAGAGTTTACGCAAGAAAATATTTTTCTAAATTAGATTTTAAATTTCATTCCGAAAAATTAAAATCCGAACAGTGTGCATGAGAGTATCATAAAACGCAAGTGGTATTAAATAAACGCAGTCATAATGAAATATTTTACGTTAAGCAATGTTTTTAATAAGATGTTTCTACCTGAAATTTCACACATGTAATATGTGTAGTGCAACATATATTTCAAAACCTGCTAATAAACAAAATGGGAATTTTTGTCTTTCTGGAGAACATATTTTTTCAGGACAGAGCCTCGCCTGCTGAAAAGATCCTATAGATTACTGCACTTCTCTTTAAATTACGAATTAAAATAAATTTTTGATAATGTTTATATATTGTAAAATAATTCTATTCACATCTTGAACCTCGAATGAAATCATTTTAATAAAGGAATGTTAAATTTCTAGTGAGAAATTCACCTTGAGTAATTAATTAAAATTCATATAAAAAGCACAAATAAAATGCACTAAAATTGCTTGTAGGTGCATACATATAATATAAATTATTTAAAATACATTAAAATACTTTGAAGATGCACGAAAATCCATTACATTCCTAAACGTTTTTAGCCAATCCACAGGGTCATCTTCAGCTGTTATTTAAACGGTGTTATTTATATTTGTGCTTATTCGACTAGATTTCAACTAGGTTCAATTTAATTTAAAGTACGGAAGATAAGATTACAGAAAAAGGTATTTATATTTCTAACAAAATAAGCATTCTTCTATACGAATTACAAATACTAAAAGGTGTAAATTCAAACTTTAAACCCAATAAAAATACGTTTATTTCGACTGTTGACATGTTTCGACTCACCCCGAGTCCTTTAAAAACATAATAATAATAAATAAATTGTTTTTGAAAAGGACACGGTGTGAGTCGAAACATGTCAACAGTCGAAATAAACGTATTTTTACTGGGTTTAAAGTTTTAAGTTACAACTTTTAGCATTTGAAATAAATATATTATTATAAGGTGCTATTTGCTTTAGATAAGCATTCTTCTATTATGTAGCCATTCTTTTGAAACCCCACGGATGTCACATGACAATACATCGTTAAAAATTTTATCTTTATTAGAAATTATTTCAAGGCATTATCTTATAATGGCTTCCTGGTAATTCCTTGTGCCGGAGATAATCTCAGATTTATTAAAATCTACTTTTATAGGTTGAATTTGAGCTAATCTTGCTAACGCAGTATGGTTCCTCTTTAAGAGTGTACATTTTATGTGAAACTATTTTAACCAATATGTTTTTTTTTTTTTTGTTTTTTTTTTACTGTTAAATTTTACAAAACTTAATAAAGATTACATTTTTTACATGATATTAGTTACACATTTCCTAATTTCTTTCTGGGATGTTTTGAATTTGTATAAAAAGGCTAAACAATATTGTAAAATTCCTAAACCTAATAATATTGAAAGATGAAAAATATATAGGAAACTTACACATTGTAAGACTAAAAATGTTTTTCTAAATTTCAGTGCAGATAATTTTTTAGCCCCGGTACGGTATGCTATTTCTTTCTACAGCTTATTTTGTGTCCAAAAAATAACGTTAGCTTACAGACGCTAGCAATAAACAAAGTAAATGTATCATTGTACAATTAAATGCTCTATAGCATTTTTTTAAATTTCTAAACATTGCACATTTTCATTTTTTATACCCTCGTATTGGGAAAAAAAAGTACTTTTTAATGCAATTTGTTTGAAAACTGCACCTCTATTTGTTTTTGAAATATTAATTTTTTGTAGTTTTTTGCGACATTTGTTTCATTTTGGCAACTCAAGTACGCCATTTCTGTAGAAAGTAAAGAAAAAATTGCTGAAAAATAGCAATTATATCTTTTTGTTGCCATTTTCTCATAAAATGAAAAAAAAATAATTAAAAAAATTAAATTGAAAAAAAAAATTAATTAAAATACGTGCTATTTTGAGAAAAATATAAATGGAGGATTTACGATAAAACAGGGAGCTATTATAAACTATATTTAATTTTAAGTTTCTATATTAATGCAAATGACGTCATTTTACATAAAATAAAAGCGTGTGCTTTAAGTCTTAAAACTGAAATATGTTTTGCAGTAGAGTCCCGATTATCCGAGTCACGCTTAACCGAGTTATTTTCTTCTGATGGACTGGCGGCTTCTATTATTATGAAACAGCCGTTATAAATGAAGCGTTAGGTGAAGATGAAAGAGCTGCCGTAAAAAGTTAGAACTCTGATTTTCTGGTCAGAATGGAAAAAAAATGGCCATATTTTTTTTTTTTTTTTAACGCTTTATTTTTAATGGCTGTTTCATAATAATAGAAGCCACCAGTCCACCAGAAGAAAATGAAGTAATGGAAATGCCGGGGCGACACTAAATTCTGAAAAAGCAGAAATCCTGTCCTCTAGTTTATTATTGTTTTGATGGAAGATAAATACATAATGCATTTAACCTGAAATCTGAAATAAGACATTTTATTATCCATACAGTAAAAATACACATTATTTAACTTACGTTATCATAGGATTTAGAATAAATGATGCCACTGAAATCCCATACTTCTGCCCAGAATTTGGAAATATTTTCCACTGTCCATTTATGAAAATCCCAGTAATCATCTAAAGGAAAAATATTGAAATATAAATGATTTCGATATGACATTATTGTATCTGAAAATATATTACTTTATATCTCAAAACAGTAACATTGAATCTGTTATTTGAATTTTTAAAGTACACACACAGAGAGATATAAATATACAAGTTCATGATGAATATATAAAATAAAGTAGTCATTATTGTTTGAAAATTTCAAAGAAGAATATGGATCAATGATGCACACGAATTCATTTAAAAGACTTAAAATATGAATTTAAGGTAAAGGAGACTTGGATCTGACAATCATAAATATAAAAAAATATTTTTCAAATTTATAAGTATTCTCTTGTGAAAAATATATTAACCCAAATTTAACTATAATATTTAGTAACCATTTTGAGTAACATGTTTTTGATCCTTTTATTGGTTGATATTATATATTTTTTTTTACAATTTTAAAAAAATCTATAAATATTGTGACAAATTAACTTAGTTACATATTAGTTGTCACAACGAACATTTATTGTTCGGGTGAAAAGATTAAATGTTTAAGATCGGGTTTGATATAAAACTATTACAGTCTATTTATATATTATTTCTACGAAGAAAGCAGGTATACAGTTGATAAGAGTATTAGAATAAATGGTTAATTAATCACTGAAATCAAAATAAATCATTCATCAGATGTTAAATCAGAGGGGTAGTGCTAATAAATTCTTTCACGGCCTGGAGTTATAAGTTAATGGTCACGTTGTCTGCACATAAGGCCCCTGTCCCTACAGCCGAAGACACTCACTATATAATGCTAAACCTATGGGGGGGTTATTTTCTAAGAGTCTTTTCTAGGATAAAGTTACTTTTACATTCGAATCCGGTTCCGAAAATGAAAGTGTCATTCTAAAAATTATCTGCAACGAAAATAAAATAAGTAAAAAAGAAGCGATGTAGTGATGGACCTCAGCTATTCAATGCAAGAAAAATTATTTCAAAATACCGAAATGCAAATGAGATATTAGAAAATAACCTCCCTACTATTAGCTCGCGAGTGTCTTCGCCAGCAGCGACATGAGACTTAAGGCAATGCTCCTAACTTGAATTAGGGGCACTGATTGCTTATGATCTATATAAACTACATAAGAACATGCTTCTTTCTTGAATAAAATAACGAATGGTACTTTTTGTTTTTCTCTATGAGGAAATTTAGACAAGAAAATATTTTTTCTAATTGTACAATACACTTTTTCTTACTTGTCTTTAAATTTTACTCAGTACTTCAAATTTTATTTATATATACATTTAAAAAAATCTAAAACCAAAAATATTTTGCGGGGCTACCATGACATAGGATGATATCCTGAATTACCCAAGTAGCATAAAATATTTTCGCCAACGTTGAATAATTGTTGCCTTACACTGGACTTAAGACAAAAATATCATGCCTTTTCATTGCCCACCGAACCATGAGTCAACAGAGACTCAAAACTTGTCAAACAGCTAGCTGCCCAGAATCCCACAGACATGGTGCAAATATCAGACATGATGTAAATGATATAGGACCACTTACCCTATCATTTCCACTCTTACCATTTCTCAGAGTTCTCCACAAACTACTAATATTGCACAACTGATTGTGCTATTTGAGTGCCCAACTTTTTTCACCCCAAACCCACAGGTGCTATATACAACATATGACTTAGACAAGTTGTCAGACTGAAATGGAACCTCCAGTGCTTAGATCCCCATCATGATTCGTACTCATTTTATCGGCCTTGAGGCGATAAAAATTTGTGCTAAGCTTGACCACATCTGGAGACGAACCTCACCCCTATTATGTTGGAGCGTAATGCGCTCACCATTGTACTGTCAAGCATATTTTATATATTTTATTGTTATTTTTACTTTATATTTTTAATTTCGTAGATACATTATGCCATTCTTTTATCGAAAATGAAGAAGTCTGTATATAAAATCTATTTAGGAGAGCTATAAATATATCATGCAACAATGTTCAGGACAAAAAACATCATTGGCATTTTTAATGTAGCACTTTCATCGTTGACCGCAAGCGCAATAAGACTGTGATGCAATAATGCAATGGTACTAATAATGATTATTAATAAAAGGATTTAGTACTCTCGGACAAAAACACACGAAACATTTAATCTTAAAATAGTTACAGAAAAAGGAGTAAATATCATTTCGAATATAAATTATGCCTTTTTTCGATTTATGTTATGAAGATAAGTTGAAGGAACGTTTTCAAATGAAATTGTACCAAACGCGTATTCGAAACGAACTCTCAATATTTATAGCGTATTGGGCTTTCTTTTATTTTAGGATACCTAACTGGAACTGGATTCCATTAGGTCGAATAGCGTAACAAATATTAAGGTTTAACCTCTTCGCTATCTGGGTTCACATACGTGGACCTCTATTCTTTTCCTCGTAAAAACTAAACTGTTTGATTTTTTTATACTTTGACTTCATTTCTTAATACCTAGCCGTTTTTGCTTTCAATTCAAACTAATAAATGACAACATTTGTGCTATTTTCATGATAAAATATGTTATTTTCATCGGAGTTTCAAAATGAATTCAAGACAGTGTGGCAAAGAAATTGAGAAATTTACATAATTATTTTACTTAAATCCTTAACAATAAAATATTTTGAGGATTTGTATGTTATTCATTTGTTTAAAGGTCTTAAATGTGTGACTGTGTGAATTCAAATTAGCGATAATTAAATTGATGTATTAAGGAGATTTGTCTTTTTAGATCCCTATTTGTGAAACTAATGTTCTAGTCCCCTTAAAGTATCAATTTCTGAAAAGTTCTTTTTTCTGTCATCTATGATGTCATTTTGTTTGTTTAAAACAAATGAATGAATATTTTTGATATTATTTTATCTACTGGAACGAAGAGGTTAAAATTTAAAATCATAATGTTAATTGGCGCTGTAGTTCTAAAAACCCAGTGCATGCACACAAAATGCAGCAAAGTATCTGTAAAGCATTATTCCCAATTACAATTTAACGGTATCTATACATGTATATAACAATATCTATCTATATCTACCTACCTACCTATCTATCTATCTATCTAAGTATATATATATATATATATATAAGTAACAATAGTCAAATCAATAAGTAACAATATCTATACCTATAAGGCGTGTTCAAATGAAAGTAATTCGAAGCGTCGCATGCGAATAATTTTCAATGTATCTTCGTGAAACAAACACGATAGCGAAGGTGTATGTACCACGTGTGCGCAAGTGCAAGCATATTTGTGATAACTTCATTCGTAAGGACATGGCACTCAGTTAAACATGGCTGGTGTAGATGGAACTGCGTCTAAAATGGATCAGCGAGCTGTAATTAAGTTTCTAACACAGGAAGGGTGTAAGCCGGTGAATATTCATCACAGAATGCTGGCTGTGTACGGTGGCACGTGTTTGTCAAAGCCCAAGGAGACAAGGTCGCAACGTTGTGCGCCTGAATGAGTCATTGTCACCGTACACAGCCAGCATTCTGTGAGGAATAATCACCGGCTTACACCCTTCCAGTTTTAAAAAACTTAATTATAGCTCGATGATCCGTTTTCGACGCAGCTGCATCCACACCAGCCATGTTTAATTGAATGTCATGTCCTTATGAATGAAGATATCACAAATATGCTTGCGCTTGTGCACGCTTGGTACATGCACCTTTACTAATGCGTTTGTTTCAAAAAAATACATTGAAAACTGTTCGCATGCGAAGCTTCCAATCACTTTCATTTGAACACCCCTAGTATATAACAATATCAATTCCTAAAGCTTTAGTTTTAGGTCTATAGAGTTAGTGCAGCAGTAATTGGTGTCACCCCCAGTAATTGACCAGTGAGACACCAAACTGAAGAAAATAGAATAAATAAGTAGAAAAGTAGAAATAGTTCAAAAAAATCTGTTATAAGCACTCAAATGATTATCCTAAAATTCACACCTAATTTCATAAGTGCATGTTGTTTCCAAAAAAAATGTACGTTACAATATACGATAACCTTGAGTGGGATCCAATTAAGGAAAAATTAAAACTTTGATTCAGCGAACTTTTTGAAAGCATTTTAAAAATATATAATTTTACTCTGTTTCAAGCTATAACAACTGTAAAGAAAAAAAAAAAAGATTGTTTAAACCATCTTTTCGGGATTTCGGAATTGTTTTCTCAGCGTTTAACCATAATTTAACTGATATTAAACTATCTATGTTATAAAGGAGACACGTGTATTTGTGTAACGCTGAGGTCATTTTGACGTCTGCAACAGCGGATGATTAAATTTAACTTTACTGCATTTTTTTCAATTTCTAAGTACACTCTAAAAAAAAAAATAATAATAATAATGCCAGTTTTTCTGTAGGAATCGGAAAAATAATTGCCCTTATCGTACCGGAATAATTTCCAACCCAGCTCGGAATAAAATCCATAAAATCGGAATAAAATCCGTAAAATACCGTTTTACTGGATATTTCCTTATTTTTACGGATTTTATTCCGAGCTGGGTCGGAAAGTATTCCGGTACGATACGGGCAACTATTTTTCCGATTCCTACCGGAAAACTGGTAGTATTTTTTTTTTTTACAATGCACTGTTAAAAATATATATATATAGGACCAGATTTCCTGTAGGAATTGGAAAATAGTTTCCCTTATCGTACCGGAAAAATTTCCGACCCAGCTTGGAATAAAATTAGTAAAATCGGAATAAAATCCGTAAAATTGGAATAAAATCCGTAAAGTACCGTTTTAATGAATGTTTCCTTTTTTTACGGATTTTATTCCGAGCTACGTCGGAAAATTTCATGAGTGGGAGATCATTGACAAGGTTAGCAGAATTTTTAGAAATAAAACATGTTTCATGAAAATCCAAGTGAGAGGGAGAGACAGGGGAAGAAATAATTTTGGCCATGGATAAATTGAAACAATGGCTGGAAAACCAACAGTTAGAAGCAATCGAAGATTATTTATGATTTCTTGATTTGCAATATACCTCTGATGCTCACCTAGTCTGAATTTTAAAGCTGTCTTTGTTTGACCAATATAACCTAAATTGCAAGAGCAAGGAATAAAATAAGCACCCCACCGGTTTCCAGTAGGAATAGAATCTTTTAGAGAAGAGAATTTAATTTTATTCATAGGTTTGAGGATAACTTTAAAATTAAAACGAGAAATGATTTTAGTAATTTTGAAACAGAGAAGAGGATAAAAGGGTTTAACTATTATAGAGTTAAAATTAGGAGGATTATTTGAATCAGAAAAAGGACGTTTAGGCTTAATAAATTTATACAAAGCTTTATCAATCAAAGAGGGATTATAACCACGAGCAAGGGCAAGATATTTGAGATAATTAATTTCATTATTCAGAGCAGAAGAGTCAGAACAAATGCGTAACGCCCTAAAAACAAAAGTATAAAAGGACCCCGCTTTTTGTTGAGGAGGATGATTTGAAAGAGCATGAGGCGGAAGAGATACAGCGAAAGGTTTTCTATAAACGCTTATAGTACAAATTATCTTGTCAATGATCTCCCATCATCCCCTTTCCTATCTCCAGCGTGGAAATTACTTTTGTAATTCTTTTCCCTCTTCTCTTGTTTCTTTTCTTTTTATGTTGTAAAAAAAAAAAAAAAAAAAAAAAAAAAAAATTTTTTTTTTTTTTTAATTCTTTTATATTTTTTTATTTATTATTGTTATTTATATTTTTTTAATGTACTTCTTTTCTTTTCTTTTAATTTTGTTTATTTCTTTTAATTCCATTTTTTCCCTATCAATTTCTCTTCTATTTTTTTTGCCAACACTTTTCTCTCCTGCATGTGCTCCTTTCAGCTCGCGCCATCTGTCGCATTCTTTGCAACATTCTCTACCTTTCAGTTCATTTTTCACCTCGTCTGCTTACGGACACGTGTTTACTGTAGCTGATAACGAGCTGTTATATTTTTTGCTCGGAACGCGTCCTCTGAATTGTTTTTATTTTAAGGTGATTTTTTATAAAGTTTCATTATTTTAATTAAATTTTTATTGTTTTAAAAATAACTTTCAAGCATGATTTTTTAAATATATCTCTGTCACTTGCATACAGACGATTACAAAACATAAATCTGTTTGCAGTTATATAATAATAATAAGAGTAAAACAATTGAGCATGTATGTCTGGCTTACATTCCATAACGAAATTGGTATTTTATAAATCTAAAAATAAAATAATTAAATATAAAGAAAACACAAACTCTGTCACTTGCAGACAGACGATTACAAAACATAAATCAGTTTGCACTTACATTAATATGAGTAAAACAATTGAGCATGTATGTCTGGCTTACATTTCCATAACGAAATTGGTATTTTATCAATTTAAAAATAAAATAATTAAACATAAAGAAAACGCAAATTTAAGACATGTAACCGAAGGATGCTTAAACCACTAAAATTATCAGAATAAAAATGGCTAGCTACATTTGGTGATTTCTTAGACTGTTTATACCTGGCACGAGGCCAATACGAAAGAATCGCTTTTAATAAATTTCAAAATTTTAGTGGAATGCATAATTGCTATTTTTCATCCAAAAATGATTGTTAGTACTATTAGTGAAAAATCTAAAAAATATATATTAAATGTAAAAAATCTAAAGAGTTTTCAAATAGTTAAGTTATTTAGTTATTAGTTAATAGTATTGAGTTATTAGTTAATAGTAACGTTTTTCACTTATATTCCGTAATCCGGGTAGCCCTGTAGGAACTCCTTATCTATATTATAAAGGAAAAACCTGTCAGTGCGAAATGTTGACGTCATTTTGACGGTGGCAACAGCAGACGATTAAATTTAACTTTTATTACAGTTACAGTGACCTCTCATTTATACGACTTTCAGGGGATCGTAGAAAAAAGATGTATAACTGAGAGAGTGGTAAAAGTGAGAGACCGCTTTATTATACATGTTTCAAACTTTATAAGCAGTAATTATTTTACCTACATGAAATACGATATGTTTTGAGTACTAAGAACATATTTTAAGAAAGTTTATAAAATATACTAAAAAATAAAATATAAAAGATGTTTAAAAAAGTTCACAAAATAGTTCACTTACCACTATGTTTATTTTAAAGATTTTCAAATCAGATTTTCTCAAAAAATGATATGATATTAGCTTGTCTCTTTCGTCGACGAAAAGAGAAAGTCTCTTTTCTAAACCTAATAAAGCTTTTAATCTATTTTGGGAATAATCATTTTGATGGATCAATGTATTTAAAGCAGCATGTTCTTTAATGTATTTAAAGCAGCATTTGCTTCTGAAAAAGTTACAGCAGAAGGAACACTACCCTTATCTTCTTCATCCTCCTCGCTCAAGTCTTCGTTATAGATAAACACTTTAATAATAGTGAAATGATAAAGGAATGAAAACGTGAATGATTTGTACTTTAAAAATTATAAAAATGAATTCTCGATTTAGAAATTTAAAATCGCCTGAACCGTATAACGCGTCGTATAAGTGAGAGAAGCAGTCATATAATTGAGAGAAACTTAGTATTATTACCCATAAAGCGTGGATGTTACCAGGAGAATTCGGCGTATAATTGAGAGAGTCGTATAAGTGACTGGTCACTGTATTTATTCTTCTAAATACCGGAGATTCTCAGCTTTTACACCGTCGAATAGAGGTAAAATGTATTTTCAAATGCAATTTGTTTGAAAACAATATCACAAGTTGTTTGAAACTGTATCGCAATTTACTCAATTTTCATTGTCTTTAAAATAATTTTTTAGCATGGATTTTTCTTTCAATCTATCTCTATTACATATAGAGGATTAAGAAAGACAAATCCGTTTGCACTTTAATTAATGTAAATAACTCAGCATTTTTTTCCCAGCTTATGTTCCATAAAGAAATTAAAGTATTAATCAATCAATAAGTAAAACAATAAAATATAAAAAAATTAAGAATTTAAGATATGTAATCGAATTGTACGAGCCTAAACCACTAAAATGAGCAGAATAAATAAGCATGAATGTAAATAGCGATTTCTTCGTCTATTAACTCTGCCATGAGGTCAGTATTAATAAGTTTAAAATTTTTTTTGAATGCATTACTCGTATATTTCATATAAATATGATTTTAAAAAATGTTAAAGGGCATTCTAAAAGATATATAGCATATAAAATATATATTAAGAGTTACCGTGAAAAAAATGAATAATTAAATATACCCGTGCAAGGCTTTTTCAAGACAATCTTTGATATTTACTAATAGATTTTTTCATTAATGTTTGATTAACAGATCTTTTTTTAAAAGTCAAACAACGCGTTTTACTGTATGTAAAAATCTTTCGAAAAATACCTCCTTTTTAGCCGTGTCTTTAGTATGTGCAGAGAAAAAAGAATGTTAACATCAGAAATAATACATATGATTGTCTTCGCTTATGTTTTGCAACGCAGGATATCCGGATTTTACCCCTTGTTAATTGATAAAAGCATATGTTTTTAGATATAACATTAATTACGTGTTATTTATATTTTATATTCTTCATTTTACAGTTTAAAATATTTCGTCTTCATAGTTTCCCAGCCCTTTGGTATACTTTAGTGGGCATGGTTTGACGCATTATGTCTTCCATTGTTGTTGTAACTCATACACAGATGTAACCTAAAAAAATTATTTGGCGATTTATCCGCTGCCCTCTTCTAGCACAAAAAGTGCGTTAAAATTAATTTATTAATTTATAAACTATCAGGGATGACCGAACTAAGCTCTGTCAAAATTAGCCTTGTGTTCAATTCGATATTTTATTTTTACTGTATCATTCTTGCTGTTTAGATATAATTGGCATGATCCTGAGACATAATAACACAAAATGACCCGCTAAGCGAATTTTTTCGAACATGCGACCTAACTAATGGTCATCTCGAAATCGAAAACGATAGAATACAAAATTTAGTTTAGAACACAAATCGTTAAAGTCGTTTTATAGATAAAATAAGCTTGACCCACGGTAACCCAAAGGGACCCACAAATCTAAATTTATCGAACATGTCACCTGTTCCAATGGTCTTCTCGTGCGCGGAAACGATGTAATAAATATTTTTCTCAAAATCTTTTCAGCCGTCTTTCAGGTACAATTAGATTGACCCACAGTAACCCAAAAATGACCCAATAATCAAATTTTCTCGAAAATGTCGCTTAGCCCAATGGTCTTCTCATGCTAACAAACGATATAATAATAAATTTTGCCAAAATGTTTTGAGCCACTTTTTAGATACATTTAGCTTGAGCCACAGTAACCCCAAAATGACCCAATAATCGAATTTTTTCGAACACGTGACTTAGCCCAATGGTCATATCATGCCCAAAAGCAGTATATTACGAAATTTTGTCAAAAAGTTTTGAGCCTTTTTTTAGATTCAATTAGCTTGACACCTGACCCATTTTGACACAAAATGACCCACTAATCGAATTTTCTTGAACATGAAACCTAGCCCAATGGTATTCTCGTGTCCCAAAAGGATAAAAAGCAAAATTCCGTCAAAATCGTTTGAGCCATTTTCTAGATAAACTTAGCTTAACCCAGAGTGACCCAAAAATGACCCACTAATTGAAATTTCTCAAATATGTGATTTAGCCCATTGGTCTTCTC
The DNA here is from genome assembly GCA_963932465.1 of Maratus speciosus. Classification (NCBI taxonomy): domain Eukaryota; kingdom Metazoa; phylum Arthropoda; class Arachnida; order Araneae; family Salticidae; genus Maratus; species Maratus speciosus. The sequence goes on from OZ010788.1 coordinate 219,922,567, forward strand.
GTAATACTAAACAGTTTAGTCAAAATCGTTAAAGCCGTTATTTAGATAAAACTAGCTTGCCCCGAAGTGACCCAAAAATGACCAACTAATCGAAATATCTCAAACATGTGACCAAGCGCAATAGTTATCTCTTACCCAAAAACGGTTGGATATAAAATTTAGTCAAAATCGATTGAGTCGTTTTTTAGATATAATTAGCTGGACCCTGACCGATTATGACCCAAAATGACCCACTAATCGAATTTTCTCGAACACATGACCTAGCCCAATGGTCTTCCCGTGCCTGAAAATGGTAAAATGCAAAATTTATTCGAAATCGTTAGAGCCGTTTTTAAGGTAAAATTTACACACTCACACAATTTTTGCTCGTATTATAATATATGTTTAAAAAATATTAAAATATTGTATTGTTACCGGAAACGCATCAGTGTGCATAATAGTCATATATAGAAAAATTGATTACAGAATTTCAACTGTACGTACAGGAACCCAATTATGATAAATGAAAATCAACAACTATTGCACAAATATGTTCATTTTGGTTATTACAAAATGTATAAAAGTGCGTTACTTATTTCAACAACCGAAATTCAGAAATGAGGCATTATCTTTTGTTGTGTAGATTTTTTTTTTGTGTGTGTGTGTCATGGGTAAAATACTGTTGACAAAAATGTTTCATATGTTCTCACTCAAATTTAACGCTATTTGCGACAAAACTATTAATTTACGAATAGTTACTAAATTAAAATTTTAAGTCTTCCTTCTGGATTTGTAAGTCATATTAAGAAGAAAAGTTATTTATGTCCTAAAATTAAAGCAAATAAGTTTCCATTTTTTGTATGAAGAAAACATATCTAATTTTGCTATTTTGAATTTTATGAATTTACGACTTTTTCCGTAATTTGAAATAAAAGTACGTGTAGGTTCATACCTTTATAGGTGCGTTCGTAATTATATAAATACGTAGCACCTATAGTCGCCGTTCAGTCCGTATGTATGTCCGTCTGTCTGTCTGTGCGTCCACATATAACAGAGCAAAAACTAACCAACCGAATAGTCTGAAATTTTAAATATATAATTGTTGCAAAATTTTGTCTGGCCATTTCAAATTTTATGAAAATCGGATATATAGTTTAATTACAGGGACAGTCAAAACTTTTCCCTTACATTAAGGCCAAAGGGAAAAAAATATTGCAAGTGCATTTTATGATGTTACCGCCGTCCGAATGGTCTGAAATTTTAAATATATAATTGCTGCAAAATTTTGTCGAGTCATTTCAAGTTTTATGAAAATCGGATGTATAGTACAATTACAGGGTTAGTCAAATTTTTCAGTTACATGACGGCCAATGGGAAAAAATTATTGCAAGTGTATTTTAATGATGTTACAGACTATGCACTTATGAAGTGCAAAGCAATATACATTCACTACAATTTGGAGTGCAAAAAATATTTATAAAACTAGTTATAGTAGAAACGCACCTCATTTGCCACGTTTGACGAGCAATTTCCTACTTGTTTAGTATTGAAATAATAAACTGATGTAGTACCTAATTGTTTATAATTTTTAATATATAATTGCTGCAAAATTTTGTCGAGTCATTTCAAATTTTATGAAAATCGGATGTATAGTACAATTACAGGGATAGTCAATTTTCTCCGTTACATGACGGCCAATGGGAAAAAATTATTGCAAGTGTATTTTAATGATGTTACAGACTATGCACTTATGAAGTGCAAAGCAATATACATTCACGACAATTTGGAGTGCAAAAAACATTTATAAAACTAGTTATAGTACAAACGCACCACATTTGCCACGTTTAACGAGCAATTTCCTACTTGTTTAGTATTGAAAAAATAAACTGATGTAGTACCTAATTGTTTATAATTTTTAATGTATAATTGCTGCAAAATTTTGTCGAGTCATTTCAAATTTTATGAAAATCGGATGTATAGTACAATTACAAGGATAGTCAAATTTTCCCGTTACATGACGGCCAATGGGAAAAAAATATTGCAAGTGTATTTTAATGATGTTACAGACTATGCACTTATGAAGTGCAAAGCAATATACATTCACTACAATTTGGAGTGCAAAAATTATTTATAAAACTAGTTATAGTACAAACGCACCCTATTTGCCACGTTTGACGAGCAATTTCCTACTTGTTTAGTATTGAAAAAATAAACTGATGTAGTACCTAATTATTTATAATTTTTAATATATAATTGCTGAAAAATTTTGTCGAGTAATTTCAAATTTTATGAAAATCGGATGTTATAGTACAATTACAGGGATAGTCAAATTTTTCCGTTACATGACGGCCAATGGGAAAAAATTATTTCAAGTGTATTTTAATGATGTTACAGACTATGCACTTATGAAGTGCAAAGCAATATACATTCACTACAATTTGGAGTGCAAAAAATATTTATAAAACTAGTTATAGTACAAACGCACCTCATTTGCCACGTTTGACGAGCAATTTCCTACTTGTTTAGTATTGAAAAAATAAACTGATGTAGTACCTAATTGTTTATAATTTTTTTTGTCATTTTATAAGCACAAGTATCATACATATGAATCTGTCAACAGCTTATAAAAGGATAATAAGAAAGAAAACAAATATTAAAGACCTACTGAAACACAAAATATGGAAAATTAAAAATATTTTTTTCAATAATATTTAAAGCAGGAAAAAATGAATGCATGAAACACAAAATGCATGTTATGCCATTAACTAAAGCATGAAAAAATTAATCAAAGCATGCAAGAAAACACGAAATGTGGGAAACTAAATATTCATTTTTAAAAAGTACAAAACAAAAAACTTACTGAACTTCAATCCATATTTATCTTCTACATTTTTCATAAATGCCTTCATTCTTTGACCAGATTTTTCACCTGGTCGCCATACAGGTTCTTTCTGAAAGTTATATTCACTCATTCTCCGTATTTAAATTAACTGATCGTTATTTTAAATGTGCCAGGTACATAAATTAGTGCAATTATATAAATGTCACAGAAATTCTAATTATTACTTAACAACACAAACATATTTAAATAAGATAACATATTTAAATTCGAATTTTTATATGCAAATACCGCTTTCCTCCAATTAAAACAAGTGGATAAATAGTGTTATAATTCTATCTTAAAATAGCAGAGACCTTTACAAATAACTCCCAGTTCATATTAAATGTGAATAACCTTTGCAGCACAGACTTCTCTTACAATTTTTGAGATAGAGATAACACTTTCTTATCTTATTTGAAGAAGGTTTTCTTGACGATAAGGGAAACTTTGATCCACTTCGACACATTGTGTTTTCTGTCTAACACAAGTATTTTTTATTTTATTTTGGTGCATGTTATTTTATATTTTTTACTTTAAAATTAATATAGTTCAATCACAACACATTTTTGTATTGCTCTGAGTGCATATGTGGCAAAATTAGGAAAAAATAAGCAAGTAAAAATAAAAATAAAATAAAATTTCCAGACAATATAAAATATTGCGTATGTATTGCGTCCACCTCTCCGCAACTCTAGCTCTGAGCAAGATCTGCTTTGAGTGCATTTGTGGCAAAATTAGAAAAAAATAAGTAAGTTAAAATAAAAATCAAAATAAAATTTCGAGACAATATAAAATATTGCGTATGTATTGCGTCCACCTCTCCGCAACGCCCCCCCCCCCCGAAAAAAAAAAAGCTAGTGAAATTTTTAAATTATTACAAATAAATTCCTAAGACGCATTTTGTTATCAATCAGCATATCAGGATATTTTATGATTAATACGAATTCACTATATTTTTTGCTTTAATTATTTAATCGAATAGTGCATTCTCTTCATTAGATCTTCTCAATGCTTATACGATTTCTTGTTGAAAAAACAAAATTTTTTAATGTGGAATCGCACTTTCTGGAATTAAAAGAGCATGTTTACGTACCACGCATGTGCTTTTCGCACTATTTTTTTAAACTTCGTTCGCTACACCGACTTCGTTCGCTACCCCTCATTATGATTTGCGTGCACTTGACTTTCAAGCGTGTGGAATATATTTCCTTCTAAATATTTTTGTACCCATTGTACAGTGTACAGTCGTGGAAAGTCCAGTATTCCATACTAACTCTGTAGCAAATCATCGTATAAGTTGACTGGTATCAATCAACTATTAATAATGCCTACAAATTAATACTATATTTAAATTTTGCTTATGGGGTCATCACATATAGAAAATGTACTAAACTTTAAAATTTTCAATATTAACAGTTAATTTTTACTTAATATTTCAATTTTTTTACCTTCTACTTTTCGATATTAAACGGGTAGTCATTACGTAAAGTAGCTTAAGAATTATTCTGATTTAATGTTTGAATCTTTTCATGGAACTCTGTTTTTACGACTTCATTTTTAATTGTCTTAAAACAGATTGAAGTGCAATATTTTTTATAGCAGAACTCAATTGTAATTTTGTATTAGCTAATTCAAATTTCTATCAATCAACTTTAGATTAAAGAATCATTTTACATTTATTTAAAAAAATATTTTCTTAATATATATTTTTCCTAAATAACTTTTATAGAAAAATTAAATTATGACGTAGGCATTTTTAAAAAAAAAATCATTTCTAGAAGCTTTAGAAATACAATTAAAAAATCACAGTTTATTACTATAAGTAGTTTTTAGAATATGCCTAAAAACTACCCACCTTGCAATCCGTTTCGCAGCAATTCAAAATGGTTTTCACATTATATGTTCCAAACTTTCAACCTGATTAATTCCGAACCATTTCATGGGATGAATTCCAGTCTGGTTTCCAATGAATCTCATTATGATTTTAAAATCAGCTGATAGCAACGTAATTTTTTATTATAATTTTTATATCTAGTCAACCTTCTAAGCAAATTTTACGTATAAAATTATGTTGACCCTTTTACTAATTGATAAATGAGGTGCTCACATCCATAGTAGACCAAGTCAATTTTGAAAAGAAAAATGTTGTAGTTCATTTAGGAAGTGAATAAAATATGTTTTATTCATTCCCTTACTAAACCAAATCTTTAACCAGATGCCATACATGAGAAAGTATGTGAAAACAGGCTTGGTACACTGTGGGAGTAGATAAAATAAATTTTTATGCATCTTCAAAATAGATTATCTCAGTGTTTCTTCAAAATGCACTTGATCTACTACGGTTGTAAACCCCAAATATATCAGTCATATTTTTATATAAAGAGTTGCGAGAGAATTAACCCTTTATGTACTGAATTATGAATTCATGAAAATTTTATCTTCTAAAGCATTTTTCGTGAATTTTTGAATGTACATTAGAAGATTTACATAATCATTTAATAAATTTTAGAAGGATTTTAGAAAGATTGAAGGATTTAGAAGGATTAATTAAATTTGAACTTATAGGGATTTTGTGCAATGTTTATAACCCCCACTCAAATCTTTTATTTTAGATATTTTTCTTAGTATTTTGTAGAATTAGGATATCCACAAATATAATGTTCTTACAATATAGAGCTGGCGGCGGCGACACAAATGACTACGTCATTGAGTTACGGGGGGAAATCATGATGCAGCACAAGATTTGTAGGAGTAGATTAAAGAATGACTGGTCTGCCTCGACATTTCTTGGTACGATAGGCGCAGCAGTGGACGCCAACTCGTCATTTTGGCGTCACTATTACGCCATCGAGTTACGGGATGAAACCGGTGCCAATTTAAAGGTAAAAAAAAAAAAGTCTTTTAAGAATATTTTGGTCCGGCGCATACCCTGGTAGAAACCCCCGGCAGACTAAAATCTATAAAAAAAAAATACTTCATAATGTACAATTAAAAACTTATAAACATAATATTTTACATTACATTGCCATATATATTACTTCAAATCGACTTTCAAGATGAAGTAACGGTTTAGGAAAAGCTTACTAATAGTACGTGATAAAATGACTGATTCGGCATAACTTGGTACAAAGCGAGAAGAATTCCCTATTTTAACCCGTACTATTACGTCATCGAGTTACGGCTTGACCTTTTGGCACATTAAACATACCGAATAGTACAATACGAATATTTCAGTCTGCCTCGTCATATCTTGGTAGAAGATGAGCAGAGTGGGCCGCCAATTCTTAATTTTGGCGTATAATCACGTCATTACGTTACGGCTTGAAAATTTAGCGCATTAAAGGCATATATCGGTACAATAAGAATATTTCAGTCTGCATTCTCATATTTTGGTAGGAGAGGAGCTGAGCGGGGCACTAATTCTTAATTTTGGCGGTTATAGCGCATCATCAAGTTACGACATGAAATCTTCATGTAGGATAAGGTTATTAGGAGTAGATTATGGAATTACTCGTCTGCTTCGACATTTCTTGGTACGATATGAGCAGCAGCGGGCATCAAGTCGTCATTTTGGCGTCACCATTGTCGAGTTACGGGATAAAATCGGTGCCAAATTAAAATTAAAATAAAGTCTTTTAAAAATATTTTGATTTGCCTGTGCATATCCTGGTAGAACCCCCGGCAGACCAAAATTTATAACAAAAATTACCTCTTAATGTACGATTGAAACCCTATAAACATAATATTTTACATTACATTGCCATATATATTACTTCGAATCCACTTTCAAGATGAATCAACGGTTTATGAAAAGCTCATTAATAGTACGTGAGAAAATGTTTAGCTGGCATATCTTGTACAAAGCGAGAAGAACGGGACGCCAAATTCCCTATTTTGACCGTAATATCACGTCATCGAGTTACGGCTTGAAATTTTGCACTTTATAGATACATCCGGCTGACTAAATTCATCCACACCGAAATTAACATAGTAATTTAAGTGTGTAAGCGTAATTATACATATAACTTGTTTTTTGTTGTAGATTTTAATCTGCAGGAGGTTTCTACCAGGATATGCGCCGTCAGACTGAAATATTCTTTAAAAACTTTATTTTACCTTTAATTTGGCACGGTTTTTATCCCGTAACTCGATGACGTGATAGTGACGCCAAAATGACTACTTGGTGCCCGCTGATGCTCAATACGTACCAAGAAATGTCGAGGCAGACCCGTCATTCCTTAATGTTCTCTTAATAATCTTGTCCTACATGAAGATTTCATGTCGTAATTCAACGACGTGTTAAAACCCCAAAATAAAGATTTGGCGCCCTACTCGTCTCTTATTAAGATATGACGAGGCAGACTGAAATATTCTTATTGTACTGACATGTACCTTTAATGTGCCAAATTTTCACGTCGTAACTTGATGACATGATTATACCGCCAAAATTAAGAATTGACGCCCCGCTCTGCTCATCTCCTACCAAGATATGACGAGGCAGACTGAAATATTCGTGTTGTACTATTCGGTATGTTTAATGTGGCAAAATTTCAATCCGTAACTTGATAACGTAATAGTTCTGTCAAAATAGGGAATTGGCGCTTCGTTCTTCGCGCTTTGTACCAAGTTGTGCCGAATCAGTCATTTTCTCACGTACTGTGAATAAGCTTTTCCTAAACCCTTAATTTATCTTGAAAGTCGATTCGAAGTAATATAAATGGCAATGTAATGTAAAATATTATGTTTATAGGGTTTGAATTGTACATTATGACGTATATTTTTGTTATAGATTTTAGTCTGCCGGGGGTTTCTACCAGGATATGCGCACGCAGACCAAAATATTCTAAAAAGACTTTTTTTACCTTCAATTTGGTACTAGTTTCATCCCGTAACTCGATGACGTGATAGTGACGTCAAAATGACGAGTTGGCACCCGCTGCTGCACCTGTCGTACCAAGAAATGTCGAGGTAGACCAGTCATTCTTTAATCTACTCCTAAAAATCGTGTCAAAGCCAAACGGGATTTTCAAACTTCCAAAGATTTTTTGACTTTAAGAAGAAACAGTGTGTAAAATTTAATAAATCAGAGTTTGTTGCCTAGGCAGAAAGAAATCTGTTTGCTCAGATGACAATCATTGCAGAGCGAAGAAATTTCGATATGAGAACTGCCTTTTCCTACCACCTAGGGTCTCTTCCATAGCCTTAGCAACAGTTGATGGTTTAATGCGAAAAACTGAAAAATCAAACTGATGGATGTTATGACAAAATTGCGACTGCTGAAAGAATGAAAATGATGGTGTTGTTAATATCATTGACGGAATGTGCTCTGTTCAAAACTACCGCAGGACCTACAATCATTAGGACAACTAGCAAAGAATCTCTTTCCTAAAATAATACAAGATTCTACATCCTCTCAAAGAATAGATGTTGTATTTGATACATATAGACAGGTGACATTAAAAAGAAATGAACGAAAAATATGAAATGTTGGTAATGCTATAAAAGTTATAGATTCCTGGGCACCCAGTACGACAATGGAAGCAGTTTCTATCTGATGAGGAGAAAAAGAAAGAACTTATACATTTCATTTCTCAAGAATGGCAAAATGAACATTATCTGAAATAGTTGAATACACGAATGATGTACGTTATCTACGGAGAAAAATGCTATAAATTCACGAAATAACTGGTTGAGGAATCCACTAAATTGACCTGCTTCCAATAAGAGGTTATACGCGAATTTTATTTCGCGCACACCATGCTTTAGCGTCTGGTTTTAGAAATATTATTATTACTCGATAGATACTGATGTGGCAGTTATTACACTGTTTTCTTTAGGAAACGATTTGAAAAACTAGAAAGGGGTAATATTTGTAATGTGGATCCAATGACAGGGTAAAGTACAGTACTACAACTTCACTGAGATGCATAGCCTTCTAGGTAAAGAGGTATGTAATGTATTACCTGAAATACATCCACTGTTGGGTGCGATACAGTAAGCGCTTTTTCAGGCAAGGAAAAATGATGATTCAGAATATTAAATTTCGAACTGCGCTTAAGGTGCTTGATACTGAAGCTGATATATCAGAGAAAACAATGAAACAGCTTGAGTCGTAAGTTTGCTATCTCTATTATGGAAAGCACAAATAATCAGACATCAATGGATTGCGCTATATTCTATATATTTTTTCTGAAAAAAGGAGTCTGTGAAGTCGCATTGCCTTCTTCCAAGTAGTAATACACTCTACCTATAGGTAATGTGAGCTAATTACCACGGTCTTGATTGGATAAAGTGTCTACAGGCTGATCTTCCATCCCCAGTTAAATATGATTGGATTTTTGAAGAAGATAGTGAAGGAAAAGGTTATTTAGAGGTCCAGTGGAATGGCAGTTCTCCTGTTCCTGAAGCTGTTTTGGAACTGAAGCTATCATGTTCTTGTTCAAGAATATGTGTCTCATCATCATATGCGTGTCTTTTTAATAACCCCAGATATACAAGCATATGCAGAATATAGAACTGTTCTATGGTGATGGAAGTTATTTGGACACAAGAATGTCAACTGATGATGATGATAGCAATGAAGAAGACTAAGATTTCTGATATTTATTAACCTGTTCGGAACCAGCATCTTTTACATGATTTTTATGCGGTTGACACCACTTTTTGTCAAACAATTAAATTTAGCTTAGCAATCAAGAAAATATCGTAATTAAATAAGAAATATTTTTCTTTTCTTTTTTAGTAACATCAAAAACAAGCTATTGGAAACACATTTCCGAAGGGGTTAATTCTTAACAGACTAAGTACAATAGTTTCACGAGTATTATTTTTTTCTTGAATTGCTGTGTCTTATCCACATGAAAATAATATGCATTAAAATGCAGAACAAGATTTCGGTTTTCTTTCATCACAAATGTCTTTTGAACCGTTTATCCCATTGAAAATGTTAATAAACATAAAGTTAAACGTAAAGATAAGCAATAAATTAAAATAAAATCTTAATAAATATATAATTTGTATAACGTTTTATGTTAAACAATATTTGTTCTTTCCGCTTTTTCGTTGAAATATCTTTAAATATGTGATACTGGCGAAAAAATCACATGTATTTATGTGCAATAGATAGCGCTAATCTTTTCAATATGGCGTCTATAAGCTACCACAAATTTCATAGTATCATCATAAAATGAACTCCTTGGACCATTGTGAATCCAAAACGGTATATATCATCAAGTCCTCAGAGATGAAACCAAAATCACTAATTTTGGCTTCTGGCTCAACGACTAATTTGGAACACTCTTTATTTAATAAACTAGGGGGCTCTGCCCCCTACGAGCTACGCTCGTCAACCCCCGTTCAGACACCGCAGACTCTAACAGCACGCTAATTTGACCGCCTTTTAAAATATTTCGGAAGACTGAATTATAATTTGAATCTGACAATTATAATCTGACGTAATTTTCACCAAACTTTTCTTCCTCTTTTTAATATTCACGTCAAAATACTTTTGTTAGAAATGAAATATTATGATCATCTTAAAATGTTAAGTAAATGTCTCGCGCAATTTTTAAATTAAAACTGTTTTGCAATATTATTTTTTGTTCATTTTACGTAATAAGTGTAATATGACGTAAATTCTCCTATTTAGGATTTCTAACGCATGTTACTGAATTTATTATTTTACAATATTCTTTCTCATTTAAAATTCATGTGTAACTATAGTTTTTATGACGTAATTTTCAATGAGTTTCTGCTTTTTATATTTTTTGTTTATAATAGTCACGTGTAAAATAAATTTTTAATTTGAAGCAAACATTACTGTTTGCGCTTTTTATACAGTTGGCAACAGTTTAAATCAATACAGTTTTCTAAAATTTGTAAAAAATATCTCTCGAAATGCTGAAAATTTGAATTTAAAATAGAAATAAAACCTCGAAAAATTATTCAAATTAAAAAACTAACTGCAATCTGCACACCGGGAAATTCTGACGCATAAAATGATCTAAAAATGATTAAATTCCTATGTACAATTTTAGCCCCTATAAAACTTTTTTAATGGAACGATTTTGTCCAACGTTGGCATTAAATATCTCTTAAAATAATTCTTCGATTTGAAAACTGTCTGCATCAGCGTGTTTATGAAACATTTTTCTATAATATTACCGATTTTTATATTTTTCTATGCAACAGTTTTTTTTTTTTAATATTAACGAAGAAAGACCTCCGGTCACAAAAAATTCAAAACCGGCGGCGGCGGCGGCGGCGGCGGCGGTGACAGCGGTAGTTACTTTTTTTTAGAATAGAGAGATGCTATTCATTCATTTTCTTAATTTATATGCTTCCGTGCATACAGATAAATACTTAAACTTATATTTGAGATTTACATCCATATTACGTAATTATTCACCACTTATAACATATGTATATGCAGGGTGTCCTTTCACATTTCAAAATTTAGAATATTAGAATAACAAATTGTCATGCTAGAGTGTGTTTTCCTATAAGGTTTGTCACTAATTCACATTTTTGGTGCCAATAAAGAATTTTTTTTAAGTGACACATATAAGTTTGGTTTATAAAAATTTAGAAAAAAATAACAATATATTGTATTGGAGTGCGGTTCACACTAATAAGATGTCAAAAATCGGAATTGTTCGTTGCAAAAGAAATAATAAATAAAAAAGAAAAGTGCCCAGCTAAACTGATGGCATTGAGCTCACAGGCTATTCACACTAATTGTATATCATACTCTTATTTTAAAGAATAATGCCCTCAAAAAAAATAAGTGAAGGGGAATTAACCCCCGTTTCCCCCTTTATACTTAACCAGTGAACCTCCAAATCTAATCAGGGAAGCTCCTTATCATAATAAACCGGTATACCAAATTTTGAGCAAATCGAATAATCCTGCAAAAAAAACTATTTATCTAAATTAAGGGGGTGGACTAGCCCCCCCCCTTTATCCTTAACCAATGAATCCCCAAAACGAATCAGGGAAGCTCCTTAACATAATAAATCGGTATACCAAATATGGAGCAAAGCGAATAATTCTGCATGAAAAAGCCGTTTATATAAATTAAGGGGGGTGGACTAGACCCCTTCCCCCTTTATCCTTAACCAATGAACCCCCAAAACTAATCAGGGAAGCTCCTTAACATAATAAACCGGTATACCAACTTCGGAGCAAATCGAATCATTCTGCATGAAAAACCCATTTATCTAATTTAAGAGGGGCGGGCTAACCTCCCTTTTCCCCCTTTATCCTTAACCAATGAACTCCCAAACCTAATCAGGGAAGTTCCTTAACATAATAAACTGGTATACCAAATTCGGGGCAAATCGAATCATTCTGCATGAAAAACCCATTTATCTGAATTAAGGGGGTGGACTAATCCCCCTTTATTCTTAACCAATGAACCCCCAAAACTAATCAGGGAAGCTCCTTAACATAATAAATCGGTATACCAAATGTGGAGCAAAGCGAATAATTCTGCATGAAAAAGCCGTTTATATAAATTAAGGGGGGTGGACTAGCCCCCTTCCCCCTTTATCCTTAACCAATGAACCCCCAAAACTAATCAGGGAAGTTCCTTAACATAATAAACCGGTATACCAACTTCGGAGCAAATCGAATCATTCTGCATGAAAAACCCATTTATCTAATTTAAGAAGGGCGGGCTAACCTCCCTTTTCCCCCTTTATCCTTAACCAATGAACTCCCAAACCTAATCAGGGAAGTTCCTTAACATAATAAACCGGTATACCAAATTCGGAACAAATCGAATCATTCTGCATGAAAAACCCATTTTTCTGAATTAAAAGGGGTGGACTAACCCCCTTTTTCCCCCTTTATCCTTAACCAATGAACCCTCAAAACTAATCAGGGAAGTTCCTTAACATAATAAACCGGTATACCAAATTCGGAGCAAATCGAATGATTCTGCATGAAAAACCCATTTATCTGAATTAAGGGGGTGAACTAACCCCCTTTTCCCCTTTTATCCTTAACCAATGAACCCCCAAAATTAATCAGGGATGTTCCTTAACATAATAAACCGGTATATCAAATTCGGAGCAAATCGAATGTTTCTGCATGAAAAACCCATTTATCTAAATTAAGGGGGGTGGACTAACCCCCCTTTTCCCCCTTTATCCTTAACCAATGAACTCCCAAAACTAATCAGGGAAGTTCCTTAACATAATAAACCGGTATACCAAATTCGGGGCAAATCGAATGATTCTGCATGAAAAACCTATTAATCTGAATTAAAGGGGTGGACTAACCCCCCCTTTCCCCCCTTTATCCTTAACCAATGAACCCCCAAAACCAATCAGGGAAGTTCTTTAACATAATAAAACGGTATATCAAATTCGTAGCAAATCGAATGATTCTGCACGAAAAACCCATTTATCTGAATTAAGGGGTTGGACTAAACCCGTTTTTCCCCCTTTATCCTTAACCAATGAACTCCCAAAACTAATCAAGGAAGCGCCTAATCACAATGAACCTAGAAAAAAATTTTGAAGCAAATCGGATGTTTCTATCAAGAGATATCGCTTTACGTACGTACATACATACAGAACGGGCGGGCACATTAGCTCTCAGGCTTTGATAGCCTGTGAGCTAAAAAAAGGCAGATCATTTAGCTTTATTAGTCAGTTTCTTCGTTCTCACAAGGAAGGTCTCCTTAAAGCGCGTACTTAGAGTATTTTGAAAAAAAATTCTAATCGAATTACTTAGCATGTAATCAGTCAAATTTAGCGGTGGAATGCCAGTTAAAAACCCGTAAAAAAAAAAAAAAAAAAAAAAACAATTTAACAAATTACAACGACCATTTGGAAAATGATTTTTTCAAAGACTAAAATTTAAGACATAAAAAATCGCACGGAGTTGATCATACATTACATACGCCATAAATTAAACATTAATAGTGTAACACGTAAAAATTGCAAGCGACAAAATCGCCTGCGACTCGTCAGATTTCCTGAAACTTAAGTATTATTCACCTGAAACTTATGTATTATCCAAGCATTTCATTGGCTGTTCGGGAAAAGGCTTTTCTATCGTAGAAATCTGACGACCAATTTTAAATGAAATTTCATTCTTAAACTTCTAAAAATCCCACAATATTACTTTTTACACTGTCGTATAGAGAAAAATATGTACAGTCGTGGGAAAAAAAAGTAAACACCCCCTACTAACTTCTCAGCAAATTATCGTAGAAGAAACTTACTGGTTTCCGAACGATTGAAAATAAATTCTACTTTTAAGTGATGCATTTAAAATTTGTTTAAGGGACATGCATAGGCTACATATGGGCTACATAGGGCTACATATTAAAACGAACCATGACTTTGTTTTTTTCAATAGCGGTACACAATTCTGACAGCATAAATGAACTCTACACCTTTCAATTAACCTATAAACAAATTTTAATGCAATTCGTGCCATAAGTTTCCGAGAAATTAATTATTTTAAAACGAGCGTACTTTAAGGTATTCCGAACTCAAATGTTACCCGAGAGAGCCGCCTTCTTGATCAAGGCACGTTTAAGCGTCAATGAAACCTGTTTGATTACAGAATAGCAGAATAAATTTCAAAAATTTACTCACTTCTATCATAGGCGGCCCCTTAAACCATCATTTTGCCGTTTTTTAAGCATAATTTGAAAACTACTTGGAAGAAAAATGTGAAATTTTGGATTTCCATAAAGCGGGACCTAATAAATCTAAATCCATCAAAAAAATTGTATGTTGCAATTCATAATTTTTTCGAATATTAATTTCATAATTCATAATTCATATCATAAAATTATAAAAATTTCAGATTCAACGTATTTATGTTTGGGTATATTAGTATTATTGCTACATAAAAAATTAGCTCATTAGGAGCATAATTTCAGGAGATATAAATAAAAATATGAAAATATAATTTAACATTAGAAGTACTAAATTTTGAATG